>OX439141.1:163152759-163775438 GCA_949318255.1 Pollenia labialis
TCTTTTTTTCGGTAGCTAAGGTGATTTGACACGAAATGTTTTTAGCAGGGTACTTGTCAAATGTCCCACCTCAAAATGCATACATGTCGTGTAGACGAAAAAAAAATCATGCTCATAAATAAAATGTAAACAGATAAAGTTACGAAAAGGTTCTTCTTAAATATCAGGTCGAAGTAGCAGTGGAAAATTTTTCAATTCAAACGTGTTCTATTTTGATCTGACAAACAATCTGACATCAGCCGTTTTGCAAGTATTTTTTTTTGTGGCGGCATGTATTATTTAATTATTATTTAATTAATTATTTTCACATATTCTTAAAAAAAATTTAAAGTGAATCAAAATATAAGTATGTAAAAAATTTGCTGTAATGAACGATTTTCTGTATTTGTTTATTTCAACAGACATGTGCAATTATATGTATATGGATTTTACATGTAAAAACCCCACTGCGAAATACATATCGTGTAAAACCACCTTTATGAAGATGAAATTGCCTTTAGTAATTTTGGGACTTTTGCCGATTTGTGTGAATGAAAAGGTCATTAGAAAAAAGAAAGGCAAAACATGTGAAACAGAAAAATGTATTTTGGACTTCAAGAAGAATTCTTGACAAGAAGTACGAAAAGACGAAAGTAAGAACATGTAAATCAATTGAAATAGAAAATCATTCAAAGCAAATTTCGATCTACCAAAGGTTAAATGTCAAAATTTGTATTAAAAACCATAAACAGTTCAACAAAATAACCACAATAACAATTATTTAGAATTGTCTTTAGGTTTTTCCAACAAACTGCTTATAATCTTTTAATTTTAAATGATAACACTGTGCTAGTTAGAAAAATAGACACGCCGGGCAAATGGCGTTTTAACATAAAACGAGTACGCTGAATCCAATGGTGCTAACCATTTTTTTTAATTTTTGTTTTCAAGATATACCGTTTTTTCGTAAACGGAGAAGGTTGGACAAGATATATTTGCATAACTCAAAAACGGTTTAGTTTATTAAAATTACTAATGAAACCGAAATTTAAGACAGGTAAAACTTTTTTCTAATATGCGCAGCCGTTTTAGAAGCATAATTTTTTACAAAAATTTCGAAATTTTTGTTTTAAAAAATTCTAAAAAATTGTAAAATGCAGTTAGGCTTCTAATTTTTTCCAGACGTATAAAAAACGAAATTGCAAGCAAAACAAGCCATAAACGACTAAAATCTGCTTGCAACTTTTGATTTTATTCACAAAATTTAATTATTTAAGAATTTCATTAAACGGAATATTTGTATGGGAGCCCCCCTAAGAAGTGGTGATAAGGGGCAAGTATGTCTCAAGAAAATGGTAAGTACACAAAACTAATTGAGGTCGGCCAAACATTTTATTCCCCTAGGGACGTTTCCTTTGCCACCTATCCTGTATAAAGATCACTTCCTGGCCAAGTCATTTCCTTTATTGAAGTCTATACAAACATTTGTGTGGCCATTTTGTCCTTTTGGTAAGCGAGATATTTAGGACAAGAACTTCCCCCAACCGACTAAGCGCTAGTGGCGAATGTAGCCATTATTCGTCATTTTTTAATAAAAAACTTTCTTTTGAAAAATAATGTAACTCCCTGTTTTTTAGTTAACTCTATTCTTTGCTTCATTAATTACAAGATTATTTTAGTGTGGTTTGAGTTTTGTCAAAATTGTTTTAATATTTTGTAAATTTATATGAAAACATATTTCAAATGTGGTTTAAATAAATCCAAAAAAAGTTCATTTTTAATAAGCGGGAACAGAAAAAACAGAAAATAATTTCGACAAAATTTTCTTTTGTTAAACAAACCCCAAACGTGCTTTCAAAATAATTTTGTTGATAAATTTAACTCGTACCACGTAACGTATGAGAATTATGAAATATTTTAATAAAATAAACAGACATACCTACAAACATACATACTTATTTATACATGCAGTTAATATGTAGTACACATCAATTATATTTTCTAACATTTGGAAAAAAAAAATAAAATACAAAAAACTGAATGAAATAACACACAAGGATGATGAAAGAAAATATTTCACAAAAAGTACACAAAACAAAAATTTAAAGAGGGAGTTTCATAGCAAAAGAGCTAAAGTCAGCAACCACTTTGCCTTTAAAATTTTTTTATTTTGGATCTTCCATATGAAATACCACATCTACATATGTGTTTATATAAATATGTAACTAAGAACGTGTGCATGTATTAGCTTTTGTTTTCATATGAGGGAAATTAAGGGTTACATGGTAAATTTTCGAGGTTTAATTAAAGTGAGAGAGTGTGGGTGCGGTTAGATATTTGTGTATGTGGTTGATGAACTGTTCTGTAAATCTTTTCTTAGTTAAATAAATAAAAAGAACTCACAAACACACTTCAATACAAACACACTAAAATGTTGGTAGTGTAAAATTTAAGGTTTATTTTTCTTGTTAATATTTAAAACTTTTGAAGGAAAGAAAACTGTAAAGAAAAACGGAAAATCTTTTAAAAGTATATAAATTTCATTCATTTAGCAAACTCTCTTCAAGGTTTTGAGGTAAAATTAATGATATAGAATTCATAAAAAGAAAAAAAGAAAACTTCACCAAACTTTACATAAAAGTAAATGGTTTTTTTCCTGAAAAGTTATAAAGTTTAAATTAAAAAAATAACCCCATCGTTTTAATAAAGATTCTGCAAGTATTTATGTAAAAAATATTTCCTGCATTAAAGTTGACTTTTTAGTTAAATTGTAAATCAAATGCCTCTGTGTGTTTTATTTTTAATAGAACTTTTAAAATGTCTGCACCCGGAGTTATTATATATTAACCGTCACCTTGTTATCGAATTTATTTGCGGCAAATGCACACACACAAACTTATATAAATATGTTTAAGAATAATCATACATAAATGCACAAACACTCTCTTATTCGTATTAATAGACATTTACATGCAAACAGAAAATAAAACTGGTTTAACTGCACATGAACGCAATAAAAGGACAACAAAGAATAGAGTAATTTACACTTGTTTGATATTTTTGTTGTTGCCTTTTTAATATTGTGCATGTTAACAGTAGGGTAGTTCAGTTTTACAATATCTTATAGAAAAGTTAGCTGTAAGTATCGAAAGATTTCTTTCTCCAATCGAGGGATATTATTACTTAACTACACAGGTCTGCAAAATTTGGAAAAGTCGAAACCCTGGGACTAACGTATACTTTCTAAAGATTTTAGTCGCGTTGAATCTGAATCTGTACTCAGAATTTTTCCATCACATCGTTAAAGAAAAATCTTAAAATATACAAAGTTTAAGTCAAAATTAGAAAACCAATGGCAAAAATACAATCAATATAGCGAAAAATCGGAATTTTCAAACTTCAGATTATGATTTAGGTAATTGGTGGGACTTTCAGACGATATATTCGATTTTATAGATAAAGATTAATTGGCACAGTTATAACGTCTCGCATATAGGGAAAACCTGATGTGAAATTCTGAATTGAACGGATTCAGCGTAACTTAAACCTTTAAAAAAGTATACTCTGGTCTGTGGGTTAAAAATTTGTTGCCCTCTTGGATTATCATGCGCCCAAATGCGGCAATTCTGCTTATTGACGAATCCACTGAGGTGCACGATATGCATTTTGATTTAAACGCCCATTTTCATAATAAGCCTGAACACCTCAACCGCGTTGCTCGATTGTGTATGTGGCCATGGTTCAAATTGAATTAGTCTAAAATAGAAAAATGTCAAATGAAATTCAGAAAAAAACTTGACGTTTAGGTGTGGTTCACATTCCACATCGGCCCTTAATTTAGGTGCATAAACTACCTGCATATTTATCGTCTCTTTTTCTTTTTACTTTGAGGTACTCTATTAAATTGCATTATACATTAACGTACATCTTTATAATGTTCGGCTGGTATCATAATTTATGCAAAAAAAACACCAACGAATTGCATAAAAACAAAAAAAAAACTTTAAAACACATAAGTATATAAAAAAGTTTTCTTATTTAAAAACAATAGATGTAGTGGATACAAACCCGCTACGACTTTATTATGTCGCTTCATTGTTGAATTTGTACAGAATATTTTTTGGTTAAAACACTAACAATATTCTGTTCGTAAAATTAAGTGAAATTGTAATATAAAATAAATGAAAATGCAGTTAAAAACCGGTCAACTTATTTTTTATTTAACGAAAAGTTCATTTAATTTTTAATGTCAAAAAGTCAACCCCATGTTACATAAAAACAAATGAATTTTCAATTATTATATTAAATTAACTATCAAAAAATTAACTGAATATTCCGCAAAAAATTAAGGAGTATTCAGTTATTTTATAAAATTCAGTAATTTTCGTTTACTCCACAAAAGAGCCGAATTTCTAAACAATACCAGACAGATACCTGTCCGCTTGTTTTTCTAATAAGAGAGAGAGTGAGAGAGAATATTATTATTTACTTACCCCGTTACCCACTTTTGTTTTACTTTTGTTGTACTGACCCCATTGTTTACAGAAGACCTCTCAATTATAAAACACCAGCAGTATGACCGATATGGTTTCACAATTATTTTACTTTAAAAATTTTATGTATTTAACTAATGGTGTTTTCTTTTCTACAAAAAAATGTGCCTTTTTTAAAAAAAATTCAATTTGGTGTATTTTTCTTAAAAATTTTGCTCCCGAAAAGGGTGGCTTTGTTTTATTCTAAAAAACTCATGCCACCTCTCGAAAAACGCAACGAATTACGATATTATAGTAAAATAACACTAAAAAACTATTGCCGTATTCACAAACCCCCTTGTATAGTTGTATCTATTGTTTGTTGTACAAAAAACCAATACTGAACTATGTTTTTTAATGCAACATACAATTGATACAACGATACAAGGGGTTTTGTGAATACGGTATATAAATATATATTTGTTGTATATCCATTCATGGGGAAAGGTTAAAAGCAGTTGCTAATCAAATAACTGGGCTTACAACCTTAAGCAATATATTTTAAAATAAAATTTTAAAACTGTCCAACCAATAAATAAGAACAATAAATAAATCATAATTGTGCAGTGCAAACATTACCAAGACAATTTTTTTCTGTCTCTCTCACTTTTGAGTGCATTGGTTTTAATGATATGACTCTATAACATAAACACAACTACAACAATATTTTTACAAATAATACTGCACTGCGAATAAAATGTGTTTGTCGGCAGCATTTCAAAAGCAGGACTGGAGAGGAAGGTAAATTTTTAAGACGAACATCTTAGTAATCCTTTTAAAGACTTTGCCCATAATTATATATTATAAAACAAGGTACACTTTAAGGCCGGGTATTCGATATGTGGATCAATTTTAAACATAGTCTGAAACTGGATTTTTACCGGCGAAATGTGTTTTATTTTTATTATTTCATTAAAGACCAATCTTTAAAGCTAAACTAAGCTGTTCCGTTAAAATTTTGTATATTATTATTTTTATTAATGACTAGCTTAACCCGGTGCGCCTCGCTTCACTGCTTGAATCACTTTATCGGTTGAGAGATATTTAATATATGCATCCTATGGAAGGTAGTTCCCCCTTGCGCCTACCCGCTTTAATTTTATTTTCAAAGTGAAGTATACCTTCTACAAAGTTTGAACTTTTTCACTATAACAGTTATTAAAATATCTGATATTAAACATTGGCAACCCTTGGGGGGTTAACACTTCCCCCGCTGCTATTTTATTTCAAATTTGGGGCTCAGAAGATCCTACTACCAAAAGTTCAACAAATTGTTTGCAGTGGCTCTTATTAATATTTCTATCTATGAGGGGTACTGCTCCTCCTCTGGCTTCCCCACCTATTCTATATTGAAATTTATAGTTTACCATAATAGTATATTTAACTACGTTTGAAGACGATCCCTTTAATTGTTCTTCAGTTGAGCGATATTTTATATATGGATCCTATGGGAGGTATTTCCCCTCCTACGCCTACCCGCTTTATTTATATTTTAAAAAGTGTAGTATACCATAAGAGTGACTTCTGCAAATTTTGAACATTCCCACTATAACAGTTCTTAAGATATGCGATATCAAGCATTGGCGTCCTATGGGAGGAAACCCATCCCCCGCTGCTACTTTATTTCAATTTTGGGGCTCAGAAGATCCTACTACCAAAAGTTCAACAAATTGCGTGAAGCGGCTCTTAAGATATGCGATATTTAATATTGGCATCTAATGGGGGGTACCCATTCCCCTGCCCCTATCGAAAAAATAAGTAGCCTATTTTATTTTTAGGGCTCATGTGATGCTACTGTAAAAATTTCATTTTTATATATACAGATTTGGACATTTAAAGTTTTTAATAGTATACAAGTTATTTTATCTATATATGACGTAACAAACTGTTGTATGCCAGATTAAGGCGACCGTACACGACATGTATTTGTCATCTGACATGTCAAATTTCCCACTGCAAAATACATACATGTCGTGTGTTACCTTTTTAACTTTGCTTCTGTAAAAGTCAGACGCAAAGTCATCTGACAAAATTTCAATTAGAGCGTGCTCTATTTTTTCTGACAAACCATCTGACATCAGAAATCTATGCCGGGAAGAAACCAGCAGCGGCGTCCACTGTTGACGGAATCATTAGCCGGCTGAAGTTAATTTTTTAAAATACCGAGATATGTTTGATCATCTTACCATTGAATAGAATTTATGTGAATATATAAATAAAAACGTTTTATTATAAAATCCTAAATTGGTATCTTTGAATTAAAAGAAAAAAATGTTAAGATGGCTAAACTATTTTACGGCGCAAATAAAAAATTTCAAGGCGGCAGCAAGCTATTTTAAAACCAAGCACTACTTTGGTTTCTGCAATAACAATGCGAAAAAAACAGAGACAATGTCAGAAGCAAATTACATGTACGTTTGTGACCGAATATTATAAACCTTATGTAAAACGGCGATTTTGACAGACATTCACTATTACATGTGACTTGAAAATTTGACATGTCAGATGACAAAAACATGTCGTCTATATGCTCCTTTAGCACATTACTCTTATATAACTGTTATATATGATTAGGGTACATTTCTATTTGTTTTGGAAGGCATGGCATCAGCATGTACATTAGGGTGTCCCAAAATTTTTTTTTGTCAGAGGCTCAAGCATAATTTGAAAGCTTATTGGGTCCAGTATTTTTGAATTTTTTTTTAGATTTTTAGGAAGAGGTTTAGAGGTCACGCAATTCAAGTCTTTGTTAAAAATCGGAGTTTTCGGGCTTTTTTCAAACTTGACTCATAACATTGTCAATAAACACGTTTATTTAATTTTTTGACCGAATATATCTAAAGAAAATTTCCCAAACTTTATTTCAATATGCAAAAACTTTAAGTTCCGGCTATATTTTTGTCCATTACGATTCCACATATTAAGTATTTTTGTAATTTTTCAACAAATTCTGTAAAAAACGGGTTATTTCTTTTCAAATTTATATGAAAGGTATAAAAACTAGTGACGCAATTTTAAATACCGATAAGTTCTAAACAATTAAGAAAAACAAAAATGGAATTTTGTTCCACAGTTTCCGAGTTACACTATTTTAATAGTTTCTACCTTAAAAATGGTGATACTTTTTTCGTTATAATTATTGTATATTTCCATAAAATGTTATAGTTGGGTTTTAACTGTCATTAACTTCTGACATTTATTGATCTAAATCGTTACATGCTGTCATTTTCACTTTCTATTTTATGTGTATTCTCCGCTATAATAAATTTACATAACACAATTTTTTGAGTTAGCTGACCGACGAATCAAATAGAAAAGTTTCTTGTATATGTGGCAGCGCATAGTGAAAGGGACCTTAGGGGGAAAAAATCAATTTTTTGATGGGGACAACATCTGAGCATCGAATCAGACCAATCCCATGCCCCAAAAGTGTTCCCTCCCAGAGATATGCGCGTTTTATGAAGTGGTGGTACACCAAAATGGCTCTCCTGAACAAACCCGGTTTTTACCCTTAGGTCCCTTTATATTTTGCGCGTCACATACATGTATAAAAGTTTTCGTCGACGTACATGTAAGAATTTTTTTTTTTTTTTTGTTTTTGATCGTTAAAAAATGTGTAATTTTATTCAAAATAGATCTAATAGAATTTTGTGAAAACAAGAAATGTGTGGCTTGTGGGAAAAATGATAGATGCCCTTGATCCCTCCAAACCGCCGACAAAAATGCAAATTCTGCAAAGATTTTTTAATAACATATACTGGATATAAAGGTCAAAACGGGTATAACTCAGGAACGATAAAAACAAATTTAAAAATTGTTTATTCATATTAATAAGAATTAATTTGTCTTTCAAACTGCAACATTAGTTTGTTTTCGTTTTCATTTAAACTTAAAAAGTTGTAAAGCGTTATTACAAAATTTTTGAAAAAATTACGAAAAATTGTAATTAAAGGTATCTAAATGAGTAACCTCATCACCAAATCTTATAAGTTTTTCACACAGGAATACCTATTCCGAAAATTCTTAAAGAAAAACCAAAAATACTTTACCCTATAAGCTTTTAAATTTTGATTGAGCACCAATGAAAATCATAAAGAAAATATTTTTTGGGACACCCTAATGTACATGTTGTAAAGTATTATAATAAAAATATTTCTAGTTATGAAATTCATTAAACAACAATTTTCTATACTTCAAGCAGACTTCAAGGTATTTATATAGCATGCAATAATTCAAGCCGTTTAGTATGCTGATGACCTCATCTACATTAAGCTGTATTTTGACAAAATAATTCATCCTGTATGTGTTGTATATAGGGCATACACCGATGAAGTGTTGGGCGTTTTCAAATTCATCCGAGTTACATATTGTACACATACCAACTGTGTTGTTTCTAAATGATCTTGCATTTAGGTCTAGTAAACCACCTCTGGCTTTTATTATAAAGCCAGTCATCCGGGCGTTTAAATTGTCTAGTAAAATTTAAATACGATTAAAATTAAGTTGCGGGTAGAGGAGTACACTTTTCCAATCCTGGCTGATAAACGAGATATTATCGTCAGGCATGAAGTTAATGCGTTCGTTTTAAGATTTCCAATCGTTAAACCAGTACAGTTTATTATTTATTACATATTCAGCCAGTATGCGTGGTAATCTTTGTGGATTCATTTTGAAAACTTTGTTAATATAACAGAAGTGTAACTTTAAGGAGGTGATAAACAGTGTATTTAAACGAGCATCTATGTGCAACATATAATTTGGAGTTGAGTTTGGCAAATGCAGCATTTTCTCTATGAAAAATCGGAGTAGTTTTTCAACATCTTCGTATTTCTTAAAGCCCCAAACTTGTGCAGCATATAACATAATTGACCTACATGCAGCATGAAATATTTTTTATTTATTGCTATTAGAAATCACTGGGTTATTTATGTATTTGGACCATGTGCAGTTAATAGCTAGTTTGGAGGACGATAGTCTGTTATAGAGATGTTTTTAAAAGACATGTTATATGTGATTTCTAAACCAAGGTATTTGTAGCAGTTCACTATCTCAATGTGTTCTTCACCATATTTCCAAGACAGATTTGAAGATATACTGGTTCCAGAGCAGAATACAAGTATTTTTGGCTTCTCACGGGTAACTCAAATTTATCACACCAGTATAATCTTTGAATTGGGATTTTGCTTGCATGGCTTGCCTGATCAGGCACTCGTATATTTATACATAGAGGCATATGATCAGAATAGGGCTTGTTTTCGATATAAAAATCATTAACATATTGAAGTATACTATGGGAGCAAATAGCGTAATCTATACTGAGTTTCCTCTAGCGCACCATGAAAGCTGAAGTCACCTTGAGCATCATTTATAGTTCTCCCATTAAGAACATATCCATCAATTTTAACAATTTTCTTCCATCACTATTTATTATTTTGTCCAGTGAACTACGAGTTACACTTATGTGCGGTAATTATCTGACAGAGTCTTAGTCAAGAGCTTGCTCATCAGAAATTCTCGCATTTAAATCGCCTATTATGCAAAAGTTTTCAGGGTTAAGATTTACAAGAAATTGTTCAAGTTTATCAAAATCTTTATTCCAGTTATTACACACTCAAAAAAAATTAACTAGAACTTAGAAAAATTTACTAAAGTTCAGTAAGCAATGGCTGTCGTATGGCGCCAAAGACATTTTTTACAGCAAGTTAGTACAAAAATTTCTTGTTATTAAGAAATAAATTTTATTCACTACTATATCAAAATATAAAAATTAAACCAAAATTTTACTCAATTTAAATAACTGTTTACTAAAAAATATAAACTTTTGTTCTTATACTTAGTTTTATAATTATCTTAAGATTTCCCTTAAATATGTTAAAATTTCCTGTAATTTAGTTCAGATAATTTTTATATGCTATAGGAAATAAGAAATCTTTTCCAAACTTTAAGTTAAATAGATTACATTTTTTAACTTAAAATAATGGAAATTTTACCTGAATTAAGTAAAAATATTCCTAGTTTCCACACATAAGTTTACTTCGATTTAGTAAATATTTTTGCAAAAGCCAGTAAAAAATATAGCTTTCCAACCCACCCATTTCATAAATTCTATAAAAAAATATCTAATAATTGGAACATATATTTATTAAAAATTGGAAATATTTACCCGTTTTTAATTACATTTTTTTAAAATTTTATAAATTTTTCTTTTTGAATGGAAATTATTAAATGGCTTATCGCAAAAGGACGCTAGATTATTTTGGCTATTTTTTATTTTATTTAGTTATTTGGTGGTAAGTTATGAAAATATTTTAAATTGCAAGCAATCTTCTTAAACTCGGCAAATATATTTTTACAAATAAAGTAATCTAAATTAATTTTTGAATTTTTTATAATAAGAATTAAATTATACGAATAATAATATGAATGCTATAAAATAGTGTTAAGCTACGGTCACACTTATTAAATATTTGACCAAATAAGCGTAACCACTACTTTTGTTAATAGTAAGTGAGATTTAACATAGTCTTAATATCACAAAATACACTAATTATACTACTAGACTAGCAAAAAAACTGTTTTGTGTAAGATGTGGTATTATAATAAAAATTAATATTGAAATTAAGGGAAATTATTATTTAGTTAGCTTGTTGGTTCCGTGTTTTTCGTCAAATATTTGACAAGTGTGACCGTAGCTTTATTATTATTAAATTGTTTATTTACAACCAAAGGTATAAGTAATATAGTACTTGATTTTTGTAAATCTGTAAATAAAAATAAAAGTTTATTGAATGCGATTTTATTATTTGATGCTTTTACCTTACCAAGTATTTGGGTTCAAATATTTTGAATGTCTGTTAAAATTGTAGATAGTGCTGTACATCTTTCAATGTTATTCACTTTAAAAAAAATATAACTGGTAGCGAAGCCAAATTAAGTTGCAGTTTTGTAGGTCTAAATATTTTGTGCAAAGATTCAAGAAGTAAACAAAAAACTTCAATGTATTAATGGTATATATTAAAATTTAGTTGCCAACAAAGTAAACAAATTAAAAAGACGTACTTCTGAGTATGTTCATAAACGTAATATATTGAAGAATATACTTTAAACCTTTTTCTAGTTTAATTATGATTCGCTTTAGAGAAATACTTGGAAGGGACACTCTTTGTGACACACAGCATCTGTGGCTAAGGAGCACTTGAGGTCCTTAGTCTTCCTAATTATACTAGCAAAAGGCAATTGTTCAAAAGCAAAAAATCGTAACAGGAGTTATCATTTTTGTACATAAAACTTTAAATTTCACGTGACGAAAAATAATTAATTATATGTTGCGATTTTATTACTCTTATAAGCAAACAATTAAATTACGTAAAAGCTCATATTAAAAATTCGTTTGCGTCATTTTCCACAGTATGTATTTTAATATATGTTTATTATACATAATATACCTGAGAACTGTACTTCCCGAAATTCAATAGATTCGGTTTTCGGTTTTCAAGAACATTATCAATTATACCCTCTTTTTCAAAACAAGACTCCAATCTGAAAAGGATAAAACCAAACCCGCGCACAAATTCATACGATGGTGCACGAACCTGAGCACTTAAAGCAAACCACAATCAAAATGTTTAAAAAGTTAAATTACTGATAACAAAAAAGTATTTATAACTAAAAAGAACATATGTTTTCTTCCTGCTCTTACCTTTTGTGGTTGCTCAGTTGTTGCCCTGAAATTTGCTGATGAGATTGTAGGAGTTGAGGTTGCAGAATTGCTGCTGCCAGATACAGTTGTCAAAGAATTTATTGAACAGGTTAGAGCAAACATTAGGGACAATACGACAGCAGAAAAATATACATATGTAGTTTATTCCAAAACAAATTTGCCAATTTCACTACACGTTTTTAAGTTGCATGAATATAACCCACAATAGTCGCTCCAACTTTCTGAATAAGTTTTTATTTAACTTTTTAAAAAACGTTAGAACAACTTTGTTTTCTATAATTTTTTTTTATAATAATAAAGGCAAAGATTGCTTTTTTTAAAATATAAATTTTTTTATTTATAATTTTAATATATGACCTTAAGCCAAACAAAAAACAACAACAAAGATAATCGACACAGGTCAACAATAAATATTGAACATTTTTTTATAATTATATATAAATTTCTTTTCTAGGAAAATTACAAATAATTAAAATATTTACTAAAATCTAATAAATTTGTTCTTATAAATGAAATATTTTTTCAGTATTTTTTAACTTAATTTTTAGTAAGTATATTGTAGAAAGTAGTTTAAAATGAGAAAAATTAATATATCTTTTATCTAAACTTTTAAAAAAAAACAATTTTTTATTGAATTTTTGTTAGAAAATTGTCACCAGGAGAATACATCTTTACTTAAAATAAGCAAATGATTTGTTAGTTTGTTTTTATCTTTAGTTGAACTGAATTGATGACAAAAGGTCTTTAAGGTTAGTAACACATGAACTATATTTGGCTCTTAGGAAATTATTTCTAAAATTAAGTATAAATTATGCAACAAAAACGAAAACTAAATACTTAAATAAAGTATATTTATTAACAATTTATAAGTTTGTAAAATTGTATAAACTCCATCGGAGTAAATCATTTACTTTATTATATTTTTTGAACTATAGTGAAAATTTTTTGTTTTCAGGATGTAATTTCCTTTAGTTTAGTTCACGTAACCCTAGTTTTAGGAAGTACCAATTTTCTTTCAGTAAGAATTTCTTAAAGTCAAATAACTTTTCTGTGTTAATTTATAACCGATTTTAAAGTTACTGAACTATTACATTTTTACACGTTTTAAGGTAATTCTATTGCATTTTAATAAAATTTTCTACATTTTAATAAATTTTTACTTCAAATTAAGGAAATTTTTGAACTATTTTAAAGAAAGTCGTTTTCCTTTCATTTAGTATGTGTCTTTGTTTTGAGTGCAGTTTAAGTACCTTGGTATGAAATGGTATAGGGTTCTATGGATATTGAGGCTTAATACTATATTATCAAATATGTATGTCAATGAATTTTAATGCATATGTTTTTTGAATGTTTTTCTTGAAACCATACAGATAGCCACCGCTTGCCCGCCCAGCTCTATGTGATTTCATCGCTGGGATCCAGTGAAGGATATATTTTTTTAAATAAATTTGTATTGTATTTTGGTTATCATCTACCAAATGTGTCTCAAAAAGGAAAAATATTTCAAATCGGTTTATGTATGCAAACAAATTGCCAAAATTCAATGAGTTAATAAGGTTCACTACATTATACGATAATAAATTAAGTAAAATGTTCTGCTATTGTGACTGATGCGAATTTATGATTTTGTCATCGCCATTTGGGCCGACATTATTAATAATTTCATATGAACATCCACATTCTGCTAGTGGGTTGTTGAGAAAAATGCCATCCTCATTAGATTGGGCTACAATTTTCTCTTTGGACCACGTAAATCTCTTATTATTTTTAAAAATGCAACATTCGCCAAGGCGCACTTTTGCATTTTTATTTTTGCTGCGAATTTTCTTACTGATTCTTGTTCTGTATAATCTTTGGGTAAATATCTTACTACCTTTTAAATTTCTTCTCGCAGTTAGAGCTACGTTTACCTCCATGCTTGATTCTAAGTTAAAAATAAAAGATATAAAATTTACCTTTATCTTTCATATGACAGAGCACAGTTTTATAAAATTTTGCATAAAAACTTGGTAATGGCAGCACAAATCAGTTTTCATATTAACTAAACCTAGTTTAACTGAGATCTCAAAAGCCCAGCATAAGAGTTCTAAAGTAAACTTTTTTTAAAAAAATATGCATTTTGTATACTAAGACAAGCAAAAACATACTTTTTACGTTAAAACCGAAAAAAGGGGCTTCATGAAACAAGTCTCGTAAGTTTGCGCACTTGCACAAATGGCAATTTTTTAGCGACATCATGAGGACCCTTTATGTATACAAATAAAACCAAAATTTTAGCTTATTTTTAATTGTATTTTTTCTGTTCATATTATTTTGCTCTATTATTTGTTTAATTATACCCGCTCCACAATATTTAAAAAGGGTATAATGCATTTGTATTGATACTTGTAACGTCTAAAAATAATGTTCCTAAACCCACCTTAAAATATACCGAGTACAGGTATACATTTTGGAGATAATTTGATGAAATTTGGTACAAAGGTCCTAATTCGTACAATCACCATTCCTATTGATTTGATTGGGCGAATAGGCCCATAATTTTACATAGAACCAGACAAGCTTCTTTCCGAAATAATGTCTTTGTGCCCATTAACCATCTTATTAAGCTGGTATTCAGATGAAATTGGGTCCAAACTTATTATATTGCATTGAAAATCATCTTAACATATTTTATTTGAACCCATTCATTTCTGACCATAGCTCCCCTTCAAATACTACTCCTGAAAATAGCTTTTAATTCCATAACTTCCTTATAACATATGCATTTGGCACGGTTGATCATTCTATACTTTGCCATAAACTTAAAAAATGTTTAAATTTTTCAAGAACATCTACTACATTACTCAATTCATATTTGAGCAAACGTTTTCAATCTGCTTTTCTGAATGGTACAAATTCTGCTGGTTTGCCTGTTCCCAAATGCGTCCCACAAGGGTCGATTTTAGGACCGCTACTTTTTCTGTATATCTAAATGATTTACCACGTTGTCTCAAACATTCTAGCTTTCAGTTATATGCTGATGATGTCCAGCCCTATCTTAGTAGTTCCTTTGAACGCATAACCGAAAATATTATTTAGCTTAATGATGATGACTCCTGTGGGCAAATGCTAACAAGTTGCTACTAAATCCACACAAATCAAAATGTATTGTTGTACATAAAAAATCTACGAAATTACAAACAAATTTTGAAATAATGTTAAACAAAGAATTTGGAAATTATTATTAATAAAAATTTGGAATGGTCGAATCATGTGAACAGTTTAGTAGGAAACTTACACTTCTTACTTCGTGAATTATGGTCTACACAGTACTTAACACCATTACACATAAGAATTTTAATTGCTAAAACTTTCCTTATACCCCGTTTGTTATATGGATGCGAAGTATTTGCCAGTTGTGACTCCAAGGGTACAAATAAATTAAGCAAGGCATATAACAACATACTGAGATATGTATTTGGTCTGAGTTTGTTACCTTTTTCTGATAAATAACATTTAAATTCTTATACTGTAATTATAAGATATAAATCTTGTTGTATGGGATATTCAAAAAAATAAAATATCAAAATATTAAATTTTAGTATAAACATAAAAATTGTTAACGATAACTTTTTTGAAAGCGTCTAAGTCATGACAAAATCTTGTCCTGTTAGGTCGAAAATTAAGCAGAGGTCATATATAAACTCAAATCCTAAAATCTCATATATATGAAGATATTTAAAAAATATTCGGCACATGGAACTTTTACATGAATCTTAATCTCATAACTAGGGATGCGATTTCCATGCAAATGCATGATTTCTGTCGATAGTATAAAAACGATATCCAACAATTACACTTTGCTAGTTCCAAAAATAGACAAGCCGGGCACATGGCGTTTTAACATAATTCAGGTACGCTGAATCCAATGGTTTTTTTTACGTTAGCTCTTGTTTTCGAGATATACCGTTATTTCGAAAATGGAGGAGGTTGCACAACATACTATGTTTGTAACTCAAAAACTGTTCAGTTTATTAAAATCTTTAAAAAACGAAATTCCGCAATAAAATTTCCTTTAAAAAGGGTAAAACTTTTTTCTAATATGCGCAGTCGTTTTAGAAACATAATTTTTTATCAAATTTTTGTTTTTTAAAAATTTATGATTAAAACCTCTTAGTAACTTTTGATTTTATTCACAAAAATCGATTTGATTTAATTTCTTTAATTTAATTAATTTAAGAATTTCAAAAAAGCAGTATTTGTATTGGAGCCCCCCGAAGAAGTGGTGATAAGGGGCAAGTATGTCTCGAGAAAATGTTAAGGACAAAAAATTAATTGCTGTCGTTCAAACAATTATCCCACTAGGGGCCACTCCTGGGCATTTATGGGACTTTTTCTTCAATATATTTCTAATCTGCATTGAACATTTTGTACGGTAGCCCCCTTAAGGAATGGAGATAGCAGGTAGGTATCAGAATGTACTTATAAAGTGACCTCACAAGCGCAGCTGTTTGCAGTGATTTTCTTCATGTTTGACGTTTGGCGTAATTTTTTTTGTTTATTTAAATTTTTATAAAGGCATTTTGACATTCGCCGTCTCAATTCTAGCAACAAAATGCCTGTTGTTTTTTCTATTGTTTCATTGTTTTAGTACTGAGGTCACTTTGTTAATACATTTTGGTAGGTATGTTAGAAATAAATGATTGAGATGAAAAATAAGGTGGGGCTGGTCATCGTAGGCGCAACAGGGGTAAAATTTAAGAATTTCAACTATACAAATATGGCCGTTTAATGAAATTCTAATATGATAACACGGTGCTACAGAGTGAAAATATACTTGGAAAATGACCTGGTGTAAGTTAAAAGCCTTTTTAAGTAGATCTCAAATCAGTTTTAAAATGTTCGGAAACACCCTCAAATTTGGGAGTTATTCTGAAAAATTCATTTTCGGGTCGGTTCGAACTTATGAACACGGAACTCAGTTGATTAACAATGTTCTAAAATTTTTGTTGTAAGCAATTTATGTCAATTGTAACATTTCTGATAAACACACAAGCTGTGTGCATAAATGAGAACGTAATGACAAAACATACATACCTTTAGTAGAGGGTGTATAAGAAATAAATTGCTTATTACCTTAAAAATAAAGTGGTACCATTTTAAATTTGGGAAAAGGTTAGTTTTACTTATACATTTGGGGGAAGGATGACAGGTGACATTAGTGACGGCCAGAATTTAAAGTCGGCTTAAAAATGCACCTAACAAAATTAAGCCAGTGTCAAGCCATTAACAATGATATGGGATTTGATGAGATGGAAATGGCAGCGCTACATATAAAAACCCAATAAGACAGTATTTGGGGACGTGGCAGACATTTTTTTGCTGTTCTCATTCTAGGGGGTGACTGGCACAACTTTTTTTGTGTTTAAGTCGACCCGGTCTATTGCTCAATATTTGTAAAAGCTAAATTTTTCACTTTTGAAAAACCTTAATAACTCTTTTAATTTTTACTCGATTTTATTTATTGAAAGCTGGTTTAACTCAAAACTAAATTAGCTTTAATGAAATATGTACTTAATGGTATGTTTCTTTACAAACTAATTAAAAAAAATTGCGCCAAAATTGAAAAACCTAGAAAAAATAAAATTAAAATCAGATATAATTAAGAATATCACTACAAAAATTTAATAAACATACCAAAGCGTGTATATATTTAGAAAGGTAAATTTTTCTTCTGCCTGAACCCGTTTAAAAAATAAATATTGTCTTAAAATCAACTGAGCTACGTGTTCATAAGTAGTCGAACCTACCCGAAAATGGTTTATTCGGAATAACTACGAAATTTGAGGGTGTTTTCGAACTTTTAAAAATTGATTCATGATCTACTCAATAAGGTCTATAACCTACTCTTGGTCGCTTTTCAAGTAAAATAATAATTGCTCATTTGTGGCACCGTGTAATTATCTTTCTAAATCATTAAATTTGCGATTAAATGGCATCGCTTTGGTTTTGCATACAGTTGCATACTTAGGTTTTTAATGCATAATTTGGCATTTTTAAGTGATTTTTTTAAAATCCATATTATAAAAAAAAATTCTTAGAAAATTTTTAAATACACAAAAAAACTTTCAAAAAAATTTTTTAAATTAATTAATTAATTCTTTGAGAGATTTTCTTTAAATACAAGAATTTCCAGATTCAGGCAAAATATCCTTCTATTGTAAAACGATGCAGCACCCTACATGGTGAAGGCTTCCAAAGGGCTTTAAATATTTAAGCCAAAACTGTGAAAAATATCTTGCTTGGCACATGGGTTATACCGCGTTGCAGAAAACTAAGAAGCCAATTCGAAAATATTGCAATATTGCACGCTTTTTTTGTCCTTTATTTATGTGTTTTAAAGGTATTTGAATAACAATAGACTGAAGTTTTTTTTATTTTTGTTTTAAGTTAAATTAAAAATTATTGTTTATGGAAATTTTTTAAATTCTAAGTATATTTTTTAATGCATATTTTGTATTTTTAGTGCATATTTTAAGTGCATATTTTCGATATTTTAGTACATGAAACTCTCATCCCTACTCATAACATAATTTTGTTCAGGCGGGTCCATGATTGCCCATGAGTCGCAAATAGGGTTCACTCGCAAAATTTGTTTTTATATACTGTTGTGTACGGTACCATGTAGTCGCGCTTGACCGACTATACTTTCGTTCTTGTTTTTTAGGCAAAACTAAGCTGTTCCGTCAACATTTTGCATACAAATTTGGTTATGGCGGCACTAATCTGTTTTCAGATTATCTAAGCCTTATTTAAATGGGATCTCAAAAACGCAGCCTTAGCGGATTACAAGCTTATAAAAAGTTGATAATATGAACCGACTTTATTGCTTAACTGTGGATATGGATTTTATGTTTTAATGTTAATTCTTAAGATGAATGGCACTACTAATATAAATTTTATTGAATTTTTAGAACTTAATTAAAAGTCTAATCAGATTTTACTTATTTTACCTTCTTAAAGTTCTTTGTATTATTTTAGGCTACATTTAGCATTAGTCAGGCCCCTTAACCTTAAAATATCCCCTATATTAGCTCATTTTCAATTTGTTTCCTCATTTTGGTATGTCAATGAAGTTTTCTTTATGTTTTTTACATGTCTTTTTTTTTTTGTTTTGCTTATGGATTGTGCGGCTTATTTTGTCGTCTGAATTACAAACAGAAACTTTCAGTCACACATACGCGTTTAATTTCCATAAATATATTTTTTGGCCATTTATAAATGCATTATAAAATGTTTTCATAGATTTCGTTGAGTATTAAATGTTTAAATGCCAAAAATATGCAAATTATTACTGTTTGTTACTGCAAAAATTCAATGCTTTCATGGCAGAAACGACTGTTGGGCAGACAAGTAAATTTATTTGCGTATATACCTGGTGAGTAAAAAATACAATTAGTGACAGGAAAAAAGTTGAAGGGAATTTTCGATTTAAAATTACTACCGTTGGCTAAAAATTAACGCAAAAAAATTATTCAAATTTGAACAATGTATTCATTAAACAAAATATTTGTATGGAAAACCGGTTTTGGCGAACCTTCCTTCAAGTTCACATTAGTTTTATTGCATAAAGCCGAAAGTCATCATATAACAAAATGTTTCCCCATACTGGAAATGCCTGCTTTAGTTAGGCTAATTTCTAGTATATTGAAATTTTCAATAACAATTACAATCAGTGTCAATTACTTTTACACTTAAAGTTAAAAGTTTAAAATTTTGCAATATTATGAAATTGTGTATGTAACCCCAGATCTGGTGTTTTATCAATGAAGCGTTTGCTTATTAAGTTTATGTTACAACTATTCATATTATTTAACTTATCGAGTAAAAGTAGACCTTCAGCACGTTGTAGTAAAACAGATGAGTTTCTGGCAGAAATCGAACTCGCAAACCTCACACTAATGAACTAGCGCAATGCCAACTTGCCAACTTGCCAACCGGGAATACGTTTGTGGGATCGTCAAAAAATATTTTTTTTATTTTTTACATTTTTGTTGGAGTCATATTTATTCTCACGAACCTTTTTCCTCTAACCGAATGTATAAAGGTAATTGTAATATCAACATTTAAAAATTATAATCAATATGCTGAACCCCATTTTACGTGCATTTATCGAATATACAAACCAGACTCTCGCACACTCATTTCATTGTACATCAAGTATTCCACCTTCATTTTTCGCCCTCTCTGCCTTTCCCCCATTTAGCCTCAAGTGTTAATTTGCAGCTTTGACAGTGGCAATAATTCAGTGTGTGCTACCACACGGCACCACTACAGTGTCTACATATCCTCCCACTTGCTCATAAATCTAGAGCCTATTGTATGCATTTTTGTTTAATTCTATCCATTATGTTCATCTTTGGAGCCGGCTGAAGAGAATTTAAATTTAAATTCATTTAATGATTGCAAGTATTTTTGGCTGGTGGTTGTATGTAAATTATAAATCGGATTCAAAATTCAAATTCATGGTCATGTTGTAATTGGATAAGAGTGTTTGGCAAAAGATTTAGTAGGGACTATGTGTATGTTTGTGTGAGTCTGGAGTCGTGTATAGGGGTAAGCTTTTATTAATTTCAATTGAAATGTTTATTTTGTTTGTTTTCGATGCAACAAATATTTTAATTGCAAAATTTTTGTTTTAGAGGCGACGGTTTTAAACAAATAGCGAAAATATTAAAATTAATTGGTACTGTTACTAAAATCAACGGTCACATACAGTATACATATTCGCGAACTAAATGGAACTGAACACGGTGCTGGCATTTGCCAGTACTGGTAAGGCAGTAGCAGTGCATGCCAACTTTTTCCCTAATTCTGGCACTCTGTTATTCAACTGTTTTGCAAATTTCTACGACAGTCTAATTGGACCGTTATTTGAAACTTGCATTTCAATGTTTACGTTTGACATTTTTTCAAAAGTTTCATGTCTTAATTACTGTCTGGACGCCTACGTCACGAGCAAAGCTAGTAGTGTTTTTGACAACTAATATGTATTTTCTTACTGTCTTGCCAGAACTGTCAATCAGTTGTCAATCGACTTGTCTCCATATATGTCAAGGAAGACTCATTAGAAGACCAATTCGTATGTATGAGCCCACATATGCGAATGTGTGCGTTTAACTGTTTTTGTTTTATATGGTGACAATTTTGACAAGTCAGGTAAGTATTTTTGTAATGCTCTCCCAAATGAGTGTTTCTTATTTAAATGTACTTTGACAGATGCAATATTTAAAATAGATAATACGCGTACTAGAACAGAAAAATAGACAAAACCCCTAACTCAACTGCAGGGTTCCCAGTTTTATTTTATACCTTATGACCAAATCACGAGTTTTGTTCCCCTAAAGTAGCCAATTTCTTATCCTCAAAAATCACATACATATATTTATATGAATATACATAGATAAATCGGATAAAGCAAAACATATAAATCGGCAAAGGCAAACCAGTTAAGAACGCTTTCTTTCTTCGTTTGTCAACTGAACCTCAACGGGGAGAAAAAAAATATCAAAAAGGGGAAATTAAATTTCTATATTTTACTTGTCAAAGCTGCATGAGATAATTTTAGAATTTTCTATAATATTGAACTAAGAAAACATAATATTATAGGTACATGGTCCTGACTAAATGAGAAGAAAAATTTAGGTACTTTTTTTGTTTTTCATCTGGTACTTTTTGAATTTTTGTTAAATTCGACCTCAAAAGATTAAATTAAAATTAAACGTCCATGGTCCTGAGTGAATAAGAGAGAGCTTTTTGGTACATTTTCGTTTTAAATTTGGTACTTTGATAAATTTTCGTTTATTTAGACATAGAAACATGAAATAAGTGCATGAGAATCTATAAGAAGAGACATTTTAATACGTTTTTATTTTCTGATATTTTTTATATTGAACTAACAAAGTTGAATTAACTCACTGGGAAGATAACATATGAGCAAGTGGTTGGTCCCTCGCCAAATCGCTCCACTACGACGAATTAAAAAAAATGCTCGAAATATGCAAATTCATAAGTGCTTAGATATACAATGTTTTCTTCATATTAACACACAAATTTATGTTCGAATTTAAACCATGAGGCGTTTGCCTAGTTTTATTAAATCCATTTGTGTAATAGATTAAAATTTATTTATTTTGTTTGTACTTTTAGTTCAACATACATTAGCATGTATATAAAAAAGTAACGCAAAAAAACTCATAATAAAAATATTTATGTATCTTCTAATTCTAATTCTTCAGCCAATAAAACTTTGTTGAAAAAGTGTTTGGAATAAATAAATTTGTAACAGCAGCCTGAGTTGTTTTTAGAGTGTTAACATATTTACTCTAAGAAGAACTTGTAATAACTCATACTGCTTTCTGTTGCGAATTTGGGTTTTTGTTGTATTCATTACAGAAAAAACTACCTTTCCCTAAAAAGAGTTAAATTTTACCCACATCTTGACTAAATCTATCTTGTCATTGCACAAAGTGCATTTGTATTAATATATTATTCCAAAAAATACCCAGCGAAAAAGTGTTTTTCCCAAAGAATCCCTTGGGGATTTTCACGAAATTTGTATTTCCTATCACAAAAAAAAACCTCCTCAGAAAGCTACTCAGCTCTCTACAAACCTAATTCTATGATTGTGTTAGTAAATTTTTTGATTCCCTTTTCATTTCTTATGTCAAAAACATTTAAAATTGAGTATCTAAATTGTAAATTTTTTTAAATGTTGTTGTTTAACTTAGCAGTCGAACCCTAATTCCATTTGCAGACTTTCTCTGCTTTTTCGCTTCTGCCATCTGTCTGTTTTTTTTATATGTTTCAGGATTAAGATTTTAATTATCATGGCCCCATAAATAAACGTTTTATTTATTTTCGTATCTGCTTATTTATTATACACTACAGGTACAACGGAATTTTGCATCTGATTTCGTTTTAATTGTTTAGTAATATTTTTTGTAGTGAGGTGAAGAATATTAAAATATGTTTAATATGCAAAATTAAATGTATTTCATATGGGTAATTTTGCTGTAGGAAAAATATAGTAGAATCGCTCATGACCGGACACCGGAGGGACCATTGAAATGTATCCGTCCGTACAAGGGGAATTTTCTCTCGAAAGAACTTTATGTGTTCCTTCATAAAGTTCATGGGACCAGGAAACAGTTTCCATCGAAAAGGGGTTTTCGTTTTATTAAAGTGCTTGTTAAAGGAGATTGCACTGTATTGAGTGTTAATCATGATGTGTGTAGTTTTAATTATATTCTTCGTTTGGGGCCAGGTAATAAGTATTGCAAAAGCGAAGGAATATCGTATCTTGTTCAATTATGATGGTGTCATAGTATTTATAAGTATGTATATCAAGTGGCGTCAAAATTAAAAGATCCCTGTCACTTCGTACAGTTACGACATGCAATCAAATCTGTTACTAAACGGCTCCGGTAAAAACTGAACGATTTTTTGTATTTTTTTTTTTACAAAAAGTATAAGTATGTTGGCATTTTTTTTTTTTTTGCTTAAAGCTTAAATGTTAAAAAGTAAAAATGTTTACGTAAAATTTAGTTTATTAATTACTAATACTAAAATTATTAATGTTCAATTTGTTTATTTGTGATCTTCTAGCATGTGTTTAGGTTTAAGTCCACACTTTGTGTAAAATTTTCATTAATATGTAATAACTAATCGGATTCTTATACTGCAATTTATTAGATACTGTTTCTTATTGTATTAGAAAGGCACCCAATACAGTGGAGGCTCGAAAAAGTTAAGAATATGCAAAAGTTAAGCAGCTTTCATACACCACACGTGATTCTAAAAAGTTAAGTGCTTCTCAACTTTCGTGACAATTTACCCCAAAAGTGGCAGTACTATACACTGTAGACTGGTTTTAACCCTGCTGTTAGGTTAAGCCCATTTGGTCCAATTTTTTTACTGTTTCCCTTGTAATTTTTGAACGGTGATATATAATGACTTAGATTTAAAGCTCACGTGGTCTTTTTATAAAACAATGTTATAAACAAAAATTCAAGGATCTGACTTAAAACAGGACTGAGAAAAATAAAAAATTACGAATCTTAGGTTAAGGGACCATTTGGTCCATAGTATATTTTCTTTGGTTTTCATTTATTTTTTTACATTTTTTTCAAATAAATAAGTATTTATTAGTTTTTTTTATAATAATTGTCATTGCACGATGAGCAAAATGTTTTTCGATTAGTTTTGCAAATAAACTTGCTGCAAATGGAGCATTTTATGTCAGACTTAGACTTGCAACAACTACAAATTCCACGCTTTCGAGCTCCTAAATTAGAAGTATCGTTATTATAAGAGGCCACTGGAACTATGCATCGTATTTCAGTTAATAATTGTGCTGAAAACTCTTGTTGAGGTAATCTAGTCCGTTTCATCATATACGTCTTAGCCAGAGAAAGTGCTAGTTGCCGCAAAAACTCTGTTCTCCTGCGATTCCGATCAGCTGGAGCCCATGAAACGTCGATTTCAGAAAATAATATGTACGCATTCAAAGCGGATATATCAAGTATATTTGCAAATACAATGTTTGGCCATCTATTTGTTTTGCGTTTTGTGCTGTAGGAACCAATCATTTGATCAGCAGTATCAACGCCACCTAAAAGAGATGAAGCATTAAAAATTATAGGAGAAGATAACAGTAACATACCTTTTGTTGAATTGTAATACGAAACAATCTCTGGTTTTTTCTTCAATCCACTCTCATCAACAGCAGCTGTCTTATGCATTGAACTTATCAATATTGTTGCTTTGTTCTTGTGGCTAATGTATGATACTAATGTCGCAATGTCATCGAATGCAAATGTGGAATTGTACAAAGGAAGTTTTTTGACAGTCAGCAATTTCGGAGGAATGAATGTTTTATTTTTGCGCACTGTTCCCACATATGTAAGTTTTCTTTCCTGAAGTTTTTTTACCAACTCAAAAGTGGAAAAAAAATTGTCGGCTGTTATATTTTGCCCTTTCAAGCCTTCTGTCAAGTCCAATACAACGCGTTGCCCTTGGTTCTTTTCAGGCTGTGCATTTTTAGGTTTACCAAGGTATGGTTGTATTTTCCATACATAGCCTGACTTAGAATCCACTGATAACCAAAATTTCAAACCATATTTTGATGATTTTGAAGGCATAAACTGCCGAAAAGAACATCGCCCCCTGAATGCAACCAGTTGCTCATCAATGGTCACATTTTCGTGACAATTGTAAAACATTGGAAGAAGTTGTTGCCAACGGTCCCACAGTTCACGTATAGGAGCAAATTTATCGCAACTACGCATTTGTCGTCGACTCAAAACATCATCGAAACGGATGGCACTATTCATCATATGAAATGTATCTTCAGACATAATTGATCGGAAAATGGGGCGACCAAATTTTCCATCAAATAAACCATGAACATCTTCATTTTTTCCACTGTCAATAATACACTTTATAAAAGCCAACTTTTTTGCTAAAATAAAAAATATACTTACCGACATACGCCTGCAAGAATGAGTACTGCTATATATGCGCGCAATGCGTCTTCATCAATATCTTTCCATTTGCCACCAAACTTGACCCTGCCGTACTTATTAGTATTTTCGATTATAATTCTTTCAATTGGAGGCGGAAAAAACAACAAAAAAGCTGACAGCATGTCAGTGCATCTGGACACTGCAAATCGAGTTGGTCCTGGTTGTGTTGAGATAATATTCTCAGCTGTAGCTCCAATAGGCTGCGGTAATGGACTGGCACTCCAAACCATTTTGTTTTTAGCAATAAAAAACGGATCAACAAAGCTAGCTGCAGCAAAAATTGGTTCCTGTTCAGCATCTGATTCAGAAGAACTTGATTCGCCATTTGCTGAAATATAATCAATTTCAGAATCTGAAATATCAGAATCACTTTCTGCATGAAGCAGTTCTCGTATCTCATCTTCGCGCAAGTTTGTCATGTCGTAAGTAAAACACCTCTGAACTATTTAAAACAACACATCAACTGAACCAAGCAGTGCAAATATGTGTACTTCTTTACAACAAAAATTTAAAAGGGGAATCCCACAATTGCCTTTTACATATTTAATCTATGTTGATTAAAAACGAAAAAAGGGGATGCCATACTTGTTTTTTACATTTTCTGTTTACATGGACCAAATGGTCCACTAACCTAACATTCGTAAGTTTTTTTTAACCTAACAGCAGGGTTAAGACTATCCACATTGATCCTATACTGGGAAGACTGGATCTAAAAATGTAACTAAAGTTGACTGCACTAGAACTTCAGCAACAATTTGTATGAAATTGTTTCTTACGTTTAAAATAATATTATTTAGTCTTTTTTATCTTTTGACTTTTATAACACTTTTAATCTTATTAATATATAAAAGTAAGGTTTTTTGTCAAAAACATATTTTTCTTTACATTAATTATACATTAATATTAATCATATAAAAAAAAATAATATCCAATTGGAAAATATGATATAAATTTATATATACATTGTACTCGAGTGCCCGAATATGGGACTATGTATAATAATAAGCATCATTATGACTATTTGTTTATTTATAGTTTATAAGCATAAATAATTGGTTTAAATAAACTTAAAAAAAAAAAAAAAAAAAAAAAAAAATAATATTATTTAGTTTTGAATGAAAATTTCTACATAATGTTTTAAAAAATAATAATAAATGAATAATATTGCTGTGGCTAAAATTTGCTAACGGTTTGTTAATGCAAAATGTGTGCGGCTGCAAAAGAAATTGTTGCTCTGTTATGAACACCAAGTGAAAATGTTTCTTTGATTGTGAACGAAGATTAATAGCTCGTTCCGCGCACATATTTCTACGCTGCTGATTTGTAATTGTAGACGATTTACTCACCAAGTGTTAAAGAAAACACATATGTATGGGCTTTTTTGTATTTTACTAGAAAGTTGTTTAAAACTGCAAAATTATTTTCAGCGAAATAGAGTCATAATATCGCAATTTTTTTTGCGCCTTAGCCTTTCGTTCGACATAGTAGTTATTGATAATTATATTGGCTACAGCTGACATTCCCGCGCTCATTCATTAGACAGATGAGATGATAGGAAACATTTATTTAAAAAATCTATGTACATACATATGTATATGACAATCGTGATCGGGCACGTTTATAGTTAGTTTACGAATGATTTTATTTTTCAACATTTGTGTTAATTATTCAAAAAACAAACTACCAAAAAATAATGTTTTTCCGTATTTATTTTGTTATGTAGTTTGATTTTTTTCGGTTAAAATATATTTTTTTAAAGAAAAACTATTCAATTTTACGGAATATGCTGTTTAATAAATAAAAAAATAAAAAATGAATGTAAAAATCATTTGTTTTAAATGAAATGTAAATGATCCGTTTTTTAAATGAATTTTAATTTGTTTTAAATGAATTTTCGTTTGAATTTAACTACATAATTTTTTGAGTGTACATATGTATTGGTAATATTTGGTTTTGATTAACACAGCAACGTATCAAACCCAAACCATCAAATTTCATTTCAAAGCTGTTTTTACGAGGTAAGAACGTGTGGTTAATTTGTTCGCAAAATATTTTTAACGTTTACAAATTATTTTATTTTTTTGGAAATATGAATGACATAGAAAATTGTTTCATAGCTATTGCTGTGGCATATGCAGGAAAAAAGAAAGAAGAAAAAAATTAAAGTATGACATTTGTTTCCTCCATTTTTTATTTAACCACAAAATTTGTACCGTACGGTGTGTCGCTGCGAAAACTGAATAAAAATGCCATTTGACGTTTTTCGCAGCAACACATCAAATTCGCTTCAAATCATAGTAGCGGCGGCATTGAAAATCTAAATTGTTTTGATTTTCGTCAAACTCACATCAACATATACATACGTTTGAGATTTTTTTCACTAACACAAACTAACTGAGTTTGACAAATCGAATGTTCGATTTGATACGTGGCCATCGTGCTTAAAGTCTAAAACGTATTGGTTTTCTCTTAACGATCATTTTTCACGAGTGTCACTCAATATAGGAACTTTTTGCATAAACTGCATACAATACATCAACAAGTGGGCGAAATTTAACAAAGCAACATGTTGTATCTTAGCGATTCCCAATATGTGGTAACGATATTGTAGTGCTTCCGGCCAGTGGTCGGTTTTGTGACCACCAAAGATGATGGGCATTTACTAGGTCAGAAAACTGGTCAACTACAAATTAATTTTTGCCGATTCCTATTGTAGTATTATTCCGCAATGATTAAAAAGTCAGTATGTTTAAAAGTGATTGCATTATTTAAAACTACTGTTTTGGTTGCTCAAACTTATTTGATATTTTAAGAAACTACATAAGAAGAAGTAAAATACATAATAACTAACGTTATAATTCCAACAAATAGTTGTTGCTACCAAATAAGTGAGAGCAACCAAAACAGTGGTGTTAAAGAATGAAATCACTTTTAAACATACTAACTTTAAAGAATGTAATTATCCTGCAATAATACTACACTTATAATATCCTTGTTATGCTTTTTTTTATTTTTTAATTAGAAAAAGGTTTTAAAAATTGTCTTTTATTAATCCTCTTACCACAATATATTTTTAAAGTCTTTAGAAAATCAATTTTTATATTAGAAATCATCCCAGATTTTATTTTTGTGAAGACAGTCAAAAAAATTATAGTTTACTTTAACGATATTCGTTAAAAAAAAGGTAGAAAATGGGTCGAATTCATTTATTTATTTTTAATGCTTCTTATAAAAAATGTTTCAATTAAACAGATTTTAAATTTGTATTTATAAGTTTAAGCATTAAAAACAATTTTGCATTAAAACTTAAACTTATTGCAGTATGTTTCTCTAATTTTTTGCATGTTATGAAGTATTAAATTTTATTTTCCATCTAATATGCTTTCTTCTCTTTTGTTTTTTAGTGTATTTTTTATAACGAACATTTCCTTTAAACTATATTTTTAAGGTGGTAAAAGAAAAAGTTTCGTGTTAATGACTTGCTGTGACTTGTTTGTGTGTTTGCAAAATGCCACCCAAATAATGCGAAAGAAAATGAACGAGCGAAAGGCTGACATGCCTGCCTTCTTCATATTCAACGTGAAGTGGAATGATTTGAACGAGTAAAATTTATGGATTGAATTAATTTTTCCTTCATTCCTTTACATTTTTTGACATTTGCGACACGCAAGTTTAATTGCATTAATTTAAAAAAAAACAGTTTGTGTCCATTATGGCTTAAGGCGGTTAGATTTAACGATTTTCTGCCGGTTTTTTTGATTACGAGCGCAAAAATCACTCGTTTAACTTGCATTTAAAACAAAAACATATTTTGAAATTTTGTTTTAAATATAAATAAAACGAATGAGCAGTTGCTTAAAAGTATGTGAATGAAAAATGCGAAAATGTAGCTTTATTTTTGACGTTAAAGGCACAAATTGTTTGGCTTTGTAAATACCCGAAAAAAATCCATCCAACATGACGGTCCTTGTTGGGCCTTCTACGATTAAACAAACTGAGTTTAAAACAAGTAGTAGCGCTGTTTTCGGGTGTGTCGAATCTTTGAAACCCTCCACCGACAGTTGGAATATTTTAGGCGTTGGTCATATGGGACCTATAAATTATTAACAAGTCTTTATAAAACGGACGTCAGTATTAAAATAGGTTGGATTTAGAACTATATAAGACATATTTTACATCATTGACGGACAATTAGAAAGCGTAGTTCCTTTATTTGTACACGCAGAGAAAAAACATGTTTTAATATGGTCACCTCCAACAAAACTTTTTAAGAAAAAAATTAAACATATTATTGTTATCGCCAATCATATTATGGTTGAAGTAGTTCGCCATCAAGATGTCTCAACCTTATTATGGTTACCTCAGAACATGAGGGCTGCGGGTTCGATTCCCGCCAGAGCCTCTTGTCTGTTTAACGGGCTAAAAGTCTAAGCTACCATTGCTCGCTTAGTTAAGTTAGAATATAATTTGTAATTGTGTTTGCAGCTCTTAATAAATAAAAAAAAATAATATCTCAATGTATAAAGGGCCCGTTAGCCGACCGTAAATGTAGAAATGTTTTTTGTTATATGCAAAGCAATGCATATGCTTAACTGACTGAAATGTCACTTAACCGTAACGTGCCAACCTGTAGAAAATAGAATTTCATTACGAGATTACGTGACAGTTGTATATAGTGATGGTCAGCTTGTATTTTAAATGGAATGCGGGTAAAATCACTCTTTTTCTTTGGTTCTTTTTTCAGTCATAATATCTTTCTACTTTTAACAAAAAACTTACAATACATAAAGATTTGAATGTTGTAAAAATATTGGTTTAGATGTATAAAATAAACAAAGGCATACATATACACAAACAACAAAAAGTCTGGGTTTTAATGGCATCGAAACCTTGTTTTGTGTATGCACATTTATAAAATAATGAAAGTACATGTTTATGAATATGCTATAAACTATATTTGTTTATTGTAAATTGTAAAAATTAATATCAAATATTAAATAATTGATGTATTTATACATACATTTTATACATACACTATTTAAATCACTAGGTACTTTTTCTGCAAAGCGTTCACCATCCCTGTGTGTGTTGTTTTATGTATACTGATGCTCCTTTGTTTATATTTTTGAAAAACAGCTGGCACGTTCTTACATGTTCTATAAGTGCACAAACGAGCTTGCAGTACGTTACGGTACGTTACATTGCATTTCATTACATTTACGGTCGGCTAACAGGGCCTTTAATTTTAACTAATGCCCCAATGTACTTGGGGTATTATATGTAAATGCCACTCACCACTTACCATTTCTTTGCCATTTACTTTTTAAAAAATCAAAACATGTCTTTGTTTTTTTTTTAATTTAATTTGTTGTTTTATTATAATTTATATAAAATTGTTTCATTTATTATTTTATAATAGTTAGTAGTACATACTATTTAATATTTATTTATTTTAGGTATTAAATTCTTATATTTCTTGTATTTACAATTATTTATATTAACTTGAAGGAGGGTAATAAAAAAGATAAAATGAAAAAGAAAAGTTAAATTACAGAAAACATTTAGAATTAATTCTACAAAATTAAAAAAATGAGAAAAAAAGAAAAATTCAAACAAAAATTCTAGACAACTGCTGAAATATAAATTTATTTATCAAAATCATTTTAGTTAATTTAGTTTATTTCATATGTTAAGTATTCTGTTAATTATTTTATAATATTAATAATAAGTGATTATTTTTATGAAATAATAGAATAAAATTTATTGCATGATTTTGCCAATACTTTTGGTACAAATGCATACAATTTACGTTTTCTTGTCGGTTTTTATTTTGTAATAAATTTTATTTATTATAATATTGTGTTTTGTTATTTAGATAATAATAATAAATTTTAAGTTTTTTTTTAAATATATTTTTTTTTTTTTAAATTATAATATTATTTTTTCTTTAAATTTATAGTTAATTGGTTTGTTTTTGCTAATTAATTATAATTATACTTTTAATAAACCTTTAACATAGTTTAAATAGGCAAAACTGGCAACAAAATTTTATATATTTCTTTAATACGATTGATTTGTTTTTATAATATTTTAATATTCTTTAGACTTTTTTCACAATATCATACTTAAATTAATAGTTTGTAGCTTTTTCTATGTGTCAATCAATACTCTTCAACATTTCTTAGCTAAAATTTAAATAACAATCGAAAAAAAAAGGATTTTCAAAAAAAAAAAACAAAATTCACAAAACAATGAGGTTTCCAAGTAACATTAACTAAATTTATTACACATAAAAAGCTTTCTCTTTTACTCTCCCTTTGCTATCAACGGAGCTTTACAGAGAAAGATTTTTTTGGGGGGGTTTAAGGCTGTTTATTTAGAAACTTAGAAAATCATATTTCGTTTATAGTAGAGAAGCCTGGCAACTCAAATTGAATTAAAAAATAATTCGAATTGTTTATCTTCGTTTCGTTTTTCGCTTTTTAAGAAAAAGGTTTATTAATTATAATAGCTGCCTTAAAGCTTGAGCATTAGCTTTAAGCTTTAAATATATATATAAAAGCTTTTCTTTCATTTTCTTTGCAAATTTAAAGCACAACAAGTTTTTTCTCATTCATTTATTTACTTATACTTTTTTTTCTTTAATCATATTTATCTAATACAAAAAATAAAAACTAAAAAAATGTCAGTCATATTTCATCAAATTCTTTAAAATTTAAAAATTTGGCCTTGTTGGGATTACATAATTTTCAATTCTCGTTTGTTATTTTTTTTTAAATAAATTTATTTAAATGCTTAAAAGTTTCCTTAATTTGTTTTAGTTTGTTCTGGTGGGTTTTGGTTTTCTGTTTCTGTTTCTGTTGCTTTTTCTTAAACTTGAAACACAAATTTTAAAAATCGCTTATTTCTCCCTCAGTCTCTGGATAAGTACAAGTGAATGGATTGATTAGCCAAGTACACAAACCTTTATCTTGACGTTTCTTTTTCACCGTTATACGATTGTGATGCTCTTTTGAGAGGCCAGAGGTAAAACTACTCTCATCACTATCCCGGGCCGTGGCCACACTGTGGTAACCGCTTTCGGCTCTTCTCGATATGCCCGAGTGTTTCGAAGTTCGCGGAGTGGAAGAATCATGACCACTGTCATAGGCTTCCGATGAGGTATTTAGGGGTAAGAGAGGTAATTGGGATTGATTGGTTATGGGTAGAGAGGTGTTTAGCTGTAAGTGAACAACATCATCGTGTTCTTCTTCGTTTTCGATAGAGGAACGTTTCGACGGTGAAAGCAGTGCTGACTTTTCGTCTACCTCACAAATGTCTTCATGTTCCAGAACAAATGGTTTCTCCACTTTAGGTAAATTGGGATCTGAAGCACCATCTGGATGTCGTAAGGAGGCATATTGTTCCATTCCAGCTATTTGCATAATGCCATTTAAGCTGGGTAGACTGCCTTGACTGGGACTTCGAGAGGGCTGTCTGAAAGACAAGGAAAATAAAAACTCATGGAAATAAGTATTTATTGTCAATAGAATAGGAGATCTTTTTTAAATTTAAATGAAAATTAATGATAAGTTGCTTACCTTGGGCTTGGTGATCTGTAGGGGGGTTCACTGCACACACTGCCAGGTCCAGTGTTAAACCTATAAGCTGGCTCACTATAAACGCTGCCCACATCACAACCTCTTCTAAAAACTGGAGTTACTTCTGCCATGGCCAGCTGTGAGGTAAATATCTCACGAAGACGCGCTAATTGGTCAAATTGGTTCCTTAAACAGAAAAAATTACAAGAAAACAAAGACAAATTAGTAACATTAGAAATAAACTATGCTCCATCTTATTTTGTATTTTAACGGATAAAATGTTACCTAATTTTAAGTAATAGGCCTCTAACTTACCTTGTTCTATCACCCATGGCGCAATCACTAAACGCATCGCCAGCCATATTGAAACTTGAAACTACGGACATGTTCTCCACATGGCTCAAAGCAGCCAAGGGATGTTCCCTGGAAAGAAAAAAATAAACACAAAAAGCCATTTTTATTAAGTCTCTCCCAAATCTAGAAAACAAAAAAATACGTTAATTATTTTTGAAACCTACCCCACTCCCATAGTACGAGCAATCTCCTCTTCCGTCACCTGCAAACCACAATCTGACATTTGCATGCTATGCTGAGAATAATGATGCGAAGATTGTCTCGAGAGTTGACGATGCACCAGCTGTTCTTCTTGCCGTCTAATCTCATGCTGTTGCTGCTGGTACAGAGATTCTCGAGAAACATGTCGTGACAAAATACGATGTAAACTCTCGTGCGAAATTTCGCGCGATCCCAAAGGTTCAATTAAGGGTAAAGCAGGTGGAACTTCCGAAGGACCACTATCTTGATCTTCATCGCAGTCACCCTGGCGATCGCTTGGAAGATTGGTGTCAGATGCCGATGTAGTGGGTATATGCGGTGCTTGATGATGGCCTATCGAGCCATATAAATTATTGGCGTGCGAGTGTATTGAATGTAAATCAGTCTCTTCATTGATATAGGTCTCATGATGTGTTAAATGTGAGCTTAAGGGTAGTTGTGAATGGCCGGAGTTTTGACGATAATGATGAGCTTCTCTTATTTCTGCTGGAGCTGAAGCATTTGTGGTATCCATATTGTTAATAAGGCCAGGTCCTATTGGGTTAACCAATTCAAGTTGACTGCTACGCAAAGAATGTTGATCTGTAGTTTGGTGCTGTTGCTGCTGCTGCTGTCTAGTGCTGGTGGCGTATAAGTCTTCCGGATTATCCAACGATTTTTGCTTAAGCTGTGACATGTGGTAGGTTATATTCCGTAAATGCTGGGCTTGTTGCTCTCGGTGCGTATGAGTGGGTGAAGAACCTGCGGAAGCGGTTTGGAAGACTTGTGAAGTTTGATACTCCACCCATTGTCGAATCATGGATTTTTTATGGGAATCCATAAAACCATAACCCTGAACCTGGGAAGCCGCTATAGGAAGGTTGCCAGCTGTAAGTGAACGACTGGATTGAGACTTGGGACCATCTATCCAGGTTTCACATTGCTTAACGTGATTGACTTCTCGCAGTAAATGACGAGCTTCAGCCACCTTAGCTCTGGACACACGAGGGCCATCTATCCATTGTTCCTCGGTGATTTTGCGCATAGGACTACTGGGACATTCGCTAACTTCATTAGTAACCACTGCGGCTCCTCCAACCCCAGGTCTTCTTAAAGGAGATCCTTTAGGTGTAGGAACATTGGAGGCCTTAGAACACATCATGGTCATACCAGGATGTCTTAAAGCACCTGCTACTATTTTAGGTGACGAGGCAGAATTTGGTAAAGTTTTCACACTGTGCACAGGAGAGTAAAATTGGGGTTGTTCAAAAATAGGCTGTGCTGTATTTGACGCATTATTTTGTGGCGTAGGACTATTGGTATGAGCTGACCGTTTTGAACTGCCTGAGCGACCAGCAGCCACAACAGGACTCTGTGGTGTCTTCTGAGCCACCACCTTTTTGGCTGAACCAGGTATTTTAGAAGGACTTGGTTGTTGTTTTTCCACACCACTGCCTTTTAAAGCTTTACTCATCACACCACGTTGGTCGCCACAGCTTAAGGACGGCAAATATACAGGAGGATGTTCACCATCTGTAGCATCATCACTGGGTCCCATATAAATGACTGTGTCTGCTGACAGCTCTGAACTAGAAGGGTCGGCACCTGAACCAGCAGATGAGCCAGTGGATTGATGACCTTTATTAAGAAACAAAGCGAAATGGAAAAAATAAAAGGCAAACTTTTAACATTCTTGATAGAGCAAATGTAAACAACATTTATCGTTTTAATTTAGAAATTAATCTCGAACAAAACAACCATTCCACTTACCAGCATTCATGCCATTTGCCAAGCCACCAACCCCTGATTTATCACCACCCATAGGAAAGCGATGCTTTCGCCTTCGCATACGATGAATACGTGAGGCCAATTGTATGGTCGTTAAGGCATCCGTATGCGACTGCAATTTAAATTGGAAAAGGACATACAAAAATACACTAGAGTTACTTGATTTGAAAACATTAGTCATAAGTGTCAGTTGTTTAAATTTAAACATGCATTTGCATCTGTACAGATGAAGTTGAAGATAATTTATCATTTTATTGTCTATATTTGTTTTGCGTACCACTAAGATGTTGACAATGACATCACTTTACATTATAGATTAAGAATTCATTAGCACGTATTCCTTACATTCCTGCCTGTCTCATTTGTATCTGGTTTAAAGTTTCACTAAGTGCTTTTTGCTAAGAACTTACCTGGGTGTGCATAACGTGAGCCATTATGGCGACATGACATGTCAATGGTGCTAGACAGTCTTTCAGAAGTGGCGTCAATGGATGGTCTTTATTGGGTGGATGACGTTGACCACTTAATATGGCCAACAATATGTTACCAATGCCGGATAAAGGAAGACCACCACTACGATTGGCACAACCACCTAAATCGATAAGATGCAAACGACTTCTGCCACCAGCCACTTTAACAAAAGAAAGAAGAATAAATTAAATGAAATAAAGACAATAAAAAGGGCAATATAAGAAAATTGTATAAGATTAAAATTCACATTCAATTTCTCGTTAGCAGTGTTACGTACAAATTTGAATTTTTAAGTTGTATGAGTTTGATGTAGTTTTTGTACTTACCCCCTCCCTTGCGCGATAAACTGTATTGATAGACATGCAGCGTAAATATCATGGCAGGCTCAAGACCACCTTGTGGTCGTCCGGCTAAAGCAGCATCTAGGAACAAGGCAGCACGTTCAGCAGTAGGGGCACGCAACTCCGTGGGGCCACCCAGAAAATCGTCACGCAAATAAACCCCTGGAGAGTCATCAGAGTCTATTTGTGTGTTAACAAGGAATGTAGAGCAGAAGCAAACAAAAGGGAAAAGAAAAGTAAAATAGTATTTTAACAATGCAAAATTAAACATTAAACAACTCTCTTATTGAGTTGGTAATGCAAATGATGGGAATACCGAAGAATAATGTTGAAGGGAACGTTTAAGTGTGCGTCCTTATCCCTACTTGGTGGGTTTATTGGAAGTTGTAAATGTATGCTGAGTACACTTATACTTATGCAAGTTTGAACACTCATTTATCCTGCTGTTGGGTAACGTGCGCTAAGGGAGTCATTTTTAATTTAAGTGCATATTTGAATTCCTCTACTTGCTCTTGGGTTTGTAAATTCACATTATGGCAGGGTTATCCAGGCAGTGGCTTTGTGCTTGCTTTTAAAGCAGTTGAAGTTGGTTTATTTTACCGTATTTGAAGAAAGTAAAAAGTTTAATGATCCCTTGATTATTGCAATGTTAGTGTATTTTAAATGTTATTAAAATAAACTTTAAAGTACCGCTTTAATGGCAATCAAAATGGCCAACAAAGACGTTGATGCTTTAGAGAGTAGCTAAATATTGCATAAGCTCTATACAGGGTAAAATATAATGATCCAAAACGTGACGCAATTATTATAGGAATAAATAATCAATATCAAAGAGGTACTTTCTTTATCTTATGCCCAATTTTCAGGATTGTATTTAAATCTATATTAAGTTAATTTTCATAAAAACTTAAATCGTATTTAAATACAGATTGATTTTTTGAGTTTTATTTTAAAAGCCTTATTTAATTACAATAAAAGTATGGTAGCACTACTAAATACAAAAAAAAAAATATAAACAAGTGTATTTATTTACAAGGTGGTCTGAAAATACAGCTGACTGTTAATGCTTTGCCTGTTGTTGGTGTATTGTTGTGACATTGAGGCCACCTTGCTAAAATAGTACAATGTAAACTTAAGTTGAAATTAAGTGTACCACATCGGTGACTTAAGTTCCACTTAAATTTTTATTGAAGAAGAGAATTTTGTATGTTAAACGATTTTTAAAATAAATGTGTTTTAATATCAATCCTGAAAATTGGCCATTAGAGAATTATTTAAAACATCTTGCTGCTGATTGAAGATTCGATGGACGACTATTTATTAAGTATTTGCAAAACTTATTTTAAAATTTTTTTAAGAGATTTCTGGTCAGTATAAATTTTTGTTTTAAGGACATTTAAATAATCACATTATTAATTATTCCGTACACTCAAAAGAAAAATCAATCCATCCGTACTCAAATTAATCCGAAGCGGTATTAATAGTACGGTGAGTACGGATTTTCTTGAATCAAGTATAGAAAGATTGATTTAAGTACAGATTTTCAATCGTAAAATACTTAAATTATCCATATTCAATCCCGACTTCGTACTGGAAATAACCCAAAAATGAGATTAATTTAGGTAAAACTAGGATTGAATCAATCTCAAAATGCGCTTGATTCAAGTATTATAAAGTTGATTTTATTCCGAATTTGTGCTTGAAATAAACTAAAAAATAAATTAGAAAGAAATACTTAACCGTATTACACCTTACAGAATGATAAAACACCAACAGCATATCCGATATGGGTTTTACTTTAAAAGTCTTATAGTGTTTTCACACTTAAGGTTTTACCACAAATTTTGGTTTTAACGATAAAACCAATCATTAAACCAGGTTTTACCATACAAAATAATTTTGTTAAACCCATCTTAAAACCTCTTTTGATTTGGTTTTAAGTAGATTTTATGAAATACAACCATGTTTTAGTTGTACTAAATTCAGTGCTACCAAGTTAAAAATATTGAAAACAGCTGATAATGTTTAATCCCAGCTAGCATTTTATATCACAATCGAATCGTTTAGGAATGAGCTCATATTTCGATCATAAATGATACTCTTGTTGGGAGAAAAAGCTACACTGCCGATCAATCACCTCAAAGAATTATTCGTGATGCAATTATCTGATTCTTTTTTGATCAATTTAATGGTAGGTTTTATAATCATTAGTTAGTATTTTTCGTCGCAGTTTTTAATCGTAAATTATAAAGCTTATAATTATATTTTAAAAAAATTTTTAATTGTCATGTTTTTAATTTTTTTTTTATTTCTTTGTTAAAAGTACCCCCTGATTATTTTAACAAATTTTATTTTGAGCCAAACAAATGTTACTGGGTTCTCGAAAAGGAAATAAGAAACCATATTTTTCTCTTTTAATTTGACAAGACGAATGAACAAAAATACAAAATATAAAGAAATTTTTATTATAACATATTGACGATTTTATCGGTACCAAAAACGCAAAATACCCTATCTAACATCTGGAAAGTTTTACATGAGAAGCAAAAAAACTATTTAAAATCATAAATTGAGAAATCTACTTAAAATGTTTATAATTAATTTTTCATCTATTTTCCTAGTAAAATCCCTTTTCAGCCATTTAGCGTTAATCATTTACGGCCTAATTTATAAAAAATAAAACAGGTTAATAAAGAGTTTATAAATTGGATTTTCATACAAAATCTGTTCTTAAAATCTGTTTTAACATGTTTTGTTTTTTATAAATAAGGCAGTTAATCTTTTGCATATTGGGTCGTTGGTTTTTTGTTTATAAAATCGCAACTTTTTGTCGAAAGATTCCAAAATTTCCAAATTATTAGTACATTTGTGTTAATGCAATACAACAGAATCAATGATTTTTAATTTTTTGTCAATAAGGCCTTTTGCGTTTTAGGTAACGGTATATGAACTAGCAATAGTTCAAGTGATAAATCAGGATTTAATCATCAAATAGGATCTAAGAAGACTCATTTAGGTAATATTTACAAAATATTATCACCCAAATGCTAGCTGGGATGGCGCTCAATAAAAATAAATAAATTTAAAAAAATAAAAAACGTCAAACCGATGAAATATTCTAAAATTAATTATTTATATAAAAATGTTTGATTTCCATTTATTCCTACTAGAAATTAATTTTATTTTGGAGAAAATAATTAGCCAAACTGTGATTTAAAACCTGATTTAATAAAACTTGTAATGTGAACGCAAAATCAGCTGTTAATAGATTTAATGTTAAAATCAGGTTTTAACTTTAGGTGTGAAAACACTATTATGTACATATATAACCAAAAATATAAACTAAATGAGAAGCAAGAGCTCAAATTTACTTTTTAACACTTCGTGGAACACATTAGTCTGACCAGACCTTTTTTCAAATTGTATAGAAAATCAAAACATGCGTAAGCCGGAGGGTTAATATTTTTATACCCTCCACCATAATTAGTTGTGAAGAGGGTATATTAAGTTTGTCATTCCGTGTGAAACTTTTTTATTATTCATCTCAGACCCCATAAGGTATATTTATTCTGGGTCCTTGAGTGATTCTAAGTTCTAAGCCATGTCCGTCTGTCCGTCTGTTGAAAACACACTCACTTTGGAACAACTCAAAAGAAATGAACAAACTTGGTGGCAAATTGCTTGTAGTTATCCTAAGCAGTTTGGGATTGCAGTAGGATCAGAGCTATTAATCAAAATGTGGAACCACCAACTAAAAAAAAATAATAATTTTGTTACAAAGAATAACATAAATGGTAGAACAAGGCACGGAATGAGATAAGATTTTTCAAAAATTTGTTTTATTCGACTGGAAATCGCGCTGTTAAATTTCGTGAAGACCCGTCAATAATTTACCCTAGACCCCATATAAACACTACTCCCGAAAAACAGGTTAGTACACCTAAAACCGTAAAAAATAAACAAAATTTGGTACGTCACAGTTTTTTAGGACTATAAATGATACTGTGAAATTTCGTGAAGATCGGTACCGAACAGTCGGTGGAGAGTAGCAAAGATTCGGCACAGCCGAATATTGCACTCTAACTTGTTTTTACTTGATTTAAGAATTTTATACTTATTTCAATAAATTCCGGAATTGATTTTCAAAAGTGATTTTCCCATTTAGGATTGTTTTGAGTACGCTTTAGTCTTATTCGTACTTGAATTTTTGAGTGCCCGAATGTTTTTCTTTCTGTGTACAATTTAATTTCAAATTATTGCAAATTAAAGAGAATAATTTGATAATGGTTTTGTTAAGTTTTTAATGTGTTCTTATAGAAAGTCTAGTTCTATTCTATTCCTAAAGAGTAGAAACATATTATACTCTGCTCACACTTGGGTTCTTAAGCGCGTTTAAGCAACTCGAACGTGATTAAACTCTAATCACATCAAAATCGAGATGTAAGTGATCTGTTAATCATTTCAAATTGACATGATTACATACAACTAAATCACTTCATTGATCACATAGAATCCACTGATCGCACCTCAAAGTGTGACCATAGTATTAGATAACTTAGTCAGAGTTGTCGATCTCTACTGAGAACTATCTAAAGGACTAAATGATGTTCGCGTGTGTCCCACTGTATTTGTTATGTTATGTGTTTTACTTTAAATACATTCTACTGTTTAAAAAATATCTTACATTTTTATTTCCCATCATTTTCATTTCCTTCGTAAATACCTGGACATTGCAATTAACTTACCCGTTGCATGAGCTGCTAACAAATCCTTTGACGTTGAATCTGGTTTTATCGCACTCACGCCCAAAGCACTAACACGCACCGAAAAACGTGCGCCACTCTTCTGGCGTCGCTCGTTAATACCCTTATACAACCAAGATATGGCACATGGAATGGCACCCAATTCAGTGGGTGGATTAACACCGCCCAACATTGTCTTTGACTGACCTGTTTATAAAACGAAAAAAACGCCAAAAAGAAAAACCACATGAATTATATGAAATAAAATGAATGTATATTGTTTGTACTTTGGAAGACCAAAATGAACAGGACAGAAGGATAAGAAGTTAACCCTTTCATGCACCAAACGTCTTTGTGAAGGGAAAAATTAAAAGCAAAAAGTATTTACTTACGTGCACGATGAAAACCAAGCTTAACTAAGAACTACAAAATTTTATTTTGCAAAAATTTACCGTTAGAAATAATAAATTCGCTTAAAAAAGTCTTCTTTGTTGTACACATACAACAAGTGCATGAAAGGGTTAAGGAAATTTATTGCCATTTCCTAGTGACCAGGAAATGAATACAAATGATTGTGCGAGACTAAAGGAAGACAACGTACCGGAACTAGGATAACCAATAGTAAGCAGACAGCCATCGGAACCTTCTAAAACGGCAGGGATTACTTCAGACAAGGCAGATGCACAAACATCAGACTAGAGACGAAGAAATTTAAAATTAATTTGTGAGGAAATAGAAATAAATTAGCCAACTTAAGGTGTTACTTTAAATAAATAAAACAATTCATTTAAACTCCGAAGTGGTAGCAAGGAATTCTACATACCTGTTGATCTTCTGCCGTAAATAAACTATCAAAGGCAAACATTTTCGGTGCGGCAACCATGGGTCCTCTTTCCTGGGAAGAAGAAGCTGCCACGTTGGAAGCAGCCGCTGGATCTGTTAAAGTCACTTGTCTCTTCTTCTTGTCGACAGTCATAAAATGAGATTGTTCTGGATCCGTATGGGTATCGGCCACCCTTAACATAACTTTAACCTAAAATTTTGATTTGAAAAAGTATTTTTCGACAAAAATTCTTTCATAATAATATTTTTAATTCAAGGTTTCTTTGCTTTACATAGGCCTTCTATGCTTTTAAGTTGTTATTTCTCTAGTTGCTCCTAATGGTCTAATTTTAACAAACAAGTTATAATTTTGCACGATTCTTTTACACATGCAAGTGCCATTAAGCATTAAAAAAAGCTTTTCATAATATTGCAATTGAAATTTATACGCCAACAATAACAACAATTTAGAACTTACCTTGCCGATACCGTAGTTTTCTTTGTTGGCTAAACGTCGCGCTAGACCGGGCGGCATGGGCGGTGGCGCCCTCTGTAAGGCACCACAAAAGCCACCATTGCGTGCGGAAGTATTCGTCATATCGCTGGTGCGTGTTGATGATTTTGTCGATGTACTTTGTGCAAGTTTTTGTGCCGCTCTGCAGGAGAAAAGTTGAAAAAAAAACAAATAAATGAAACAGGTTAACAACCATTAAACATAATTTTAACTTAAAGAGTTACAAATCTAAATGATTTGAAAACTGTTAGGATAAACACAAAATGTTCATGTTTGCTTTTAGTTAAAAATGGGGGAACAGAAAAATGTGGTGAAACTTTGTTGATTTTAGAAGTATTCAAAATGGTAATTACGCTTTAAAAACGTCATTAGACATGTGATTTATATTTATTATTACTTTTATTGTTTGATTTATTTAACTCGTAGTTGGAATTAGCCATTTTTTTTACATGTACGAAAAACAAATTTTTAACGCATTAAGTTTTTCTAAATGTTTTATAGTTTTTATAATGGAAATTCTAAAATTTTTTTTAGAAAGCTTTTGCAGAAAACCTCATTTATCAGAAATTTAAAAAAAAATTCTTAAAAAGCTTTTTTTTATTTAAGTTAAAAATAACAGAAAGGTTTTCTAACGAATTCTTTTACATACAGTTTTCTGTTTTCGTAAAAGCAACAATAATGAAATTATAAAGCTTCCTTGATATTAAGCTTTTTAGCCATCAGCCCAATCACGAATAAAAAATTACGCGGGAAATTTTCTTTTTCCCCATTCCTTCTATGACAAAAGAAATCCGTAAAAAACTTCTGATTTAAAAAAAAAAAACTATACCAAAAGGGAGTCCATAAAAACTGTAAGTAGGATTTTTGAAGGGATTCTGAAAACGAGCTTGACTACATGGGTGTCCAAATAATTGTGTTACTGAGTGAAAAAATGTTTGTTGTCAATACTCTTAACAGTAAATAATCAAAAGGCTGCATAAAACAAAAAAAATGGAGGATTAAAATCATACGTCGATGTTGTGCTGATCAAGCCCGTTGATTCTTTCCGATACACCTGACAGAAAATATATTTTTAATTTAAAATTTGCAAGGATCTGATATTATTTTGTTAATGACAAAATTAAATGTCAATAAGCAAAACCATTTCGGTGACCCCGCCTTCAATTTTTTTTTTTGCTCCATCGAATTAATAATTGGAGTATTTTCCGTGAGAAAAAAACAGTTGGTAATATTGGTGATTTGTATATCGTTACCTAAAGCGCCCTAACAGCCAAAAGGTCAAAATCCTATATACAAAGGATCATGTGGTAAACGCTTAGAGGCCCAACTAACAGTTTTTATAATAAGCACCATTGTCAATAGTCAAAAAACCTGGTAGGTTCTACAACAAAAATAAATCATAAACAGTTTAACGCAATTTATCAATTAACAATGTTAAATAGTTTTTTGCTTTTCCTGTATAGTTTTCAAAATGTTAGATAGAGCCTTTTGCATTTTAGGTAACGATATATTTTTCATAAAAACTTTCTTAAGTAAATTTTTTATAAAAATGATTAAAGTCTGGATGCTTTAAAACTAAAAATTCTTTTTCAAAAGCTCGTTTTAAAATAAAGCTTTGTAAACTTAAGAACAAACTGCAAAGCTTACTGAAAAGATTTTTCAAAGAACAATTTTTTTAGCATTTACAAAACAAATTTTCTAAGAAAGTTATACTTGATAATTATATTGATACATTTGTATTTAAACGTAGACAATGGTTTTTGATCTAAACACATTTTGACATAAACACATTTTACTTCTAATATACTAACATGGCCAAATAATCCGTAAGTGCCAAAAATATTTTAAGTATGGCTACGCAAAACCTACATCCATTTTTTTAACGTAACCGCAAAAGCTTTTATTTATATTAAAAACCATGACAGACAAGAGTCACAAAAAACTGACAGCTGTCTTTTATTTCACACGTCAAAACAACAGCAACTTGGCACATCATGAAATCATGAACAAAACAACAACAATAAAAGCGAAAAAAAACCTAGAAACACAAAAACAGGTTGAAGAGGGAAAAAAAGAAAAGGGAAGGAGAGAAGGGAAAAAATAATGTAAAGGCATTTGCTTTAACCGTAATTGCCTTTTAAGCTTTGGATATGATTTTGCACTTTTCAACATTATAAATATTTAATGAAAAGTGAAATTTGGCTTTGTAAAGCATTAAAACGTAACTGGAAACAATAATAAACAAAATGAAGAAAGACCGTAGAAAAAAACATGTACAAATAACAAACAACTAGAAGCCCTTGTCACTGTCATTTGTAAAAAAAAATACAAGAATTTGCTGTTAGAATTTGTACTTGAAGATACTGTTTGGTATACATATGATTTGGTTTAACTTTTAACAACAATTCCATAAAGCAGATTTAATTTATAAACCATTTTCTCAATTTCAAATTATTTATGCAACTGTATATTTATGTTTAATGTTTCAGCAAAATTGTAATAAAAATTTTTTATTGCAAAACCTTCAGATTTTTCACAGTCATCAGAAAATGTCGTAAAATTATTTATGTTCATACGGAAAATATTCAAGCATTAAATTTAATGTCATATAAAAAAATTCTTTATCATCAATAGCGATTACTTATGATCTTAACAACAAAAGAAAAAAAATAAATATATTGACACTGAAAACAGTGTTAGCCGTTCATACAGGCATGTTCTGAAAATCACTTTTTCGTAAAGTGCTTTCAACCCATTAAGGACGGATGGGTATTTAATTACCCAAAAATAGACCCATCTTAAAAAAATTCTGGCTAACTTCAGGTAAGAGGTATCGGAAATTGGTTTTTTACAGAATAATAAAGAAAGGATTGGACTACTTAAAAAATGTTTGAAGTGTAATTTAACCCCCTTCTTTTGTGAAAGTTAGCGGCTTAAAACATAGCAATTTTTCAAATTTGGAAAATGTGAATCACAACGGCTCTGGAAAAATAAGAGACCAGAAAATCGAAACCCCCTCTTAGTGACTTATAGCCTTAGGTGTGTTCTGCTTTAGAAAAAAAAAAATTTGGTGAATTGGGCCAAAAAAGAAGACGACAGGATTAAATCAATGACATGGGTATTTAAATACCCACTTTGCTGTTAGGGGGTTCCAAACACACTTTTTTAAAAAAGTTTTGGTAATTAAAAATGCGTTGTTTTATGTAAACAGAACTATTTATTTATAAAAATAAAGAAATAAATATGCTAACTGTGGTTGATTTTTGAGATACTTTTTTTTTTAATATTTTTTGGAACACCAGCATGAAACTGGGCAAAACAAAACTTTGGGTGCATTTATTTATTTATTTACTTTTTTATTTATTTATTTATTTATTTATTTGTTTATTTATTTATTTATTTATTTATTTATTTATTTATTTATTTATTTATTTATTTATTTATTTATTTATTTATTTATTTATAATCTGTAAGCCTATCTGGCCAAGTTGATTACAAAGTTATAATGCGACACGTTCAATCAAATGCTTATGTTCAGAAATAGTAGCTTCTTAAATAACTTAAAACTATAATTTGGTAATGGATATGGATTGTTTCCCTATAAACATAAAGTCAAACCATTATCAACATTATTACTTGCAATACTCTACGATAAGTAAACATGTTACATTTTTTTAAATTCATTTATCGAATGTGCAAAATATCTTCCGTCTTATGGTATTCTTTAGTTCCATAGTCTACAAGCTCATACAACAAATTTAGTTTTACCTCCACATTGTCCATGATCAAAGTTATCCATACGCTTTGCCATTTCTTGTGCATCTGTGACAACTTTTTTCTAATACGAACACGATTATCAGGAATGGTTACCAATGTTTCAACTACGCTCACAGCAAAATCAAATTTACCCATGATTGGAGCTTCTTCAGCTGTTCTTAGCATGCAGTGTAATTTCCAGGCATTTACCATACCGGCATTAGTAAATAACGGCCAGTACCACTTCTTACCACGAATCTAAATGCGGTAATTAATCATGGCATTGTCAAATAAGTCCACTCCAATGTCTTTGGAGTCACTAATATTATCAACACGATCGATTTCTTCTTGTAACTCAGCGGCAGTTAAAAATTTGTTTTCAAAAAATTTTGCGTTATAGAACTGTTTAATAACGAAGTGTGTAGACAATAACCCATAGTCTAGGGGCCAAGGTTTGACAGGTAACAATAAAAAAATGTAATCTCAATATAAATGCCCATAATATCAAATGTGTGAAATTTCATCAAAATCGGACCACGAAATCGGGTCAATGGGATAAATCGAGCACAAAAATTGTTTAAATCTTATGACTTAAAACCGGCCTTCTAAGAGCCTGACTATTTGGAATCACTTGAAGTTGTTTCAAGCATTTTTCTTTGAAATCTATAATAAGATTATCATATACACTTTAAATGATCTGTTCTTAATTTGTTTGTGTTTAATCCATATTAATATTAAAAAAATTTAGGAAGACTGTATTTTTGTTTTCTTTACATTTTTCGTGACTTTTCCTTTTGATTAGTCAGCTGAAATTGTTTATCAAGAAGACTTCTGCGGTTTCCAATTATTAACTGCCGTATTCATTAAAATATTTTGAATTTAATAAAGGCCTAGAAAACAAATGTTGTATGAATATTTTGCTTCACAAACGTTTGATAAATTAAATAATCGTTTGTGGTAAAAATAATTTTTTTTTTTAATTTGTGAAAATGACAACATTAAGTACTAAATAAATGTGGCAGCACCGCAAAAAGAAGCACACAGTTGTTTGCTTGTGATTTAAAACAATAAAAGTAACTAAAAAATAACTAAAATTAAAAAATCTAGTGATTTTCTGAACATCAAAATATTCCTCTCATAATTTGAAATTTGTTCGTTATTTTTTAATATTTTTAATTAGGCTTAAGTTCATTAAATTTAATTTTCATTAAATTATTTAAGTAAAGGAATAACATGTTAAAATAAATTAAAATAGATAATCATTCAAAAGCAAATTTCGATCTACCAAAAGGTTGAATACAATTTGGTTTAAGGATTGATGTTTGACTAATGACGTCAGCAGTCGTCGATGGCTGCGAGTGTTAAACGGCAAGCCCTCTGAAGAGATTGAGTGGTTGCAATCGAAACATGTCAGGGTAACCTGTCCGTAAACACCTGGGTTCGAGCCCAGATTGAGTCAAGAATGAAAAATTATCAATAAAAATTTTAATTAATTTTCATGTTGTAAAAATTCCTTTCTTCATAAAAATAATTTAATGAAAATTAAATTTAATGAACTTAAGCCTAATTAAAAATATTAAAAAATTTGGATTAAAAACCATAAATAGTTCAATAAAATAACCACAATACTAATAATTGTTAAAGCTAAGGCACGAGCTCTATATTTGCATTTGTCCTTCAAGTTGTGCTGAAAAGGTCAACAAGAAAAAGAAAGACAAAAAAAAAAATGAAAAAAACAAAAAAATATATGTACTTTGAACTTCAAGAAGAATTCTTGACAAAAGTACGAAAAAAGAGAAGTAAAGGAATAACATGTTAAAATAAATTAAAATAGATAATCATTCAAAAGCAAATTTCGATCTACCAAAAGGTTGAATACAATTTGGTTTAAGGATTGATGTTTGACTAATGACGTCAGCAGTCGTCGATGGCTGCGAGTGTTAAACGGCAAGCCCTCTGAAGAGATTGAGTGGTTGCAATCGAAACATGTCAGGGTAACCTGTCCGTAAACACCTGGGTTCGAGCCCAGATTGAGTCAAGAATGAAAAATTATCAATAAAAATTTTAATTAATTTTCATGTTGTAAAAATTCCTTTCTTCATAAAAATAATTTAATGAAAATTAAATTTAATGAACTTAAGCCTAATTAAAAATATTAAAAAATTTGGATTAAAAACCATAAATAGTTCAATAAAATAACCACAATACTAATAATTGTTAAAGCTAAGGCACGAGCTCTATATTTGCATTTGTCCTTCAAGTTGTGCTGAAAAGGTCAACAAGAAAAAGAAAGACAAAAAAAAAAATGAAAAAAACAAAAAAATATATGTACTTTGAACTTCAAGAAGAATTCTTGACAAAAGTACGAAAAAAGAGAAGTAAAGGAATAACATGTTAAAATAAATTAAAATAGATAATCATTCAAAAGCAAATTTCGATCTACCAAAAGGTTGAATACAATTTGGTTTAAGGATTGATGTTTGACTAATGACGTCAGCAGTCGTCGATGGCTGCGAGTGTTAAACGGCAAGCCCTCTGAAGAGATTGAGTGGTTGCAATCGAAACATGTCAGGGTAACCTGTCCGTAAACACCTGGGTTCGAGCCCAGATTGAGTCAAGAATGAAAAATTATCAATAAAAATTTTAATTAATTTTCATGTTGTAAAAATTCCTTTCTTCATAAAAATAATTTAATGAAAATTAAATTTAATGAACTTAAGCCTAATTAAAAATATTAAAAAATTTGGATTAAAACCCATAAATAGTTCAATAAAATAACCACAATACTAATAATTTGTTCGTTATTTCAGAACATGCCCTATGTTATCAGGGCTCTTCGATATTTAAAAGTAAACAAAATATTTAAAATATAAATATTAGTATGTTTATACTGTCAGAAAAGGGGGTTACACTTTGCGAATTTGTTTCTTCTTTTTTTCAGACAAAACAGAAGATCGGAAAAATGTGGATGATTTTTTTTTTTTGCAATTGCAGAATTTAAATAGATTTTACTTTTACATTTACATAAGACATTTTTGAATAACGATTATTTTTATAAAATTGTATTATAGATACTTTATTATATTCATAAACAAATTCATAATGCACATGAATTAGGTTTGAAAAAAGAATTTATGTTGAACTCTTATTATCAGCGTTGCCAGAATTAAGATTTATGTTATTTTTAAGATTTTTTAAACAAAATAAGACTTGAAGATTTTTTCCTTAAATTAAGATTTTTAATTTTTTAAAATTAAGATTTTTTTTAACTAAAGTTTAAAGTTTGTACAACATACATTTTTTTTACAGTTTTTAAAACAATGAGGTTTTACATCAGCTTGTTGTCTATTGGTTTTGCACACTTTTGTACCCATTGTATATCATACACAAAAATGCATCATTATTTCTGGGCATACAAAATATTAAAAAAGCATCATAGATTAGCGGTTGTTCATTTTGGGAATATTGACGAAAAAAATATTTGTAAAAATAAAAAACGTCGTATTTTTATTAAGATTAATACATTAAAAAACAAAAAGTTCATGTATTTAGTATCAAAAGGTAAAACTAATGGAACTTAACACTAGGACTACCATATTGGTCTGGCCAGACCAAATTTGGGGATTCCTTGCAAAATTTTTCGAATTCTATAAATGATATGTGCGGAATCGAATTTAACTATAGGTAATTTGGATTCGATTGGAGCAAATTAGTGGGGTGAAATTCTATTTTTATGTAAAAGTCTATGAAATTACCCTCTTGGCCAGGAAAATCCATATTTTTTCAATGAGCTTTTTTTAAATGCAATTTTCTCAAAATGTCTTCGATATAACAGCAGCATTAAAAAAATATAATATTAAATTGAAGATTTCATATGACGTATGAGCTTCATTGCTCCCTAACTAACGTTTTTTTCTTCCAAAATTTATACATCTCTAATATTAGAATTTAATTTCTTTTGATGGAACTTCTTTATTTAGATGGACTTTTTTACTTTCATATTTACTAGAAATTAAATGGATATAAAATGTATTTTTAGAAAGAATTTTATAGAAAATATTACTAAAAACACAATTTAAACCTACAATCTAATTTTGTATAAATACGGCAATTACGTATTTCAATTTAGATAGTTTCCATAATAAGAAGTATTTTCTTTTAAAAAATTAATAATTTTTACTTTTTTGGCCTTGTTTTAAAAATTTTAAGATTTTTCTCTTCAAAATAAAATTTTTTTTTCGTCAAATGAAGATTGTTCTTCCAATTCTTCTTCTTCTGGCAACGCTGCTTTTTGTAACAAAAAAAAAATACATATTATTTACAAAAAATTTTTTGTTCACTAAGGGTGTGGCGAATGTTTGTTTTTGCATTTAGGAACTATTCGCTTATTTTTGCTATTCGCACACGCGTTAGCAAAAATGTATGCGAATATTTAAAATTTATATCTAATATTGCCAATATCAATAAAATCTGAAAACTTTTTTGAAAAAATATGTATAAGGAAGTATCAAAAAGCTTATTAAATCAAATTAAATTAAAGATTCTTAGCCCAGTACTCTTAAGAATGATAGAACATCAATGCATATTCTTATAAAATTTAACTTGGCTTAATTGAACTTTAAGTGTCAAACAAAAATTATACTTTAATGGAACTACTGTAATCGAATCGTGAACAGTTTTTATCCTCGAAGGTAGGGAAATTTTATTCTTGAGATATTATATATATTTGTTCCTTTTAACTCCTATGTATATAGAAGTGATTGTATCTATTAAATTTAAATTTATTTACAGGATAATTTTTTTTCAAGCTATTTCTGGTTGACTTAGAAACAAACTGAAGTATTTTAAAACTATATAAATAAAAACTTATTTGCATATAGAATGTGAACATATTATTAGTATTCGCTTAACATACATTCGCTGCACCCCAGTACACAGTGTTGCTTACTTTACTTGAGCTATGGTCGCACTTAATAAGCACTTGACGCTCAATACGTGACCACTATTTTTATTAAACATCTGCTTAAATTAAAATAATGTTCGATTTCTGGTCACAAATATTTTTAATGTGTGAACATACCCTTAGGGCTAATAAATCAATGAATGTTTAAACGGCGTTTAAACGAACTAAACTTCAATTTATATGCATGAGTATTGATGAGTTGTTTGATAAGTGTCTGAAGGGCCAAAAGCTGATCGAATGTTTTATACTTGAAATTTTGTATTTCAAACTTTCCAACACCACACCTATAACAATCTTGCAAATACAGAGCGTCAAGTAAACAAACATATTTTTCTTAAGTACAAGTGTTGAAACTTTTAATTTTTTCTATTTGAAATACAAAATTTTTTGTTAATACCGTAACGATTATATTAAGGCAAACCGTATACGTATACCGGTATTTTATGCAAAATACTAATTTCGGTATTTTTATCAATGCCGGTATTCAATTTAAACGGTATCGGTATCGGTTGCTCAAGTTGCAATAAACCTTTACTTAAAGAAGCTTTTAAATAATCTATAAATCTTATATTTTTATTTCCACCTGCAATAAACTAAGTAAAAATTTTAATGTTTTCGCAAAAATAATAATGTACTAAAACATTAGCGCCCTTACCTTCTGAGCTAGAAAGACTAAACTTGATGTAGATATTATCTTATATATGATACAAGTGTACTTCTGAACTTAAGGCTTTGGTACGATTTGTTTTACTATTGTGAATAGTATATAAAATTTGGAACAGTCAAATATAGCGCTATTACTTGTTTCTGTTTTTGCTCTCTTTAAATTTCTTCTAAGTTCTTTTGCACAAACAAAATGTAAACACCTTATAAAAAAAAAACAAATTCAATATACGAATTTAATTTTTGTTCTAACATGCAACTTCCTTCAGAAATGTACACATTTATTAAAGATAAATTCCAACATTAACTTTCTGCCCCTTCCCCTAAAAAAAAAGATAAAAATCTAACAGAAAAAAATAAACAATAAGAATAAGTGGAGTTGCTGCTTATAATGACCCACCAGTGAGGTCCGGCTCCTCTACTGGAATAACAGACAATGTTTTTGAGCAAATGCTTGAGCGTGCATTGTTCTGAAGTGTCGTAAAAAAAGCTTTTTCTTAATGAAATTTTACTTTTTAATAAATGTCATTAAACGTCAAGTTTTGTAGTGCAAGTGAATTTTAATTTCATTTCCCTTAGAAATGAATAACAAACACAAACAAGTTGGACGTTTTAAAAGCAATAAAAGTACGAAAAAGACGAGATAAAAATATAAAACCATTAAAAAAATTGTAGGTTAAATGGTTTCTTTAAGCTTAAATGGCTTTTCGTAATTTAATTCCTTTTTAAATAAATTGCAGTAACGCTGGTGGTGGTTGTAAAAATTAGAAATAAAAATTATGTAAATGCTGTAAATAATTAAAATATCTAAGAAATTATAGATTAGTTTTGTAGTTCCAGATGCATCTATGATGAAAGTTATGTAGAAGATTAGATATTAAAGCTGGAAATGTTTTAAATTTTTAGCCACCCTACCCTTTCTTATGTATATTACCGAAGTTACGAAAAATATTATCTATATCACATTAACAACCGTAATGTCAACAATATTTTAAAAAAAAATTGCATATTAGAGGTAAAAACTTTATTCAGTAGCTTTCAAGCGAGGGAGGCGATATCTCTTGCTTTTTAAAAAAAATATATACACTCTCACACAGTAAGACCATATTTACATTACGCAATTAATGCTGCAACTTTCGCATGTACATTTTTGTTTGTAGCAAGAGGTGAAGAGAAGAAAATGGGGTTGAAAAAGTTGAAAAAATGCTTGAAAATGTACATGTGAAAAGAGTTTCGTAGCAAATACTATTAACGAAAATAGAAAAAAAAACTCGGCTTTAATTGCATAGTCTAAATAACACATAACATGCAATACATCTTCTCGTGTGGAAATTCTCAAATTACTTTCTTCTCGAAACAAGTAAATTTCAATAACAATTCTATTTGATGAACTTAAGCATAATTTAAAAATATTAAAAATTTCAATTAAAAACTAACAACCCAATAAACAACAATTCCTCAGCTCTTTATTGGTTTGCCCTACCGACCGTTTTTAAACAAATTGTGTTATGTATGGGGTATACACATTTTGAATCCAAAACCCGTTTTTATGGTGTCTGAGATATTAAGCATTAATTTTGCTCCATGTCAACTATTTTAAAGTATTGTTTTGCTCTACACGCCACTGTTTGGCGGATGTAGCAAATTCCTCATACAAAAACATAGAAAATAAAGTTCGCTTTTGCTTTACCTGAAAGCAAAATATACACCTGTAAAATTATTACAGTAACTGATTGTGGGTTATTAAATTCGTTTTCCGTACTGTTAAAATTGAATAAAAATATAGTTATTTAACGAATAATTTTATTTTTCAACATTTGTGTTTGTTATTCAAAAAACAAACTACTAACAAATAATGTTTTTCCGTATTTATTTTGTTATGTAGTAGTTTGATTTTTTTTGGTTAAAATATATTTTTTAAAAGTAAAAACTATTCAATTTTACGAAATATGCTGTTTAATAAATAAAAAAATTAAAAATGAATGTAAAAATCATTTGTTTTAAATGAAATGTAAATGATCCGTTTTTTAAATGAATTTTATGTTGTTTCAAATGAATTTTCGTTTGAATTTAACTACATAATTTTTTGAGTGTAATGACAACAAGAAAATAAATTTCACTCTTGAATCAAGAGTCTTGATTTACTTAATTGCCGTAAGAGCAAAATAACATGAGAACAAGTCAATGCACAGCAGTAAGTATACGTGTGCAGCTTAAAAGCTTTTTTTTAGATAAATTTACAATAGTGGCGAATGCGGCACAAAACAGTCATTTTCACTTTTAATAAAAAAAACAATTAACTTTTAAGCTCGTTTATAAACTTTCACAAAAAATTAATTTTTCTTGAAAACATATGTGTGGTGAAAAAACAACAAATTTCTATCGGGTATATTTTTAGAAATCTTCATGTATACCTTCATTGTCGTGTTCCACAATTTCAAATTTTTGGCATATGCGGCAAACCAATAATGAGCTGACGAATTGTTTTAATAATATTTTTTTTTTTTGAAGATCTGATTTGTTTTTTGTTTTATTTATTTACAGTTTGAAACGGTAAATTAAAAAAAAAAAATTTTTTAAAAACGGCAACAATTTAGCACCCCATAACTCAACAGATAAGCATCATACAAAAAAAATTTGCACTCATATTTAAAAAAAAAAAAACTTTATAAAAACAAAACATTTTTAGTTGCGAATTATTGGGGATCAAAATTCCATTTCCAAAAAATTGATATTGAAAAAATCCTTAAAATCTTTGTAAAAATTTTTTCAATATCCTCTTAACTTTTACACAAAGAAGTTACGAAAATTGGGTTAATAAAAATTAATATTTCCTTTTGTAAAAACTATAAAAAAATGACGATAAGCACGTTTGAATTGAAATTAAAATTATGGATGGTTGAATAATTTATTCTAAAAATGTTGTTACATGAAAAAGGCAGCGTTCCGATCAGGAACAAAATACAACCAGCTTTAACTTCACTTAAAAACTTAAAAACTCTACTTTAAGATTAGTGATTTTTAACCCCAACCACTCATAATTTAAACGCACCATACCATCTTCATTATCCCATAGAAAGTGCCATTCGAGTACTCTATTCATTTGGACGAAATTACCATCATACAAATGCAAATTAGGTCTGTTGTATAATAAATGAATAAATATGTATAACTGACTGACTGCACTCACACATATAGACTTAATTATACATGAATAGATATATATATATATATACATATATACATACATATACAATCATATAAAACAAGACTAACTAAGTGAGTTTGTATATATTTGTGTAATCTTTTTAAATGAATTAAAATTTTCTACACTGCGGTCATGTTTTTTGTTTTCCTAGTGCAGACAGTCTCATACCAATCCGCAACATATAAATTCTAATATTTCCTAACGCAAAAAAAAAATAAACGAAAGGAATGAAAGCAGTGAGAAACATGTAAAGAAACAAAACAATATGACTTGCTGGTATTTTATATACAAATACACACATAAATTTGTGTGTCAGATGTATGTACATACATGTGTATGCATAAGTGTTCTAACTCTTTAAATGTTACAATATTTGGTGTGAGTTGATATTACGGTTTATTATACCAATCTAATGGTATTTTGTTGTATTTTATTTTTAAGTTTTAACAAGGATAACAATATCCTTAGCAATGCCAAACAAACATTTATTTAAATAAACATATACACAATGTGTATGTTTATTACACATGTACGATTGTATTTTTGTGTCATTGTTAATTAACGTTATTAACAACATGTCTGATACTGTTATTATAAATGTGTATTTGTTTTATCTTTTTCTATCCCTTTCTTACCTTTTCCTCTGTCTCTTTTTGTTTAAATTTTTACATTTTCCTTTCGGATACGTTTACGTTTATTTTAACAGCACTCTATTCTTTGCTTTAAATTATTTTTAAGGATATGGTTTGTTTTATTTTTTTTTTTTTTTTGTTGTCTTATTTAGTACGCAGTTTAACCATGTTAAGTCTTTAGATTAATGGGAGTTTCTGTCAGATAGAAGAAATAAAAGTTTGCCACATGGTGTAAAAGAACCTTTTAATAACCAAAAATGTAAATTTTTTTTAAAAGAAAATTTTCAATACAAATTTTAACCTACAAGTAACTTCTTTAAATTAAATTTTAAATTCTGCCTGGCATTTGCCTGCAGGTGCCAAGTCCATTTAAAGGAGGTGGGTTTCAGGAAACGGGGCATACCCCAATTCTTCAGGATCACCGCAGGTGTCTTGCAGACCTGATAAGTGGAGGCATGAAAAAAGCATTATCAATGAAATAGTGAAACAAATATGAAATGGGCTGGATAATATGGCACATCAAATTTGCTAACGAACAAGTACAAGACTTTGAATATGGAATTTAAGGACGCTATTAGAATCATCGTGTTGGACAAAAGTATGCAAAGAAATGGACAGATACCGCCTCGACTTGTTAGGACTATAAATTATTGTGGTGTGGGCTTCAGGATACCTATGGCCAGTTTTTGACTTCATGTTAAAATAGTTTTATTTACACATTTTTTTATATTTCGAATTTATTCTATGAGCTAAATTTCAGTTATGTATTTTATAAAGCTTTTTCGTAATAGTCATATTCCTTCAATTTTTCAGAAATGACTTTATACACTATCAGACTATTATATTATATTTTCTTGTTACATTTTACCTTAGCTTTCCGTTGGAAAGCAATGAGGTATATTGTATGTACAGAAAAATTTAAAATTATTAGATACCAGCAGAATGTAATGCATTTTCTGGCCCGCTACGGCCTTCGTCAGCATCCCTTACATTAAAGAATTTTAGGCCCTATTAGCTTAACAAAAATAACATTTACAGATACAACCGTATTCAAAACGAAAATTTGTGTACTCCGACTTTACTCCGCTCATCGAGTGAGCAACTAAAATGTTAATTAAGCTTAATGACCATTTAGTCATGAGTTTATTCAAAACACTTTTAAATCGCCCGATTAAGAAAAATTTGTACATCTGTGTTTTAGTTAAATTCAATTGATAGAAAAAACAAATTGACAGCAGTTAATCAGGAGTTAAAAAGTCTTTGATCATTCGATAATCATAGTTTATTAAGAAGTGTTTTGAATAAGAAATCCTTAATCAGGGGATATGCAGTAACTAAATTTTTGTTTTGAATACGGGTGTTAGTTTTTATTTATTGTTGTAGTTGTTTATTTGGCCAGAGTGATGCATTAATGAATATTATTTTTGCAAAGCAAATAGGGCCTAAATTTATTTTATTTATAGAAAATAATTTACTTTTAAGTCTTGCATTTAAGTAAGTTTTACTTTAATCAAATAATTTATTTATTTAATTATGAAAATATATGGTAGCACTATTAAATATCAAAACAAAATATCATAAAGCAGCTGCTTAACCAAAATAAAGGAATTTGTAAAGTTGATTGTTTTTAGCTTTACCTGTTGTTGTTTTTTGTATTGTTGTGATGTTAAGACCACCTTATCCAGTAAATAAATCATGGAAAACAAGCAACGTAGGCTATTAAGTTAACATAAATAAAAAGAATTTGAAAACTCAATTGCGTGTTAGAATAAAATTTAAAGATAAATAATATTTAAATACAATGTCAAAAACTGGTCCTTTAAAAAAAAATTTATTTTATTTTACAAAAATATTATTTTTCCATAAATATAAAATTTTCCTAAGTGAATTTGGCTTTGCCGAATCTTAATTTTGGCATACACATGAAATCACATGTGAATAGAAAAGTGACATTGCACATGACAAATACACATAATGTGAACATAGCTTTCTATACCTTTTTTGACTTATTCAAACATAATAAAACAGATTTTAAACAAATACTGGATATAAAACGATTCTCCCGTTTTGATTCCCAAAATCTTTTATGGTGCGTTGTAGAGATTTATAGACGATGGCAAGCATTTACGAACAAGTAGCAGGCTAAGTGACTTCTTCTGAACGGTTACATATGTTTGAAAGACGTTCCAAAAGATTCAGTTTTTACTCACTAAAAGCCTGGCCCAAGTTACTGACCGCTATCGCTCGCTTACATTTTCAAAGAGAAACAGCTGATTTGCGCCCCAATAATAATATCAGCACGAAAATTCGATTAAAGCAACACCACTTATAAAATAATAAAGTTTTTTTTAATATGCTTTACAAATTTCTCCTACATAGTTATTGTTTACTGCTGTGATTGTAGCACAGAGTATTTGTATGGCTTAATTTACATGTTTTGTCGATTTTTATTCTTAAACTATCGTTTCGTTTGTGGAATTGTTGATTTGGCAATACACGCGGAAAAAAATCAATGTAAAATTCTCGAAAACAAGGTTTTTTTCCTTTTTCGGTAGTGATTTTGCTTCATAGTTACTTCATCTTAATTTAACATCATTTTAAAATAAATTGCAAACAACTTAATTTTTTTTATAACTATAATTCATGTTAATTTAACATTCACGTAAAGTTAAAGCAAAATTACATTCATATTGCAATAGCGCTTCGAATCACGTTGAATGAAAGTTATTTCAGTATGAAAAATTGGGAATTTAGCACGTCAAACGTAAATCGTATTAATAATAAATTTTGTATTGCCCAATAAAAATTTGAAAAAGTTATTTCTAGTTGAAACTACTTCAATTTCATGTAGAATCGAGTTGAAATAACAGAGAGAATAAGCTTAAACACTTAACCTTTGAACCACAGAGAGAAAGAATATAATTACTTATTTTCTTGTAACACATGTTTGACTTTTTTATTTTCCCCTTTGTTCACAGAAGCACTCACAATTTACAGACAACAGCAGAATGGCCCGATATGGTTTCCGTCATCATTCTACTTTGAAAATTTGATGCCCTCTTTTTTTCTAAATAATTTTGACAAAAAGAATATGGGAATTTTTTTCTTTTTATAAATAATTTTTAACTTGAAAATGAAAAAAATATGTTTTTCTTTTTTAAGTGTTGTCAATGTTTCTATACAAACAATTATTCAATATTGAACAATGTTATGTTAACATTTTTCAATTAAAATTAACATGAAACAATAATCATTTAAAATAAAGTCCATACTTTTGCAAAAATTTACTTTGATTTTTAATCAACATTGCGCCATGTTAATTTAACATTGATATTTTTTTTCTGCGTGTATAGTCATTTCACAACAAATTTACGTTAGAAACGTAAAACCTGTCGACCGGCTAATCGACAGTTAGTGGGGACGCATTTGAGAACGATAATAACTGTCTGTTTAACGATTTCGAACGTCAACGTTCGCATAGAAAACTACATTAAAAACAAAATCAAATTTTCGAATATTGTTTTTGTTTTACATATAATTTTCTATGCGAACGTTAACGTTCGAAATCGATGAACAGGCTGTAAGATTCTTCTTGTCGGTCGAATAAGTTGTAAAACGACATCGTAGGTCAGCCTGTGTGTATATTTTATTGCTTAAAGTTACTATTTATTTTGAATAGTTGACTTCTTCATCAATAAATTTTTGATTATGTAAATACAAAAAAATTTGGAAAAAAAATCCTTCCGCTCTATATAAAAAGAGCTTGATTAAAAAGTTTCCTACGCAGAAAAAAGAATGCTTCAAAACAAAAGTTTTAATAAAAATTTATATTTTATTTTGCAAAAACGAACACTTAACCAAAAAGCACTTTTTGCTACATGAAACAGTTTCTCAAAAAGAATACTTATAAGAAAAGATTTAGCTAACAAATAAATATTTGAATGAAGCACTAAGAAACTTAAAAATGCTTTTTTTTAAAGGTACCTTCTAAATTATTTAAAAAGAGTCTTTTGCTTTAGCATTCATAACTTATGTTCAGGAAAAATGTGTTTTTTTATCTGCAAAAACAATTCTAATATTTGATGACCTTTTACTAGATATCCCTTAAAATAAATGTAAAAAAACAAATTTTATTTGAAACGTGTCCTTTTTCTCCTTAAATTCTATATTCAAATAGTGTCACCTCAACATCCAAGGAATTTAATGTTTTAGGGTTCTTTATCCCTAAAATATGATTTTTTGTTTAAAAAAAAGAAATGTTCCCTCTTTCAGGAATTTCTCTCAAAAATATTAAAATTTAACCATTAGGCTGGGTACGCTTTTTCATTTTAATTTCTTAGTTTGAGGATTATTTTTTTAAATTACTTAAAAACCCCAAAAAGGACCTTTACTTGACATTTTTGTTGTGGTGGCCTTTTTGCTTGTGGAAAGAAAAAAATAAATTGAATTTTTGTTTTCAATTGACATTCAAAACACAAACGTATCAAAAGAAAAATGTGTGTTTTATTTACTTTCTGTTCTTATAACTTTTTTTAAAAAAATAGAGGGAAAAGGAAAAAAATTTACAAATAAAATTTGTTTTATTATTGATGATTTGAGGTAAGAATTTATACATGAAACCCGCTCCTTTAGGAGCACATTTATTACTGGGTAGGTCCTTTAGCGTTTATCATATAATCTTCTTTAGATAGGGCTGTTTGTTTTTTTTTATCAATAAAATCGCTAAAAGAAGGCAAACAGGCAGTACTTGTTTGTCTGCCTTTCCTTCGTTTTGCGTTTCATTTTGTATTGGTTAGCCTTGGCTTCGAATAACTGTACTGAGTTACAGTTTCTGCGCTTTTTCACAATAGCCATATGCAATTGTTTTTAACTCTACGTTTTTATTTTTTAACGGGGGAGTACCAAATTAATCTTAGATTTAATTTGTGAAGTACCGTTATTTTTTTCCGAAGAGTTAGGTCGACCGATGAGTTTGCGGCAATCTCCTAATTTGTGTGATGCCCCAGCCATACAATTTATAAATTATGAGCCATTAATTTAGAATAAGAAATAAATCAGAGAAATAAATGAATAGTCCAACAATTCATTTAAGAAAAAATACTTAAAGTTATTTGAAGGATAGAACCCGCATGAGTATTTGTAAGCTTTTTGAGAATTTTCTGACATTTTTGTTGTCCAAATGTAAAGAAACTAACCAAATTTGCAGATTTGTAACGCAAAATGGGGACTACTGTGTGCTTTAGACACTTAATGCTTAAGGTTTCTATATTTTTTTTAAATTATAGTACAAAAACATTTAGTTTCATAATCCTTATTTTAAAATTAGTAAAGGTTTTCTGCACTAAACAGAAATTGTAAGACAAAATAAAACCCATTGAAAGGCCTGCCAGTTGACGGTTTACTGCATAAGATGGTGTGCCTTAAGTAGGCCATTCACAATCTATAATAATATAATTTTTAAAAACATGTCAGTTGACGAATTTCTGAAATAGACGATTCATTTTCTTTTGTGTCATATTTGTACCATATTTGTATTTTTCAGGAAGATTGTCTTTGCGGGGTGTTGTGGCTTAAGCCCAAAGTCGCGGGAAGAATGATCCTAAGAACCCCACTCAAGGTCTGTATTTTCACCACTTTTGGGCGAGTTTGGCCTGATAGACGGATGACCCTAGATGCTGGTGGAATATTTCTAAAATCAGCGGATGTCAGATAACTCCAGCACCTAAGAAAATAAAATATACAACGAACATGTTTAAAAAAAAATCAAATTTATAAGCAGTGCTTAGTTTTTTTTTAATGACGACAACGGAAATATAAACAAACCTTTATTTATTTTATTTTTTTCATATGTTAGTACGTGCATCGACATTGTTTTTAAGTAGGGGCTCAAAATTGTATGACCTGTCAAAGATAAACAAGTTAGCTGTCCAAAATGCTGATGTGAACGGTATGGTTTATAAAAGAAGCCTAAGATCATAAACTAGTTTGAAATTTGCAATCAAATCACTAGCTGTATCTGCTGTTTGCTTTCAATCTCAGGGACGGTTGATAAACACATCGCTTGTCACCCAGTGGGTAAGTTCCAACATGTGATAAGTTCATGTATTTCTTTCCCACATGACAATATAAATAAAAAAAATTGTAAATTGCTTTCCAAACATATCGTTGATATTTAAGCTTTTATTTTAGTAAACATTTTAAAACCGATCTTCACCAACCAAGCTTTTTAGTGTCATCCCTCGTATTAAACTTGAGGAAATACTTCTTAATTGTTACTTTTTTATATTCAGCATTTTACGGATTTTTTGTTCACAGTTAACAAATTTTTTGTAATAGCATTAAATGTAAACACACACTTACACACATTTTCCCAGTAAGCCAGTAATAAAAATACAAAGGACTTTAATTTTAATATTATTGTTTGGCTTTTTTGTGTATGTTGTTGTTTTTACTATTTTATTGTGCGCTTTGTGTGTACGTTGGTCAGTAAAAGTCCGTCGTACAATGTAAGTTTTTTTTATTATACTGTTTTTGGGTTTTTTTTTAATATGAAACCAATAAAAATAATTGAAAAACTGCATGAAAACCAGAAACAAAAGCTTTTCCCTTCAACTCTTAAATAAAAAATAATATTTTTTAATTTGCCAACAGAAAATCCATAAATGTTTAAACCATTTAAAGGTTCTTTTATTTTTTCTTTTTCTATAAAAAATTCCGCATAAAATTGTTGGGGGCATAAATGTTTGAATGCATTTAAAAATTTTTTTTTTTTTATTTTGGAAAATTTACAAATGCATGTTTTCCGTGAATAAATTTGTTGGGATATTTATGTCGAATTGCATTTAATGGAGATGTTATTTTAATTTTTATGATTTTTTTTTTAATTTATGCTGCAGTAATTTTCCTACTGCTTCTTTGCATTTTAATAATAAATTTGTACATTATTATCACATAACAAATCAATATTGTGAAACGTTATACTGTGCGCGCTCTTTTACCACGAATGGACTAGTGTTTTTATGCATTCAAAAATTTAAAAGCGAAAAATTTGTACAGTTAAGACTTATTAATCGCTTAAAAAAAATATAAATAATATTAAAAAACTTTGAATATTTTTTCTATGATTATTATCTTTCCAAAGGCCGTTTAAAAAGGTTGTAGTGTTTATCAATTCCACTAGTAAAATAGTTTATTTATTCCTTTAACAACACATTAATGCATTTTAAAAATGCTTAATTAAAGTTTATTAATTACTTCATTATTATCATGTGAATTTTTTTTTAAATAAATTTTTATTATTTTCTTTGTTTTCGTGATTTTTTTTTTATATTATTTTTAAATTAAATTCATTAAAAAAATGTTGTGACTATTTAATGGTTTTTCGGGTTTAAATTTAAATTTTTTTTTTTTAATGTACTATTGTGGCCATTTATGGCTTTTTTATTGATGTTAAAAACAGATAAAACTCTTTTCTAACAAAAACGTTTTAAGAATATTAATTACTGTTAAATTTACTTGTTATAATCTAAAAAATCTAATAGAGTAATAAAGAAATAATTTAGGAAAAATTACAAGTTTTTTTAGGAAATACAGGCGCCTTTATTGAAATTCTTTTTGCTTTTTTGAAACATTCGTTACAAAATTGTCGATAACTTTGGAGTTTAATTGACGAATTTAACATTTCATTCAAATTTTGGAAAAAAAATAATTTATAGAGCCAAACATTAATATGCAACCTCTTTAAAGTCCCTTTATTTTTTCATAAGTATGTGTTCAAACAGTGTTCAAAGAGTTCAATTTCGGGCAAAAATTCACAAGCACATAATTTAAACGTCAGCAGCAAGGCGAATTCATTTATACGGTGGTGGCGATACTACAACAAGTAGCAACACCACAAACACAACATTGTAGTTTATTTGTTGCTTTCGTTGGTCGATATATCAAAAACACAAGTAACTTTTGGCATTACTCTCTCTAATTTAGAAAACAAAGTAGGACAGCTGTGCATTCAACGCCACCTGAAAAACGAATTTGCCTTGGGCGGCAGTCACTTCAAATTCTCTCGAATTTTTTTGCTTGAATATAATATTTACTTTGTTTTTCATTTTCTGTTTATAAAATGTAAAAAATTTAATGAATGTATGGTAGCAAAATAAAATAGATATTATTTTACAACGGCTTCCAACGCCAGATTTGTATGTCAAATTGGATTAAAAATGTGGTCTCGACGCTATTCTGTTTGATCACTTACAAAAACATTCTTACATGCAAAGAGATCAATTTCGACCCCCTCTAGAAAATGTTGCATTTGAGTTGGCATATCTGTTAGCTTTTTTCTAAAAACTGGAAATTAGGTCAATGATGGTACATTCCTAATTTTTCCGCGTAAGTACTTGGGCACAAGCTCGCATTATTATAGTATTCGTTGTATTATCGTCTTATCGAATATTGTATATTTGTTATTGGTAATTTTCATACAGAAGTGTTGCCTCATTATTGATTTTTATGTGTTGTAAAAATCTTTTTAAATGGTTGTCCAGATGAAAGTTGTAAATAAAACAACAAGTTTTCAGAGAACTATTTTAATATTTTTACTATGATACAAGCATCTACGACAATTATGTGTGAAGCATAAACCTTTCATTATGCACGTAGAGAAAAAACATGTTTAAATATGGTCACCTCCAACAAAACTATTTTTAAAGAAAATTTTGAACATGTTATGTTTAAAATAACCATGTTATTGTAACCGGCAAGCATATTATGGTTAAATTAGTCCTCTATCAAGAAGCCACACCCATATTATGGTTGTCTCTAATCATAATATGGTTAAATATAACAAATATTTGTTTTAAAATTAACAATAGTATTTTCCTCTTTTGCTATGGTTGAAACCCAACCATGATATTATTAGTGTTAAACATATATTAGTTAATTCTAACCATGACATGTCGGAGGCAACCATAATATGGTTATGGCTTCTTGATGGAGGACAAATTTAACCATAATATGATTGTCAGCAACAATAACATGGTTAAATTAAACATTTTAACTATAATGTTTAAAATTTTCTTTAAAAATAGTTTTGTTGGAGGTGACCATATTTAAACATGTTTTTTCTCTGTTTGTGGGACAAATTTTTTTATAACCCTATAATCTTTAACATTATGCCTGTAAATTTATTTGGTGGCAATTAGGAAAAAGTGGTTAACTCGATTTGTTTAGTTCCAGTAGGTCATGTCTTTAAGACAACGTAGACGACGCATGCAAAACCCATAGCAAATCCCTGACGACATGTTGGCGACAACCCATGCAAATTGTCGAAGAATTTTTCGAGAAAAGGGCACTTAAGTAGTACACGACAATGTTAGCGACAGTATCATGCAATTTGTCGTTAATGATCATATGGTTAACAACCCGAAAAGAAATGAATGAGCGAGTAGTCCCATTTTTCATTTTGGTGCAAAGAAAATGATAGAAACAAATGACCGAATGTGACCGAAAACTTGATTTCGTTCATTTCTTTCTATCAGTTTCCTTACACCAAAATGAAAAGTGTGACAACTCGCTCATTAATTTCTTGTAGGGAATGTGGTTAAAGTTATCATTGGCGACTATGCAAACGACTTTTTTCTCATAATGTCGTTAATGCCCGATTAGCTGGATTTCCCTAAAAGTGCCGTTGATGACAGCATTGTGGACACTATCTACAATTTAGTCTCCGATAGGTAAGTGACAATTAGGGAAGTAACAAATACCGATACCGATATCAGACCGCCAATAGGCTTTTGGTTATGTCCAATTTCACAATTGAAGCACAGGCGCGATTAACGTTGCATGTTACAAATTAATTTTTTTTCAGGAGAGAAAAAAACGTTTTTAACAGGCAGGATCATTCTTTTTTTAATATTTTTTTTATAAAAATAATGATAAAAAAAGCAAAATATCAAGAAATTTTAATTTTTTTTTAGTAGCGGACTTAAGTTTTTATTCCAAATTTGTTTGCACCCTTTGGCTGATATCAGAGAGTCCGCTAGAAGCTATAATAAACATGGCGCTAGATTTCTAATGGATTTGTTCAAAAGATGGCAGAGTGAGAACGAAACTGAAATGCTTGTTCTACAAAGAAGGTTATGTAATGGTTTCTGGCATGTTTTAGTTTCTTCTCTTTTGTGTTTGTTTTCCTGCCATGGCTTTTTTCTATTTGTGCGTTTAAAAACGGTTTTTGGCATTTATATTCTTAGTGAATTTGTGATCATTTTGTGAAGTTTTGTGCGTAGGAGTTTTTGATTAAATTTAATTTTCATTGAATTATTTTTAGTGAAGAAAGAAAATAACAGCATGAAGAATTTAAAATTGTTGATAATTTTATTCTTGACTAAACACGGGATTAGACTCGGAACGAATTTACTAGTTTGGAGAACAACCACATTCCACATACTTTGATGTAGAACAAAATTGTGCAAAAATAGAAGGAGTTGAACCAGACTTATAATATGTTGCATGGAGGTATATATAATAATAATATTAAACAAAATTTCAAATTTTGAAAAAATTCCGTCAAATGATTCATGGACATCCCATACATCCTTTAATTAAAAAAAATTTAATTCGGCAACACTTTTTATGTAGAATTGTTGAAAATTACCAAATCTATCTAAATATAATAAGGGCAATCACGATAGGTCTTGTGCAAATTTTGCATGTGGTAAATTTTTTCTTTACATCAATAGAATATATTTAAAAAAAAAAAAACTGAAAAAAGGTGAACTCAGTTTTTTTAAATTTTAAGAGAATATGACGATTTTCATATTTTTGCAAAAATAACCTGAAACTTTTCTGTTTTTTAAGTAACTGAAATCGAGACGCAGATTCCTTTTTTACAAAAAATGTATTGGAAGTATTGATCCATCTTTCATTAAAAAGCAGTTATAAAACACTGACAAACAGATATAAGCCAAATAAATCGCTTTGAATTTAGCGATTGCTTTGACACCTTCTAGCATAGATATAGCACACATTATTATCGCTTCTATCTAGCGGACACTTTGTCATCAGCCTTGAAAAAATAATTTTGCTAGAAAGTCCTGAAAGATCTTACAAAGTTGAAAATTTAAACACAGCCCGTGCGTAATTTTAAATATGAAGATCTTCAAGGTGCCATTAACTTAAATCTAGTTTAAATGATCTTAATAAAAATTTTCTATTTCTCAGCAGGGAAGAGCGAAAAACTATGGAAAATCTCTTTCAGTACTTAATTTTCTGCGCTACAAAAGTAAAATTTCTTATATCGTTTGGCCTTCTGTAGAAAATTTTATTTTAAAACTTTCCAATAACTTTTGGTCTTATTCAAATATACTGGTTGTCAAAATAACAATGGTAATAAAATAAATTATATGGTCAACAATTCGACAAGTATTGGAAAAATTTTAATAATCCAATCGAATATAAAAATATATGAAAGTGTCTAAAATACAATTTTTTTTAATATTGTAATCGACTTTATATAATCAACTAAACTTTATTTAAACAGTTCAATAACTCCATAAACTTTGTTATAACTTCCAATCACACACAACTAGCAAGATTACATTTTACTACCCAGACAAGCTATTTTTTTTACAATATTTCTTTTGTTAAGGTTTAATCAATTTTAAAAGTATCTTGTTACTTAAATACTTTATTTTCTTTTTTATTTCTGGCCTCGCCCTTAACGAAGGAAAAATATTTATTTTCTTTTTCATTATTTAACTTTAAATTACATTTACCTTTAGAACTTAATAACACAACAGAGAATAAGAAAAAGTAGATCAAATCAGAAAATACAGAATTTGAAAGCAAAATCGATTTATTTATTGACACAATTGCCAATTCCAGGCAACGAAACGGCCACTCCTTGACACAACAAAACCTTTAAGGAAAATAAAATCTTTGTATCAAAATTGGGAAACAGGAGTTTTAGAGCAATTTTACGCATGGCCAAGAAACAAAATGCTTAAAATACAATTTCAATGACCATAAAAAACTACAAACTTAAGAATGTAAAAAAAAAATATATAAATCTGGTTGATAAAATTGTATAAAGAAAAACACTGATTTGACCCTTTTCTTATAGAAGTGTTTTTATTTATTTTTTTTTCTTTTTTCAAGAAAAGACATAGAAATACATAAAAGAATTCTTTTAAAAAAAAGTATATAATATACAACTTTAGCCTAGATTTAAATGTTTGATTTGTATTTATAAATAAATTGTAAAAAAAAGCTGCAAGAAAAAACGAAAAAGGTTTGAATTTGATTTTTGTAAGAAAGTATTTAGAAAAACATAAAAGTAGTCAATAAAATCCATAAATACTACTTAAAATCTTTATTTCCTATTTTCTTTTCTAAAACATACGTTTTTCTATTTGTCCTTTTATTATCATATAAAAAGGAGAAAAAACAGGAGCACTTAAGACAATCTGTCTAGTTAAATATTGTCTTGCTTAAAATTCAGGCGTAAAAATAAAATAAAGGCACTTAAATTTAAATTGTAGTAAAACCTTTTTTGTAGATTTTAGTTCTTTTAAAAAAAAAAATTAAATTTCCATTGATCGCAAAATTGTATAAAGTTTCCTGAATCTTGATATTTGTAAACAATTCATCGACCAAAAATTGTGAACTTTCTTAAAATTTAAAAAAAAAATTAGAAGCATAGACGAGCTTAAAATTCTAAATATAAAACAAATAAAACCAGTTAAAAAAAAGTAGGTCAACCCGATTATTTGACAATCTAAATTAAAGTATTAACAGACAAATTTTTGAGAGTTTACCCTATTTAAGACCCATTGGTAATCATGGACCCAGAAAAACAAAATGTATGAAAATGTTTGGCATTAAAACAGAACACGGTTAACACATACAGTAAAATCCCGATAATTCGTAATCCCAAAGGACCGGCCATTACTTACGAATTATAGGGGTTTTGGATTCAACTGTTAGTAGATTGGAGACATAAAATCTTTATTTATTAATTGCCAATTTTGCTTCTTTATTCGTAATTAAGGGAACTTCGTTGTTGCCATAACAAAATAGCGATAAACAAAATATCATTCTTTTCTTTTTCTGTTGTTTTTAATACGAATTGTAAGTGGTAGTTAGCCAATATTTACAATTTATAAGAGGTAAAGAAAATTTAATTTAATAAAAATTTCGAATTAGCAAGGGGACCAAAATTTATGAAAATTTTACGAATTACCGAGATTTTTTCAAGGGACCGAAAGTTCATTACGAATTATCCGGAATTACGATTTATCGGGGACGAATTATCGACATTTGACTGTATATGTATATATTGAAATATATTTGTAGCGTTGCCAAAAATCTTTTAAAATTATTTTAATTAATTTAATTTTTTTTATCAAAATCTAAATGGAAAATATTTCATTTAAACATAATAATTTTAACAAGGTTTCGCTTAAATGTGCTAAATTCTTATTTCATACCAACTGAAATTTATTGTTAATGTTAATAGTCGGGACTGTAAAAAAAAGATAAACTCAATGTTTATTGTTGTTGTCTTAGTTAAAAAAAATAGAAAGCCTATGTTTCTAATTTCATCAAAATCGGTTCAACTATTTAACCGATAAAGCGTAGCAAAAGCAAGTCTGTATACAACATTTTGACGGAACAGCTTAGTTTTGCTTAAAATGTTGGTCTTGCAAATAATAAAAAATCACATGTCACCGAAAAGCTCCGAGTTTTAGACTACGTTAAACAAAGTTTAAACTTTATCCACATCTAAAAACCCCAGCCTGAATATGGAAAATATTCGAAAGTTTGCCATTGTAATTCCCTATCTTGCAAAAATCGCCTAAAAAAATCTTTTCTGATAACTTTTGATGAATAAAAACTGAAACTGAAACTATAGCGAATGAAAAAGGATTCACATATGATTCATTCATTTGCTCCAAAAGGAATCTGAAAATTGTATTACAAATGATTCGGTCACCATTCATCGGAAGAGGACAATTTCCTCACAACGAGAGTATAATTTATTATTGAAAAATGAGCTCATTTGCGGCTATTTTGCTCTTGAAGGTGATTCCAAAGAAATTCGATTATTAGCCCTGTTCTGAAAATCACATTTAATGAAAGTGATTTTAAATCACAAGAAAGGTGTTCTGGGCATATTATTTTGTGATTTCAAAACATTCAGCTACGTAAACTACTTTTTGAAATCACTTGTTTATTTTTGCGACTATTGTAAGTTGACCGTAATAATAAATTTCTTAAATAAAATATTCCATGTGTTTTTTATTAATTTTTTATGCAATAAACTATTTTATTTACAAAAAATCATATAGAATTAATAAAATTCGACGATACTACAAAATGATATTTGCTTTTTTGATTTCAGGTTTGTTTTTTTAGTTGAATTAAAGTTCGACTTTTTGCTAACAGCTGCATGAAAGCAAAGTCTAACATTTATTAAAAATCGTAACAGCTGTAGAGAATCACAGGAAAAAATATTTTTATCTCTAAAATGGCTAAAATTCGCGAAAAATTGCATACATGTAAACAAACCCTAAAATTTATTTGAAATCACTAAATATATTAAAAAAACAACATGGAAAATAAGAAAAAAAGATTGCAAAATAGCGAAAATTCGCAAAAAATGTTTATATTTCAAACAAGCCATAAAATTGATTAAAACTCCCTACAACTGTAAGAAATGGCAAAAATTCGGTAAAAATTGCTAAATTAGCGGAAATTCGCACAAATTTGCTAACAGCGGCATGATAGCAGTGTCTACTTTTTATTGTAAATCGTAAAAGCTATAAAGAATCAGAAAACTTACAGGAACAAATCGCTTCTATCGCGAACATGGCCAAAATTCGCAAAAAAAAATATAAAAATCTTAAACAACCCTAAAACTAATTTGAGATCGCTAAATCGGTAAAAAAAAAACAAATTTTCGGAAAACAGCATTAAAAGCGTTAAAATTTAGCAATAATTTTTAAAAACAAACCCTTTTTTTTATTGCATCCAAATTAATTGACTAACTTTAATCCAAATCGGTTCGTATTTAACCATATCTCCCATACAGATACCGTTCCGAAAACAGCTTTAAATGCTATAATTTTCTAATAAATGTCTGTATTGATATAATGGAGTTGACAGCGATGAATTATATACTACCAACTATATCATGTTAAATTGTTGTGCCGGTTGGGCCTATATAAAGCCACTCTTTTAAATCACTTAAAGATGATATAATCTTATTTATGTCTAGATAATACTCGGCACAAACAACGCTTGTATGTGTCATAACATCACAACATTATTTTTCTTTGGCCCATGGGTTCCAAGAAGGGTACGCTCTCATAAATCTGTCTGCAAATGCTGTCGTGTAGTGAGTCATATGATCGGACTTGAATGACTAAATTTTAATACAAGTTTGTTTTTTCTTATTTATGTGAATTTTGCACAATTCAAAGAACTTTTCAAAGATTTTCCACCGACATTTTGATGATTTTAAATATGCCCTGAAATATTTGAAAAACAAATTTGTTTTAACAAAAATGCTATCAAATATTTTGCCTTCTGTAATACGATACGAATCAAAGCAAAAAGCCTACAATACCTCCCACCTCAAACCCTACCTCATCCAACACCATCATCGTTTACACACTGTCAACACTTGTTTAACCAACAGACAAATTGACAAATGCACACACACCCAAACAAATTCACTCCAGGCAGACAGTCTGCCAACAAAAAAAAAAATGCTAAAAATATTTAAAATTTCATTCATTTGGAAAAAATTAAAAGTAAATTTATAAGTGCGTGAGTTTATGACTGAGAGAGTAACTGTGTACTTTTAATCCTGCGTCACGTTAAAAAGAACATCGACAAGGACATTTTGTGTGTGGAATGGAAAATTATTTTTAATGTCTGCAAAACATATTGAAAAACCAACAGCAGTCAAAGCCGACAGCAGCAAACCCACAGAAAATAATTGTAAGTGGTAAGAAAAAAAATTTAATAAAATAAGCAAATGTCACAATGCTTGTCAATGAAATAATTTTAACATGAAAATTTCATTTTACAGTGAAGAAATATTTCAATAGAAATTACAATCAATTTCCATTACATAAATATTTAAATGTATGTATGTATGTATGAATGTATTTTCAAATAATTTTCTTTTAATGACTGATTGAAAAATCACGGTTTCCTAAAAAATTAATATTTAATACATTTTCCGTTAATTTGTTTTATTAAATTCTAAAGAAATGTTTTTTTTTTTACTTTCAAATTATTGAAGTTTATTGGAAAAGTTTGAATTTTGTTTTCCATCATGCAAATTTCAAATTGTATTATAATTAAACGTTAATGACTGGCAGAAAATTTTAGAACATGTTTTTTAAAAGCTATTGACTCCCTGTAAAAGTAAAAGTTAAATTTTTTACAATTTATTATGGAATATTTTTTAGCAGTACAATGGCGTCAGGTTTCTGTCTGAGTGTCTGGTTTTATAAAAAAGCACAACACTTAGTTTCCACAAATCATCAGACATTAAAAGTGAAATTTATTTTCGTTAGTTTTGTTAATGGACGAACCCCCTGGACAAAACACTTTCCATTTCTCTACAACACAATTTTACCAAATTGTTTAAATAGGAAAAAGGGGCATTGTCATAGTAAGTGCTGCCAAAAAGCAATGCATTTGGAAGAGATGTTGTTCTCTTTCATTCAAAAATAATACGGCAACACCGGTCATAGTAAAGAATACATATTTCTTTACTAAATGCCTTATGACACTACATTTTTTAAAGCATTGTTCAAGTTTTGGTGAACAGTGCAAATATAATGTACTTAATGGAAAAATTTACCAAGTGCAAATCTGCCAAACTGTCAGAAATTTAAAAAAATTATCGATAGGGAATGAAGTTATGTAAAAAAAAATGTAAAATTGTTCAACTTAAAATTGACATTTCAAGCTTATGATACGTCCACGACGATATAAGCCACTCATTTCGCTATCTGAAACTAGATTATCAAGTATGCTGTTCAGACGAGTTATTCTTGTATATATTTGACATTTTTTTTGTGTTGTTAGTGTGATTTTATTTAAAATAGATAAAAAAAAAGCCCAATTTTATGCGTTTACACACGGTTTATATGTTTAATGATTTATAGATTTGTTGGTTTGAGCACATTGTAAACCAAAAAGAGAGTTTAACTTGCTCTGATTTTTTAGCCCTTAGAATATAATCCTTACCAAACATTTTTCTTAGAAAAATACCTACCCATACCAAAAAAATCCGATTTTCCCTACACGTTAAAAAATTTTCCCTACAAAAATCCCTGCGTGTTTATGGCCCGTTTTCACAACTTTCCGATAACTTAAGGTAGTAGTTTATCGGACGTATAAAAAGTGTTCCATTACAACTTTACTTTAACCTACCAGGTAGGATGAACCTTAATTTACTTTATCGCCCAATTTGGGTTAACTTGGTGGCCACACGATCAAGTTTTGCCTTTCAATTCCATTCAATTTGCAATACCCTCTCACTTTTTTACTTTTCCATTTGTTTGGCAATTTCTTTTAAAATTTAACAGCTGATCTCAAGTTTGTCTTTAGTGCCGGTTCACATACGTCAAGTTTGACTCGTCAAGTCTTGAGCTTTTAGGAGAGAATGGAAAAAAGAATGTTATTTCTTTTCCCTCTCTCCTAAAAACTCAAGACCTGAAGGAGTCAAACTTGACGTGAGTGAACCGGCCCTTATAAATTGTTTTCTTGATGACATCTTGAAAGTAAATTGCTTTCAAATTGAGTGCAGCCTACGTCACAGCTTTCAATTTATGAAAATTTTTACAAACAGTATATGTTAAAGGCTATCAAGGAAAACTTGACCGTGTGGCCGCAGGGTGGAGTAAATTTTTTATAATGGAACTCTTTTTATAAGTCCTGTTAAAGTCTTCTTTTAGCTATCGGTAAGTTGTGAATACGGGCCTAAGTCATTAATATCTAAGTAAAAACCAGTGTGGCCATATCCAAAAATATTTTACAGCTAAATCGGCTTAAAAATAATGCTAAAAAATGCTAACAAAAATCCTAAACTGCCAAAAAATAATGCTAAAGTTTAAATTGTTTAATTTTTTTGTTATTTTAGTTAAAATACCTATAATATAATCTCACATCGTATCAATAAATCAAACTGATTAAAGAATAACAATATAATATTTATGAAACATAAAAAGTCTTAAAACTATAAAAGAAATATATTTCAGTCTTTATATACGTACAAAAAAAGTTTTTAAACAAAAGGTACCATCCCATAACAAAAAATCAAAGGAACTTAACCCATAAATGGGAATTATTTAGTATTTTAATAAAATTTATATAACACGTTTAATAAAATATTTCATTTTATAAATTAAATACGTCATCAAATGAATATTCTTCTTCAGCTTCTGAAGAATCGATCAATATCATTATAATATATTAACGTCATTCTGTTTCGAATTTTTTTAGATATTTATACCACTAAAACCTAATTTTAACTTCCGCGTTGCTAACTGGCAAAACCAAGAACTGCATAGCAAAAAAATCTAATTCACTGAATGGATTTTCATGTAATGAATGTGTATATCCATATACATTTATCCAGAAATTAACTGTCATATGAATTTGGTTTCAGCCACTGATGTTCCAAAGTTGTAATTTCTTCTACAGTGAAATCAATAATATCTCCTTTCGTTCGCTTAATTTGCATTTATTAGTTTTTAAACGGTTTTCTAAGATGACATATAAATTGAGCTATAAAATCTGGGCATGTAATTCATATTTGTTTTTTTCTATTTCAAAAGTTATGCTATCTCCAAGTCGAATTTATTATGGGTGGTCCTAAAAGCCCTGATGTCAAAATTTTTTTTTATTATCTTTGTTTCTGTGAAATAAAACAATTTCTGTTTATGGCATTGTACAATGATCTTACAAAAACAAATTGCTTGTGGCTTTTGTACGAGTTGTACTTGTTGTAGTACCGAGATTACCTGGAATGAATTCGCCTTGGGTATGCCTTTTCGATTCCAAAAAATTCAAAATCGTAATTGAATAAAAAAAATCGTCTTTACATGAATTTAATGGATCAAACTGATCAAATTTTAAAACCATTTGATATGAAAGGTCCTTTAAAAGATTGTACAGTTTCTATAGCAAAAAGTAGGGGTTGGTATTTGCATTCAACAAAAGTGTGTGGTAGTTTTTAAAAAAAAGATTACTTCAATATTCTTAAATTAAATAATGCTTAAAAATGCTAAATATGTAGTTGAAAAATGCTAAACAAAATGCTTACTGCTAAATGAAAAATTTGCAGCTAAATCAGACAAAAAAATGCTAAATCTAGCTGCAAAAATGCCAAAATGGCCACGCTGGTAAAAACAATAGTTTTAAAAATCTAAATTTACTCTCATATGTATAGTAAAGCTTTAATAACCAAAAGAGTTAATAAAACGAAAAAAAATTGTATGTGCTTTTAGTTAAACCCAAACAACAAAACAAGACTTTTCAAAAAATAATTATGTATAGTTCTTTTTTAAATTTTCTAAACCTTTAATGATAATTTTAATTGAATTCAGGTATAAAAGCCACAGGTTATTTTATAAATAATATAAGTGTTACTTAAGAAAGTTATTTAGTTTACTTGTGCCAGCTTCGATAAATTAAGAAATACAACCTCGTCTTTATAGTTTTTCATTTATTTACTATTTCCATCCAAACCTATTTCATGTTCCAAAATAAATAAATTTCACAATTTCAGAAATATTAAATTAATATTATTAATTGTATGCGATTGTTTTCAACTCAGACATGAAATCATTGAGGCTTAAGTTAAATTGTGAAGACAATAGTTCAAATTTGTACGCATCATTGTTTTGTGTCCAAAAACATTTTCTGGACTAAAGAATTAATTTTTTTTAATATTAATGCCCGTAATTTCTACAAACAGATATCTAGTCGTATTCGTACCTAACACTTATCTTTACCTATCCGGTAACACTATTTTGTAAATTTTAACGTAATTTTGCCTTATTAAATTAACTATCGAAAATCGATAGTGTAAATACAATACACTGTAGCCCGTATAGGTAAACAATATGTACGTTTTAAAATTATGAGAAGTACACAGCTTGATATCTATTTGTAGAAATTACAGGCATAAATCACTATTAAAAATAGATTTTTTTAGCATTTATTTCGTACAATATGCAATATGATTAAAAATACCTACATTTTGGCGAACATAACAAATTAGACCGTTTTTCTCTACGCCCCTGTTTTAGCATTAAACAAACCTACATGTTGGGATTTTCCCCTACTTTTGGCAACACCGGTCTTAAACATTTTTCCCCTAATAAGAAATCTTTGTGGAAATTTTATCCTAGAAAATGTTTTGTTGTCAATTTTTCAAATTTGCTTTTGTTGAAAACTTTTCTTAAAAACTAGTTTTAATTGAATATTTTTTAGAAAAAAATTATTGCTTCTTGTTTTCAAAATAATTTTATTATAAAAGTTGGTTATTTTATTCGACGTTTTCTTTGAGATTCAATAATTTTCTTGAAAAAATTGTATTGTTGAAAGTTTTTAGGAAAAATTTTTAATTAAAAAATTTCATTAAAGAAAAATTGTTGAGAATTCTTTTAGTAAACAATTTCATTCACAGAAAAAATTATTAATTGTTTTTTCAATGAAAAAAAAAATTATTTAAAAAGCATTAAAATTTAATTAATATGATAATTGAATCAATTATTTTTTTTTGTTGAAAGAAAATTAAAAATATAATTTTGATTTAATTAACATTTTAGTTGATTTGTTATAAATTTTAATTAAAATATTAGTTAAATAACCAAAAATTATTTCGATGAAAATAAAATAATTTAAACTTGTTAAATTTTTGTTCGAAATTGTCAAAATCAATAAGAACATTGTTTAAAACAGCAAAGTTGTTTGATCATTTTTTTAATTAAAAATATCATCTATTGAAAAAAAAATATTCAAAATATTAAATTTTTACAATTTCAATTAATCAACATTTTACAAGCAAATAATTTGTTAATTTATGGCAACACTGCTACGAATGAACTAATAAGAAGCATTGATAAATTAAATGTCGAAAGAAAATTTCACTCCAAAAAGTTTTTCATAGGAAAAATTTCATTGGTGAACATTTGTTATAGAAAATGTTTTAAGAAATAGAAACTGGGAATTATTTTTCATATCTGAAAAATTGAAGGAATAGGACTATTACAAAAAAAGTTTTTAAAATACATAACTGAAATTTAGCTCATAGAATAAATTCGAAAAATAAAAAATGATGAAAATTTCAAAAGATTTTGTTATTCGTGCTAAATTCCCAGTTTTTATTATTGATAAAAACACTTGAAATTTATTGTTGATGGGATAAGCTATTCCTATGCGCATTTCACTGGTTGCTTAGGCCAGATCATCAGGAAACTTCATCCATAAAGATTTTAGAAAAACTAAAGATATTAAACCAAGTAAAAATGTTAAACGTATAAGACTTATAGCAACAGGTCTACTTGTAATAATATCAAAGCTTAAACAAAACAACATCAACAATAAACAGTGCGTTCATCTCGTCTTACATTCCCCGCTACAATTAGTTGAAATTCTCTCAACATTAATTGTAGTTGTAAGTAGGTTAGGAAAAACAAAATAAAAAACAACAACAGCTTACAAAAGATGTTGTCAATTAAGTGTTTTTTAGGCCGTGCACCCGCCGATGTTGTTTTGTTTAAGCTTTGATATTATTACAAGTAGAACTGTTGCTATAAGTCTTATACGTTTAACATTTTTACTTGGTTTAATATCTTTAGTTTTTCTAAAATCTTTATGGATGAAGTTTCCTGATGATCTGGCCTAAGCAACCAGTGAAATGCGCATAGGAATAGCTTATCCCATCAACAATAAATTTCAAGTGTTTTTATCAATAATAAAAACTGGGAATTTAGCACGAATAACAAAATCTTTTGAAATTTAAATTTTGTATTCTCAAAAATTGAAATTACTTTTTGATAATGTTGAAAATTTTTTATTTTGGTATAAGTTTTTATAAGAAAATTGTTTAAAGAAAATATTTAATTTGTAAACATTTTGTATAGGCAAAATTTCATAGATAAAAGTTTCATTGTTTAAAGGTTAATTTTTGAAAAATATTTATATATAAAAGTTTTCTCTTAGAAAAAAGTAGATTGAAGAAATTTTTTATGAATCTTTTTTTGCAAATATTTTGAATTAAATGATTTATAAAACTAATTTTAGACACAAAGAATTCATATTTTTCGAATATATAAAAATCCTGACCTACGTACATATACGAAAGTTTTTTGCTATGCCAATCTTTTTGATAAAAAAAATCCTTAAAAAAACAAAAAAATATTTCTGTTATTCAACTCTAAAACAAACTTAAAGAACCCACAAAGAAAAAATAATAATAAATTAATGAAAAAAATCTTTCAACACAAAACAATGGCCACAATAAATACTCTCTGCAAAAACGTACTTTAACGTCCCTTTAATAAACGGATATTCTACTTTGAATACCAGCAGAAATAAATAAAACCAAAAAAAAAGAAAAGAGTATGAGTGGGCAACCTTCACGTTTAAAGACGCCCTCTTTATTTTTTCGGTTCATTTAGTATGTATGAAAATTCTCTCAAATACAATTTCAATTATTGTGGGCTGTTTTACTGTGCGTGAGTTTGTGTCGAAATAGGTTTTGCATGGTAGACGCAATTAAATCAAAATATTTTTCCCATCAAGTTCATTGAAAATTTGTTGTCCTTTCTGTATTTTTTTCTAAAAAATTTCCATTTTCCTGAAAACGAAGAAGTACAAGAAAAGGTTCTAATTTAGAAAAAGGCTAAATAACACAACATTTTTAGTTCTTTTACAGTATTTTTTTGGGTTGTATAAATAAGGGAAATGTACTATTAAGTTGAAAAGGAAATTGGGTCAATAAAATCCTTAAGGATTTTCATATCAACCTACATAAGAAAAAAGAATTGCTAAACGGAAACCGAAATTAAAAAGCCTATAATTTAACTTACTTGTTTTAGCTACCAAGAATGTGTTTATTTTGTCATGACGACAATTTTATGGTCGATAAGGACTTTAAAAATGAACGAAAACAACCAGTAACCACAGAAAACAAATAATAATAAATGTGGTTTTAATTAAAAATGGCATCTGTTTCTTATTTATGCATAATTTTTTTTTTTTTTTTTTTTGAAAAAAAAAACCACAAATACTTAAAGATCAAAAATAATTCTGGGCAAAAAAGTGTTAATTTCATTAGCGAATATTAAATTTTATTTTACCAGTTAAATGTCAAACAATAAACAGCAAAATACTTAAACATTTGCACATGGTGTAAACTTATTTAAATACTTATAACATGAAAATGTAATTATGTATTTATGTATTTACATACGTGCATGTGTAAAAAATTATGCAAAATTGGTGCAGTGGTAAAATGGCCAGTCTGCTTGATTAATAATTCAACAATTTTTAAGTGCTTTTCATTTTATTTTCAACAGCCCTTGACAAAAACCACGAAATACACTTGTTTGATACTTCCACTCATACAACAATAACTCACTCACACACACTCTCTCTCACGCACAGTAACCCAGTCCTTTCTTCTTGATGTTGTTTGTTGCTGCTGCAGAAATAAATTGTGCTTTCAACAAAACTCAGAATGCAACAAATTTTTTTTTTGCAATGTGAGTGATACACATCCATTAATTCAAATGCAATTGAACACAAACAACCCAAACAATCCTTTAGACTTATTAAATTAAACTCTCTTGTACTCCTGTGACACTCACACATACTCTTTACAAATTGGTATGGGACCAAAAAAGCATTTAAACAATATCCTTTACAATTTTCAGTTCTTTTTTTAAAAAACATGTTAAACAAAAAAAAATTATTTTATGTAATGAGTCATTGTTTTTACCTCGTTAAATGACTAATTGCTTCGCAATGTTGTTTCTCAGACGTGCAATTAATCCATTAAAGAAGGTATTTTCAAACATTTGCAGGTTAAAACAAGCTTTAAAGATTAATCACCAAATTAAAATATAGTTAAATTGAAATCGACGAAGACCTCCAGTTAAATTCTATTCAAACTGCCTAATTATAAGAATAATTCTAATGAAGATACTCAGTACTCATAGTATGAAGCAGTGTTCGAAAATAAACACCAACTGCCCAGCTTGTCTAAAAAAAGTGTCAATAGATTTGTGGAAAACACAAACGCTAATAGTGTTTGTGTAGAAAATTAATTATTATTAATTAATTAATTATTATAAATAAATCATTCGGCAAAACTATGAAAATAAATTTTTTCACACTGAAATAAAAAAATGTAATTAAAATGTTCACACATTTAGAAAAAGTTGCAAGAAATTCTGAAAACTTGGAAATAAAAAAATAATAAGCCCACGGCAACAAAATTAAAAATCAATTAGTTTTATGTAACATTTGAAACTATTTCAACAAAGAACTGCTTCCAATAAAATATCATTAACATGAATATTGAAACTCAAACAACGATTTTATGATGTTTCATTTACAATAGAAAAGATGATTTTGAAAGTTTTATTTTCGAAGAGGCGTATGGCAAAATGTCCAAATCATTAATGTTTATGAGTTTTAAGAATTTTTTGAAAAAAGAGATAAAATGTTGTTTATTACTAATGAACAAAATTTTTAAAATATCTACAGTATTTCGAAAATTACGATCAATCTGTCATTAGAATTCACATAAATCATAACTCCGAACATAAAGGATGCAGGCCAATTATAAACGAGGAGAAAAGTTTATAAAAGGAGAGGGAGAGCTAAGTGGCATGTGTATTAGTCTTTATCAGCGTTGCCGATTTCTGTGTAAAAAACAAAAAATTGGACAACCATTTTTTCTTTCCCTATTTTCAGATCATAAAGTTATTCTGTAATTGTGTCTTTATAAATGCAACGAGACAGTTGCATATTGTTTTTATAATAGGAAATTTTGAATGTTTAAATGCAGTTTTCTGGTTCTTTTTTGTAACACTTGTTTGTGAAAGATCTTTTACTTTTTTTGAATAAAAGGTGCCACGCCCACTTGTAAATTTACAAATATCTTTATATAAGAAATACACATACACAAAGTATGTTAAATTTTTTGGACCGAAAAGGAAAAGTATTCGAACATAAACACTAAATATCGCTGCTTAGTGTTCGGTTCGGTTTCAAACCACAAACGCTTATAGTGTTTGTTTAGAAAATCATTAAAAAAAATAACGTTTCCCTGTTTGTCATCTTTCGAACAGAAAAATAATACTTTTTTTATCCAACTCAACAAGAGATGAGAACATTAAATTCGTTTCGGTTTTTTTAAAAAAACCACAAACTTCAATGTGTTCGGTTCCGCTCATTAATGTTCGTCGCATTTGGCTGGTAAAATAAAACCAAACATTTTTTACAAAAACAAAATATACATACGAAAAAAAAAACAAAAAGCCATCAAAATAATTTTACACAAACAAAATATATACACAATTCACACACAAGCTGTTCGTGCTGCGGTCGTTGCTAAAATTTTTTGTTTGCTCATTTCTTTATCAATGTAAAAAAAGAAACATTATAGAACATTAAAATATAATGTTTGTCTACAGTATCACTACAATTGTTCTGTTTTTTAACGAAGAACAGAGCAATACATAATGTTTGTTTTGTCTTTAAAATAGTTACGAACGGTATTAAGGGGTGTGTTCGCCTACACAATCACTAAAAAAAATAGAAATCGTTCTTGGGTGTGTGAGCCGAAAGCTAAATAATGTACTGTTAATTTTCGAACACTGGTATGAAGTATATAGAACGAAATATTTTAATGAATTTTGTACGCTGCATCGTTTTCAAGGTTTTTTGATTTTAATTTCATTCCTTTTCTATAACATGCCCGATTATGTTTTCGGCATAAAATCAATTTTTAGTCATATTAAACAAATATTTGCCAAAGCCTATGTATGTGTGTTTAAAAAAGTGTGTTTAGAAAATGGACTTTTCATGGGACTTATGCTAAACTATAAGCCAATCATCAAAAAATTTGATAGTGTAATATTCGGATTTTATAAAATAAATCAGATCCATTTTCATATCATTTGAATACATGGGATTTATGGGTAATAATGGAGCGTTCATCACACAACTGTATGGTATTATATCTAGTCTTAGTCTATATTAAAACTTAGTTTTGACTGCTAGTAGACTCCATAATACCCGGGGAATGGATTCTGGAAGTTTTTGATTTTCTATGCGAAAGTCAAGGACCTTTGGAAGTGGCTCCTATTTGACATCATCGCGTAAATTTGGAATTAACACCCTGGCAATTTGATATCCAACAATCTTAATGGCATTTTACTTGTCTATTAAAGAAATTTGAAATTCCCATATAAAATTTTATACTTTATCCTCACTACAATTTAATTTTACAATTTAAAACTTAACCCCTTTAAAGGGTTAAAAAGCAATTTTTAATGCAATTTTTTTTATTTTTTCTTTCATTAACATTTTATAACTTCTTTTACTTTATGATATTTTATTCTTTAATTTTCACAGTTTTTATTTTCATTTTATTTTAATTTCTTTTTGTTGTTTCTCTTGATGGTTTTTTTTATTTCATTTATAGTTTTTCCCCGCATTTTATTTCCATACTTTCTTTTCGTAAATGTGATAATGTTGGCTTGATTGCGATAATAGTTTGTGGACAAATAAGTGAAGAGAAAACAACCACCACACAAACAAGTGTAGCTGTGTGTGTTTGAAAAAGTAGGAAAGAGAGTGAGAAAAATATTATCACAAGTCGTCATCATTATTGTTTTATTGTTTTTATAGGAGTTTTATTTTTTCATTTTTATTTTTATAAGTTTTCCTTAAAACGAATTTCTGTTGACGTCGACAGTTGTTGTAGTTGAAGTTGCTGTTTTAGTTATCTTTATTGTTCGTTTTATTGTAATTAATTAATACAAAATATGAATGTCTGTATGCTTAAAGGTTTCTTGTGTTTGGTTGTTTTAACTATAATTATTATTGTTATTAATAATAAAAATGTTCTCTTAACATGTAAATAGGATTATGCGAAGCATTCAACACACACTCTGGCACACACACATAAATTACAATAATTCACAGTAACAATCTGTTTGTGTTTTTAAATATCGTAATGAATTGTTTATGTATTTGATATCACTTTTAGTACTTCTATTTCTACTAGCACTAGACATGAATGAATTAAAAGATTGACTGAATTATTTACTGACGGACTAACTGACTGATTGTCTGAATTACACTTGTTATGTCTTTAATTTCCTACCACATTAGTGTGTTATATTACAAATTTTTGTATTAATGAGTGTTTCTGTTCAAGAGGCTTTTCTTTCTTCTCTATTTTATGCCGGCTTTTTTTCTAGGTATCAGAAGATTATTTTTAATAATTGTGGGAATTTGTAGTTGAGCTATTTTCGTTTATTTTTCTATTCGAATTTCTGAAGTGCTTTCAAGTGTTTGTTGGTAATTTGTATTCAATTAGTATTGTCTGTGTTTAATTGATTTTAATAAACAAAATATGAAATATCATTCGTAAAAATGTTTACCATCAGTTTACAATTTAATAAAGACATTAAAACAACGCCTGGGAAATTTATTTTTTTATGAATTAAATGACTTTAGTGTATGAGTTTGGAAATTTAATGTCAACTGAAATAAAAACAAGTAGGAGTGCCTAAGAATCAATAGTTAAATTATACCAAAACCCTCAATTGGGGTTTAGGTGATATCATGTGCGGATGCATTTTCCATAGAGGAAATTCAGTCGGGACAGCATTTAAGCCCAATGAAGAAATCTAGTGCCGATAGACTGATTTATCTCATTTTTAAAAATAATTATGCGGGTATGCTAAATGATTTTCTCACGTTATTGTTGATATTGATATAATCCATACACGTCCCAAGTAACAGTACATTTGTGTTTTCGATGCACATTTTTCTTTCAGCCGCCGTCCAGAGTCAACGTCTGGATCAATTCAAATTTATTATATCTTGTTTTAAGGAATACTAAATTACGTGGCAAACAGTGGGTAATTGGCTTAGATTAAAAATGGCTTCAAGATAAAAAAAAATGCCGAAGTTACTTTGGATGAAAGCCGTAATTGATAAAAAATTAAAAAATGTTCATAGTCTTATACTTTGGCACAAAGCCAATACGCGTAATTTAGTAGTATTTCAAACAAGATATACAGTCTGAATCGAAAGCGTTCTAGATATTCGATTTGATCGGTTAATTGAGGTTAAATTTTGAACTGGTTTTTACATAAATATTTAGTTTATGTTATCAAACTGCAGGAGATTAAATTATAATTGTCAAAATGCCACTAGTACAATTACTAGGACAATAGGTACTGGTGCCACCGGGGTTGGAGTTTTTTATACAAATACTAGTGCTTATGAGTATATTAGTACTTGATGTAGTACATGAGCACCACTTGTAGACTGATAGAATTTTTTGTAACAAAACTAAAATTGGAGTACTTATTTGTATTGATACTGTTTCTTAAATATTATTGTAAATCATTTATTAATACCACTTAATAAAAAAATGTTAAAATGCTAACTTTTTCTTTACACAAGAACTAGAAACAAACTGATTCTTAAGCACACAATGTGGTATAAGTAAACTAGTATACGTCTGGAACCAATAGTACTAGTGATTTTCGAAGCACATTGTTAATTTGAGAACAAGTACTGGATGTTTTTGTACTAGTTTGGTACTAGAGAGGTACTAGTTTAATCTCCGGCAGGGCAATTCTAACAAAATATAATAATGGTTTGGTTCTTTTTTTTAACCTGTATATTTTCAACAAAACGGTTTTCTTGGACACGTTAGATTTCAATTATATGTTTTGCACTCCCGTATATTAGAGGTTAGTCGCGGTTAATCGGTTGAAATAAAAAATCTTCCTTTCGGTAACTGGATTACGGATAATCGTTGCTCAATTGTAGTTAATTTTAATTGAACCACCCTTTAACTCCGGAAGGCGACTGAAAGAGATGTACCGTACCATAGCGCACTTAAACTTAATTTATATGTATTTGCAATATATAGATTAACATCTATTTGATTTATGTGAAAACGTTTTAAATCCTGTGTTATTATTTATATACTTTATAAGAAATATCTGAGCCAAATTAAATTTTCCTGGCTCATTTGCTTTGGGCGCCATTGTGGCCAAACTATTGTATCATGTAGAAAAAGAGAATAATTTTTTGTCCACAACTATGTCATATATAAGCCAAGTATTCTACTAAGCTTATTTAGAGTAAAACAAAACAAGAATCTTGAAAGAGAGACTGCACAAAGTGAAGGTTTATAGTAAAACTTACATAGTTTTTGGTGTTTTGTGCGCCCTATCTCAGCCATTTGTGTACAGATCTGACTGAATTTCAATAGAGACATATTCCGGTATACATAGCTAGCCTCCATCATATCTGGAGTCAATGGAAAATCAATTTCGCCACTACTAAGGCCACAAACTATACAAGTTATAACTTTATAAAGTCTAATTTCAAATGAAATGAAAATAATAAAAATATAAAAAACAAAAATATCATGCATTTTTATTTTGTATTTTTTTAATTTACGTGGACTTGCAGCCAAACAAAAACAACTAATAATTTATATATATCAGAAAAAGGTCAACTATAAAAACATACATGAAATGTCAAACTTTAACCCCATCCACCCGTGGCAGAAGAAATAAATTTTACCATTTTACAAAAAAAAAAAAAGTAATTAATTTCATGTTGTAAAATTCCTTTCTTTATAAAAATAATTTAATGAAAAATTAGATGAACTTTAGCCTGATTTAGAATTTGAAAAATTTGGATTTAAAACTATAAACAGTTCAACAAAATAACCACAATTCTAATTATTAAAGGTATTCACATCAAAAGTTGCACCCTTGCGATAAAGCAAAAGTGCAAAATTATAACAACAACCACATAGACAATTATTTCGCACACACGATGCAAAATTGTCAGGGTCCAAGTAAGTGTAAAATTATCAGAGGAACCCTACTTTTCAACATGCAAGTAATTACTTGAAAGCAGTGTATACGAATTAACAACGAAAAATCAAGGAAATAGCCGATTGGCGGAAAATACAAAAATTGTGTGAATGTTATTAAAAAGTGTTAGTGTATTGCGTTTTTCGAACTTGCACTTGCATGTGGGAACGGGGGTAGAAGCATACAATTTTTGCAACTTTTTATGGCATTGTCAAACTGAAAGAAATGCTCAAAAAGTAGTCATGAAATCAAATCTACAGGTTACAACAACGCAGAAACACCATTTTAACGTTTATTTTATTCCTTGAATTGAAAAATTTTATAAATTGTAGTGTTTGGAAAAAATAAAAACCTGGTAGAAGCAGAAATAATAAAAATACTAGAATACTTATCTGAAAATTTTGTTTAGGTGATTTGTTATTAATTCGACTTGTAAATTAATAAAATTATTTAATTTTGTGTAATTTTCAATGAACTTACGATTGAATTTTATTAAATAATTTTTTCAAAAAAGCAAAAAAATAAAAGTTTTAATTTAATACACAATTTATGATACACTGCGATATAAACATATCGTCATAAGATTTGAAAAAGCCTTAGTTACATCGAACAAATTTTACAGGACAAGCAAAAAACTCTCTACCTAAATTAATTTTTTTTAAGAAAAACAGCAGATAGTTAATATCTTATTAAAACACAACAAAGAAAAACTAATAAACAAAAAAAAAATACAAAATTTTTGGTGTTTGTTATTTTTATTATTTATTTAAATGTCATAGTGTTTTTAGAATTTTGTGGATCAGAACGTTATTTTTAATTGTAGAGTGTAAAGTTGTCAATGTGTTTTGATACAGTCAATGTCATAATCAATCAAAAAGTCGATTTTGAATATTTCGTATCTTAGGGCTTTTTTGAAATCATATGGCGATATGTGTGCATGTATTTCTAATAGTTTTTTTAAAATTCTTAAAACTTTTTTGGGCACAAAAACTTTAAACCGGAAAGAAGCTTGTACTGGTGAAACGCGACAATTAAAACCTATTTACCCAATTTAATCAACGTTTGGTTAGGCTAGGTTGTGCATAAGGTTTACATGGACATCCAGTCAGCCGGACGGATGGACGGACATTGTAAGATCAACTCAAAAAAATGAAGATGTTACAAACATCAGCACAAACGCATAAAACCGTTTTCATATTGTTGTGTGGGTAATAAAACAAATCCATCATGCGCGAAAACAAAAATTTTATTTTTTTAGTTCTTCGAAAATAAATAGGAAATTTAAAATCATGAATAGCAACATTTGATTTTTAATATTTCTTTCTTATATTTATATAGAAAAAAATAACAAAAAACAAAAATGTTCGTTTTTATATTGTGGGCCTGGCTGTTAATTTAACAAATTGGCAATTTTTTATTTTTTTGAAAAATTTTCCAATTCAAAGAATACTAATTAAATGACAAGACTTAAATGATTTGAATAGAAAACACCACACACAATACACGTTTAATTAACACCTATTACGACATGTGAGGTATCATTACAATTGAACAAAAAGCCAATAATGCCAATTTTATAAGGTCACATTGAAATTTGTCTGGTTCTAGTAGGTAGTAGAGTCTGATATAATGACATAAACTGATACGCGAGAGATGCGACTGCTGCACCCAAGTGGGTTTTCTGGCTGCCTGTCTATTTGTCAGGATATCAAATGGATAAAAATCTAAGAAAACCACAAATAATAATAGAATTACATGTTCGTAGTCATGGATGTGTGTAAAGTATGAAAAGCTTCAAGCAAGTTTAGCAGAAAATTGAAAAACAAAAACAGGAAATAGAAAAAATAAAGAGAAAGAATAATAATAATAATAAAAGGAACAAATAATACAACAATACCAGTTTACTTAGTATTTTATATGTGAAGCATTAAAATAACCCAGCGGGAAAAAGGAGTACGGATGCCTTCTAGAAGGCCTCTGTACTCCTTCTTTTGGATATACAAGGCCTGCTCGCTCCATTCCATACTCATATCTTTTTTACACACGATGTCATTGCGGGGTAGGCCTTCCGCTCTCACATCTTTAGCAGATATATAAGATTGGTAACGGGATTAAAAACAAGAAATTAGTTTCCTTTTGCTCGTGCAAAAAAGCAATACAAAAAATGTTACTCCTTTTCTATTCCCCTCTCATAGAAGCGAGTGTGGAAGGTGTATCTTGTGTATTATACTAAAGTGCCAAGGCCTTCTATGAGACCCTATTTAACAGTTAGAAAAGATTAGTAACTGAATCAAAAAATGTTTAAGCAGGCCTTTAAAAAGGCCTAAATTATATTTTTAAAAAGGCCTAAATTAAGAGTGTCTTTCTGCGTTTTCCCGCTGGGAATAAACACATACGCATACAAATACACTTGTGCGAGTATTAGTACCCATCCTTAGAGATCCTTTAAGCAAGGGTGTGTTGCATGTTCCCTGTGTCCTTTTAGTTGTTGTTGTTGTAAATGTATCTATGTTCCTTCACATGCACACTTTCATACATTATACTCGTTATACTTTTTCATACTTAATGCATTTAGACAGGATTTCTTTTATACAGCCAGTGTGTTTGTTGTTTTGAAAGGCAACAACATGAATAAAAAAACTTGTTGTGTTATTATTTACTTACTGGTTGTTTGTTTTTGTTGCTATTGTTGTTTCTCATGTCGTCTGCAACAAAGAACGGGCGTCAAAAGTGGGTGTTAAAGAATTTTTTACATATTTTTTTTTTGCTCTTCAACCACTGTTGATTACGAGTATTTATACCCTTCCACAAGTGTATAAGTTTTTATACTCATACTCTTTTTTTCTTTAACACAACGCCAGTTACCAGACAAACAAACTTTAAGAGCAGGCATATGATTTAAATGTTACGAACAATAATAACAACTACACAAACAAAAACATCAGAAACATAAATGCCAGCAACTACAACATCACAGTGACAAAATTAATTATTTTTAACAGCTTTTTATTACACATTTTATTACAATTTTTGTTTGTAGTTTTCGTTGTGTTTGTACTCTGCCTCAGCATGTTGCTAAATAAAATCTTTTTTTCTGTCTTTTAAATACTCCCCTCATTCATTTAATTGCAACTTGCCAACCCTTAAGAGATTTTCGTGGAATTTTGTTTAAAGGCTTAAAATGAAATGTTCAGTTTCACTTTCATGCAAATATTGTTTTACATAAAAACTAGTTTATTTAAATTTAGAGTAAGTTTTTTCATTTTTTGAAGACTTAATTAACTTAATTTTTAATTGTTATTTTTGATAATGAAGGATCATGAATAAAATTTGGTAGAAAGGGAAGTATGAAATTTACTAAATCGTCAGCTAACTATTAGTTTGGTGCATATGCCAAAAAGTCGGATTGTGAAACACGACAAAGAAGGTTTACATGAAGATTTGTCAATAATACAAAAGATTTGTTTTATATTTTCTCCGCAGCTGCTGGCATATGTATTTATTACCTTTCATTAATTAAGTTTGAAGTAAATAGGATTTTATTGAAAGTGGAAAATATTATGTGGTGCTGCATACGCCACTTTTCTAAAAATATTTTTAAAAAGTAGCTTTAAATGAAAGTTTCTATATTAAGTTTCTATATTAACAATCTAATAAAAAGTCAACATTGATGGGTTTTTCTTTTATTTGGTCTTATTTTACAAAACAAGTTCCATTTTTATAATTTTTATAAATCAAAAGTAATTTTTGGCAATACAAAATTTGAATTTAGTCGTGCCTTATTCCCAATTTGTAATCCTGATAAAAACACTGAAATTTATTGTTGAAGGGACAAGCTATTTCTATGCGCATTTCACTGGTTGCTTAGGCCAGATCGTCAGAAAACTTCATCCATAGATTTTAGAAAAACTTATGATATTAAACAAATAAAACTGTTAAGCTAATAAGAATTATAAGCAACAGCTTTGCTTGTAACAATATCAAAGCTTAAACAATAAAAACAACAATAAACAGTGAGTTTTTCTCTTCTTACATTCCCTACTAATGGTTGGAATTCTGCCAACATTAATTGTAGCTGTAAGTAGGTAAAAAAAAAACAAAATACAAACAAAACCAACTTGCAAAAGCATGTTGCCAGTTAAGTTTTTTTAAGCTGTCTACTTGCCAGTTTATTATCAAAAGTAACTTTGGGAATATACAATTTTAATTTAAAAGATTTTGTTAGTCGAGCTTAGTTCCCAATTTTTATTCCTATTAAAAATGGGAATTAAGCACGACTAACAATTTTTTTTAATAAATTTAAAAACTTTTAACTATTTATCAACACGTGTTTATTATTTTATGAGACAAATTTTTCTTGTTATCATTTTATTTTGCTTTTACTCATGGTTCAATCATTGGGTATATGCAGAAATACAACAATTTAAAAAACAGCACGGACTTCGCTTGTGTATAACATTATGAAAATATCAAAAATAATTGCTACAAAAACAACTAAATGAAAAAAACACAATTCTACAAAATGATTTGACGATGCTTTTGCTTAATCTACTTTGTTTTCTTACGGCAATGAAGCAAACCAAGAGTGAAACTTATTTTGAACTTTTTATATGAAGAATTTGGTACAATCACCATATAGTCGCGTATAGAGCAAAACAATGCTAAAAAAGCTTTAAAATAGTTGATATGGAGCAAAATTAACACTTAATATCTCAGAAACAATAGAAAATTTCTCGAAACAGGTTTTGGATCTAGAAAGGGGGGTATTAAAAAGTAAATTGTTCATACTTAACTCATTTTTTTAAACGGTCGGTGGGTTAAACCAATAATGAGCTGACGAAATATGGCTTAAATTTATAAAATTAGACTTTTTTTTTGTTTATATTTCATTTCTATAAAATGTATGAAACTTGTGGAAAAACAAGCTAGGATGCAATATTCTTTGATATCCTCAACCGACAGCTAAAATATTTCAGGAATGGGCTTTTTATGGGGCATATGATAAATTATGGACGAAAGTTGACAGTATGACTTCTAGCCTTATAGAACAATTACTGACAAAAATTAATTATAAAAGCATAGTTCATTACACACTTGCGCTTATGTCTGTCGTTTATTTTAATTTTCTTAGTAACGTTGCTAAGTAACTAACTACCCAATAAAAACTTGAGGTTCCAACGAAGCAGGTTTGTAAGGGAGAAACATAAAAGTATCACTTACAATTGCGCTTACGGAAGGCATTTAAAACAATATAAAATTTTAGAATTCTGTTTTTGTTTAAAATGTAAGTTAAATGTTCGAAATTTTTATTGGATATAAAAAGGCGGCCAGATAAAGTACAAAACGCAGTAAAATTTGTTTGACTACCATCTCAAAAAGTATTTTTTGTTAAATGTTTACTATAAATTTTTATTTTTTTAATTTAAAATAAATTTAAATAATAAACATTTTGTAAGACATACAAAATTTTTACAATTTTTAAAAAAAAAATTTTGCTCAGAGTTTATATACAAAATTTTAAGTTTTTGATACAACATTTTCATTATTTTTCATAAAAAATATACAAAAAATCTTCACATTTCCATTTTAATATATCGTCGGCTTAATATGCAAACCTGCTAAATCCACTTTTTAAGTAAATTGATATAGAGAAAGATACGCCTCGTCGAGCAGCAAGTAGTTTTTCTTCAATATGTGTAAAGTGTGTAAAACCAACTATATTTTTGGTTTTCCTCTCAAGCTACAAATATGAAACTTAAAAAAGTTTTTTGTCTCTCCTGTAAAATGTGCTCAAAAGAGAGTTTGCAGGTTTGCATATTAAGCCGACAATATAACAAAATTATAAAACATAACAAAATTAAAAGAAATCTAAGTATAACCAATTAAACAAAAACTCTTAGGCCGGTTTTCACAACTTACCGATAGCTAAAAGTAGACTTGAACCGGCCTTATAAAAAGTGTTCCATTATTACAACTTTACTTTAACCTACCAGGTAGGATGAACATTAACTTACTTTATCGCTCATTTTAGGTTTAAGTTAAGTTTTACTAATGAAACACTTTTTATAAGGCCGGTTAAAGTTTACTTTTAGCTATCGGTAAGTTGTGAAAACGGGCCTTAAGCTATGTTCACACCTATTAAATATTTGACATCCTGCACGTAACCACAATTTTTACAAAAAAAAATGTTTGATTTGCAAAACTTTTGATGTATCACACATCATTTAAAAGTTTCTAAATGACATTATACAATTATCTTCTTACAAAGTAAGTTTAGTAAACCAATAAAAATTGTTAAAAAATAAAGACAAAGTTTGATCAATTTACTGGTGCCGTTTTTTTTTTACCATTTAAAGAAAATTTAAAAAAATTTTAGTAAAACTTTTTAAAAAACCTTTATCACCAAAATTTTAATTAAAGACCGAATTGAAATGATTTTGGTTGTATGTTAAAAAAAACTCTTTTTAAAATTTTAATTAAAATTTTAGCTGACAGTCATGCCCTAGAATCTAAAACGAAATCGAGATTTTTAGTTGAATTATCAAATAATCGTAGATTTTTCCTTTTAAAGTTGTAACAACAATTTAAAGCAGGGTCGTTTTCACTTGAATTAGATGTTAAGTGATTGGGAGTCCAGCAGTTTCTAAATAAAAATACTACCATGTTAAACGCAGATTTTTCGAAAAAATATTTTTTAAATTAATTTTGAAAGCTCTTGCCCTAAATACATTTATAATGAAAATTGAAGATTTATGTGCGAAGTTTAAAATTGAAATCGTTTTCCCAAAACTATTAAAAGTCATCCTGTTCTGCAAATTTGAACGTTAATGTTCGTATAGAATTTAATATGAAAAATAATTTAAAAACTGACTGCATGTTCAACGTTTTCAAACGTTCGTATAAAATGTTGTATGGAATAATTTCTTAAACTGTTCGAAATCGTTGAACAGGCAGGAAGTACGTCTTATAGAAACTTTCTATGCGAATTTAAACGTTCGAAATTCTTAGCAATGCAGTAAAAGTTTTATTGTACATATTCATATTGAAGGGATCATTAGAAGAGAATGATTAAGTGACCAAAAACTATCTTAATATGTATAATGAAAACACTGAAAATTAGAAATGAAAAAGAACTCTACCGCGTAAACCTTTTTTATTCACATAATTTAGCAGCAAGAATATTATAAAATTCTCATGTTTATTAAACTAAACTAATCCTTCAGAAATTCCAAAAAATATATGTATTAAATACTTTAAAGAAACATTAAAATTAATGTGTTGTTTCCAGGTGACAAGCATTTGATTGTCTAGTAAAATTTATATGAAAAGTACTCAAAAAACTGAGTGATTTTCATATAAATTTTTTTACACAATCAATTGTCTGTCACCTGGAAACAGCACATAAATATTTTTATAAATATTTTTGTTAATAATTTCCACCTTTTATCCATGTTGGGCAATTAAAATCCTTAAAATTATCCAGTTGTTAAGATGTTTTCTATAAACCAATGCTGATGATAAAACAATTTTGTTGTTGTTTTTTATAACGATTTTTATAAGATTTCACTAAATACTTCATTAAATTTATGAATAGCCACACATTTTTAACGCTACTGAATTAAGCTTTTTTTTTTGTATAAACTATTTTTTAATGGAATTTTTATTATTCTTTATTTCATTTATTTTAACTAAAACACTTTTATAGATTATAAATTTTTTCAATATATTTTAATTAAAATTTTATTTAATATTTTCCACCCAAACACCCTTTTTACACTTAATTTCTTAATCTTGTGTTGAGAAATAACACACGTTCGTTTTATTCCCGTTATTCGAGTTCCGCTTCCGTCAACGTTTCATGTATTACTGAACATTTTCATTTGGGGGGCTGTGTTCTGCTACTGCAGTAATACGAACGAACTCGTAAATGAATGCGATGAAGTTGTTGTTGCTTCGATTTAGTTTTCTGGTGCAGAAACTCAATCTCGCACGAACTTTAAAATTTTTTTCGTATCGAATCCCCCAATTTTTTGTAAGGTTTTTAGTGCAACATGTTTCATCAACATACTTTGTGTGTTTTGAGCATGGCAATGATTTTGAGTAAATTTTCTCTTGGATTTTGGTTTTCTCAGAAAAGAGTTTATCGTAATATTACCTTCTATTGTTTGTGATTGTCTTGTAATATTTTGTTTACAACTACAAGTGTTTTTTTTTTGTTGAGAGTGTCTCGTAACACATAAGTGATTTGTAGACAATAACCAGAAGAGGAAGCAATTGCTTAGAATTAAGCGTTTTGATGGAAAATCTTTGTTTTAAACAAGCTGCTTGTTTACTGGTGCAGGAACCCACACCTGCACGAACTTGTATGAGTTTTACGTATCGTATCCCCCAATTTTTTCTAAGTCTTGCTGTGCAATATGTTTCATCAACATTGTTCGTTGGAGTATGGCAATGCTTTTGAGTATATTTAATTATTTTCTCTCGATTTTCGTTTTCTCAGGTTTATCGTAATTTTACCTTTACCGTTTGTTTTATGTTATAATGTTTTGTTTACAACTGTGTGCATGTTTATTTTTCTTGTTGAGAGTGTGTCTCGTAACACGTGGGTGTTTTGTGGACAATAACAACAGGAACCAATTGGCTTGAATTGAACATGTTTGTTTTAAACAAACGTTGCCAAACTCAACAACATCATCAAGTTGATGTTTATTTTAAATAAAAGAAAATTTATTTACCTTGTATTACAAATTTCCATAAGGAAAAATAAAATAAATAATAAAAAAAAATATTAAAAATTAAAAAATTTAGATTTAAAGTATTTTTTTAAGATTTCCAATACCTCTTGAATATATCTATTTTTTTTTTTTTTTAATTATCTGATTAAAAGTCACAATGGCGCTTTTCTTTGAATTTTAACACAAATCAGCAGTCTTAATAATTTTAACAAGTATAAATAAAACATTTTTTTATTTAATTTTAACACCGGTAAACGAACAATATGGCTTCTGCGACAAATTTGAAAACATAACAATCTTTGTCTAGTCCATAATATTTCATTCCACATTCAATTTTCAGTTGCGATATCGAAAAAACCCCGCCAAATTGAAAAACATTTTGGCATGGTTTTGTCTGGCACAATGATTCTTTTGCAATTTTTTTTATAAAATTTGATAAGTATGTGTGTATGTGTTTATGTGTATACATATGTATTTAAATGTGTGAGTTTTACAAATTATGTATGAAGGTTTGAGTAGCTGTTGTCTATCAATAATGAATACGTTTGTACAAAATGGAATTAAGTGATTACTATCATTGTTTTAATGTGAGAATGTTTGTATGTGGGTTTGTGTGAATTAGTATAATAAAGAGCATATCACAATACATAATTATAAGGTTATGTTCATTACATAACAATACAATTATTTCTAACTACGTATCGATTTTGTGTTTATGGAATTCCAAAACTCACTCATACAATAGACTTTAGAAACAGAAGTAAATCACAGTTTGATGTGCAAAATTTAGAAGGCCCAATTGGAAAATTATCAAAACAAGTAATAGCCTTTTGTCATCCAAGCCTGTAAAAGCCACTTTTAGACTATGGGTCTAATATATCACCAGAATATCCTTTTAAAAGATTAAATGCTTACGTTTGATTGGTTTTTGTATGATAAGAATTTTACTTGAAGTATAATATATGAGCCCCCGGAGTTCGATCATCGCAAACTTCAACTTCCTCAGTTGCAATAATTAGAACAAAAGAAAATCTTGCGTAAAAAGGAAAAACTAACTCATTTGTAAACTTGCAAGAAACTATAACACTGCCTTTACACATGAAAGTAGTTTCTTGAAAGTACCATATAGTGCGTATTATCAACCAAAATTTAAAAAAAATTAAGAGAATTTCATGAAAGTGAAATCTTATGTCGTTAAAGAGCGAACTTCTAACCAGCGTTGCCAGAAGCTTTGGAAGGAAAATCTTCATTTTGCGAAAAATCCTATTTTGAAGGAAAAAATCTTAACATTTTTATAACAAGGTCAAAAAGGTTAAGGTTTAAACCACCACCATTGGCCGCTAAAACTAGCAAAAAAAGTGTAAAAAATACAACTCAAAACAGAAAATACGGAGATCAAAGTTAATTTAATCGCTAATCTCTAACCCAAAAAGTGGGTCTTAATGTTAACATAAATTTATTAGACCGAAAAAGTGTCCGTTAACGATTTTGGGGTTCTCAATACACCGACAAATAACATTGTTTTCAGTTGGCAACACCTCTCAAAATACATATAAAAGTTGAGAGTCAGCTGTTTGAATTTATCTGTACGGCAAATACATAAAAGGAAAATAAATAGTTGGCAGATGAGTGCTGGTTAGCTTTGCAACAGGTTATATTCTTTGTTTCAGAATTATCATAAACATGCAATGTAGAATTTTCAAACTAAAGGATTCTCGAAGGTATAAAAGTGTGCAAAATCAAGAGACGAAAAGCTGAAACAGAACCTCATTGTTTTAAAAATGTATTGTTGAAAAAACTTTAAGCAAATGATGTAAGTTGTACAAACTTGAATTTAAAAATCTTTATTTCTAAAAATAAAAAATCTTCATATGAGAAAAAAATCTTTAAATTTTATTTTAGTCAAAAAATCTTTAAAAATAAGATAAAATCTTCATTCTGGCAACGCTGCTTTTAACAAAAATGTCTCTTCTTCTTCTCTTATTATTTTTCTTATTTGAAGTTTCAGAGTTGCCAAGAAAATTACTCACGCCGAACATCAGGCTTCCGTTAAAATTAATATTTATTTTTATGATATGTTTATACATATTAATTAGAATAATTGTATTCTTAATATTTAGTTGAACAAATGTATTAAAATATTTTTATACATACGCAAAAAAAAAAGATTCAATTGGCAACACTGCTTAGTTTTTTTTATTTACTTTCATGAAATCGCTTTCTTGAAAATTTCATTGAAAGCTAGCTGAAAGTTGGACTGAAAGTAAAAAAATTTAAATGTGTTAGTGAAAAAGTGTAAGTGAATGGCGACTTTCAAGAAATAAATTTCATGTGTAAATCTAAAAAAAAAACTATTAATAAGTTCTGAACAGATGTTAAGTGCACATTCTCAAAGCTGGAGGTCCAGAACAGTCATTTGATACTTTTTAGACATTTTTTTAATATACAAGCAACAGTAGAAAGTAATCCTTCTTTATGAGTACATGCATCCTACACGTATGCTGTGGAACTTGTCAATACAATTTCACACTGATTCTACTTTTTTCACGGAGGCTGAAACGCATTTAACGCGTGACATGGATCTCCAGCTTCACATACGTTCACTTTAAAATTGCCTTTCTTTGTTCTCCTTCAAAAACACTGAACAAAAACCATCAACTTCTTTGCGCTTTACAGCACATCTGACGCTGTTTTACCATCTACTTAAATGAAGCAGCAGACATTAAACTAAAATCGGTTTTTGATTTAACTTCGTTATGTTTAAAAATTCCCACCGACCTCTTACTAAAATGTCTACTAGTGGAATGAGTTTGTGATTCAAATGAAATAATGTTAATTAAAATTGTTGAAATAATTTTCAATATTACAATTTTAAGTTAAAATTAATCAAATAAATTTAATTGTAAAAGAATTTAATTGCAAACGAATAAATATAGCAACACAACAACAACTACAACAATTTCATTATAATTTGCTTAACATTTTAGCTGTCAGAAAAACAACATGAAACAATGACAACAACACGTGATAACTAACAACAGCCAAAGAAATGTTATTTTATATATAAACAAATTTTTTCCCTTCATTTACGTCAGACTGATGAAAATTTAGAGGGAAGAAAGACGAGGGAGATTTGATTATGTATTAAAAATTATTAAAATTGCTAAAAACTTAAAGATTTCATATATAAAATTTTGTGAAAAATTACTTTAAAATAAAAGAGTGGCGCCCACAATTTTTGTTCTGTCTTTCCCGATATCTAGTAAATAGTCAAGTGTTAAGTGATTGACCCTTGTTTGTGTAACAGAAATAATCTGAAATAGGGAGGGAGCCCACGAAAAACAGCAACAACTAAAGAAGCAGGCATTAATATTAGGGTGCATATGTTTTCATAAATACTCAACTCACTCCAAACTCATAGTTGAGCAAATTTTTTGATTTTTAAACATGTGGTTTCTGGCAGTGTTGCCGGAAACTAAATTAAATTTATTATTTGTCTATGTTTAAAATGCTTTAAAATTGTGAAAATTTCACGAAATAAACTTTGTGTTTGATAATAAGAAACGCTTTCTATTTACGAATACTAAGGTTGTTTTATAAGCCCCATAGATATTACGAAAAGTTTGCCTGTCAAACCAACTGTACTCACTTTTTGACATTAATGATCAGTATAGTCTTTAAATCATCAGGAATAGATTTTTCGCGCAACCAATAGACGATAAGCAAAATTGCTGCAAAAAGAGTAAGACCAATTCACAACAGATCCTAGAGACTCCATTACATCCAGAAAAATTCACCATTTTGTGCGGTTTACATTCTGGTAACATCATCGGACCTTATTTCTTTAAAATTAAAGACGGAGCTATAGTAACGATCAGTCAGTTCTTTATTCTTAGCTTCTGTCTCTGGAATGAACTCCCTTATAATTAGCAAACTACTAGCAGCGCAATGAGGTTCAGAAAGTTAGTTAAAGAATATCTTTCGTAAATTTTATTAATGATGTAGCAATATGCTATTAAAAAAATAGTAAAAACGTTATTTTTAAATTTTGTTTTTTTTTATTTATTTAATTTTTATTTATTTTTCATTATTTTCTTATTATTTAAATTTAGGCCCCTATTACGGTTTACAACTGAACTCAGTTGAGTTGTAATTTCTTAATTTTTGTATTATGGTTTACAACTTTGCTATATTGCGGTGAACAAAAACATAATAAAAATTACAACTCAACTGAGTTTTTTTAATTAAAATTTATTGATAATTTTTTCAAATTAAATTCTCAAAAATGTACCATTTTGCAAATAAAAAACTATCACGTACTATATTAACTTTACGAGCCAGTGTACATATTGCATATGAATGTTAACTATTGTTTATTATAGTTTAATAATGTTATGAATTATATTTTAATAAACATCAGAAAAAAAGGATCAGAACAACTATGGCTGACGTTGTTTCAACAAGATGTCCCTACTCCTATACGGCGACCGCAAATATCGTCTTAAGCTGTGATCACACGATTGCCGCAATAGTACCAATATGACACAATTTTTATTGCCCTTTATTAACGCACAATAATGAAATTGCACCAATCAAATATTCCGAAATCACATGATTGCCCTGTTTTAAACAAATTTAATTGCCGCTAGTTAAAACAAAGCCAAATGGTTACAACAATTGCCGCAGCACAGTCACACGATTGTTCTCACTTGTGTTAACTGCGAAAACAGCTGTGGTGGAAGCTTTTTTATTTATTTGAAAGTTCTTGTTGCTTTTTTCATTAAAAAAGTCAAACTTGTATCATATGTATACTTAAACAAATTTTTGTTGAATAGTTTTATTTAAATTTTTCAAGAAATTCCAAAACTAAACAGTCTGTTCTACAATTTTGTATGTTAGGGTTCACAGAAATATCTTTAATAAAAATATTCGCACTGAACAGCAAAATGTGCTTGTAAACATACATATTTTGTTAATAGCAATAATTAAAAAAATTTAAATGCATAATAAATACATATCGTTACTTGAATATAGAAAAGCCCTAACTAATGTTTTCCTTACTTTACAGGAGAAGGAAACAACTTAATAAAAATTTTAGTCTTGCAGTCACGATTTTTTTTAAACGCAGTTTTATGCTCAATTCTCAAAGCAGTTTCATATAAATAGAATATTAGTTAGGGCTTTTCTATATTAAAGTAACGATATTTTCATTAAAAACTAAAGGAAACACAAAAAGTAAATTTATTAAAAAAAAGACAAATATTGGCGCGTATTGTGTTGTTTGATTGCCGCACAAGAACACAATAAATATTGTTGCATTTACATATATATTTTTATTGACGCGCGGTTGAATAGAAAACAGTCACACGATTGCCGCACCAGGGTTGCATTTGGTTGGTAAAAGTAAGCACAATATTGTCCTCGATTGGTACATGAGCCATCTGGTTGTGCAGTCACACGATTGGGGTATTAAAAAGTGTAAAAATTGGTGCATTGCGGCAATCGTGTGATCCCAGCTTTAAAGAAATCAAAATTTGGCGATAAGTTAATTTAAAGGAATGGAAATGTTAGTTGGCTTTTAATGTCATGCGATTTGACACCCTTTGATTATTTTTTGTATGGCTACCTGAAGGTACTGGATAAACCAGCAAAAATTAACGCCTTGGAAGCTAACGTGTTAATCTACATGTAAGACCAGCAAAAGTGGTCCAAGATTAGACGTCCATAATGTGTTTTTTAGAAGATGTTGTGCAGTCGATATTTCGTCACATTTCTTATTGTTGTACTTGTTTGTTTATAATTTTTATTATGACCGTTCTTAAAGGTCTATACAAAAGTGATTATAATTTGTTTTAAACAGTATTCAAAAATAAATAGTACATTACTTAGCGATCGGCTCACACACCTAAGATCGATATCTATTTTTTTAGTGATTGTGTAGACAAACACAACCCTTAATAACGTTCGTAACTATTTTCAAGAAAGAGCCGAACATTATATTATGTTGTGATTTTCGTCAAAAAACAGAATAATTGTAGACATACTGTAGACAAACTTTATATTTTAATGTTTTATAATGTTTCTTTTTTTACATTGATAAAGAAATAAACAAACAAAAAAATTTTTGTGTATATGTTTTGTTTGTGTAAAATTATTTTGCTGGCTTTTTGTTTGTGGTTCTTATGTGCATTATGTTTTTGTAAAAAATGTTTTGGTTTTTTTTACCAGCCAAAAGCGACGAACATTAATGAGCCGAGCCGAATACAATGAAGTTTGTGTTTAAAAAAACCGAACGGAATTAAATGTGATCATCTTTTGTTGAGTTGGATAAAAACAGTATTATTTTTGAAAGATGACCAACAGGGAAACGTTATTTTTTTAATGATTTTCTAAACAAACACTATAAGCGTTTGTGGTTTCCTACCGAACGGAGCACTAAGCAGCGATATTTAGTGTTTACGTTCGAACACTTTTCCTCTTCGGTCCAAAAAATTTAACATACTTTGTGTATGTGTGTTTCGTGGATAAACATATTTGTAAATTTACAAGTGGGCGTGGCACCTTTTATTCAAAAAAGGTAAAAGATCTTTCACTAACAAGTGTTGAAGAAAACTCACAAAAAAAATCCAGAAAACTGCATTTAAACATTAAAAATTTCCTATTATGAAAACGATATGCAACTGTTTCGTTGTATTTATAAGGACTAAATTACACAATTACTTTATGATCTGAAAATAGGGAAAGAAAAAGTGGTTGTCCCATTTTTTGTTTTTTACATAGAAATCGGCAACGCTGATTAAGACTAATACACATGCCACTTAGCTCTCCCTCCCTTTTTATAAACTTTTCTCCTCATTTATAATGGTGCTGCATCCTTTATGTTCGGGGTGTCAAATGATTTATGTCAAATCTAATGACAGATTGATCATAATTTTCGAAAAAATTTAGATGTTTTAAAAATTTCATTCAAAAATGTTCTTCATTAGTAATAAACAACATTTTTATATCTTATTGAAAAAATTCTTAAAACTCATAAACATTAATGATTTGGACATTTTGCCATACGCCTCTTCGAAAATAAATCTTTCAAAATGATCTTTTTTATTATAAATGAAACATCATAAAATCGTTCTTTGAGTTTCAATATTCATGTTAATGATCTTTTATTGGAAGCAGTTCTTTGTTGAAATTGTTTCAAATGTTACATAAAACTAATTGATTTTTAATTTTGTTGCTGTCGCCTCTTTGACCCGTGGGTTTATTATTTTTTTATTTTCAGAATTTCTTGCAACTTTTTCTAAATGTGTGAAAATTTTAATTACATTTTTTTTAATTTCATTTTCAAAAATGTTTGTTATTTTCATAGTCAGTGTTTTGCTTTTGTCGAATGATTAATTGTTAACAAATTTGGGGCGTTGATGATGTTTTTTTACAAATATATTTGATTCTCTTAGTGAAGCCAAGTTGTTTTGAATTTCAATTTTACATAAATATGAGAAGATTAATAATTGTGTTTATTGTTCAATGAAAGAGATTTATGTATGAAATTGCAACAAGTTATAAACTTAACTTTTATGTTTATTAAATTAAATAAATTTAAGAAAAATTTTATTGATAACAGAAGTTCATTTCGACTTGATGAGGTTGAGTTTTTCAGTGGTCACTTTGTGATACAAGACGCCAACGGTAATCCTATAAAGCAGTTACTCCAGAGGCGCCACTACAGAACTCAATGAATTTGTATTCTTATTGAAGAGAAGAATTAACCTTAGTTGTATCTTATGTTGACCATCCAAACAACGAACACAGGTTTTCCCCAGGTATCTTTCCCTTGTGTCCTGAATGCAAGACACACTTTCTTATGACAACTGCTGCAGTAGGCATTGAATTGAATTCAACGACCAGTGTTCAGTTATCACTGAGCCTAGAAAGCTTGAACCCATTTCGACTTACTCCGACCTTTTTAAATAGCATTTAAGGGCTTAGACGACTATAGAGCCGAGTGAGGGATTTTGAATACAGTATAGAATATGTCGGATATCCAGGCCGCTCTTACAGCACTATCTTCTTTACAGGTATAGGCCAGGCTAGTTATTGATTGCATAACATCTCTGAGCAATCTAAGCAAACAAAATAATTTAAATTTGTGTTGGGTACCCGCCTATTAGATCCATGTGGGCAATGAAAGGATTGACAGTTTGGCAACCAGGTGTGCTCGCCGTGCATTTATAAGTCCTAGTTTTTTCTTTGGCATTCCTATCTGTGATTAAGGAGACGATACAATCATGGTCGAAACGTAAATTTGTTTACACATGGGCGTCCATTTGCAGGCTGAGACAATCTAGATGAGTTGTAAACCTGTCCCGCGGAAAATCAGAAGGGATACTTCTACTTGAAAAGGGGGAACTAATGTTATTTAAAGGCCTATTTACGGGGCACTGTGGTCGCAGATACCACCAGTTTATAATGGGTTATGTTAATCCCAGACTGTGCAGGTTTTCCGAGATAGATGGCGAAACTTTGGAACATCTATTCTAGTGTTGTCTCGTTTTGGTGTATTTCCCTGACATTTTTCGGTTGACAACTGATGAGACCAGCTGAAATATATGATCTTTAACCAGGCAGGGTAATTAACTTCATACATAGCCAGATCTTGACATGGTTAGATTCATATACTAGCAGCACAAAAGACACCGAGATCTAGGGTGATTATTGCCTTTAACAAATCTATCTAAAAGAATATGGATCTAAAAAAAAACGATTGTGGGTACTTAATAAAGGGCCAAATTCAACATAATAAGGTTGCCGATGACAAAAAAAAATGGCTAAAGTGACCAAAGTATGTTCAAAAATTTGTAGTTGAAAATAGTTTTGTTGGACGTTACCATATAGAAAAATTTATTTTCTCTGTGTGTGTAGCTCTTTAACTTTAGAGGTTGCAGTAAATTTTACACTCTCCTTAATGTTTTTAGATAGAAACAAATTAACCACCACGTCAGCAGCTATTTTAAAAATTTAGCCTCCGTAGTAAAAGGAAATATTTTCTTTATTTGAAAGTTTATTCATATGAGTATATTTGAATAATTTCACTACTAATCAAATAATCTACTTACACTATTCACAATTATCCTTGGAGTATGACACTTTATCAAAATGCAAATTAAGTTTTCTTTTCTCTACTTTTTCTTTATAGTTTTAATAAATATCAATTCCCAAAATTCATCAAGTTTGTTAAAAAAAAATCTCTAGAGTTTGCCAGGCAAAAAAAAAATCGAAAGATAAAGGAAAAAAGAAATGAATCTGCTGGTTTAAAAGTTTTCTCAAAACTAAAGAAAGGATTTTTTTTCTTTTTGTTTTGAAATGTGTATTTTATGCTCGTTTTCAGTTTAATTCTATATTGTTATCTAGTTTTAAGAGAAAAAAGTTCTTTCGAGAAGAAAAAAATTATTGCCAGAAAAAAAGGATTTTAAAATTTTATTATTTCAAATGATTTTTAAGTTAAGTGTTTTTTGCTGCTACTGCTCAATTGTTGTTTAATGTTTGTCTGAATTGTTGCAAAGATTTTTCTTTCAAGCTTAAGTTTTTTATTCTGATTCCTTTAAAAATGCGTCCATTTACTAAATATTTTCATTCCGTTTACAAAGTGCATTCAAAGTTTCTCTCCCTCGCTTTTTAAGTTTGTCAGTTTTCTTTCATGTGTCAAAAAAAACTTGTGATTTTTCTCAAGTTTTTTCTTCGTACGGTTGTTGTTGTTTGATATTACTTAAGTTGTTGTTTACATTAAATGTTATTTTACATAAACATTGTAGTCTTTTTCACTTTTTTTTGTTTGTTTTTTGGGTCCCCCCAGTCGCATGTTGCCATTGCTTATGCATTTGCACGTTTCTCATCATCATTCAGTCTCTTCAGCATCATTTCCATCTCAAGTTGAAATATTTCAATAAAATATCAATTCTTGTTTATTTAATGTGTTGCACTTTAGTTTTGGAGCAGCAAAAAAATGATGTTTGAAGACATTAAACAAAAAAAAAATTAAAAGTTAAAACTGGAATTCAGATATTGTTTACAAATTGTACTTTAGATTGACAAAAGTAAAAAAATAAATCTCTTTTTCTTTATTAAAAAAAAAATTATTGATTCATGACTCACGAAATACAAAATGGCTAGTTAAGAACCTTTTAAACTAAAACGGACTTATATTTCTATACATGCTTTATATCTTAATAAGGGGGTTTTCTGTTAGATTGTGGCTGGAAAGAATGATTGAGTGAATCCTTAACAACAATCAGAAGTGAGGATCCAAATGTTGCAAACAATGGTAACAAGCACAATCATATTCCCAGATCCCTCGAAATATTTTGCACCATATTTTAAGAAATCGGGAAAATTGAAATCCTCGTAAACAAGTTTTTATATTTTTTATATAGGGTGTCTTTTTAGCTTTAAGAAACCTAAAATGATAATCATAGACACATAACTTTGATAACTAATATGCATGTGGCTGTGTAAATAAAACTGAACTGGCAAAATAAAATAAATTTTTTTGTTTTTTTCTTTACCCACCAGGGCTGTAAGAAAAGAGAAACTCACTGTATATTGTTGGTGTTTTTGTTTAAGCTTTGAAACTGTTGCAAGAAAAACTGGGTTTTATAATTCTTATTCGCTTAACAGTTTTATTTGTATAATATTTTAGTTTTTCCTAAATCTTTGTATGAAGTTTCCTGATGATCTGGCCTAAGCTACCAGTGGCATGCTCATAGGAATAGCTAAGCCTATCAACAAAAAACTTCAGTTTATTAATTGTGTGAAATCGGAATTTAGCAAACACATTTAAACGAAATTAATTTTTTGACTCCCAAGAAAAGCTTTAAGACGGTCAGTTATGGATTGAATATTGGCTTCTAATGCTCCAAGAGTTGCTTATTTGTCAACATAAGCCAATGACTTTACAAAGCCTCATAAAAAGTAATCGGGAGGCGTTAAATCGCACAAACGATGTGCCAGTAGACCAGGCTTGCCAGTTTAGCACTTTTTGTGCTAGATTAGCACATTTTTTTCTGAATTGGCTAAGTACTAGTTAAGCACATTTTAATAATTATTTAGCATTTTAAACACTTTTTAGATCCAAAAAATTCTTAAAACTCACATAATCAATTTATGTAAAGTATCAAGAAAAATAACCTATTAGGCATATTACTTTTAAAAATTTTTGCAAATAGGAAAAATTGCATACCATAAAAGTTTTCGCTCGCATCAAACGAAATTACTTTTTTTATAAGATCATATAACCATTTGATTTATCATTAAATTTGAATAAATGTTGTTTGTAAAAAAAAATTTTAAAACTGATATAAGTGTGACACACAGAAAAAAGTAACAAGATTTAGTATGCAATTAATAAAATTTTTTAAACTATTCTAAAAGTTGCAACAATTTTCTTAATTAAATTGTTTGTAAATTGTCATATTAACAATTTGTTTTAGTTGAAAAAATAAAAAAAATTTCTGTCAAAAATTTTCAATTCAAAAAATGAATGCTGGGACTGTTATTGAAAACAAAGTTTATCTAAGGATTAAGTGAAGCTGTTATTTGAAACTTCTTACAGAAATTTAAACACCGTTTAATTTTTTCTAGTTTTCAGATTATGTTTGATGATTGTGTCAAGAATCTGTTTTGAGCAAGTGTTAAGACCTTCTTCTGCCTCCCCTCCTCAGTCCGTTTATGTTAAAGATATGTATTTGTGATAGATTTTTATTATAATATTTAAATAAAAAATGAATTAGTTCAGCATTTTTAATGCATCTCTTTCTGTTAAAATTGCCATACATTTTTGGAAATTTGTAATTAATTTGATTGCTAACTAATATTTTATTTAATGTTAGAATCTCATTGTTAAAAATATTTGTTAAATGCGAACAACTTTAATGAAACAAAGTATTTTTTATACTTTTAAATTCGATTGTTGGTGCCTTTTCAATTAAAAAATTAATTGTATTGACGATTATGGTATTCAATATGACAATAGATTTGTCGTAATTGTTTCTGTAACATGCATTAATTGTATGAATTGGTCAAAGCTTTTATGTAAATACGTTTAAAAATTATTATTTTCTTCAACATTTTTTCGAATTTATTTCCAAAGGAAAGTAGTCTGATAGTGTATAAAGTCATTTCTGAAAAATTGAAGGTATAGAACTATTACAAAAAAGGTTTATAAAATACATAACTGAAATTTAGCTCATAGAATAAATTCGAAAAAATAAAAAAATGTTGAATATAATATAAAGTAACCTTCGGAAAGAAAAAATTCCCAGTTTCTAATTATTATTTTCCCTATAATAATATTAGAGCAATGCCAGCACTCAGTAATGCTCGTTGGAATTCTACAACTTTTATCTTTTATATTTATTCCGGAATATCAATTGCAATTATTTGCTATTTGTATGCGATGCTTAGAGCGAAGTGTGGTTTTTCGATCATTAATAATTATTAATAATTTGGCCACTCTACAAAAATCATTGTCCGGCTTTAGAGAAGCAAATTAATGTTTTCTCAGACATTTGGACAAAAAACAATCAGATATTCAAAAAGTTCAACGAGGCAACCTCCTATTGCACCAAAGACCTGTTGGATAGACCTGTGATGTGAACTAGAATGAAACTAGAACTATTATGTTCAGTTATACTCATAAAAGAAGGTGCAAAATTAGACAACGTTTGTTGCGACACTTTAAACATATCGGATGATATTGAAAAAAAATTGTTTCTTCTGAAAAGTACTAAATGAGTTGTTAGATGAGGAAGATAAAAATGGCATAATTGAAATTTTAAACAGTTGTAACAACTTTATTTAAAGTACATTTATTATAATGTTTCATATAATAACTGTTTATATTAAACAAAATTAATATCGCACCCGTTCAACAATACTGTATTAACTCAAAATTTAAAAATGTTCAGTAGAAGCAAAACAATTTTCAATTTAACATTACAGGCATATGAAAAAGAATTTTTAAAGCAGCCGTTTCATTACAAAAAAGTGGACAAAATTGCACAATATTTTTACAGTGGGTAGATATGAATATTACGTATCCATAGCTTCCGCCATTCACCGTAACGGCAGCACACAAGCTATTAGCACAGAGAATATCTTATCCGTTAATAATGATAACCAGCTATAAAGCAATAAATTTTTCAATATGACAATGTTTTAAAGAATTTCGCTGTACTATTTTCTGGAAACCACCTTAGACTTTGCCCTGTTTGGCTTTCATACAGAAAGTTTTAGCAAACATTGATTCCCACGTTGAAAAATAAATCCCCTCTCAAACAAAATCCAAAAATCTAAAAACACAATACTAAATTATTCCCTTTTATCATTTTTATCAAAATAATAAAAACAACTATTAATGCTCTTAAATAAACACAATGAAACAAAAGTAAATATTAAGCATAGGAAAAGCAAATGATAGTAATTTATTATAATCAGATAAATAATTAAAGTCACAACAACAACACAAACTATCACACCAACTATCAATATAATGAAAACAACCCTTTATAATACTCCCACACACCAATGTAACACGGTAACCCTGATAGTTGCTTTGATAATTAAATCAATTCATTAATAAGTACTCAAACAACTTCTGATAATGTCAAAACAAACCCCCTAAATGCAATCAAAAATAACCGAGATTCATAGATTTAAATTAACCGATTTTCATAAGAAATTAATTTTCATAAAGATAATTAATAATAAAATAAACACTTCCTTCTCTCCTTCGCCAAACAACGTCAAATTCCTTTAACACGCATTATAATTGATGAGTTACAGCGAAATTTTCATACGTCTGTCCAACATTTTATCCACCCCTCTCTGTTGTTGTAGTCATCATCAACCGACTATTTTTCGTTTGTTATTTAATATTGTTCAAAGTGTCAGTTAATTTGACAAGTTGAAATGTTTATTTGTTTGTTTGAAGGGAGAGTAACAAAAAATAGCAAATATAAAAACAAAAGCTTAAATATTAGAAAAATCAACTGATGGCGTATATAGCATTGACCTTTTACCACAAAGCCTTAAAGCCAACATTATTGACACATTCCAGCCAAGAAAAAATATTGGGGAGAAAACTTATACCCCCTCGGTTTCTCACGTTCACTGGCATTCCCAGGCACAAGCACACACACATACACTTTCCGTAATATTGACCTTTTGTTTGTGCAGCTATAATTAGGGTTGTCAGCTTGATGTTGGCCTTTTCGACAAATTCAATATCAAAAACCGCCAAAATCGCCAAAGCCTTTATTTTCAAGTTTTTGACAGTAAAATAAATACATATATTTTATCAAAATATTTTTTATAAATCCTAAAAAATAAATTTGTTTCGTATTGCTAGAATACGCAAAAAAATTCGAAAAAAGTCGCCATGATATCTGCCGGATCCTTGTAGCTTAAAAATTTTTTTCTAAACTTAGTAATTTATTCCATTGTATTTCATAAACGTCCAAAGGTATGTTATGATTCATAAAAATCTTTAAAATATAATTAACAACAACGTATTTTATCTGCGAAAATAAATTGTCACATACATCCAATGAAAAAATGTTTAAGTATATACTCAAAACATATTAATGTTTTAGGGAATTGTATTTATTGATTTTTTAAGGGCGCTTTTGAATATGAAAAGAACAATTTTCTAAAAGATTTTCATTATCTTCATCAGCCATTTGAACATACTTTCAAATACCTTGCATACATATGAATGCCTGAAATTTCATTCATAAAAATGCTAGAATTAAAATAATATTATTTCTAAGTATTGAATTTTACAAATTTCAAAACAAATTCATAGCTCATCAAAAATAGCCAAAACAAACCGCCAACTATTCCATAAATCGCCATGTCGCCAAATCAAAAATTTGGTCGCCAAAAAAGTTTGAAAATCGCCACGTTTGGCAAGAAATCGCCTCACCTGACAACTCTGGTTATAATCCTAAACGTATAGAAAAGAGAAAAATAACAAAACTTACCACTTTTTTACCCAAAAGCAATGTTAGAAAACTTTTTTACGGGAAGAAATGTAAAACATTTTTTATGAATGGGGCCGCAGAAAAAATTCTGGATGTAAAAAAAAAAGTTAGTTTTAAATTTAATTGCCTTGAACTTTAATACGATTATACAACACAGATTTAGTTAAAGTTAAATGCCGTTATGTGGGTCCTTTTGCACAAATACGGAAATCGTGTAGTTTTAATACTTTGGCAGTTTTATTATTTTATACTTTTATAAACTTTTATTTGATAATTTTTGAAATTTATAATTTGTAATTTTATATTTTATAATTTTATAGTTTTGTAATTTTATAAATTTATAATTAAATAATTTTATAATTTTATAGTTTTATAATTTTATAATTTTATAATTTTATAATTTTATAATTTTATAATTTTATAATTTTATAATTTTATAATTTTATAATTTTATAATTTTATAATTTTATAAATTTATAATTTTATAATTTTATAATTTTAAAATTTTATAATTTTATAATTTTATAATTTAATAATTTTATAATTTTATAATTTTATAATTTTATAATGAATGATTATCAATAACAATTTTATAACTTTATAAATTTATAATTTTAAAATTTTATAATTTTATTATTTAAAAATTTTATAATATTTTAATTTTATAATTTCACTATTTGATAATTTTTTAATTTTATAATTTTATAATTTTTTAAGTTTATAAATTTATAATTTTATAACTTTAAAATTTTAAAATTTGTTTGTATTTTTTTAAACTTTGATGTCGTTGCTAATAAGACTTTCTTCTAAGCAACTACCAAAATGCGCTTAGAAACTTGCTTATCACCTAACAATAAATTTCAGTATTTTTATCATGAAGAAAAATTGGGAATTCCATAATTTTATAATTAAATAATTTTAGAATTTTAAACCTTAATAGTTTGATAATTTTAAAATTTTTTACTGGTGTATACCTGCAAAAATCTTCTAATTGATAGCACTTTTTATGTAAAATTTTTAAATATTAATTGCGGGCCATATGTTGTTCCCTCTCTTCCTTCTTCACTTTTAGTATTGTTGTCGGATGGTATTCAATTGAGAAGACTATCACAATCTGTATGTCACACTTTATCTTTCCTTCTTATATTCCTTTATTCCTAAAAATTCCCATCTATATTTCAAAACACATTCTTTACCATCTCCATCCCCATGCCGATTCATATACGATATGCTAATGCCAGTCACAAATTGGCCTAATTTGACTTTTGTAACGTCGTTGGGTGTTTAATGTTCAGGCATTATTGTTTTTGCTGTTGTTGTTTTTCGCCGATAAGTACGTTATTATTTCAAACAGTCATTCTGCGGATATAAACGTTTATCTGGCCGTTTGTATTATTCATTCTCCATCTGCTGCTGGTTATAGAATAGAAGGAAGTATTTTTTTTTATCAGTAGGGGGAAGGCGTCTATATATAATTTGTAAACAAATTTATGCCGACGCCTTATGTGACAAGTACTTGACAGTTGTACATGTCAAAATAAAAAAATAATAAAAAAAATGGAAGCCCACTCAATTTATGTGAATGAATTTTTTTTTTTTTTTATGGGTAAGATTTGAAAAAAATAGGAGAATCGTTAACTTTTAACTGACAGATTAATACAAAAATAAAAAGAAGTTGTTGTTGATACAAGTTTCTAATAATTAGAAAGCAAATGTACTTTTTACAAATCGGGAAATTTTGAGTTATAATGGGTTTGCCACGAAACTTTTTCTCATTAATTTTTTGCTTTCTTATTTCATTTTTACTGCCTGCTACAGGCTGTCTGTCAATTACAAGCACTCACAGTTAATAAGCCATGATTTTTCACACGTTTACATACATTTATCAAAATTCTCATTCCAATTACCTTTTTTTTCATTTTTTTTCTTTTAGTACTATACAGTGAATAATCCACCTCTTACGCGCTTTTGTTTCAAACAAATGACTTTTTCTCGTTACATTCCACTAAATTTAGACGGGATTAATATTTTTTTAGTATACAAAATGTGAAAATCCTTTCCACCACATGTGACATATTAAAGCGTGAAATTTCATGCAAAAATGAAACAAAAATAATGAAGCTTTAGCCTGTGATAATGCTTTTTATAATGCTGATGATGACGAGTATAATGTTAGTGTGTTTTCTAAGGAAGACATACATAATTCTAAGAGGCACAAAATAAGAAATGTGTTAGAATGCGAAAATTTACATATCTTAAAAGTAAATAAAGGAATTTTTTTTAACCCGAAAAGCTTTAAGGAATATTTATATTTTATCTTAATACTTTTAAACTTTTATTAATTTTGTACTTGTATTCTTTTTTGTTTAGGTACTTTTAGCTTTTATTCTTTATACATTATACTTTCTACTTTATACTTTATACTTTTATATTTATGTACTTTTATACACACTTTTATACTTTTATACCTTTACACTCGTATACTTTTATTCTTATTTGCTTTTATATTTTTTACTTTTATAATTTTATATATTTATATTTTTTACTTTTATACTTCTTTATTTTAATACTTATATACCTTTTACTTTTGTAATTTTATATATTTATACTTTTATACTTTTAAATTTTTATGCTTTTATACTTAAATACTATTATACTTTTATACTTATACACTTATATTCATTTATACTTTTAAACTTTTATATTTTTATTCTTATATGCTTTTATATTTTTTACTTTTATATATATATATATATATATATATATATTTATACTTTTATACTTCTTTATTTTTATACTTATATGCTTTTTTACTTTAAACTTTTATAATTTTATATATTTATACTTTTATACATTTAAACTTTTATACTTTTATGCTTTTAACTTATATACTTATATGATTTTATACTTTTATATTTTTATACTTATATACTTATATGCTTTTATATTTTTTACTTTTATAATTTTATATATTTATATTTTTATAGTTCTTTATTTTTATACTTATCTATATGCTTTTTTCTTTTATAATTTTATATATTTATACTTTTATACACACTTTTATACTTTTATTCTTATATGCTTTTATATTTTTTACTTTTATATATGCTTTTATACTTTGATAATTTTATATATTTATAATTTTAAACTTTTATACTTTTATCATTTTATACTTTTTATTGTTTACTTTTTTACTTATATGCTATTTTATTTTTAATTTTATATATTTATTCTTTTAAGCATTTATACTTTTATACCTATATACTCGTATACTTTTATTCTTATATGCTTTTATATTTTTTACTTTTATACTTCTTTATTTTTATACTTATATACTTTTTACTTTTGTAATTTTATATATTTATACTTTTATACTTTTAAATTTTTATGCTTTTATACTTAAATACTATTATACTTTTATACTTATACACTTATATTCATTTATACTTTTAAACTTTTATATTTTTATTCTTATATGCTTTTATATTTTTTACTTTTATATATATATATATATATATATATATATATTTATACTTTTATACTTCTTTATTTTTATACTTATATGCTTTTTTACTTTAAACTTTTATAATTTTATATATTTATACTTTTATACATTTAAACTTTTATGCTTTTAACTTATATACTTATATGATTTTATACTTTTATATTTTTATACTTATATACTTATATGCTTTTATATTTTTTACTTTTATAATTTTATATATTTATATTTTTATAGTTCTTTATTTTTATACTTATCTATATGCTTTTTTCTTTTATAATTTTATATATTTATACTTTTATACTTTTATTCTTATATGTTTTTATATTTTTTTATACTTTTATATATGCTTTTATACTTTGATAATTTTATATATTTATAATTTTAAACTTTTATACTTTTATCATTTTATACTTTTTATTATTTACTTTTTTACTTATATGCTATTTTATTTTTAATTTTATATATTTATTCTTTTAAGCATTTATACTTTTATACCATTTATCATATATGCTTTAACAATTTTATACTTTTATATACTTGTATTTTATACATTTAATGCTTTCATACTTTTATACTTTTTGTTATTGCTGTTATACATTTGAACTTCTATAATATTATTTTTTATACGTTTATATTTTTTTTTATTATTATTCTTATATAGCAATATCTTACTTCAATAGAGTCTTTATAAAAATTGTTCAAATCATATTTACTTGTTATGAATTTTATCTACATTGTGACAAAAATTTCTAAAAAGTGTAAATATTTATTTTACAATTTGTTAACAACCAAATCCAGCATACACGCACCCAAAAATGAATAGAATATGCAGGAAAAAACTGTCAAATACATGTTGTTAGTAGCTTTTATATTGACTTTAAGTATTTTGCATAAATTCACTTGCAACAAGGAAAAGTTTATAAAAATCCTCACTTACTAAACACACATATACTCGCACACTTTAAGTACACGTCACTTATGAATTGTAAACAAAATCTGTTTTTTCTTCTCCTGCAGTCAAGAACCAACAACAACATTATCGTTATTATAAATAACAGTGCGGCAGAAGTGGCATCATCATTATCATCACCACTACCGCCAGCATCATTATCAACACAATTTAAACCAAAATAATCAAACCGTTTCTTTATCAATTTTTTTTATTTTTTATAAAAAAGGATGTGTTACCACCCAACTGACAACATATCCCAAAAAATCCTTTTTTCTTCCTCTTTTTATGTATCGTGTAGCAGTTTAACATCCCTTTTTAACTCAAGTGCAGTTGGCGTAAGAGGATTATCTTTGGCAACAGAAGCAGTAGAAGCAACAACAAAATATGTACATGAAAATAAGGATAATGGGTAAAGTGTTGAAAAGTTTAAGTGTTTTAACAAAAACAAAAAATGATAAATTTTAAATCGCGTATTTTCTGCAGGAATATGCGAGTTTTTTTTATGGAAATCGTTTGAAATTTATATTTTTTTCTTTTGGGAAACATTTTTATTATCAAGTGCTGTTGTAGACAATGTTGATAAGTTGATAAATAAAAAAGGATTGTTGTTATCCTTAATACAAAAATTGGAATTTCGTTTTTTCGGAGTATTGAATTTATTGTTGAAAATTTGTTGAAAGAAAAAAAATTAAAGTAATTGAGGAAAAACATCTAGAAGATATAAATATGTTATAAGTATTGAAGGAATTACTGAAAAGAGTAATATATAAACTAAATAAATCTATAGCACATTTTGTACTAGTTAAAAGTACTTTTTAAAGAGCTCCTCATATAAATTAAATAAATTATATATCAAATAAAGATAATTTATTAAATTGTACTTTGCTTAGAGAAAGTTACCAGATTCCATTTGATTAGTAACATTCTAAGAAATAAAAGTTGTTTTTAAAAAAGCACGCTATAAAAGGGCTTTTTTGCGTGTATCAGTTTAAAGTTGTACATTCTTAAAAAATTTAATTTTTTATAAGTATTATCTCAACACGTACATTTTAGTAAATTTTGCGGTACACAATTTTAAATTTGAAATCAAACAACATCCAAAGAATTATTAAAAGACAATTTCATAAAAATTAAATTATCTATAAGGCAATGCACAAAGTGTTCTATTGTGTTCGTATTAGTTGTATTTCCTATAATTTTGTGAATATGACATACATAAAATTTTTTAAAATTTAATATTCTGAAATTTTAAAATTTTTTGAAATCTTAAAATTTAATTAGAGGCTTTGGATAGATCTTCTAAAAAACTAATTTTCTACAGAGAACACCTTTTAAAACAAAACGTATAGAAAACACTTTTTTAAAAAAAATGTACCTTTTGATAAAATTACAGCTCGCTTTCAAAAAACTATAAAAAGTAAGAACTACTTTTTTACTTAATAGATTCATTTTAGATAAAAGTTGCTTTTTAGAAATAAAATTTGTTGATACAACCCTTTTTTACAAATAGTACTATTCTGAAATATACTTTTGTCCGAAAGGAATACATTTCTTTAAAGTGTATTTTAAGTTATTAAAAAAAACTATCACCCTAAAAAATTTTCTATCTAAAATCAATTTTCTATGTAAAAGTACATTTCTTTTTACTAAAATAAAGAAAATATTATTTTTGGAATAAAAGTAAACTTTAAACATATTTGAAAACAGAAAAAGGACTTATTTAAAGTTACTTTTTAGAAAAGTATTCAGTTCAAAAAAAAAAAATTTAACTTAAAAAAAACATTTTTAAATTTCAAAACGTATCATTTAACAAAAAACAAAAAAGTATCCATATTTTTACAAAAAAAAAAAAAAAACTTTTTTACAAAAAAATAGGATTTTTTTTTTACTAAAAAATAAACCATAACGAAATTAATAAAACCTTGTTATGCTTTCAATCACATATTAACTTCATTATGGGCATATGGATGCGAGCGAGCACATTTTTCCAATTCAATAGAGATTTTCTTACACATACTTACGCACTTACATTTAACACACTCGCAAAAACACTCCGTATATTTTGTATCTTGTTTTCTGCCTGAATAAAAAAGAATAAGATCCGTACCATTTCATAATTCAGATATCTGACTGACTGTCAGCTGTCAATTCCCTCTAAAGGATTTTCCTTGCTATTCTGCTTGAGCGTTAAGCGCGACTGAGCGAGTGTGTGGTAGATGAAGATTTTTCCTTATTTCTTCATTGATGTTCTAAAGGTCATTGATTTTTACATTTCTCAAATGGCTTTAAACTAAAAAATATAATGATAAAAAGGAAATCGAATGAAAGAAAAAAATCTTACAACGAGCGAATTGATTATTTATGACAGGAGAACACGTTTTCATATGTTTTATATTAACGACCTACTTTACTTTAAACACAATCAAACAAAATTATTGAAGGAAATATATGCACATTAATTTAAGACAATGGAGACAGAGCAGAGAGAAAGAACAGCATGTGTGTGATGTGAAGATATTTTCAAAGTGTTGACAGCTGTTAACAGATGTCAGTATGACATACAAAAGGGCCAAAGAAACGAACGAAAGAGTATTAAATTGTAAATTATGTGATTCAATTCAATTCAATTCGATTTAATTTTTATAAGAAAAGTTTTTTATTTTGAAGGTTGAAGAGTAGCAAATTTAATGTTATTTTCAAAACTTATAAATTTAATCTTTGATTACACAAAAAAAAGGACAAAATCTTATATAAGAACATATGTCTATGATTTTTTTAGGACTTTAAATATTTGTAAGGACCTTTTGTTCGTTATAAATGTGTGAGATGTTTATTAGTCAATTGTTTTAAAAATGTTTGATTTTCTTTTTTTCTTCGTCTCATTTTGTTGGTTAAATTTTCTGCTTGTTTTATGCTTCATTTAACAATTTGTTTAGTTTCCATTTTTGTTTATGCCAGCATAAAATAGTCCTGATTTGCTTTATTGAACAAAATAGCAAACAAACGTTTGGCTAATAATGCTGGACAGTCGGTTTTTCAGTTTATGTCTGCTTTTTGCAAACAAGACCATAGAGAACACACCTACGACTTGCTAAATCAATACACCGGGATCTTAAGCAGAGTCGTAGCTTTAGATTCGTTTATAAGGAGAATTAATGTATAAACAATTTAATTTAAATATTAGCGTGCACGCAGAGAAAAAATAGGATTCTGTATGGTCACTGCCAACTAAACTATTTTTAACGGAAAATCGTATTTATTTATTTATTTATCAATACAATACAACAAGAACAAGTCTTATATTACAGTATTGGGTAGTAATTTGGTAGATAAGTTTAATTTATATTCAATAGGGTAAATTTTTGGTTTGAATAACTAAAAGATTTGAACGGGTTTTTCGTTTAATTTAGTTTTCAAAAAGTAGTCAATAATGGTGTCAAGATTCCCCTATATGCAGATGTAAAAACATTATTGTGCATCTAGTTTTAAATCTGAATGTAGTTGTTAATAAACATTTCTATAAAAATTAATTAAACAAAAAATTTAAATGCATTTCATTCTTTTAAAAGGCAATAAGCTCGATCTTAACAAAATATTTTGTTAATATGACAAACTCGTAACTAAATTTGTACATAATTGTTAACAAATATTTTATTCATTATTACAACTTCGTTGTTGAAAATATTTGTTGAGTATCAACAATTTGAATTAACAAAAGTATTTTTTATATTTACAAATTCGGTTGTTGGTGCCTATTCGATTTAAAAAGTTAATTGTATTGACGAATTTGGTTTCAATATGACAATTGATTTGTCGTAATTTTTTTTTTGTGTTAGTTATAAACATAATATAACATGGTGTCAAAAGAAGGTGATCGAAACGGAAGGTCATTACCAGTTTTGTGCTCAGGATATTTGATTATTTTCAGGAATGATAACATTATGGGTTGGTGATAAAAAAGATTAGCAATCGCTCTTATATGATTAGGAATAGTTTTGGCAATTATATTAGACGATATATGAGACTTATTTCCTGTACTTTTGAAGACTGGGTTGCCTGAAATCAAGACAGGAACATGCTGGCAACGGGTGAATGAGCATTGCCTTGTTTGGAATATGGATATTGTGGGGAGAGAATGTACATATTCTACTGGTTATGGGGCATCAGAACAGGAAGCACAGGAAAATATGGGTCAGACGCATTCGACTGGGGATAGTAAAGGGTTTTGTTCTAGTGTTCAGGATGGGGAATCTAGATCAAAAGTAAGGACAAAAAGGGGGCAAGTGGTGCGAACACAGAGAAGATATCGGCAATAGAAAATAAAAAAAACTAAACGTGTAACAATGTTTCCTCACTTGAAACGTCTCTGCCCCGAACTTCAACCTTCTCCTACCAATCTCCTTAACGTCAAGTATTAATATTATGTATTCCATTTTTCCTGTTTCAACCTGGTTTAAGTAACAACCAGTTCATTTATGTTTTTATTTCCTTTTATAATTCTTTGAATTTTTTGTTATCCTTCAGTAATTTTGTTACAAGTATTGTTGCAAATAAAAATATTTTTATTATTGTTATAGTCCTTGTTTTAGTTGTAAAAATGTTTCAATGTCGTGCTGGTAGTTTGGTCTTCTATTTTTATTTGCAAGTCCTTTTTTATTTTGCCTGATTTGTTTGCGAAGTACAATGGTTTTATTGCAAGAACACATCCTTATTATTATTTTTACTTTAATCAAGTACATAAATGTGTTTTGCCTGGTTTGGTTGGATGACTGGTGTGTTTGAGTGTGACCGTCCATACACGGGAACTTATTTAATATGTTGAACGTGTATGTTTTTAATGGCCAATGATGGTTGGTCATCATAAACATAATTGCCTATGAAGCGAAAACAGTACCGAATAGAAAAAATCAGTAAAAATCTTGAAGCATAAAAAAAGGTTCTGTAAATATGCCTTAAATCTAGGCCAGCGAATATTTTAAATCTTTTTTAAAAAAAACTTCAGTTTAAACGGAAAAATTTCTTAAGACTATAAAATAAACTTTCACTAAAACGGTTATTTGACTGGAAAACGATAATTGATATATTTGCTAAATATATATTTACTGAAAACTGAAACATTAAAAAAAAGTCACTAATTATCTATATTTTCACCGAAAAATCAAAAAGTTAGCCACTACGTACAACGACCTGCTAACTCGAATGCCGATTAAGCTTAGCAGCTTGTTGACACAGAGTAAATTCATAACAAACATTTCTCCATCTGCTAACTTTAAATAAATCCACTCTTAATTTTTATGATGCCACATTGTATTACTCAAAATTGCAACACGTTTTGCATTAATCATCGTCGAATTTGCATTTTTTCTTATTTTTTTCCTTCACAAATAAAAATTTTAAAAAGTTTTTTTTAAAAAAATAAATTAAGTAAAAGACCGTAAATTAAAAAAAACCAACAAAATTGTTTGACATTAAACGGCTGTTTTTCAAAAGTTGGCAAACGTTTGTCAGCTCGTTAACAAGAGTTTAGCAAATCGTTAGCCAGAGTTTGGTTAGTGTATTATGAATAAACTTTTTGCTAACTTCATGCCAACTTTTCATTATGAATACGGCTGATATATTTTAACTGGAAATCTAAATTTACAATAAAAATTTATACATTCACTGATGTTCGATAAAATCGATATTTTCGCTGAAATTTGATATATTTAATGAAATCGATATTTTTACTAAAAATTTATATTTTCAATTAAAACTGATACTTAAACTGATATTTGGTTACTCATCGTTCAGACTTGCAATTTTTGAGCTGATTAGTGACAGGAGTAAGAAAATTGGGGAGGGATACTCGGTTTCATGTCCTCTGCAATTCTGTTTTTTTTTTTTTTTTGTTATTCTTAACTTTTTAACTTGAAGTTGGCTGTAAAAGTATTTGTACTAATATATAAAATATAAGAAGAAGAAGAGAACAGAAAGTTAAAATACAAAAATTATGATTTCATATTTAAGGACACTAATGCAATTTCAAAGCAGACGATGTCTGCAGAACGATGATACAGCAGATATTTTATCTGAAAATCGATATTTTCTCAAAAAATCTATATTTTGTCTAAAAATATGTTTTCACTAAAAATAGAAAAAACTTAAAAAGAACAATTAACTAAAAACCGAAAATTTAAAATTTACCATTAAAATCATAATTAAAAAAAAACACAATATTTTTACAACATTTTAAGCTTAAAAAAATCAATACACGCAATATGATCCCAACAAAAAAACGCTAAGCCAAAATTGTATAATTCCATCAAAGTTTTCACCCATTTTCTAAAAAGTTATTTAAGAAAGTGTCACTTAGTTTAATTTAGCAGACGCATTAAATTGTTAAAAGCTTTTCTTTGTTATCAGAATTTGTTTGCCAAATCAAAAAAGATTTTCCAATTTAAAATTCGCATAATTTTTCACTAAATCCTAAGCGTGTACAATAACGTACTTTAATTTTTTCTGAAACCTGCTTTTGTGATTAAAAACACTGATAAGTACAAAGAAAGGCATGTGACATCTAAATAAGTTGGAATTATATTGAGAACAATATGTTACGCTGCATGTATAAAAAAAAACATCTATATCTACAAAAATATTAAAGCAAACAGGGAAACCTCGATATAGTGATCTTATAGAATATTATTTATATTTTAATTTACCACAAATCTCTTTAAATTCTGAATCTTTTAGTTTCATTTACCTAGAAAATAAAAATATATTTCTGCTTAACCTTTCTAAGAGAGGTTACTGTTGCTTATTTTTTAATAAATTGAGCATATGTTTCATTTACAAGCTCTCCTACTTAACCAATATATATAATAGTACGTGCCTTTAGTTATAAAATATATTTGGTTATGTTCTAGAGGGGAAATAAGGTACTTTTCTACAAATTCAAAAGCAATACCATTTCAAAAAAAAAGTTTGTTCACGCACACTTGTGTGTATACGCTTTCCCTCTTTGCCCACCCTCTCTCAGTGACTTTATAAATAATGACTCATAAATCTTTAAAACACTTTGTCCCCCAAAAAAGTTGGAGTACCCCAGCAACAACATTGTATTGAATGTTTATTAGAAAAATTCATTTTATTATTGTAATATTTAGCATTGATTTCTTTTTATATTTATATTTAATAGCAGGAGTTTCAAAGTCACAGTAGGAGAAAATTGTTTGGGAATTGAGAGTCCTTAAAGGAAGGGGCTCCTTGTCTTTTTCTAAAGCAAACAAAAATACAATGTATTAATAAGTAGCAGCAAAACTAGATTTTTATCTGAATACGACTGGAAAAGAAATAATGAGATTGTTAATAGAAAATGCGGTCCAAAAGTACAAAGCCATGCACGTAGAAGACACATGCATACACACGTATCAAAACATATGTTTCCAGTTGGAATAAGGCAGGTGTTTAAAGGAGTAACATTTGCAATAATGAGCGTTGCACCTTTTTAAGATAAAAATAAGTAAAATGCCGATATTTATATTAAATGCATTAATATAAAATAAATCGATATTCTCGCTTAATTTCACATATCAGAACTTACAATGTACACATTTATAAAAGCCGATAAGACGACATGCTTAACTTTAACCCATATTCTCTCCAAAAATCAACATTTTTACCGAAAATCAATTTGTTTATCAAGAATCTATAGTACAATAGACCTAACCTGGTCGCGGTACCTGTCTGTCGCTATTGAGGGTAACCTCACCGCTTTATCGGAGAAAAAATAAAGCATCTATATTGCACAGAAGGCCCATATGTTCACTGCAAGTTGTTGGTCTCGAAGTCAAAATCGATGTGTAAACAAAAAATCTTATTCAACTAAAATCTTTCTTTAATATTTTCACTAAAAATTTGTTTTTTAATTGAAAATCCCATTCTTTCAATTCAAATGTTTTTTAAATAAAAAAAGTCTCTATTTTTATTGAAAATCAATATTATCACCGAAAATTCATAATATATTCTCTGAAAATCTGCAAACTTGACATCATTTAACATCATTTTTGCTATTAGGGCTCGATGTATACTTTGACTTAAAATCGATATTTTCACTGAAAATCTATATTTTCTCTGAAAATCGATAACTTCACTGCCAAACTTGACATTTGTACTAAAAATCTGTATTTTTATTGAAAACCGATAAATTCACTACAAATTTGATGATTCACTGCAAACTTGGCATTTGTACTTAAAAAATCTATTTTATCACTAAAAATCGATATTTTCACCAAAAATTTTTATATTCACTAAAATTCTATATTTTCACAAAAAAACTATATTATCACTAAAAATCTACATATATTTTCACTGAAAGTCGATAATTTCACAGAAAATTAAATCATTTTACTGCAAACTTGACATTCGTGCCAAAACCGATGTTTTCACTGAAAATCGATAACTTCAAGCAAACTTGATTTTTATAGTAAATATATATAATAATATGTATATAAAATAACAAAAATATATCGATAATTTTACTGCAAATTGGATAGTTTCAGAGCAAACTTGACAAAATCAATGCTTTCATTGAACCTAATTTTCGATTATTTCTCTGCAAATTGGATAGTTTCAGAGCAAACTTGAAATTTTAACTTAAAATTATATTTTCACTTAAAATCTTCATTATACCTTAAAATTTATATATTAACTGTGCCATCTTCATTTTCAATTAATATCGATATTTTCACTTAAAATCTATATTTCCACTGAAAATCGATAATTTCACTGCAATTCATTTCAAGCAAACTTGACATTTTAACCAAATATCAATATTTTACCTAAAAATCTATATTTTCAGTGCGAAATCAATATTTTTAATCCATTATTTTGCTGAAATCGATAACATTTATATTTTCCCTAAAAATCCACTTTTTCACACAAATCGATATTTTGATATTGAAAAATAATTTTTTGTGTTTCTTGTATTTCCAGCTTTCAGACGGAGCCGTTAAAAACTTTTTTCATCAGACATTCTGCCTATTTTCTAGAAAACGTAAACAAGTGAGTGAGTCAGAAATTATATTGAAAACAAATTTTTGTTTTACATTGTTGTTATTAATATAATTTCTCACTCACTCACTGGTTAACGTTTTCTAAAAACAGGCAGATTCCTTATAATTGCAAACTTAATCTAGAATGAAGCCAAACTAGTTAATTTTAAAAGTAATTATGAAGATTTCCTTTCGTTTAAAGCAAATACAAAAAGCAAATTTTCTTATAAGCTTCGTGTTCCTTAAAACCGACTTGCTTTTGATTCGCGATCTTGTTCCTTAAAACTTCTGATTTCAGTATAAATATCAAGCATCGAACATATACATGCGTGTCACAGTCTCAGCACACACGAAAATGAAGATACAAATTCAGCTGGAAAATATGAAATGCTCTTAATTTTATTTTAAAGTACACACGTCTGTTAGACGTAAATTTACAGCGACAGTTCCAAAGATAAGAATGACAACGAAAACAGGAGCAGCAGTAGCAGTAGCAACAACAATACCAAACGAAAATACAATAAAATGAAAAGAAATTATATCCATGTTTTAAACAGAACAAGTTTAGGAAACGGCTCAGAAACTTCTTTTCCATGACAATGGTAGTGCTGTAAAGAGGGGGTAATACGATAACATTAATAACGGCTGCTCCAATATTATGACACAGATAGACCGAACCAGACACACATGAACATTCTTTTACACATATACACCTTCTGGCAAACAGCACGTGACAAATCGTTTCAGTTTAAAGCCAATTATTACATTTACCAGACAAAAGCCAAACATCCAAGAAACATCTTCACTCACAGTCAGCCAGGAAGACAATAAAAGGCAAACGATGATGCCTGGATGCTTGGCTGGGTGTTGTTACAATCTTGTAACCCTCAAGGCAATACCACCAACACCAAGGAATAAAGCGGTTGGTTACTCGTAGAAATTTATTTCAAGTTCGTATCTGGGATTTTGTAATGTGATCTGTTCTATTCAAGTATATTTTTACTTAATGGAAGCCCGAAAACAGCGGCAAACCATGAAATAGATTCTCATACATAGATTTCCCTACAAGTGCGTTTTTTATGACATTTAAAAATTCTCTTAATTTTTTTTTCGTTATTTACCATTTCGTTTAAGTCATTTGTTCGGAGTTTCTCTTTCTTTCCAATTTCTTTTTCACTGCTGTTTACTTTAACATTTTTTTTTTTCTTTAATGAAAAACGGAAGTCGTAAATTTGTCGCAACCACAAATTTCCAAACAATAAAAGTTAAAACTTCTTTTGTGGCTTCATTTTTGTTTTTCTCTCCAAATACGAATTTACGAGATATTAATCTTACCTAAAACGAAAAGAAAATTATAAAAGATTTTTATGAGAAAATGAGAAATATATTTCAGAATTTTTAATTTAACACAAAAAATAAATTTGCAAAAGTAGTAAAAAACCATTTTAATGAGTTAAAATGTTGTTTATGATTTTTTTACATTAAATCCTATTATTAGATAATAAAATTATTTAATTTAAAATAAATGTAACAGTTAACATGATTTTTATTTTTATTGTAAGAAAAACGAAAATTTCTTCGGTAGGGAAAATACTGAATTTTATGAAACTTCAAAACAGGTTTTAATTAAAAGCATGGCTATTTATATCTCTTTATTCTCCAAAGTATTTCCTGCAAAGAAGTTGAGTGGAAATTATAAACTTATACTCCATGTTTTAAAACCTCTCCTCACCTATGTGCAAGAAGATAACTCCCCTTAATTATAAGGTTGTGCAAGTCGCTTCACCCTACATCAGAATATGCTAATGGTTGCAAATGGCGGTAAATATCATTTTGCTTTTTTAAGTAAACAGATCATTATACTCCTCAAGACGACGAGAAAGACAACTTTTAATCAAAAAACCATCATGAACGACGAGGCCCATTTCCAACTCTGTGGATAAGTGAATTTATGCTTCATTACACCCGCTCAAAGTAATTGAATAATATAGAGCTTGCTCTGGAGATGTCGCCGGACCAACTGTTTTTTGAAAACGCTGCGGGTAAAATGAATCCATTGGCCACCGAGCACTACGGAGCAATGCGCAATGAATTTCTTTTACATCGACTGGACGAATTGGGACTGAAGAACATGTGCTTCCAACAGGATGGATAAACGGCACTGCATTCTAATCACTCGTTTTGGTGAATTGCAGTGGCCGTCAATATCGCCCGATTAACCCGTTCCAGATTTCTTATTGTTGGGTTTTTTGAAGTCACGAGTCTATGTCAAGGCGCCTTAGACTCTAAAAGTCTTTAAAGAGAATGTCAGATAGGAAAATGGGAACCTATCGCCGGAAGTTCCAGCAAGATATGCTACGATATTTACGACTGTTTTGAGAATTTTTGAATAACAAAATATAACAAAAAAGCAACAGCAGAGTGAAAACTATTTCGTTTATTCATTTATTTGGTATGGATTGTAAGCGCTGCCGGTCAAATTAATCCAGCTTAATCGTACGGCAATATTACATTATTTTTACTTATTTCTTAAATAATGTATAACTATTATATATCATAATAAGACTTGATTTTAACTCACACCAATTTCCGACAAGCACAATTTTTAATCAAGTTCTTAGCTAAATAACTAAATCACGAATCTTTATTTATAATTTTGTGCTTTAAATGAACTGCAAATAGCTTAAAAATTGCACTTAAATGCAACGTCTTCTGTTAATTCTTTAATGTTTTTGAACTCTCTTCGTTTCAAGTGTAGCTGGCCGAATTTTGAACACAAAAATCGTTTAAAGCTTTGTAGAGCTAAAAATAAGTTTTTAGTTTTTAACCTGTCTGAAGCCTTATTCTGTTATTCTTTAAATCTAAAAACCTAAAGTTGATTTAGTAAATGAAATAAATAGTTCACTATGAGCAAATACGCTACGGCAAAAATATGAAATTTTTGCAGAAAATTTTTTTTAATTTTTTTAATTTATTTTTTCTATTGAGATTTTTAGCAAACATATATTGTAAATGTGCATGCACCAAGCAAGGTTTTGATACCATTTAAAGCCTTTTATATCCCAGCTAGAGTTTGGGTGATTATTTTTAGAAAAAATCACCTAAATGAGTCTTTTCAGATCAGTTTTGATGGTTGAAAACTTATTTACCACTTGAGTGGTAGAAAAAGGATTCATATATGTATGTATGTATGATTCATTGATATGCTAAAATAATGATTTTTAAATATTTTGAATTTTTGTTTTTGCCAATTTATGAACATAAATGTTGTTTCTTCTCTTCTTTGTATAAAACCGATAACTTTTGATTGGTTCAAAATAAAGACATAATGGTGCGGATTTAATCGGAGAAAAATAAAAACAACATGACAATCAAAAAATTATATGAAATATAATCAAAAACAAATGATTCTTTCAGGTGAATCATCGGTAGGGTACCATTTTCTCACAGCGAGAGTATCATTTATAATTGAAAAATGAGCTCATATACGGGTATTTGGCTCTTGAAGCTGATTGCAAAATGATTAGATTATGATACAAAATGCTAGCTGGGATGTTTCACATTTCCATTGTATGTGTTTATTTTATACATATAAGCATAGCGTTACTTTAATATAGAAAAGCCCTAACTAATATTTTCCTTACTTTACAGGAGAAGGAAAAAACTTAATAAAAATTATAGTCTTGTAGTCGCGATTTTTATTAAAACCAGTTTTTTATTAAATTGCTTAGAGAGTTGAACAAAAAACTGCGTTTAAAAAAAATCGTGACTGCAGGGCTATAATTTTTATTAAGTTCTTTCCTTCTCCTGTAAAGTAAGGAAAACATTAGTTAGGGCTTTTCTATATTAAAGTAATGATATGTATATCGAAATATGTTGTATTTGTCGCAATTCCATAGCTAAACTGAAAAAAGTACCAAAAATAATAGAGCAAAAATACCCGCATTCAATGTAACATACAAGCCGCCCATCACTAGTACTTCGAGGACCACTTATAGATATTTACCAGAACTACTTTTGAAACTAGCATCGATTATAAATTCCAGAAAATTGGCCGTATGTTTTGAAATTAATTGTTATATATTTTTCTAAATAAACTACATAAAAAATGTAATGAAAAAAGGCTTTGAAGATTTTTCAAATCTTGTCGCAGATTTTTTACTGACTTTACCCCTAATATGCATTAAGGCATGTTATAAAGGGCAATAGGGAATATTTTGCGGTTGCACAAACTCACATTATTCTGTCATGTATACATAAGTATGTTACTCAATTCATTAGAGTAAAGAAAATTTAATAAATACTTCGTTTTAAGTCTTAAAAGGCAATTTACACTTTCCCTTAACTAAAAACAATGACAACACTATAAATCATTTAATAAAGTGTTTGTAAATTCAATAAAATTTAGCCAACAGAAATAAATATTTCACTATGCGCGCAGGCAATTTTTTTCACTACCCTCCTTCTGTAGCAAAATTACAGATACCAAAAAAGAAAAAAAAAATACTTTGTAAAGTGATTTATTGTCTGTAACTTTATTAAATGGCGCTTATTAATGCAAGAATCATCTTGTAAATATTCTTGAATTTCCATTTAAAAATCTAAAAATCCTGAACCCCAACTAAAATGCATCATACGCTGCTTGAAAATTCAATGCCAAAGTTAAAAATAGATATTTTAATGAGACCATATTTCAATTTTCAATGTTTAAGTACTAAATTAAGTAACAAGTTTTGTTTAAAATTATACAAAATCAACAACAACAATAACAAACGAATTTAAACATTAAGTACATGTGGACTTTGGCAGCAAAAAATGTTTAATTACTTACAACTTAAAACAGAAAACAAACTAAATAATTTAAAAAAAATATTAATGTCACTTTAATAACAAAAAACCCCTTATTTTGTTGGAAAACTCGTTTACAAAAGAAACTGGGAAAAATTCAAAAATAAACACAATTTCACAAATTGCACCAAAGTAATAATCATAAAATAAATGTTAAATACTTTTGTTTATTCAGTCTTTTAATATCCAACAATCCCAGTTATTGTATTTAGAAACATATTCTACTTTTGCGCCATAAAATTTCATGTACACTGTTAATACATTTAAACATTTAATACTATTAAACACTTGTTGTTTTTGCAACAAAACACCATTCAAACTTCAAATTACCCTCAATTGGCAAACAAAAATGAGAGAAGAAAAAAATACTCGAAAATAGAATTGAAAACAATCATCACCATTTCTAAATAAAAATTAATAATAACACACCAACAGCAACAATATCACAAAGTCCTTTTTTTGCTGCTAACTCAGCACACACACACATATTTTATTAGAGTATAGAAGTGATATCATCACCATCATCATTGCAAGCTGTGTGTTTGTTTCAATTGGATTTAAAAATGTCAAAACAAAAAAGAACAAACACCCAAAATTGCTTTTATTCAATAAGTACCCAGAGAGTGTGTGTGCGTGTGTCCAGAGTACTCGCACTTGTTGTTGTTTAATACAAGTTTAGATTGGCTATTGGCCCATTCCTCGTGTTTGGCAACATAAAAGTGTTGCTCAAGGGATGCATTAAATGCCACACAGACACACTCCAGGAAATCAAGAAAAGCCAAAAAGGACAACATCAAAAAAAAATTACCAACTAAATGTTCAAAAGGGGAACAATTTAGTGAATAATGCATTTTTGTGATTTCATTAGATGGTTTTACCTCTTTTTGGGAATATGCCTTGATAAAAAGACTAGCAGTTGTTCGTTTATTTCTTTAAAGAATTCTTTCTTGAACCAACTTCTTTAAAATTAAAATCAGTATTAATTGCAGATAAATAATTTAATTGAATTTAATAAATAATTTGGTCAAGTAAACGAAAATAAATCGAAATTTGATTGCAATAACAAAAAAACTTCACATCCAATTACTTTTTTTACTACAACTGGATCTTTCAATTCATCATACAAGAAATGTAATCATTTAAAATTAAAAAATTGCAAGTAATAAAAATTTTTAACTAACGGTTTCGATAAAAAATGTTCGAGAAAATAATTGATTTTGTTAAAAAAAAAATCTTTTAAATATTTCCTTTTAATCATAAAAGTACTTTAAGCAATAATTAAAAAAAGAATTGTTTTTTTTAAGTTTTGAATAGTAAGAAAAAATTTTCATAATTTATTCTAATTTCAAACACAACATATTTAATTCTTTTAGTAAACTTTGAATTATAAAGTTTGATGAAAATATTTAATAACAATACAAAAAGCGTTTTCTTTTTTCCTTCATTAAAATAATTTAATGAAAACTTAATTTGATAAGTTCAACAAAAATTTAAAAAATCGTTTATTAAAAATCTTAAGCAGCTCATAAAATTGTTCAATTAAATCGCCAATGTGTATGTGATATTCCAAGAAGGCACAATATATTGGCATCAATCAAAAGACTTTTGATTTTTATTGCACAACGAAAAGAAAGGGAAATATGTTGGCAACATTGTGCAATGCTGTTAATGTTATTCCAACGGTTATGTTCACCTTTTTATTGAATGAATGAAACCATTGTGCGACTTATTGCATAAAATAGGACAAAATGATAATAATATTGCGAATATCATATACAATAATATTGCAAGCGTATGGGCCGCTTTAATGCCTGTTTTTCAAAATGAAATGAAAATTTTCGCATGGGATTTTATATTGAAACAACAATAAAAAATCTAATTTTTTTTTTTGATTTCAATATCAATTTTTTAAACCAAAATTATTATTTTAGTTTGAAAAACAGGCAGTTAAGGCTCTTTGAAAAATTATAATATTTGATTCGATTACTTTTATGATAAAAACAAATAAAAATTGAATTGGGTTGTTCACGGAAGACTTGATATCAGGTTAAATGGTTATTTAGTTACATTAACAACAATAAAACACATTTATTTAATTTTTATTTTAAATAGATGTTTTATAAAAACATAACCGTATAACCTGATAATTCGCCTTCTGTGAACAGCAAAATTCAAATTTTCTTGTTTTGATCATGAAAGTATCGAATAAATTATTATAATTAAATCTAGTTTTAAGTTTTATTAAAACAATTTAAGAAATATTTTATTTGTGAACAGAATATTACTTTTTCTTTATTACAAGCTTTTATAAAAGTTATAAGTGACATTTCAGATTAATAAAAAAAATATTGCAAAGATTTTTTGAATTATAAAAGTAATTGAATCAATTTCCTAACAATGTAAGCAAGTATTAAGTTAATATTACCAGTTTTTTTTAATAAGAATTAAAATATATTTTCTGGTGGCCTAAAAATAACGTTTCAATTACTTTTGTAAATAAAATTGTCAAATCCAATAGGAAATATATATGCAATTCTTGTTTTAGGAAATGTTTCAAAACTTACGCTTGCAAATTTGCCCAAAACCTTTTGGAATCCTAAGGGATTTTGGAATAAAAATTGAATAAAAGATTTTATTGAAAGTATTGAAAATAATAATTAACTCAAAATTAAAAGTAGAAAAAGAATTAATTTCAACGAAAAATTATTCCAAATTAGCAATTTAAGATTCATTTGATTGAAGAGCAGACGAAAAGAAGCGATTCAATTTAAAAAAAAAACTTAAAAAAAATGTTGACAACAAAAACGAAAGTTGTAACTATTGTGAAAAGTAGATTTTACTTGAATACTTGAAATTGTATTAAACTCTGTTAGGGATCATTCTGGCAGTCGGGATCCAGTAATTTTATTTCTAACATTTTTAAAACTCAAGCAAATGCTTTGCAATACTGAAAAAATAGCTTCGCTTCGTTCAGAATCGACTGAAAGAATAAGACATAAAATTGCTTTCAAATCGAAAAAGTATTCGATCACAACTGCCAGAATTACCAGCCTGATGTAATTATTGTTTAAAAATTAAAAAAAAAAGAAACAATAACAACAGGATTGTATTTTAAAAAAAAAAAATTAACACTTGTAAGATAGTGTATCTTGGCCTTTAGTAGACCTCTAGTGAAGGAAAGTAAAAAAATGATTATTATCCAAAAGTACCCAGCAAAAACTTTACATACCTAGTAAGTTAGCAAGTAATGTTGGAGAAAATTAAAACTACTTATTTTTCGGCTGAATAACTACTTATTTTTGTTCGAGGTGTCCACAGAATTCAGTACTTACAATACACTTACTAGAAGTCAAAAAGTATCTAGTTATTATTTAACTACAAGTAATTTGAATTGTAAGTTCTTACAATATACTTACTAAAAGCCAAAAAATCACTAGTTAAGAGACCTAATAAGTTGTTATTGAACTCGTTACCAGTAAGCAGATATTCAGTACTGAAAACAGCACAACTAATAAGTAGTTATTGAGCTGATTATTAGTAAGCAAATATTCAGTAGTGAAAATTATAGAAGTAATAAGTAGTTGCTGAGGTCATTACTAGTAAGTACTTATTGAAGTATTCAAAATAATGACAATTGTAATGACAGCTACTTACCAGGTAACATATAAAATAACTACCACCTATTACCAAAATTCAAAAAGTTTTTCCTGGGTATATACGTGTGTGCTATAAAAATTGCCAGTTGTATTTTGCAGACTTCTATTTATTCTAAGGACATATTATTTAATTCTTTTAAAATCTACGTTATCAAAATGCCACTTCCAGACCTAATAAATGTTCCAGAGACTTATTAATGTTCTTAAAATATCCTAAACTTCTTCTCTTTCATTGCAACTTTTCTGCCCAATCAATAAAATCTGTAATTAAAAGTTTCATTTTGAACTTAAACTGATTACATAATAAAATCTTTTGCATTTGTATTTTAAATATATGCGGTTTTACAAACACAGTATAATAAAACTTTTTCGTAATGCGACACTGTTAAGTACTTTTAGAAAAGAAAGAAAAAATCAGCATCGAAAGGTCTGGCGAAGTTGAAGAGAAAACATGGTATAAAACATTTATTATCGCAATTGCGTATAGAAAACTTTTAATATCAAAACCACATTAAAATTTTACACAGATACGAAAGACACCAACACTTTTAAGCAAACAAGCACAATCACAAACATTAAAACTTTAAACTTAAAACTTAAAAAGGCTAAATAAAAAATTCACAGAGAAGCAGAAAACTTTAACATGAAAACGCATTGCAAAGTAAAAGTGGTTGAAGTGGAATATAAAAAAAGAGAGGTTGTGGCATTGGTAATAAAATTCAAACACACAGATACAGATACGCATTAACTAACGCTACAACACTTATCCTTGGAACATAAAACAAGCAACAACAAATAAAACGGAAATTAAACTTGTTTTCCTGAGATTTTATAGCATCCTTACAAAAAGAAACGAAAGAAAAAAACATCTTGTTAACACTATTAACTCGATACATTTAGATTCTAAATTTAAGAAGCAGCAACATGATTTTAAGAGTGAGGACGAACAAGGAAGTGAACCATTATGCCAATGAAAATAAAAGTTTAACCGTTATCTTTGAATTATTGATGGCAACTAGCAGATGTTACAGTTCTCAAAATGTCGCAGAAGAATGAAAGCAAAAAATAGTAAAACCAAAAAATTAATGTTTTGTTTTTTTTTTTTCTTTTTTCTTAATAGTGCGAGTCAATTTCAAGACATTACCAAGTTTTAGTTACCAATTGATTTTGTAATATGAGCCCTGATGAGACTGCAATCATACTTGAAGAACACACCCACACCCACACACAAATAGTTTTTGCTACACTGTCTTAAGTATTTTTATAAACAAGAAGAACTTTCTTGTTTTATGTGAGAGTTGTTTTAAAGTAGGAGTAAGTATAAGTAGTATGTTGTATGTTGCGGATAGGGCTATGAAAGTTTTATGTTGTTGTTATACAATGTGTTGCATTTAAGGCACGTGTCTAAATGCACGTGTTGCATATTAGAACTTTTGTTGCAAATGAGGGTTTAGTGCTTTTTTTGGAAAAATAAATATATTTTATTTACAAAACAGCATTAAGGATAATTGATGCTTTTCGTTAAAAGTTGTTTTTTAATTTTTGCTCATTTCTTAAGTGGCCAATGTACTCGAACTTCAAATAAAAGACTTTTATGTGGGAAGTAAGAGATCGAATATCCTACGCGAATAAAATTTTTTTATATAAATTTTACAAAAAAAAAATTCGGGCATGTTCTATAAATCGAAATTAAGGAATTAAGGATTTAAGATTAAAAAATAAAAATTTAAAACTAGACTGTAAAGCAAGATCATAAAAATGTTTCTTTTTAAAAACTTCATACTTTAAGTACCAATAACCATTTCCGATTTCTAGAACGTGCCCGATTAAGGGTTAAGCCTTAAATAAAGCGGCCCATACACTTGCAATATTATTGTATCTGATATTCGCCATATTTTTTCCATTTTGTCCTATATTATGCAATAAGTCGCACTATGTTTTCATTCATTCAATAAAAAAATGAACATAACCTATAGAAATAACATAAACAGCATTGTACAATGTTGCCAACACATTTCATTTTATTTTCGTTGTGCAATAAAAATCAAAAGTATTTTGATTGTTGCCAATATATTGTGCCATCATCGCATAACACATACACATTGGCGATATAATTGTACAATACGTAAAACTGAACAATTTTATTGTAAGTGTATGAGCCGCTTAAGATATTCGATACAGATATCTCATCTTTCAAACATGGTTCGTGTCTTTAATAAATTATATAGAATTTTTGTGATGATCCTCATTTTACAGATTACAGATTCTTACTGAACAAAAAAGTGTATTGGAAAGAAATTAAATGGGCGACTTTTAACAGGAACAAATTCCAAATCACAGAGCGACACATTATTTTAACAAAATCCCGGCAATCTTCAAAAAATGCATTTCTAATATTCTCAAAAGGCCTTTATATAAAGAAATAAATTTTTTCGCAGGTTATGTTTATTAATCAAACAACAGTGCATCAATGATGATCCAATGCACTTGCAAACACTATTAGCTTGATATTAAAATGCTGCTCTACAGAGAAGTGTCGATGCGGAATGACCAAGTTCCATTAAAAGATTCCCCAATTGGAAAGGTGCGAACTTTTTCAAAAGTTAATTTTTTATAGTTCCTCCTTCCGCAATTGCAATCCGTTGGATCATTACAACATGTGTTTCGTTCACTTATTCAGATACACTAAGAACAAGGTAAATTTTTGCTTGGAGATCAGAGCTGCCAACTTTCGTGTATTTTTATCTCGACATACACAAACTTGAATAAATGAAGTAATTTGGGATTTTAAAATTAAAAGAAATATAAATGTAACGCTTAAGGACAGTTTACACTATTACACAAGTCTTACGTATTCTGTAATACTTTGTGAGATAGAAATCTAATGAGTTTTATTGAGACTGTCAAAAAATCTAATGTAACATTACAGTTTGTAGTCACATTATCATACATGAACATGCTTTTGTAAAAATGCAACCCCGATCAAATGAAAAGTATTATTGTTAAGAATTTTTTCAAAAAACGATGAAGTCTTATGAGATGTCAAACTTTTTTTCATAATGCTTTTCATTTTCATCGCACATGCATTCACACTATTAGAATTTTGTATATGACTTGAGTTTTTGACATGTATTAATACAAACCACAATAGTGTAAACAAGCCTTTAGTGACATGAGTAACGAAATTATTATAAATATCGCAGATCTTTATGTCATACAAGAAGATTCGCAGATCTTTATGTCATACTAGAAGGTGACACAATACCTTGTAAAAAATCAAGCGTCTATTGTTTTTTTTTTTTGCACAATGAAGAATAGTGTGTATTGTGTAGGTAACATTGCTTAGTATTATATTTACTTTTCACTGTGTAATAAATTTTCCCATACAAATCTTTTTTTTTGTGTTTTTTCGAGTGACAGAGGTGTTTTCTCGTACCTCGTTTTTTATTGATCAGAGCAAAAAACAGGAACGATTTTGCCCAACTCTAGGCCACCTTTGTTCGAATACTTTCAACAGTATAAACACTTTAACGGAGGTTTCATCAATCTATGATTTATTTATTATTTTTTTTTTAATTATGAAACAAATCCTTAATATAATTATAATTTGCCTTGGAATTTTTATAACTCGACAACGCATTTGTACTCTGAGCATTAAAAAGAACTTTTTTTCGTGAGAAACAAACAACTCGTACTGGACAAGTCGTACAGACGATTTTGACAATTTATTAACCTTTTCGAGAGAACGCTATATTTATTATCGTACACGATACAGATAATTTCCTTAATACCGATTTGAGAATTTTATTTATTTCTTTTTTTTTAGTTTTTTTGTAAAAATTTCTTATCGTTTTTTTTTAACTACATAAAACATTTCTAATAAATTCAACAGTTTTATTGTGCCTCTTTCTAATCTTTAACTTAAAATTCGTAATTTAATAAACAGCTTAATCCCTTAACAAAAAATAAATAAATAAGCCAAACGTTAAAAATAAAATTAAACAACACAAAAATTAGTCACATAAACTTATCAAATCTAAAGTATTTAACAAAATATTTGTCATTTGATTTTCTTTATGGAAGGAAAGGTCATGTGTTTACATACAAAATAAACACTCGCTACGATTTAAAAAAAATAAACACAAATCACCAACAACTTTCACTTTTAATTGTCATACAAGATTTTTTAATTCGAAACAAAAGAAATTTTCATAGACCCTTCAAATACATACTCAACTCGCATTAGAAATTATGATATTAAACATCTGTGATGCCATAAATTCGATTTTAAAAACAAATCAATTCATCTTCCATGCAACCCAACACGATATTTAAGACTGCCAGAATGTAAAAAAGGAGAACAAAATATTCTCTCTCCCTTCGCCATACATAATTAAATTAATTATAGATGGTGAATGCATTGGCCAGAAGAAAACGACTAGAATAGAAACTTTCATCCTAATCTTTTAAAACTCTGTACGTGTGAAGATACAACAACAAAGTAAACACATTTCTTCTTACGTGTACAATGATAAAATTAGGATTTTTCTCTCTCCTTCCGTTCTAGTCATTTTCTATGGCAAGTGCCTCTTAACAGTGGGTAAGTGCACTTTACCCATTGCTGTATTCCTATCCAAATGTATTTAATGCACTCGATATCCGTATCTACAAGTTTGTGTGTATCTGTGTTTTAGATTTTCTTTCTTCAGCCTTGAAAATTCTTGCACTCCTCTTCGTATATTGTTTAAAAAATATTTGTGGATTAAGACTTTTAATTTTGAAAACAGACATTTATGTCTTTAATTTGGTTTGTTTTTATTTTCTATTGGATTAAATTGTTATAAAATGATTTAAAAACGATTTATTAATATTTGCTGTGGAGTGAGTGTAATATTTTGAAGGAAAACATTTATTATAAGTCAGTCCTGAGGTATTTTTTGTGTGTTGATTTTCAATTTTCTGGGAAAATTAAACAGCTGCATTTAAATGTGTCAATACCTCCGACAGGGTCTTAGTTTTAAGGTAGCGATTCATTTTTAAAATAGCGATAAGAAAAATGTTCGGTGTGTATTTAAGTTGTAATATTAAGTAGACGCCTTTAATTCCACTTAATATATTCACTTTGTACGCAATATTTATTTATTTTTTTAACATTTGGCTAAATGATCAGATAATTTTGTAAAATTGTACAAAGTGAAATGTTTGTTGAGTCATAAATTTCCTTATGCGCACATGTGGTGAGAACGTCGTACAAAATTTGTTAAGTGGGGCTAATAAGAAAAGACCTACCCTAAATAAAGTTATTTTTCTGTTATTTAAGGAATAATAATCTCAAGGGATAATCCTAAAAAATAAATCGGTAAAAAAGATCCTTAATATTGAATGAACATCACAAAAAGCTCACTATTGTTATGCTTAATTTTGGTACAACAGTAGAGTTTTTCTTTTTTCGGGTTTTTTTATTGCCCGGGAAAGCGAGATTGATTTTACAATTTCCCGGGAAATCCCGGAAATTCTATTACATGAGTTTTTAAATGCAACAAACGCTTGTTTTTTAAAGCAAAGCCAACGGCATTGATATAAAGGGTAACTGCCTGACCGGCTTCATTTTGGAAAAATACGACCTTAAGATGCCGCCAGCCCATAAACCGCACCAAACAGTCACTCTTTGTTGGTGCATTGGTTTGTCGATAATCACTTTTGGATTATCATTCACCTAAATGCGGCAATTTTGCTTATTGACGACTCAACTGAGGTTTTCACTTCATCACTGAAGATAATTTTCTTCGAAAATTTATCATCCACTGTTGCCATTTCTTTCCACCATTCTGACTATTGACGACATTTGGAATGTTCAAGAGGCTGTAGGTATTGAGTCAATTGCAAAATGAAAGTCTTTATGCATAATGTTCATCAACAACGAGCGTGAGAGGTGCAATTGTTGGGCACGACGACGAGTTGAGGTGGACGGCTTCTCCAGCCACGCTATCGCGAACAGCAGCAATATTTTCCGCAGTACGAGCTTTACAAGCATACACTGGTGTTTTCACAGCTCCTACAGACCAGGTTTGCTGAAATTTTTGCACGATTTTTTGATTGTACGCAAATTTGGACGATTAAATAAACCGAAAAAATCACGGTCAATAAGCCTGAATAACTTTAACGAGTTGCTTCATTGTGTATCTTTCCATGGTTCAACTTGAGTTGGTCTGAAACTGAGGAATGTCAAATGAAATGAAATTCTTAATTTCATTTAAGAAGAGTCCTGTTAGTGAGAAATATTTACAATTAAAATGGATGTTGGCTTAATAGTTAACCTCTAGAGAATTTCATTATTGCACCACTTCCGTCAAAAACTTGTAATGCCTTTTTTAAAGAAACTTATTTGCGTTAAATCAAATCAACATTTTTTTTACTAGTTGCAGAATTCAGCGTTTCCTCAAATGTTTTGTCAACATCTCTTCCATAAATAGCAATTACTTAATTTTCAGAATAGAATCCAAAAAGTGTTTTATGAAGCACCATTAGCAAATAAAAAATTCCCGAAATTTCCGCTCAACACAAATTTAGCTGGATCACTGGACAAAAAATATTTTTTTTAGACTTCCATTTAACAAAGACAAAAGATTTTTTTATTCACAAGACACATGATACAAATTGTTCACATTGTTTTAATGCATCAAACCGAAATATCTAAATGGAATTAAAATCTTCAAACTGTATACAAATAATTATATAAAAGTCTGAAGTTTCATTAAAATTTGTTTTTTAAGTTATTGCCAAATTGTTAATTTCGTAATAGTTCTTTATCAATAACAAGCAAATTTTTTTCTTATTTAAATACCATCTCTGCTAATGCCAACGCGTAACAACAAAATTTTATTAAATCAAATGAATTAACCTAATGAACCAATATTTTTGTTTTTCCAACCGCAACATTTTCCATTTTTTTTTCTTTTGAAATTTGTAATTTCATCATCTGCATGTCTGACAACAGGCCAACTAAAATATCAATACAAAAATTCCCTACAAACATTTACAAAAACACGAAAGTACCTAGAATTTTTAAGGCAACAAAACAAATTACTTAATCCACTTACAAAACTTAACAAATTTAGGAAAATACAAAATAAAATCATCAGCACCTAAAACACAACAATAAGAAGAGAAAAAAAAAACAAAATAATAATAGAAAAGTCCCTGAAAAAACAGCGTGACATTAAGTTAAATAAAATCTAAAACAAGAATTCTAAGCACATTTTCATCAAATAAATGACTTTGCTACCCAATAGGACACATTCACTCAAAAAAAAAAAAAAAACTGCAAGCTAACAACATGACAAAAATGTCACCGCGTCTCATCAAAAAAATTGTTGAGGTAATACTGGCATTACAAAAAATACATTAGAAGCAGCATTCCAAATAAAGTAAAACAAACATGAATAAGAGCAGACGACTAATACTCTAATGCAAACAAGCTGCGAATACTTAGATAAGACCAGCCCAGTAGATTTCATTAAAATATATTTCTAACAAAATTATGATTTAAAGAAAAATTGTGTATTTTAATTAATTTTGAACATATTTGAGTAAAATTTAAGTTGATTCAACTATTTTTTAAGTTAAAGGTTTACTAAATTTTTTAGTTAATATTACCAATAAAATTTGGTTCAGTGTAGTGATTTCATTAGTTACTTGGCATCATATTGAAATCTTAGCAGTTGAAAGCACATGTTTATGTAACAAAATCATGTGCTTTTATAAAAGCGAGAATATAACCACTTTTAAATTACTCCAGATTCATTAGATTACTTCACCCATTCTTTGAATTTAGGTGGAGTTTAGGCAAATGATTCCTTTTTGCATTATAAAAAAACATTTGTCAGTAAATCAAAAGGAATACATTGATTTATGGTTTCCTATTTTCAACTGCCCTTTTATAAAATTTAACAAAGTTTATGGATCTAAAAACTACTGGGCTAGAACGATTACATTTGATGCTGATGGTGTTGTAATGAAATAAACTCAAAAAAACAAAAAAAAAAAAATCATGTTTTCATCAAAAAGTATTTTTTCTTTTTATTGTCGAATGATGGTGGCATGATGGACAATCTGTAATAAATCTGCAAATTCATTCATCACATTGATTGCAAAATACTCTCAACACAAACAAACAAAAGAAAACTCAAACATTTTTGTTACTTAACATTTTGGTTGTATTGAAAATTATTTTGTTCAATCCCAGAAGGAAACTTGAGTGCAAGTGTTTACAGGTCACCAGTTTTGTCGACTATTTTGGTGACTTTTTAGCGACATTGTCAAGGAAGTTTTTACATTTCTCTATTTGCCTTGAATACGAAACAAAATTTTGTTATGAATTTTGTTTTTGTTTTTTTTTTAATAAAAAAATTACAAGCAATATTCAATTCGACATCTTCTTTAAAAAAAAAACTTAAAGTGTAGACTAGATTTACAATAATATAATTGTGATTCTCTTGTTCCAAGGTCTACATATGCACCCAGAGAATAACAGTTTAAATATGGTCACCTCCAACAAAACTATTTTTAAAGAAAATTGTTAACATATTATGTTTAATCTAACCATATTATTTTTATCGACAACCATATTATGGTTAATGAAGTCATCCATCAAGAAGCCACAACCATATTATGGTTGCCTCTAAACATGTTATGGTTGAATATGACAAAAATTTGTTTCTAAATTTACAATAGTATTTTGCTCTTTTCCAAGAGCAACATGTTATGGTTGAAAACCAACCATGCTATTATAAGTTTTAAACATATTTTAGTTATAAACAACAATAAGATGTTCTAAAGCAACCATAATAAGGTTGTGATATCTTGATGGAGAACAACTTAACCCATAATATGGTTGTCGATAACAACAACATGGTTAAATTAAACATAATCGGGCATGTTCTAGAAATCTAAATGAAGTGGAATTGAAAGCGGCATGAAATAACTCCCCAAGAGATAAGTTCCCAAAACGAAAATTAAATAACTCCCCAAAAAAATATATGAGAGGCAAAAACAACGTTTTTTTTGGGGATTTATTACATTTTTTTGGGGACTTGTTTCATTTTTATACTGGGAAGTTATTTCATATGATGGGCCTTAAAGCACAAGGGGTTTAAGTGCCTTTTTCTAAAATTGTGGGTATGGAATTATAGGTAAAGTTCGGAGAAGTTTTTCAGAGCACACGAGGTGAATGTAGGATTCTCATCTGGACGCTAGATATCGTGAACAATTCAAGCACTTGACATTAAAATACCTGCTTCGATTGGAGCACAAGCGAAACAACCACTTTTGTTTCATTATTTAACATAATTCACTTGAACCCATTGTGCTTTAAGCCCCTCATATGAAATAAGTCCTCAAAAATCTGAAATGAAATAAGCCCTTAAAAATATTTTGGGGACTTATTTCATTTTAAAAATTCTAAATTTTGAATTGATTGGATGTTCTGAATACTTTTTGTGAATTTATTTCATTTCAGGAATTCGGGATTTTTTTCAAATGAAATAACTCCTCAATTTTTGGGGATTTATTTCATTTTGAATTGGGAAGTTATTTCATTTCGTTGGGGTTTCATTTTCATTTTTCATTTTCATATGAAATAAGACCCCAAAAATTGGGGAATTATTTCATAATTTTTTTGGGGACTTTTTTCGTGGTGGCTTATTTCATGACGCCGAATTGAAATCGAACGAGATTTTGAACTCAATTATTTACAAAATGACTGTAGTTTTTCCTTTTTTTAATACTGGTTCTTGTTAACATAATTGGTACTTAAAGTATAAAGTTTATAAAGGGAATATATTTTTTAACTTTCTTTACAGGCTCATTTTCAAAATTTGTGCGAATTTAAATCCACTTCATTTCGATTTGTAGAACATGTTTTACAGATTCACCAGTGGCAATTCCTACAGGGATATTATTTATCTATAAATATAGAATGAACTTTTTGCTTTTTTCTCCTGTTGACTACAAATAATCAAATGGAATTTCAAAATGCTGACGACTGTTTTCTTAAATATTTAGCGTGTATAACAAAATACAAATTTATATTAGTGAAAAACGTAAACTGACTTCGAATTCATCAAGTCATTTTCAGAGTTTTACTCGTAAAAAAACTTAAACTTGGGAATAAATGTTTGAAAAAATGATTTTATGATTAAGATAGTTACACTCGAAAAAACAAATTGATGCATTAAACTTATAAACGAAAGCAGTCTTAGCGACTACACGACTTCCAATGCTGGTGGCTGCAGTTGTAGTGGTTCAGTCAGCTACTTAATTATTTTGCGGATTCGCCAATACAAGTGATTGAACGTGTAGAAAAATTTATATGAAAAGCATTAAAAAAACTGAGTGCTTTTAATATAAATTTTACAAAACGTTCAATCACTTGTATTGTGGAAACCGCACATTGCGTTGAGTGATGCCACTAAAATGTTTAAATTTTGTTTTTTTATATAAAATATTTTATAAGCACACCAAAAGAAAAATCGGCTCCACGAAAAGCCCCCCAATGAAATAACGCCCAGGAAATAACCCCCAATGAAATAAATCCCAAAAAATAGGAAATAACACCCAAAAACAGTGAATGAAATAACATCGAAAAATAAATAAAATAAACCCCAAAGCGAAAACGAAACAACCCCCAATATTTGGGAGTTATTTCATATGAGATAACACCCAATGATGAAAATAAAATAACCCCAATGAAATAAACCCCATAAGCAACAAAAATGAAATTATGCCCAAAATTCATAAAAGAGTCAGTTTCAGCAAGGATAACCCCCAAAAATCAACAGCTTTAAAAATGAAATAACCCCCGAATAAAAAATGAAATAACACCCAAATTATACACGCTATGAAACAAGCCCCGAATTTTAAAAATTTGTTGGGTGTTATTTCATTGGAGAATATTTCATAATTTGAAAACCCCAAATGAGGAATGGAATAATTCCCAAAAAAAAATGTAAAAGGGCCCAAAAAAATTGGATGTTATTTCATATGAAATAACACCCAAAAATGTATGAAAAAATTTGGGGAATATTTCATTTCTCGTTTGGGTGTTATTTCATTGGGGGGCTTTTCGTGGAGCCGAAAAATCGTGGTTGTGGTACGTACACACATTGCAAGAGCAACATATTATGATAAGATTTATGATTGCAGTAAACATATTACGATTATTCTTGAATTATATTATGACCAAATATATTCGTAATATCGCATCATAATATTTTTCCCTTAATCATATTAATCATAATGTGTTAAGAAGCAGTCTTATTACTGTCATGGTAACAGTAATAAGTTCAAGAGAATTCACTTTATTATCATGTTAATCATATAATGATACAGCAACACTTTCATAACAATACAAACAAAATTAATATTTTTTTCATTAAAACAATTTTGTAAATTTCTTAACTCACTAACAAATAATTCGATAGGTATGTATATGTAAAAAAAGACACAACTGATGCAAAATTATTTATGACAATAACAAAATATTATTGGAGTAAATATATTTTGATTTCATCTTAAACATACTTGGGGAATTCACAAGGTGTGCTATTAAGTCATATCGTCATAATGTTCTAAATAATATTTTACAATTGTTTAAAAAAAATATTGTTTTGGTTCAAACAAAATAAAAATTGTAATGCTGTGTTCATTGAATCGTCATTACTGTACAGTAGAAAAATAAATTATAAGCGGTTGCCCAAAGCAGTAATACATATTTCTTGTAATTATTTTAAGACATATGACTTTACAACTTGTGAATCCCCCAACTATGACTACGTGTATAAAAGTGATCATGTTATGGCTATTAAGTATCATGAAATGGTTGCGAGTAATATAATATGTTTTCAAAGTAATCACAGCTTAGTTGTTAGAAAAATTATTATGTTTCAGTCAAAAATACTCAAATTTATAATTATATTTTTAATTTTCTTTCAACAAAAAAAATAATTGATTCAATTATCACATTAAATTAATTTAAATACTTTTTAAATAATTTTTTAATTGATAGAAAACTACTAATGATTTTTTCTGTGAATGGACTTACTTCGAGATTGCTTCGCATTATTAAGAAATTCATGATATGTATTACAAAGATATGTGTGCCGGACTCCATTTCGATGTCGGCTATAAGAGTTGGCTTCGTATGGAGTTCATGTTTAATATGCCAAATTATCTTTTGAAACTATGTATATTCTGCGCCTGTGTGATGCTATTGCTAGTTAATTGGTTTCTTCAAATAGATTGCATCAATCGTCAGATAATTGATATTGAATTTATTATTTTAAAACGTGTTCCTAAGCTTTTCATCTTCTCTTGTTATTTCTCTTGCTGTATGCGATATCATTTAAATACACTTTATAAAAAAGGATTAATGAGCTTAACCATAGTTTTACAACTATAAAAAATGTAGGGCATTTCCTAGGTTACGGTTGGTTAAATTTGTAATCAGGGTGTCCCGGTAGGCTAGTTGGTAGTTAACAATAATCATGGAGACATAACTTTATTCTGGTCGGTCTATTGCTGCAAAGGCTTGACCGAATATACTTTTTTACTTGTTCCGGTTGCCCTAACAAAAATCAAACGCAGCTTGAACATTTTCATTATTAAATTATATTTCCTGTATATACAATAGAAATTAGATTGTATTGTCAACTGAAATGCAAAAGGGCCTAACAACCAACAAAAATGTATGTGAATCTAAAAAGGGACAAAAAGAGCGAGAGGACAGGCCACAGGGCTAAGAAACATTCAATAATGCCAAAATTAGCTAAATGGTGCCATAAATTCCATTACTGTATTTCTCTTTGGTAACTATTTAAATAATTTATCGCTATTTCTATGAGTGTATGAATTGTTTCATTAAAGTCAAAACACAATTGATTTGCTAGTTTTTTAAAAGTCCGAAAAAAACTGATGACATTGAATGTCTGTTTTCTACCTTCAGCTTTTTTTGATTCTTGTTTTGAAGTAAATTGTAAATTCTGTAATATTTTTTGATTTTTCCAATAAATGTTTGAAACACCAGAAAAGTGCTGCTTGTCAAGGATTGTGAAAAACATAAATTCAAGTTGTCACTGTATTATTTCGTTCTTTGCATTTTTTCCTTAAACAAACAGCAACAAATTTCAGTAAAGTCATTCGTTTTTTTTTTTTTTTTTTTTTTTTTTTTTGTTTTTTACCTTAAATGTCAAAGTTGATCTGTAGCCACTTTTCAAAAGCATTTGTTTAGTGATTCCTTCATTCATATTTTTTTTTTTGTTGTAAATACAATAGACTTCTTTTTTATTGTTTTCTCTGGCCATTTTCTAACTTTTAAGTAAGGAATTGATTTGTTTTCCATTTTCTGGTAAATGAATTCAATTTGTTTACGTTTTTTCAATTGATTTGCGTCTTCATCTTTTTGTTTTTGAGCTTTTACTTGTTTTGTCAGTAATGACTTATGCAAAAGATTTTTATTGATTTTGTACGAATAAATCGCAATTGTTTTGCTTTTAAGGGATTGTTTAATAATAAAACTCTAGTTTTTAAAGATGTGAAGAGGAAAAGGTTGTGATTTTTTTGTTTTAAAATAAAGGTTTTTGAATAAGTTTTCCTGAATTCAAGTTATTTTCTAAAAAAAAGAGTTACAAGATTTTTTCCTTTAAACTACAACTGGTAACTCATAAAATTAAATTTTGTCGTAAAATATATTTTATTAATTTCTTTTACTAACTTTTCCTTAAACTTTCATTTCATACTGACCAATTTAGAGATGTCTTTAAAGCTCTCTTAAACTTAATGACTGCTTAAATATTCTATAACTTTAAGTTTATTGCAAAACTTTAACAATACAAAATTTCCATTCGAAAAAAATTGAAGATATTAAAAAAAATTTTGGTACGTGTCTAATTGTTTATTTAACAAGAAAACAGGTGGCAATGCATCTTGAAATAAAAAATAAGACACAACAACAAAATTCAAACAACAGTTACATGTTAAAAGCTCGAGGGCACAATTACAAATTTAATGGTATGCAAAAACTGATGTTAAATACTGCCTAAAGGACAAACAAACTCCCACTCACTTTACATTACTTCACTTAACTCCGACTGCGTGCCACTTATAATCAGATGCCACAACTTGTATACCCTCCACCAGGTGAATGACGGTATACTAAGTTTCTGATGCCGTGTGTAACTTTTGTATTGTTCACCTCAGTCGATTATGCCATGTCTGTCTGTTAAAGACACGCTCACTTTCGGAGAAAATCAAAAAGAGCGAAATTGATTTCAAAATGTCTCTAATTATCCTAGGCAAAATCGATTTCGTAGGATAGAGAATAAAACCACATATTTAACGGAGCCGACACCATAAAAAATTGATAATTTTGTTATTAAAGCTCATATAAAGCCTACTCTCGAAAAACAAATTAGTACGCCTAAAACCGTAACGAATAACGCCAGTGTTTTAGAATTTGACCTAATCAGGTTTTATTATTTGAAGTTGGGAGTGAATTTGGGTCTATACTAAACAATATGTTCCATATAAAACCGTAATAAATTTTAAATATTGTGAAATTTTGTGACAATCTGTCCATAATTTACAAAAGCTCCCATATACAGCAGTCTTCTGAAACCCACTTTAAGCCGTATAAAACTCTATAACAAATGTCACTAATGTATGGAAATTTGCTCTAATTTAGTTTTTTTTTAATAGTAGATATCACTCCACATAATTTTGTGATGATTGGTCTATTATTTACAATGGGTCCATTATAAATTCCCTTCACGAAAATGCTGTTATAATTATAATATAATATAATTCATGATATTTTACTCCAATTAGTTAACATTAAGTTTTATATGACTAGAAAACATAAAACTTTCTGATTGTCTGTAAAAAATTTAACATATGTAGGTCCAAGCCGCAGCCAACTTTAATACTGATGTCCATTTTTATAAAGAATAATTAATAATTTATAGGTCCAATATTCTAGCTGTCGATGGAGTGTATCGAAGATTCGGCACCACTGAATATAGTACTCTAATTTGTTTTATATTCGTATTTATTTCGAAAAAAAAAATTAAAACACCAACCAACATCGAAACTTTATATTTGAATTTACAACAACATAGAAAAACTCAAAACTTTTGGTCTACACGACAACAAAAATTAAATAATTGTCAACTAAATGTTTAAGTTAGAGTGCTACTTGTGCTGGATGGAGTTTTTTATTACGAACTGAAGAACACCAAACAAACTTCAGGCAAATGGATAAATATTCATCAGTATAGAAGACGGACATAGTCATAGAGACATAGAACAACTTCAATCGTAAATTTAAAATTACTTTCCTAAAGCAACCAAAAAATACAAGCTTACAAATATTGCGATCAAGTGTAATTTAAGCATTTGTAAGACTTCCATAACTTTTACAATGTAGATGGCGAGCGCAGTAGTAACCGTGCAGGATCAAAAGTGGTCTTATAACTAAAAATACTTTTATTCATTCTTTAAGAATATTTTTGCAAAACTACATTACATTATTTTTTTTAAGATCAGAAGACACTTTTCTATAAAAAGGTTTTTTTATAAAACACTTCACGCATTCGCTGCCCAGGATGTTTTCATGAAACCAACTCCTGAGGCCAGTTCAAGTTTTTTATTCATACCCAACAAACACGGATGTTTGATTTCAAATCATTTGGAAATGACAAACGTTTGATAATGATTTGAAAATCATTTGAAAATCATAGCGTTCACAACAAAAAGGGGAAATTATTTTCAAATTGAAAAATGCCTTTATTTTCAACTTGCTTTCAAACGTAATTCTCAAATTTTTTTCAATTGTGGATTATAATACAATGTGGAATATAAATAAAACTATTTAATTTTTTTAATTTAAATTTATTATTTATTTAAATAAACTTTGAGATAAACATTCGGTATCATAGCTAAAAGATGAAATAGTGTTCTTTCCGTCCTCTAATTCTTGAAAAGACAAAATACTTGGCTCCCTTTTATTTTGAGGATTGTAGCACCGCGATCGTTCAACAATCTATCTTCACTTTTCCGTTTTATTATTTTTTCTTTTTTTTCGTATTTTTAATCATTGTGATTTCTCACAAATAATTTTTATTTTTCACAAGAAGTAAACTGTTCACTTTATATTAAAATTAATTTTTAATAGTAAAACACATGTAACCACAAGGAAAAAAATGTAACTTTAATCGCCATTTTGAATGTTTACATTTATTTTTCGCTTTAGTATTGCCAAGTTTATTTTTGATTTGATTTTAACATTTGACATCAAATTGAAAGAACATTTGATATCAAATGTTTATTTTCAAATCATTATCAATTTGAATTTAAATGTCAAATCAAACAATTGAAAAACGTTTGAGAATTGCGTTTGATGTCAAATGATAAAATCATTTCATATCAAAGGTTTGACTTCGTGTTTGTTGGGTAGCGAGAAATAATGCGATTATATTGTGTAAGAAACACTAACAAATTTTATTTAGGTTGTAGTTTGCTATTAAGAGGTAATTTTATGCACTACGAGATATGTCTAATTGTCGGCAATAAAATAGTTACTACTACGAGTCAAACAATTCTCTATGCCAAAATAATTAAATAAAGTTGACTTTACATGCCATGTTATTTCGGCCTCATCGCTACGGAAGTCGACTACGAGATAACTCGTAGTTGGCAGTGAATGCATTAAGTTGTAAAAAAGTACGTATTGTGAAAAAGCACTTTTTATTATAGTCTGCATAATCCCTAGAGGGAAGCGAACTAACACCAAAGTAGCCCCGTGATAGGTCTTTGGTGGTAGAGACCGGTTCTAATTCTAACACTTTATGTGAATAAGATCTATCACTTTTACATGGGGTTGTCATTGGAGGGGGTCAATTGAAACCATTTGACCAGTCACAGATATTTTCTCAATGAACGTGCTTAGTGTCAGTAACTTAAATGTATTATTATTTCAATACAATGTAGTATTATTTTAATAAAAGAAGTCCTAGAATAAAATTAAAGAACCAATTTTTTAAAAGTCTCAAAAAAAGGCGCCACACCCCGGTGAAGACTGTACTGTAATTTATTACTTCTTCTATAATTTTGTTCTTCATATACCAGTTAAATAATTTGTTCTCCTTTCACTGGTCATGAGTCCTTTCTTTTTGTACTTTTTCTATTTTCACAAATTCCAGGACCAGTCTGTTGGACTAATTGACACAAATTTCCCGCAGGAATGTTATCTTTCAATTCTGCTGGTTTTTTTTGCATTAACCAATTAATTAATAAATCCAGAAAAAACAGAATATTTCCTTTTTTTCAACAAAAACCGGAAAACTATTTTAAATACCCCGGTATTCCGAAAATTTTCGTTTAAGGAGAAATAACGGAATATTTTTTTTCAAAATGTTTAAGTTTTCGATAATATAATATCGACATAACGAGCCCTTACCGCAAAAAAAGCTTAAGCGATATCATTTTCAATTTTCGTTTTTTTTTTCTTACTGGTAACTGGCATTTTAATATTAACACGTCTTTTGGTGCTTTCAAACGAGAAATGCATCTATGGAAACTCGGTTAAGTGCATATGCAGTTCATATAGAAGTAGAAGTATCTTACATATATAAACATCATGAACAAAAACTTGCTTGCATTGAAAATGCTTGCATACATTTGAAATTGAACTAAAATTTATATTATTTAGTTTTGGTAGAATAATTTTGTAAGTTTTTTTTTTTTTGGTAATTCTATGTTTGAAACGATGTGTTTATGCGATATTTTAAAGCTGATTATTTTAATTGTATTAGATTTTGCTGCATACTTAAAAGCGGGATATGCATATAAGTGTCCCGGTAGACTAGCTGGTAGCGAGCTAGTCTATCAGCGCCGGGGTTGCGGGTTCGATTCCCGCCAGAGACTCTGGTTTCTTTCCTACAGACAAGCATAAAAAAGCTTAGCGGGATAAGCTTAGGAAATTAAAAAAAAAAAAAAAATGCTTATACAAAAAATAATTATAGAATTTGAGATAGCAAATTGTGATTGCATAAGTTAAGATGCTTTTAATCGTAAAATTATTTTAACCGGTGTGCACAAAAGCGATATACGTGTATTAAATCGAGTGTTTTTATTAGTCTTAATAGCGCTAACTTTACGCACCCTCAAAAAGTATACACAGCTAAGATTAAAAGATCTTTGCAAACTTCTTTAAAATAGCACAATTTTGCTGAAAGGTCTAAATTCTTAAAAATACTGGAATTCAATTTTATTTCAAGGTTACATAATATTGGAACTATTTTTTTAATTGTATTTATAATTTGAAAAAGTTTTCTGCAATCATGTATTGAATGTTTTTTGTAAACTTGCTCTCGTTCTCCAACGAATCATTCCAATGTTTTGTTATTTAAGTTTATATTAAGTTTTTTATTCAATTCATTCACTCTTATTTTTGTATATGGGCATTTCTCCAATGTCGAATGCGACATTCGTACGCCTTAAAAGTGAAAAAAAACACATTTTTTTTTTAAAAAAAGGCGAAACTTTTAACTCTTGATTAGCACTATAATTTGTGCTACGGTGAATTTGAGCAATTGTTCGTTCTCAAGATAATTAAAAAAACAGGGCATTTTCATGCGACAAAAACAGAAGTCGCCTTTAACGCAAACAGTTCAAACACTGATATCAACGAACCTGATGAAATATTTAAAAGCGACTAATTTTAAAATGTTATGCATTGATGTATCTTAATAATGCTTTTAATATTGTGTAGTTTATTTGTAATTTAATTTTAATCACTGTCGCACGCTACATGTTGCATGCGACATTTTGTTCCATCATACTTTTATGTTTATGTTTTTACTTTGATGTAAAAAGACATGCGTCAGATGATTCTACATTTTTTTAAATACATTCAATATATTTATTTTCCGAACAAAAATTATAAACTTAAAAAAATATCTTCAATAGAGAAAAATACAAATATAGAACAAAAACTTACTTAACTGAAAATAGTAGTGCTAGTCCCAAATAATGTTTTTTAAATGGAATAAGCTGTCCATGCTGCTTGTAGTTGTTGGCCATCGCAAATAAAGATATTTTAGAAAATAATTTTTTTTTTATTTAATGCATTTTACACTTAAGATGTCGCACGCTACAAATTTAAAATAAGTACCAAGAGAAAAGCACAGCTTAATTTTTTTTTATTAAATTTGCAACAAAAATATCTGTTTGTTACTAATATTTGATGCGCATACCCTCGACGCACTGATAACAAATGTTCTTTTCAATGTCGCACGCTACATCGAAATATACGGTAAGGCAAAGTATCGTTCCGTTTACATTTTTCCTATATTGTTTGAATATAAACCGAGATTGAAAAAGCAATTGTCAATGCATAATGTTCCTCATTAAGATCATTTAGCAAAACAAAAGATGCAAAAGAAATGTTCAAACCAGAACTTTTGCACTTGTTCGACTTTGTATTTGAATATTTCAACAACATACTTTAATAGACTTTGAATTTTTTGGCTGCGGTTGACATTTCTGTGGAAATGCCCATATGTAAACCATATCTCTTCTTACCTTTTTGAATGTTTTATATTTAAGTAAATGTGAGTTATTCAACACAGAAAAAATATTTGCAAACAATTATTCAATTAAATAATTAATTGGTGTACATTAATTACTCAATTAATTTTTTGTTTGCTGCAATTAATTTTTTTAATCAAAACCCGTTAAAATAAATGTTTGTGTATAAGTGGTGTATTTTTTAGTTTATGCAATTAATTTTTTAATTGACTAATTTTGTGTCCCATGACTCGAAAATACAAATCCGTTAATTGATATGATCAATTCCTTTGTAGGGACAAAATTAGTTAAATATTTAATTGTCTGAACGAATTGTTTAATTAAAGTTGATTTTCTATTTTTTCTGTGAAAGCAGACCTCTACTTCCAACCAAACTATCCGAGTACCCAAAATTACTTTATTAAAAAAGACACATATAAGAAAGGCATTTAAAATTACAATCACTGCTTTTCTTCAAGAGTGTTTTTCTACATAGAAATTTTTAAAACGTTTTTCAATACTTTCTAAATAATATTTATAAAATTGCTTAAGAGCCTTTATGAAATGCCCTCGTAAAACTTAAGACAAGACCAATCTTGTTGTCTGTCTCTTTGCCACTTAAAAATGTTTATGAGTGTTAAAAAAGGCACTGCGCTTCATTAAGCTGCAAAGAAACACCCAAAAACGATAATAAAAAAAATGTTGTAAATAAATGAATGGCATTTATCTGCGTGTGTAAGAAAATTTGTAGATTTGAACGAGTTTTTACTGCCAGCTACCCCCATGTCCTTGACTACGACTATTGCTACTTAAAACTTTTAGCAAAATTTTACATCTATAAAACACAAACTCCCATAAATCGTTAAATATTTTTTATTGAGTGCTTAACTCTCAGACGAACAAAACAACTTCCCATTGACGAACAGCCTGTGTACCTTTAAAATAATATGGGAAAAAAGACTTCAATGTCTCTTTGGGGTGATGTCTGTTTGGCATTTAGATTCTAGACGACTTTAGCAGCTAAAAGCTGTCATAGTTATTAATTAAAATTTTTTCAATTTTCATACTTTTACGATTTTTTACGAACATTTTTCCCCGATTTTCTTTTTTGTTGTGCGAATGGAAAAGATATACTTCTCATTTCCAACTCCAAATCCACAACATCATCATTATCATCATCGTTTGATGAAGTTTATCTTTTTTTTTCTTTTTCGTGCATTAACAGGAGCCAACATATTCAAGTGTGAAATTGTTGTTGACAAGATGATTTACAAATGGAATAAATGCTTCGTCATCTTTCCACATCAAGTCAATAATTATTTTCAATACTTTCCTGTTTTTCCTTTTTTCTATAATCTAATCAAAATTCTATGTGGGGGAATTTTTAAAGGCTGAAAAGTATGATTTGAGTGTTTCTTGCCTGTTAATGTTTTATTTTGTAAATGTACCTTAAAAAAACTGTAAAGCGTGTATGTTTTTGGGAGCGTGGAAAATTCGATTTATGATGGAGTTTTTAATTGATTTTATTTTTAGAGTTTTTGAGGGGTGTGCAAGATGTGTAACGTTTTTTTATTGACGATAAGAATCAAAAGGCTTAATTCGTTCAAATAGTAGACTAAACATTTAGTTTAGTTCATAACTCCAAACTAAGTTTCAAAGTTGCATGCGATTTCGCCTAGGAGATATAAATATTTCCGATAAGATCCAAGACATCTCATACAGTATGATTAAAGACAATTTTTTTATTTTATAATATCTCTTATGATAATTTTCAACGAAATTCTTAATTTTTTACCGACGAAAATTGTCCGGTTTTTGTCTTTAACAAACCTTCTGAAAAACAAGTAAGAGTGCTATATTCGGCTTGCCGAATCTTATATACCCTTAACCGTTATGTAATAAGAGCTGAAAATTTCATAACTATCGTTCTTTAGATATAAATAAATCTATTTTGTGCCACGCCCAATTCTCCAATCCCGCCAACATTTTGACGGATGTTGTGTATTGATAACTTAGACATTTGTACCTGATTTGGAGACTTTGGTGTTTGCCGTTCAACAGATATATTTAGAAATCTATAGTGCCCTTATAAGGAAGATGCCGAGCCTACCTCTTCAATCCTGTGCTTTTTTTTGTAAAGAGAGGTTGTGTTTTGATAACCCAGTTATGTATGTAGTAGTTTTACAATTTTTCTCTTACCGTTCTTTAGATAAAAATAAATCTATTTCGTGCCACGCCCACTTCTCATGATTGTACCTAATTTGGAAGCTTTGGCTCCTGCGTTTCTCCAAATATACAAAAACAAAACAACCAGGGATTTTGGGTAGATTTACAGGCATTGTAAAACCGATCTGGCTGAATTTTAATAGCCATCTTCAACTTTAAAAAAGTCGAGCAAAACTTTTCAAAAATTATCCACAAAATTTTACTTTTTTAAAGCAAATTATAAACTTGATTGTTTATACTATTTTGTAAAAAGACGATTTGGAAACAAATCTGACACTCCAAAATTTTACAACATTTATTTAAGACACAAAACATGCATTAAAAGTAAAAATTTGTTGTAAATTCCGCCTTTTTTTTGATAATACACTCAATTGTTACGATTAAATGATTAAAAAAGAAAATGGTGATAAGTTTTATTGGATTAATAATAAAATTAAATACAAAATGTAGTTTAATAATACCTTAACAAAGGTCCAGCTTAAGAGCTTGTGGACCAAAAAAATTGGTAATTTTCCACGGACGTAGCACATTTTTGTTGGTTCGCTTAGTGTTTCCTGGACTTGGCACATTTGAATACAAAAAAAAACAGGAAAACGACTTGAAGGTATTTGTTGTGGTGGAAATTTTCAAGTTCAAATTATTCTGGATTAACGTAACTTTTTACCGATAGCTAAAGGTAGGATTTTACCGGCCGTACAAAAAGTCTTCCATTATTACAACTTTACTTTTACCTACCAGGTAGAATGAACCTTAATTTACTTTATCGCTCACTTTTGCTTAAAGCAATATTTAAATAATGGAACACTTTTTATAAGGCCGGTTAAAGTATACTTTTAGGTATCGGTAAGTTGTGAAAAAGGGCCCTATTTGCTCACTTATCTAGCAAAATGTGCTTATACCTACACCACAATAGTGGAGAGGGTATTGTGCGCGTTTATGCTGATGCTTACAAAACTTTAAAAAATTGGTACTAGACCCACCGTTATGTATACTGATCACTTTCTTAGTAGATTTATCGATTTCCGTCCGTCCGACCAACTGGCTGGCTGGCTGGGCGGCAATTCTGAAGATTATTTGATGAAAATTTTACTACCCGATTAACTGATCGTTAACTTTTCGGTTAACGATTTAACCGCTTAATTTTTGTCAATTAACCGAATAACCGATGAAACAAAATTTTTAATTTGTTGTTGTATTATAACATATTTTTTTGTGTTTTCAATTATTTGCTTCATCTCATATGCAAAAGGTATGTGTTTAGAAAATATTTTTCAATATAAAAAATTTGCTTCTAGCAATACATTCAAAAAAAAAAATACAGTACAAAAGCAGAAACTAATGAATTCGGGAATAAGCGTTCTTGTAAAATGTTCGATGCAGAAACTAATGAATTCGGAAATAAACGTTCTTGCGAAATGCTCGTTGCTGAGCTTTGCCAGGCTGATTCAGATGATGACCTGACAACAGAAGAAACTCTGGATAGTAATACAAAGAATCATTTAACAAAATTAATCGAAGCAATTAGAAGTGTTAAAAATTTTAAAAAATTAAAAAAAAGACTCTAGTGGCATAATGGAAAATTTTTATGTTTAGAGAAATTCAGGAAAAGGACTGAAAAATATGAATTTTTGTATTATGGGTTGCTTTCGATTTCTTCAACATCTACGATAAGTGAAAAAATTTTTTCCAAGTCAAGTTTTATCAAATAATAAATAATTAATCAATTTTTATTTATTGAAATAACTTAATCTATAAAAAAATCTTTATCAATCGTTTAACCGTTCAATAACAAAATTAACTGATTAAACCAAAACATCGGTTAATTAATTGAGCAATTAACCGATTAAAGCTATACCCAAGTACATAGGATCTTCTTATCACAAGGACCAAGCATATTGGAAATGGTGAAAATTGGTCCATACCATCTGATGGTATTTAGATAAAATTTGTTCCAAACTTATTTGATTGCAATCATACTGATCTTCCTAAATTTTATTGGAATCGGTTCATATTTGGCCACAGCTAACACACAAACAATATTCCCGAAATTATATTTTAATGCCATAACATCCTTTTGAATGGTGGTTGGTATTGACATAAAAATTGACGACAATAACTTTTACGATAGCTGCCATGTCGTGACAAAATGTTTTACTGTACAGTCAACTTACCATTGGGGCCATAAAAACCCCATCCTAAAATCACCAAAAGGCAAATAAATCCCATGTAGATGAAGATATTCCTCGATTAATATATATTAAATTACTTTTACATGAATCTTAACCTAATTACCTAAGGGTCCAAAATGTGTACACTCTTGAAAATTTGTTTTAAAATATTGTAGGGCAGGGAATTACATGATCGGGCTTGACGGACTATACTTTCCTGCTTGTTTTTTTAATTTTAGCTGGATTTTAGGTTTTTCTTAATTTTTTCATATAAAGCTTATTCCTAGTCTAGTTATGCAATATTAAACTCGAAGATAAATTAAAATTTCCCTTGCCTATTAAAGATACAAAATTCAATGCTTTAACTTTCGTCTCAACTAAAATTCAACAAAAAAAAAATCAAAGACATTGTTAAAGCATATTCTACTTAGATTCAAAGATAAATTAACTTAAATTTAAAATTAATGGCGGCCAGACATAAAATCTATTAATCTAACTAAAATAGAACAATTCTTAACTTAAGCCATAAATAAAGGTTTTAGGAAATTCCTTTCTCTGCACTGTCTATTCAAAACTCCTTAACATCTTTTTTACATCAAAGAAAGTGAAGTGGTACAGAGTTTTTTTTTTAAATATTGTCTGCTACAAATCCTTACAATTCTTGTGCAATTACTAAACTATTTACAAAAACATAAACCGAATTTAATCTACACTTAATATCGCCATTTTCACTTTAGTAATAAACTTTGCTTCCTTCCTTTACACACTTAAACACCATCCGCCTGCCTGCATGTCTGTCCGCACTATTCATTCATCAATTTTTATTTACAACGCTTTTTTCCTCTATTGTCTTAACCAGCCATTCAACGTCGAATAACAAAAGAATTTTCTAAAATCGCTGCTATCCTGTTGAGGTACTAAACTCTCTTCCATGCTCAACCAGCCAGGCATCCAATTAAATACAATAGAAACCAAAAAAAAAATCAACTTTTATCTAAAGAACGGTTTGGCGTAAAAAAACGTTTCATCATGAATAACAACTTTACTAGAGTCTCTATTTTCATGAACTTAATTAACGGGGTTGTATGAAATTAACAGCTCCACTACGGCTTTTGAAGCTGCCTACTCACTACCTCCTACAATGGCTTTTACAGCAGTTGGTGGGGGTTTTTATGTTTCCAATTTACTTTCACTAGAGATCAACATCACACGAGTTGGTAATTGTTACAAAAATCTAATTAAATGGTCGGCCTCCGTGATGTTGCAGTAGAATCTATCTAACTACTCCGCCCATTCAATAGAATGTATGTTATGCATTGTTTCGGAAAAAAGTTGCTTGATGTAAACAACTGATTTTTATGGAGGGTAAATTCATAAGCATTAAAATTCGTTTTATAGCCACACCACATCAAATTTCCAGAAGTATACTGATCTACTCAGAATAACTTTCTGGGTCGATATAACGATGTCAGTCCGCCCGGTGGGCGTAAACTTTATGGTCAAAGTACAGTTCACAATTTTGGAGATAAAATTTGATACTAACTGTCACAAAGATCAAATCTGTTGAAAGGTGGTAGGAATCGGTCCACACCTTCACATAGCCCCCATACAAGCATCTTTGTGGCCACAACCCATCTTATTATGTTGGTATTTAGATTGTATTTGGTCGAAACTTATCTTATCGCAATATAAATCATCCAATAAAATTTGTTGGAATCGACCCATATAAGACCAAAAATTTTATACGAATATCACTTCCTTATAAATGTTTAAAATTAATCAAAACTTTCTTTATCGTTTTCATAGAAAAAAACATTTTTGTCCCGTGCGGCAAATTGTAGAAATCTACTCTATTTGTAGTGCCCTGTAAAACCGATTGCATCTGTTTTAACATGGGGATATTTTTATAATGAAGATTGTCTCAAATATTTTAGACAAGCTATAAAATTGATTAAAAGTCTTAAAACTATAAGGAGTGGCAAAAATTCGTTAAAAATTCCTAAATTAGAGGAAATCCGCAAAAACTTCCAAACAGCTTCATGATAGCTAAGGTTAATATTTATTAAAAATCTTAAGCCTGAATTAAATATTAAAAATTTGGATTAAAAAGCATAAATAGTTCAACAAAATAACCACAATTCTAATTATTGTTAAAGCTAAGGCACGAGCTCTATGTGTACATTTGTCCTTCAAGTTGTGCTGAAAAAGGCCAACAAGAAAAATAAAGACAAAATGAAAAAACAAAAAAATGTACTTTTGACATCAAGAAGAATTCTTGACAAAAGTACGGAAAAAACAGAAGTTAGGAAAAACATGTAAAATCAATTAAAATGGATAATCATTCAAAAAAGCAAATTTCGATCGAAAGGTTAACAATGTTTAACTATTGACGTCAGCAGTCGTCGATGGCTGCGAGTGTAAAACGGCAAATCCATCTGAGGAGATCGAGTGGTTGCGATCGAAACATGTCATGGTAACCAGCCGCCTGGGTTCGAATCTCAGGTCAGTCAAGAATGAATGATTATCAATAATAATTTTAATTTATTTTCATGTTGTAAAATTCCTTTCTTCATAAAAATAATTAAATTAAAATTAAATTTGATGGACTTAAGCCTGATTAAAATATTTAAAATTTGGATTAAAAACCATAAATAGTTTAACAAAATAATCACAATTCTAATTATTTTATTAAAAATCTTTAAAACTATAAAAAGTCAGAACACTTACAGTAAAACCCCGGTTTTATCGTATAATTTCCGAAAATTCGAGAAAAATTGCAAAATTGGAAACAGGCTCTCAAATTTATTTGAAACGGCAAAATCGGTTTAAAAACCCAAATATAAGATAAGATCATATATAGCGTTAAAAATAGCTATCATGATGCCAAACTCAATCGCTTAACGAGCTTTGGACCTGGTGGCAGAGACCTGCGCCGAAGCAGCTAACAGCCGGCTAAGCCAGCTGCCGATAAAAATGTTTGTAGCCGCCGCCGCCGACAATTCTTTAGCTAAGCATCGGCTCCAGCTAAGCCACCGATTACTTTTTAAAGAATTTCTATTTCTTTTAAACACCTTACAACATTATTTTTTGGTTGTATATCTTTATTTCGTCGGCAGCATATGTTTACAACAAAATAAGGTATCGATTATCAGAAGCCATTAATTTGTTTTAGAAGCTTTTAAAAATATAAGTTTTAATACGTAACACTTCCAAATTACTTTAAAAGAATACATTGAACTGCTTTATTTTGTAATGAGTTTAATATTTTTCATGAATTAATTTGTTTTAAAACTTAAACATAAACATTTAATTATAATTATGTATATGAATTTTAAAAATTGGCCTTTATATATGAAATCCCGATCCGTCCCGGGATCCCGTTTTTTTGAATAAAAAATCCCGAATCCCGGGTTTCAAAAACCTGGTCGCATTTGGCATCCCTAGTGCGCACAAATGTTCATACAATTTTTATATTTTCTATCAGCTAACAGCCGGCTTTGAGCCGCCGCCCAGTGTTTTTTGCGTCAGCCACCGCCGCCAATTAAATCCCACGGCGCAAGTCTCTGCCTGGTGGGTGATTCTATCAGTCGTTTTCGAATACTTTTTCGATTCGAACGCCAATTTTTTTTTTTAATTGTTTCAGTCGAAACTGAACAAATTGAAATTATTTCAGTATTGTGCTTTACAACACTGAAGAAATTTTTTTTATTTGTTCAATATCAAGGCGAATTCATACAAGGTGGTCCTATTTTGAAAACGTTTCCAACACTGAAAAATATTTTAACGTTGTGCCAAAAATAATACAACAATTAAAAAAAGTAGACAATTTAAATAAATATTTAATTTTCTTTGTAATTTTTAAATTGTTTGTTTTGAAATGTAATAATTTAAAAAAAAATGTAAATTTCTTAATTTCAAGCGAACATTATAGAACTTAGTAATCTTTCCGCAGAACCACATGAACTGTATATCATTTTGACACAAGGTTAGTAATCGGATGTAGCAAGATAAGGTTGCCTGGTGTAAATTCGCCTTGTTCACTATCAAATGAAAAAATAAGAAATAAATTCCTGTAAATGAGTTTTAAAAGCCTTTTCAAATCCGGAGATTGCATGGCCTGTAGTACAGTGTAAGATTTAAGCGATGCCATAGTAGAATCAGATCAGAATTTAATCTGATTGTAAAAAATCTGTTTTAAAATTTAGATAAGCATTATCCAAAAATGTATTTTGCCATACATATTTCAAGAACTCTTTAAATTTTTATTTCAATCCCTTCTAAATTTAGCCACTAAAAAACACTACATCACCCAACTGATAAGTTTGTTCCAACGCTTACTTACCTTGCATAATAGGCAGCCGCTGCCATGGCCTGTGCCGTTTCTAAACTGACTTCTATCTTTTTGCCATGACGATACGGCAACTTTGCCGTGCCGTCTTGTTCAAGCACTAAAACATCCGGAAACTCTCCAGTATCCTCCTCGAGCACAATTGGCAAGGCGGATGGTCTATTGTTGCGATTATTATTGCCATTGATGATGATGCCGCTGCTGTTGTTGTTGTTAACATTGTTCAAAGTCGAAGATGATGAGGTAGTCGGCAGTAAGCCGGCTTGTTGTAAAGTATGTTCGACCGAAAGTGGGGCATCGTGTTCATCCAAAGTATCAGTCATCAACAATTCAATGGTGGTAGAGCAAGTGTTCAAAGAAGCAGTGGTGGCACTGCGGGTGCTGCAATTGTTACTATGTTGGCCGGGTGTTGCGGAAACTTGCATGAGATTTTCTTGGTGGGCACCTAAAGGATGTTCGCGCGTGCTTTGCTGTTGTTGCTGTGTGTTCGGCGGATGCTGCTGTTTAGTATTAACATGTTTGTTTATGCCACTGCCTACTGTTAGCTGTTGTTGCAATTTCTCATTTACATCATTCTGTGTGAGAGTTTTGATTTGTAATTGCTGCTGCTGTAGTTGTTGTTGTTGCAGATGTTTTTGATTTTGTTCCCTTAACTGTTGGTACAAAATACTTCTGTGCTCCCCATCCGCTTTGGTTCTTTGTTGCAGACTATAAGGATACTGGGCAGGTGTTTTGTTTATGCCGTTGGCCAATAGAGGCGGTGGGGCCACATAGGCCGGCGGTTGTATATGCAGCATTTTATTGCTGACTTTTTTATCCGAATCTTTATCGTGAGACGGTTTCTTATGGGATTTGTGGGTTTTCGATGTATTGGCCGCTGCCGCCATCAATTTCTTTTTCAAAAGTCTTGAGGGCGGTAAAGGAGGAGGCGGATTACTTATATGTTGATTACGTTCCGGAGGTGGTGGTGGCATTGGTGGTCTTTCTTTAATAGTTTCGTACACATGATTTAATGGTGCCGGCGGTGGTGGAGGTTGATGATTGTGGGCATCGAACAGAAAATGCTTTTTGGTGTCTACAGGATCTACATAGGAATCGGAAAATTTAAAGTGCTGTTGTTCGTATGTTACTGAGGCCGTTGGTTGTATAACTATTGGCTGGTTTGGAGGTGGCGGTAATTTTGTTGAATGTATTTGTGCTTTGGGATGTTTATGCAACCAAATTTGTCCCGAGCTTTGCAAATTAGGGGGCAAAGGTATTTGAGCTCTATTTACAGTTTTTTGCTGTGAATGTTGCAGCTGCTGCTGCTGTTGATGTGTGGCGAATTGATAATGTTGTTGCAACTGTTGTTGCTGATCCGTTTCCTGAAATGTTGTGTGACTCAACAAGTTACGCTCGTAAATGTCATTTAATAAATTTGTGGCATTTTTGGAAATCTGATTGAAAGTATTCTGTTGTTGCTGTTGCTGTTGGTGTGTATGTGTCATCTTTTGATGTTGAATTGGTATGCGGGTCTTGTTTGAATTTTGTGGTTGTTGTATCTGACCAATGCTTAGACGATTTGAAGCAGTATTAGCATTTGAAAAACCAGCTGGTAAATACTGCTGCTGTTGCTGAGGGTATTGCTGTTGCTGTTGGAATTGCAATTCATATGTTGGCCCTTTAAGTTTTAGGAATTTCTGGTGCTGTTGTTGGGGATTCATTTGTACGTTTCCGACATTTAAAATTTGATACGGCTGTTGAAGCTGCATTTGTTTTTGCAATTGTTGCTGTTGTTGTTGAAATTGTATTTTCCTTTGCTGTTGATATTGTTGATAGCTTGGCCTTTGCATTGCCATTGCATTATTCCCTGTATGCATGTTGGCTGCTGCAGTTCCGTTGTTTGTTGTGGTATTGTCGGTGGGGATGTTGTTGGCATGATTGGTAGCTGGAGCAGCAGTAGAAATATTATTTTCATTTCGTTTTATACCCACATGTCTAGGCCGATGGACAGAAGCCTGCAAAACAAAACGGAAATATGTTAAATATTTTCTTAATTATAAATTTGTTTAAAGGATGAGAAGAGCAGACAGTTGGGTTAATACATTAAGAGGAAATAAATTGAAAGCAACATTTAATAAATTAAAAACAAAACTCTTTAAAATAAATGAAAGTAGCAAAACAATGAAAAAACTAAATAATTGCTTGTATCAAGATTCGCCAATTTACTAAAAATCGCCTAAATAAAAACGCTTCATAAGTTGCAAGATTCAAAAATATCGCCAAAAATTTAATTTGATTGGTTCAAATCGGGGGAAAAATGTTGTAATCACCACAATCTCGTATAAAATTTACCTCGAAATTTGTTCAGTTTTCCCCTGAAAAATGTATGTAGAAAAGCCAAATTTCAACTAAATTAAAATTCTTAAGAAAATTAAAAATTCTCGGGAACGAAAAAACATTGAAAGTTCGAAAATTAAATATAATTTAAAAAAACAACTGCTTCAAATCGCTTTTCTTAAAAAAGTTTTATGAATCGAATTTATCGCCAAAATACAGTCAGAAACAGCAATTTTCAAAAACACAGAAGAAAAGAAAAATAAATGTTTTCTATTTTTAATTTCTTCAATAAAGCATGATCCAATAACATCAACTTAGAAAACCTTAATTAGTTTCCAAATCAAAATCGTCATTCAACACCACAAGTTTTGAGCTTGAAAACTGAAACTTCCATTGCACATGTTGCCACTACAATGTTATTTTCTTGCAACTCCCCTCTAATTGTTAATGTCATGAACAACCATCTCTTTAATTATTTGCCTTTCGAATCATTTTCAATTAGCATTAATCACTCAAAAACATTCCTAAAATTTCTTTAAAATTCTTAATTCCCAACAGTATGTTCGCACTAAAAAAAAAGCAGCAACACACACACGCGTTTGAAATGTTTTCATTTTATTTTTGTTTGAATTAATTGTTTATGATCTTAAAATCAAAAAAAAAAACAAAAACACTCGAACAAACTAAAAATAAAACAAAAAAAAACCCCAAAAAAAACTATAAAAATGTTGAAACTTCATGTAGTTTTTATGATTGACTGGAAGTGTCATGGAAATGGAATTAAACATTAAAAAATAAAGACACAAACGCCTCCAAACATTGAGTTACAAAAAAAAAACAGAAATGAGAAATGCGATATAAATTTTATGACGACTGTCATACAACATCATCATGTTGCACTTGTCATAAAATTGGGCATTTACAAGAGGCATCATGCACAAGTGTGTTGTGTTGTTTGCTCGTTTGGCGGAACAACATTTTAGTTACTCAAACTTAATGAACACAAAAATATTAATTATAGACTTTTGTTAAAGATTTAAGGATTTTTTTTTTCGTAAAAACATTTGCACTTTAGCCAACGAATTAGTGAAGATTTGAGGTTAATTTACTGCTGTAAATATTTCAAAATGTTGAACATAAAAAATTTTGTGAACATTTCTGTTAAAACTTGCACTAATTTTTTTAATTAAAATATCTATAAATCATAGAGTATTTAAGTATTTTATTTTATGAGATTTGCTGTTCTTCAACGCATTTAAAGGAACCGTTGGCTAATGAAATATTTCGTCAATTCCATTAAGTTGTTAACATTTAAACATGGCTGTGTAAAATTTTATAATTGTTTTGTTTTGGCATAAAAATTAATAAATTTCTTTAATTTTTTTTTTTTTATAAAACATATACTTACAAATACTTGTGCCCCAGTCACGGAAGATTGTGAGGAATCATCATCACTGCATCTGTAGTGAAAAAATTAATAAAATGAAATAGAAACCATTATTTTGAAAAACTTTTATAAGTTATTTTTTAAAAAGTGAACATAAATTTTTAAATATTTTTAATAGCAACTAATTCTTTTCGAACAATTTTTTTATAATTGCCAACTAATTTAATAAGTTGTCACACTTAGCAAATATTTGACACAGCAAACGTAACTACTGTTTTAAGACCTTGTTACGCATACGTAAATATTGAGGACACGTAAATGTTGAAACTCTTTAATCGTTGCTAGCTATTTAAATTACGGAAACGTTTCATGAGGTGTTGAAATTTGTGAAAAAGAAAACAAAAAATTTTAAAAAATTTGTTGTGATTTTTACAAAAAAAGATTTCATTCTCATAAATTTGTTTCTTCTGTTTTTTGTACGTTGTAAAATATAATTCTGTGCGTTGATGTTCGCTCTATCAATAAATATAAACTTTTTTAAGAGCTGATAAGTCAAAATTCATAGAAATTTTAATTTTAGCACGTTTATCCGCAACGTTGCATTATTTAGTATAAATTTACACGTTTCATCTTTTGATGCTCAACTTCTTTTCAATTCCCTTTTAAAGATGGTTTCAACTTTTTTCAGTTCAAAACAACAACAATTTTATTAACAGCGAATCAAAGAGAAAAAGAAATGAAAAAAATTACATGCATCCATCGTTGTGCACATACCAGCGAATAAAAACATAAAGCGTACTGACCGAGTACAGGCATATCCCTACTAACCCATTTCATCTTTCTTCTCTCACCTAAAAACATAAGAGTTGAGCATCAAAAGGTCAAACGTGTGAAAGCAGACTTAAGAATATCTAACTTTTGTACATAACCTCGAAAAGAAAAACGAAACAGCTGATCCGCAACGCATACATTTACGAAAAAGTGACGAAGCTTTTATAATAAGCATATGCTTAGTGTTGCCTAACGTCTGCCAGATCAAACCCATTTTTTTAAAAATAAAGTATACCAAGGCAATAAAAACTTGTTAAAAAGAAACTAAATGGTTGATCAATTAAGTGGTGTTATGGACTTTTGTTTTATGTCAAGTATTCGGTAAATGTAAACAAATTATGATTTGCAAAATTCGTTCATTGTAAAAATTTTATTTTATGGAAATTCCTTGTATGGAGAACCAAATATGCACACTAAAGTTGTAAGAAACAAGTTAGAGTGATATATTCGGCTGTGCTGAATCTTGATACCCTCCACCAACAGTTCGAATACATCAGGATAGATATCTATATGATATCAATTTATTATTATTTATGCGGTTGCGGATCAGAAAGTTTATGTTTAGTGTTTTTCTTTTTAGAAATTTAAACTAGCTTGAGTAAAATATAATGATTTGTAACACTTAAAGCCAAACTAAAATGTTTTTCATGAGGATTTATATTGGGCCTATGGTAAATTATGGACCAGTTAATCCCAAAATTCGGCAAAGTGATTTCTGGTATTAAAAGACATACATTTTAATCAATTTCAATACTGCAGTGAAATTAGTTTAAGCGTTTTCAGAAAAAGGAGGAATACATTTTTTTATGACAGCATTATTTTTTACGGGCTTAAGCTTATTAAACTGTTTTCCGTGGGTATGGTTAATATGGGGCCTATAGTAAATTATTGACCGATCTTTACGAAATTTTTTATTGTGATTTCTAGTCCTTTAAAACTGTCACGTAGTATGGCTTATATAGGGTCTAGGGTAAATGGTGTACCGATCTTCACGAACACTATGATTTCCAGTCGTATGAAACGATATGTGCAGAATTTTATATCATTCCTTTTATGTTAGTTTTTGTAACAAAATTATGAATTTTTTAAGGTGGTGGTTCCACATTTTGATTCATACCTCTCATCCTACTAAGCCGATTGCGCTGGACTCGAATCCCAAACTGCTTTAGAGTACTACAAGCAATTTGACACCAAGTTTGTTAATTTTGTCTGAGTTGTTCGAAAGCGAGCTTGTTTTTAACAGCGGACAGACAGACGGACATGGCTAAATCGACTTAGAATTTGTCAAGGACGCAGAATATATATGTATACTTTATTGGTTCTTAGATGTGTAACAAAAAAGTTTGATACGGAATGCCAAACTTAGTACAGCCTCATTCACCACTAGTGGTGGTGGCGGGTATAAAAAGCTGTGTTTTTAAAATCAATTAATAATAGGGAGAGCTTCATTGTAGAGAAGTTCATTATAGAGCAGATCGACCGTACAACAAAATACGATCTTTAACAATGTAAAGCTTTACGAGCAAGGACCAAATAGTTTTTGAAAATATCAAATACATTCCAAATTAAGATTTATTAAACAAAAGCCAGGTGGTCGTCTAACAGAAGTAATACATACTTTTAATTTTTTGGTTTAAAAAAAAATGTGTTGCATGTGGAAATTAAAGTTTTCCGTTTTTAAGCCAGTTAAGCAAGACCAAATCGAATTTACACCAGGTAACCTTATCTTGCTACGTAAGCAACAGCTGATTACTAACCTTGTGTCAAAATTATATACCGTTCATGTGGTTCTGGGGAATATTTACTAAATTTTATAATTTTCGCTTAAAGTTATGATATTAAAAATTTTTTAAATTATTACATTTCAAACAAATAATTTAATATTAAAAAGAAAATGGAATATTTGTTTAAATTGTTTACTACTGTGTTATATTATCAAGCGCGAATCTTATAGAGTTGCGCAGACGCGGTGGACCTGTAAGTCCACCTGCTCGATATCTAGGATACTATGGCCTGGATATGACGAACGGTGAACTAGGTCTCTACTTAGGTTCAACAGGGACCAGATTAGGACAGTGATATCGGTTATGACTGGGCACTGGCCGGTCGGGACTCATGCTGGAAGAATGGGTCTGGAATTTAACGACTACTGCATAAGTTGTCAGAATGAGGAGGAAGGTGGGACTATGCTTCACTTTCTTTGTCAATGCCAAGGTTTGCAGGGCACCAGGGCAAAATTCCTGGGGGAACCGGTGTTTGCGTGCTTGGGGGATCTATCCAGGATAGAACCTAAATCGATTCTTCTCTTCATTAAGAAAACGAAGTGGTTGGACTTTGCAGTGACGCCATCTGTGTAACTGCTCCATAGGATGGGCATTGGCACTGGGTATTACAAAGAGACCAGTAAAGGACACAAGTAAGCTGTCTCTCGATGGCTACCCATGGAACCTAACCTAACCTTACTAATGTGTTGTATTATTTTTGACACAACGTTAAAATAATTTACAGTGTTGTAAACGTTTTCAAAATAAGACCACCTTGTATGAATTCGCCTTGAGCAAGCCAGTCTTCATAAAAAGTCTTTTGTACTTTTAAATAGTTTATTGTGCTTTGTCATAAAAACTCAAACAAAAAAATATTTACAGACATCAATTTTAAATATATTATAGTTTTTCCAAAATTAAATCTGTTTCTTAACTTTTGGGGTAAAGTTCGTAAAAATGAGAGTAAAGTTATGATTACACGTTGTCGGAATGCAAAAATTTTACACAATTTTCATTGTCCCAATCAAATTCTCTGCAATCTGATCTTTAATAAATTTAACTGTCTTAAATTTTTGTAAGACGATTGAAGGGCAAAAATTGGCGCTGTTCTGCTAGTTGTCAAATATTGTTAAGATTATTTTTAAAAAATAAGTATTTTTAACAAATAAAATATGGAAAATTTTCTTTCTTGTTTTTAAATGATTTAAATATTCACTAGGTCAACTTTACAACAACACTGCTTTTGTGGTCTGATTGCTAAAAATGGTTATTTACATAATAAACTGTATTTTATATACAAGAGTTGACAACTCGACCACCGAAAAAAACTAGCTGTTGTCTTGACCTCACCTACTAGGGAATTCGCCTTGGGTAAGATGAGTGAAGTTGCAATAAAAAAATATTGGGAAAAATTGTATCTAAGTATGTACCAACATAATAAGATAGATTTTGGGCACAAACACTTTTTCGGAAAGATGATTTTAATAGGCTTCATCTTTATGACAAATTTCATTAAATTACCTTAAATTAATTAATACCTGTACGTGATTTTGAGTCGATCAGTATATTTAAAGGTATAATACTAATATTTTTTTGTAATACAAATCAGCACAAACGCATAGTAGTACCCCCATACCTATTGTAGTGTGATTTCGGACTTTTATCAACAAAAAGTTATCTCAAATTAATGTTGGACTTTGAGTTCGACATGTACGGCCAAATTATTTCCATATGCGGTGCAACGATTAATGTGCTGTTTTTTGGGCGATTGTCATACATATAAATTTTACTACACAATCACTTGCCTGTTTTTTAGAAGCAGGCCAAAAAATTGGAATTCGAATTTTAATTTCACCACCTCATGTTTATCAAATACTGACACCACTTTCGAGTGGTATAATGCAAGTTCGAATAAAATATGTGATAAATAAGTGAATTAAAATATTAATGGTTGGAAATTGACATTCAGATGGCAGGACTAACTAACTAATACATGAGTTCAAATTAAAGCATTTTATTAAAGACAGATACCAATCAAATATTTTTGTTGGGAACCCAATTTATTCACCTTATTTTAGACATAAACCATCATAAAATTCCCCACTTTATGTTTGCTTTTCAAACTTCTTATAGCTAGAAAACTCACCTTTTATCATCGACCACCTCAAAACGTTGCTGCTGCTGTTGCTGCACTGATTTGCCACTTTTCCCACCATGGGCCGAAGGCCTTCTTGAAGTTCTTTGAGAACGATTTGATTTCGTGCGTTTTAGCATTTCAAATGTTTAACTATTTTATTGTTTTTATTTCCGATTTTAGCAATATTTATTCACTATTTTACACATTTTGTAGTTGTTTTTATATAAAAGTGCGTGTTGTGTTGCTATTGTTATTGTACTTGTTGTTGATTGGCCGGAGCAACCTTTGTTTTTTTTAAATTTATTATTTGAATAAATGTATGCGTAACGTTGTTATTGTACTATGGTATCTTTGTTGATAATGATGTTTTTAGTTATTAAGCTCTTTCATTGTCTTTCCGTGCTTTATACACAGTTCTGGGTCTATTCCATGTCACAGCAGAGAATATTTTATCTATAAAGATAGGAAACAATGAAGAAAAAAATTTACAACATGATTTTAGTAAAAACAAAATGTTGTGATTTCTTTACAATGCTTTTTAATTGAAAATGCGTAAGCAGTGTAAATTGATTGATAGATTGTTAAGAATTGATATGTTTTAGAGCAATAAAGTTCGTACATACATTTGGACTGTAATAAATTCTATTAGTTGTACACCAAATATTGATAAAAAAAAAAAATTTACATATACATGCATATATACATATATTTAAAAAAAAATAGGTCAAGAAATAATGGTCCTATATTAAAAATCACTTCTAAGTCGATTTCTGTGTATCCACGTGCTACTTGATTTTAAAGACCAAATTTTAATTCTGAATATAAAACTAATAAATAAAATTATTTTGGCTCATAAACGAATTTTATTGTAAAAAGTGAGAATTGAAAAATAGAATTTCCATACGAAATTTGCTTTTTGTTAAAAAATCAATTTCTCATACGTACACCGAAAGAAAAATTTCCTAAATATGGCTTGAACCCAGTAAATTTTGCATGATTCTCGTCCAAGCAAAAAAAATTACTAAGTCTAATTATCGTCATCAAAATACAAAACAACGTATCATTAAATAATTGAAATTTTGACTTTTTGATTAATTTTTGTCGATTTTATTGAACAACATGTTCACAAAAAATCGTAGACCCCTGCGATCAAAAAAAAAGACTATTAAAGAAATTCCAACGCCAAGTTCACCTTGTTGTTATTGATTTGTAAAGTTTTTTGCTTCTCCACTAAATTTATAAAAAATGTCACGTTATTTTGTATTTTATGTGACGAAATCGCGACCTTAGAACAGCAAGATTCTATCTGACAATGTCAGACAGACATGTAAATCAGGTGCAAATAGAACCTTGTTGTCCTAACATGGGGTCTTCACATGCAAATTTTTTGTCTTAATAAACGTCAAACTTCATATCAAAAAAAAAGCTGGCAAAAATTTTAGAGTTTTTTATATTTACTTTGACGTTTGATATGGCAAAAAATTGTCAGGTGAAGATCCCATGTAAGGTCGCGATATGTGTGTTGCTTGGCTTAAGCAAAATGTTTCTTTATTTAAGAAAATTTTGCTAACTGCCCGTTTTCCAAACTAAAATAAAAATTTTCGTTTAGAAATTTATACAAATTCGATTTTTTTTGTTGTTGTTCAATATAAATTCCCAAGCGAAAATTTTCATTTTATTTTGAAAAACAAGCAGTAAATAAAAACAAAATAAGTTAAAATCAAGAAATTTTGGGCTCTTTTTTAATAGTTTTATTATTGAATTTTAAATCAAACACTTTTTAATCATAAGCGCGAGTCATTTTTGTGTCGATTTTTAAGCGCGCAAGTGATAATTCAGTTTTTAATCACCAAAAGTACTCCATAAAGACTCATACCGATGATTTTTGAAAGAACGATCTTCCAAATGCTAGCTGGGAATGAAGCAATAATAAATAATTCGTTTCGTGTATGTAGACAACACATATGAATATAACTACAGCTAACACTTCAAAACCCCGCTATCATTTGAAAGGTCGTTTTTTCGAACATCGTTATATGAGTCTTTTTTGAGTACTTTTGGTGATTAAAAACTGATTAATCACTTGCACGCTAAAAAATCGACACAAAAATGACTCGCGCTTATTATTTAGGTGTTTGATTTAAAATTCAATAACAAAAACCATTAAAAAGGAGCCGAAAATGTCTCTAAACTAATAAAAAACGCATCATATATGACTCTTCAAGATGAGTCGCGGGTAGGGTACCATTTTCTCCCGACAAAAGTATCATTTATGATCAGAAATTGAGCGCATATTCTTATATTTTAATCGCGCTGAAGAGGTAAAAAAGACTCGAATATGATTAAAAATTACAAAAAATGTTAGCTGGGAACATGTAAGTGTTGAGTTATTGAAAACTATGAGTTCGCTTTTGATTTGTTTTAAATAATTTTTTTTGTAAATTACTTTTGTATTCTATTATATAAAATAAAAAAAAATTAAATCAAGAAAAATAAAACATATTCGTTATGCTTAGAAGCAGGGCTGTGGAGTCGGAGTCGGAGTTGAAGAGTCGGAGTTGATGTTTTTTTGCCGGAGTCGGAGTCGGAGTCGTAGTACCCACAAAAACTCGCGACTCCGACTCCAAAGTTTTTCGGCATAAAAAATTTAAAAAAATTTCCAAAATAAAAATTATCTTCTTAAAACACATTTAAAATTTAAATAAATGGTTTATGAATACTGCTCTTATGTGCTGTTTCCAAATGACAGGCGATGGACTGAGTGCTTTTCATATACAGGGGTGTGCTGGAAATCGCAAACGTAAAACGCAAGAATTTTAAAAGTCGTTTTTAAATAAGATTTTTGTAATAAAAGAATTTTATGACAAATATGTATTAAACAAATATTTTCCTATTAAACAGGATTTTAAACCAAAAATTATAAGAATTAGGTTTAAAGTTTATTAAAAACAACTTCCAAATTCTTGCGTTTTGCGTTTGCGATTTCCAGCACACCCCTGATAAATTTTGCTACATTATGAATCGCCTGTCATTTGGAAACAGCACATTAATGTTTGCGTACGGTAATTGCTTCTCAAAAACTTTAATTTTTAGAAGGACGTACGGAAATGAAAAAATAAAAGTTAACATCACTGAGTCTCATATACATTAAGCATCAAGATTATAGTAGGAGTCGGAGTAGGAATCGGAGTCGGAGTCGGAGTCGCACTTAAAAAATTTCAGCATTTGGAGTCGGAGTTAGTACTTTTTTCGGACGACTCCACAGCCCTGCTTAGAAGTAGTCTTTAAATAAAACTGTTTCACAGTTTAAATGCCATAATATTGGCAACGCAATAAAAATTGTTAATAATTTTACATACACACAGAAAAAAAGATCAATAATAATTTAACATGGCGCAATGTTGTTTAAAAATCATAATAAATTTCTGCAAAAGTATGGACTTTATTTAAAATTATCATTGTTTCATATTAATTTTAAGAGAAAAATGTTAAAATAGCATTGTCAATCAATATTGAATGCAAAAAATCCTGTTATAATTGTTTGTATAGAAACAATACCAGCACCATAATAAGAAAACCATATTTTTTTTTATTTTCATGTTTAAAATTATTAATAAAAAGAAAACAACATTCCCGTACTCTTTTTGTTAAAATTATTTAGTTAAAGTAGAAATAATGATGAATAAAACCATATCGGGCCATTCTGCTGGTGTTTTTAAATTGTGAAAGCTTCTGTGAACAAAAGGGAAAACAAAAATTGAAACATGTAAACAGGAAAATATGTAATTATATTTTCTCTCTTTCTCTCTCTCTCTCTCTCTCTCTCTGGTTCTACGGGTAAGTGTTTACCTTGTTTCTTAAATTAATGAATATGTATGTTGTCTCTAATTCAAACTCAAGCCAATTCGATTCTTCATGAAATTCAAGTTGTTTCAACTTGAAATGACTTTCATTCAAAAGGATTCGGAGTGTTATTTCAATATGAATGTCATTTTGCTCTAATTTTACGGAAATGTTTAATTAACATGAACTTTAGTTATTTTAAAAGAATATAATGGTGTTCGCAAGTTATTGTAAAATCATGTTAAATTAACATGAAGTAACTATGAAGCAAAATTACTGCAAAAAAATGTAAAATCAACCTTGTTTTCGAGGATCTTACATAGATTTTTTTTTGTATTTTTTTCTTTATAAAGAATTAACATGGAATTCAGGTGAAGGTTAAATAAAAGTAAAAACGGTACAAAATTATTATTCCTTTTGAAGTAGTCCGTGAAATTCAAATCCAGGTATTAAAGTATTGTATAAGAGAGCCCACATTTCATATGAAACTTCTCATATGAAAACTTGGACAGTTGTCTCCTTCAATACAATAAATTCTTTACACATAATAAATTATCCCAAATAACTCCTATATGAGGATTAGTGAGGAAACAGTGACAACCATAGATACAAATTTTTAAGGTTAAAAATTGCATCCTTTCATTATCGACTTAAATATTTTTGTCTCAACAGTTTTTTTTTAAATTTGAATTCAAAGGCGGTCATATACAACTAACTGCCAAAGTTCCCTCTTACAACAATAAATATTCTCAAACTTAAGGTGTCGGAATGAAAATCTGGCTCAAATAAAACGTTTGTACGCTTGAACTACGTTTAAATGATGAGGCCAACAATTGTACTTAGTATTTATACAAATACAGTATTAAGTCCTTTAGGTATCGGAAAACTACATATGCGGAGGAGTTCATGATAATTTACATTCTTAACTTAAAAGTTAAAAAAAACATATAGTTTTTTCTCTATTGTTACACTTCCTTCTTTAAACAAAAAACATTCTTTAATTCTTAAAATTATTAAAGTAAACAACAACGAATTAGATTCATTCGTGTATTCAACATTAGTATTGTGTGTAGTTTATTGAAAGTCGGCGTCTATTTGATCCAATTCAAAACAATTTGTAATCATAATTTGTCATTCATTAGTATTTATGGACTGTTGCAATACCAATATTTTATTGGCTTAAATTAAAACTTCAAAAAATAAGTTTTTTTATAAAAAGATATAAAAAGTTTTAAACAGATTGTTGGCTGTTACTTTCCTGTGAAAAATGCCGCCTTGGTAGTTTTTACTAGCCAATAACTTGTAGAAACGAGGAATAATTTAAAGGCGCTTTGCTTAAATCCAATAAAAACGGTAAGCAGAAAATACGCAAAAAATAATAAAATAAACCGCTAAATAAAGAAAATACAACCCATAATTAACACTTTTAATAAAAACGAAATCGACAACACACATGAAACGTGTGCAGTTTTCGTAATAAACCCATAAATTTTGCTCAATTTATGACAGAAACGTAACGAAATTCATTCACAACTAATTTAAACGTTATTTTGTTTTGTTTTTTTTTTTGCCACATTAATTTTCTAGCTAAAACTATTATGGATTCAAACTTGAGTCGTGTTTCCACTGTTACACACATGAATTTTCATTTTCTGTAAAAAAAAATCTCATATCTGCTGAGGTTTTTTTTGTCATACTAAGATCTTTACGCACCTCATTTGAGTAAAATAAACATAAAAGTCATGATTTTGTATCATAAAATGGCAGAAAAATGTCAAATCTCAAACGGTTTTATATTTTTAAATAATGAAAAACCTCAACATCAACAAAATTGTCATGAATACAAACTTCATAGGGAATTTTCCACAAGTAGAGTTTATCTTTATTTTTTAATAAGGATTTTTTTATTTTAAAGGTACTATTTTTATAGGGATTTACTAAAGTGAAAAATATATAAAAAAGTTTAAAAGAATTAATTCTTATGTAATTACTTTAAAAAAAAACTTTTTTAATATATAAATTAAATATTTGAGCTTAAGGTCTTATTTTTTATATAAAAAACTTTTTTTATAAATTTATTAAAAACCAATATTTCGGCACTACTTTGAGTGCCTTCTTCAGGGTTTTTTTTCAAAAAGAACTTTTTGTTAAAAGTTGTCTAAAAGAATTAAAGATAAACCCTTTTGGTTGTACTTTTTTACCAAAGGTTATTTTTTACAAAAGGTACTTTTTACTAAAAGGTACTTTTTACAAAGTGTACTTTTTTTTACAAAATTTACTCTTTACAAAAGGTACTTTTTACAAAAGGCACTTTTTAACAAGAGGTACTTTTTTACAAAAGGTACTTTTTTACAAAAGGTACTTTTTTACAAAAGGTACTTTTTTACAAAAGGTACTTTTTTACAAAAGGTACATTTTTACAAAAGGTACTTTTTTTACAAAATGTACTTTTTTTAAAAGGGACTTTTTTACAAAACGTACTTTTTTACAATAGGTACTTTTTCAAAGACATATTTTTACCTTTTTCCAGAAATTAACTTTGAAAGCATTATATAAAAATTAACTTAAGCTTCATTTGTATCAGTCAAGGGAAGATTATAACTTTTTCGAAAAGGAGAATCTCAAAAGAAAATTTTAATTTTTTAAACCATTTAAACAAAGCATCCTTGGAAGAGGTGTTTTTTAAATTTTTATTATATTAATTTTTCAGAGAGGAAACTTCATTTACAAAAACTTCCTATTTTTAAGTACCTTTTTAATTAAAAAAATAGAAAAATCTATATATAAAATTATTTACAATTTTTTTTGATATTCTTTAATTAGGCTTGAGTTCATCAAATTTAATCTTCATTAAATTATTTTCACTGAGGGAAGGAATTTTACAACTTGGAATTTTTATTAAAATTTATTGATAATTTTTCTTGGCTGAGCTGGGATTCGAACCCGGGTTGATCTTTACATGTTTCAAGAAACACCACTTTCTATCGTCAGAAGATCTTTGTGTTCTACCCACTGCACCACTGCGGTGCCCGTTAGCCAACAGTCAAACATCAATCTTTAACCAGTTGTACTGGTGGTTCGAAATTTGCTGTTATTATCACCTAAATTTCAAATTACATGTTGCCTCCTTTTTCCCCTGTTTCTTCGTATTCTTTCTGTCAAGACTTTGTCTTGAAAACCTGAATACATTTGTTTATTATGTTTTCTTGTCCACTTTCGTCGACATTTTTTATTTGTACAAATTAAAGTACAAATGTAAACATTAGAGCTTGTGCCATAGCTATTTCTAAGAACAATTTTGATTTTTAGTTGAACTGTTAATTTTTAATTTTTTGATATTCTTTAATTAGGCTTGAGTTCATCAAATTTAATCTTCATTAAATTATTTTCACTGAGGGAAGGAATTTTACAACTTGGAATTTTTATTAAAATTTATTGATAATTTTTCTTGGCTGAGCTGGGATTCGAACCCGGGTTGATCTTTACATGTTTCAAGAAACACCACTTTCTATCGTCAGAAGATCTTTGTGTTCTACCCACTGCACCACTGCGGTGCCCGTTAGCCAACAGTCAAACATCAATCTTTAACCAGTTGTACTGGTGGTTCGAAATTTGCTGTTATTATCACCTAAATTTCAAATTACATGTTGCCTCCTTTTTCCCCTGTTTCTTCGTATTCTTTCTGTCAAGACTTTGTCTTGAAAACCTGAATACATTTGTTTATTATGTTTTCTTGTCCACTTTCGTCGACATTTTTTATTTGTACAAATTAAAGTACAAATGTAAACATTAGAGCTTGTGCCATAGCTATTTCTAAGAACAATTTTGATTTTTAGTTGAACTGTTAATTTTTAATTTTTTGATATTCTTTAATTAGGCTTGAGTTCATCAAATTTAATCTTCATTAAATTATTTTCACTGAGGGAAGGAATTTTACAACTTGGAATTTTTATTAAAATTTATTGATAATTTTTCTTGGCTGAGCTGGGATTCGAACCCGGGTTGATCTTTACATGTTTCAAGAAACACCACTTTCTATCGTCAGAAGATCTTTGTGTTCTACCCACTGCACCACTGCGGTGCCCGTTAGCCAACAGTCAAACATCAATCTTTAACCAGTTGTACTGGTGGTTCGAAATTTGCTGTTATTATCACCTAAATTTCAAATTACATGTTGCCTCCTTTTTCCCCTGTTTCTTCGTATTCTTTCTGTCAAGACTTTGTCTTGAAAACCTGAATACATTTGTTTATTATGTTTTCTTGTCCACTTTCGTCGACATTTTTTATTTGTACAAATTAAAGTACAAATGTAAACATTAGAGCTTGTGCCATAGCTATTTCTAAGAACAATTTTGATTTTTAGTTGAACTGTTAATTTTTAATTTTTTGATATTCTTTAATTAGGCTTGAGTTCATCAAATTTAATCTTCATTAAATTATTTTCACTGAGGGAAGGAATTTTACAACTTGGAATTTTTATTAAAATTTATTGATAATTTTTCTTGGCTGAGCTGGGATTCGAACCCGGGTTGATCTTTACATGTTTCAAGAAACACCACTTTCTATCGTCAGAAGATCTTTGTGTTCTACCCACTGCACCACTGCGGTGCCCGTTAGCCAACAGTCAAACATCAATCTTTAACCAGTTGTACTGGTGGTTCGAAATTTGCTGTTATTATCACCTAAATTTCAAATTACATGTTGCCTCCTTTTTCCCCTGTTTCTTCGTATTCTTTCTGTCAAGACTTTGTCTTGAAAACCTGAATACATTTGTTTATTATGTTTTCTTGTCCACTTTCGTCGACATTTTTTATTTGTACAAATTAAAGTACAAATGTAAACATTAGAGCTTGTGCCATAGCTATTTCTAAGAACAATTTTGATTTTTAGTTGAACTGTTAATTTTTAATTTTTTGATATTCTTTAATTAGGCTTGAGTTCATCAAATTTAATCTTCATTAAATTATTTTCACTGAGGGAAGGAATTTTACAACTTGGAATTTTTATTAAAATTTATTGATAATTTTTCTTGGCTGAGCTGGGATTCGAACCCGGGTTGATCTTTACATGTTTCAAGAAACATAGAAAGTGGTGTTTCTTGAAACATGTAAAGATCAACCCGGGTTCGAATCCCAGCTCAGCCAAGAAAAATTATCAATAAATTTTAATAAAAATTCCAAGTTGTAAAATTCCTTCCCTCAGTGAAAATAATTTAATGAAGATTAAATTTGATGAACTCAAGCCTAATTAAAGAATATCAAAAAATTAAAAATTAACAGTTCAACTAAAAATCAAAATTGTTCTTAGAAATAGCTATGGCACAAGCTCTAATGTTTACATTTGTACTTTAATTTGTACAAATAAAAAATGTCGACGAAAGTGGACAAGAAAACATAATAAACAAATGTATTCAGGTTTTCAAGACAAAGTCTTGACAGAAAGAATACGAAGAAACAGGGGAAAAAGGAGGCAACATGTAATTTGAAATTTAGGTGATAATAACAGCAAATTTCGAACCACCAGTACAACTGGTTAAAGATTGATGTTTGACTGTTGGCTAACGGGCACCGCAGTGGTGCAGTGGGTAGAACACAAAGATCTTCTGACGATAGAAAGTGGTGTTTCTTGAAACATGTAAAGATCAACCCGGGTTCGAATCCCAGCTCAGCCAAGAAAAATTATCAATAAATTTTAATAAAAATTCCAAGTTGTAAAATTCCTTCCCTCAGTGAAAATAATTTAATGAAGATTAAATTTGATGAACTCAAGCCTAATTAAAGAATATCAAAAAATTAAAAATTAACAGTTCAACTAAAAATCAAAATTGTTCTTAGAAATAGCTATGGCACAAGCTCTAATGTTTACATTTGTACTTTAATTTGTACAAATAAAAAATGTCGACGAAAGTGGACAAGAAAACATAATAAACAAATGTATTCAGGTTTTCAAGACAAAGTCTTGACAGAAAGAATACGAAGAAACAGGGGAAAAAGGAGGCAACATGTAATTTGAAATTTAGGTGATAATAACAGCAAATTTCGAACCACCAGTACAACTGGTTAAAGATTGATGTTTGACTGTTGGCTAACGGGCACCGCAGTGGTGCAGTGGGTAGAACACAAAGATCTTCTGACGATAGAAAGTGGTGTTTCTTGAAACATGTAAAGATCAACCCGGGTTCGAATCCCAGCTCAGCCAAGAAAAATTATCAATAAATTTTAATAAAAATTCCAAGTTGTAAAATTCCTTCCCTCAGTGAAAATAATTTAATGAAGATTAAATTTGATGAACTCAAGCCTAATTAAAGAATATCAAAAAATTAAAAATTAACAGTTCAACTAAAAATCAAAATTGTTCTTAGAAATAGCTATGGCACAAGCTCTAATGTTTACATTTGTACTTTAATTTGTACAAATAAAAAATGTCGACGAAAGTGGACAAGAAAACATAATAAACAAATGTATTCAGGTTTTCAAGACAAAGTCTTGACAGAAAGAATACGAAGAAACAGGGGAAAAAGGAGGCAACATGTAATTTGAAATTTAGGTGATAATAACAGCAAATTTCGAACCACCAGTACAACTGGTTAAAGATTGATGTTTGACTGTTGGCTAACGGGCACCGCAGTGGTGCAGTGGGTAGAACACAAAGATCTTCTGACGATAGAAAGTGGTGTTTCTTGAAACATGTAAAGATCAACCCGGGTTCGAATCCCAGCTCAGCCAAGAAAAATTATCAATAAATTTTAATAAAAATTCCAAGTTGTAAAATTCCTTCCCTCAGTGAAAATAATTTAATGAAGATTAAATTTGATGAACTCAAGCCTAATTAAAGAATATCAAAAAATTAAAAATTAACAGTTCAACTAAAAATCAAAATTGTTCTTAAAATTATTTACCTTTACAAAATACTATTTTAATGTACAAAAAGTACTTAAGCGTAAAAATATAAATTTCAAAAAAAACTGGCGCATTAATAGGAAGTAAAATGCTTATATTCAAAAACAATTTTTCCAAAAAGTGCTTACATAAAAAGTACTTTTTTTTTTACAAAATATTTAAACTTTTTTGCAAAAAAGTGGTTGTTCATAAAAAATTTGTTTTTCATTAAAGTTTTCAACAAAGTACTTCTTCTTCAAAAATGTACTTCTTTTACAAAAGGATTTCAGTGGAAAAGATTAAATTCTCTAATCGGCCTGTTCAAAATTGTTTATTTAGTTTTAGTCGATTTTTGTTCTATTTTGTCATCAAAGCTCAACTTTCATATCCTGTTGTAGGGATTTAGGATGTAATACAAATGCTTGTATTAAAACAACAAAAAGTCATGGTATTTTTTTTAATAAAAGCAAGTAACTTGCTACAAAATAAATATAAAAAGGATTTATTTAAACCATTGAAGGTATTATTTATGAAGCAATAACTTTTGTGAATCATAGGAGAAGCAGAATCTCACTAAATTTCGCTTTGGGATTAGAAAAAAACCGTAATCTCGCAAACTGTTTGAAACTAAACTTTAAGTGTAAAGTAGTTTACTTGGCATTCTGTTTAGCTACAATAAATTAGGTATATCTGAAAATATTTTTAAATTGCAAGGTTTAAAATAGGATACATATATGTTATGGATTGGCTAATGAAACCGCTCTTAAATATAAATTTAACAAAAAGTTATTACCACATTAGTAATTTTTCCGAAATGTCAATAGTTACTTAATCAAGTGAAATTTTTAAAGGTCAAAATTTACAAGTCTGTGCCCATGTTCTGTAACTCCCGCTTACCATTTTCAAAAATATCATGATTTTGTATAGCTGAAGGTTGATTTTCACGTTGAAAATTTGATAATTTTAGTAAATTTAGATCGCCGTCAACGATATGAGTGACTGGCGATCGCACCGGCTTCGAGTAGGGCATTATGACATTTATAAAGTAACGAAGTAACATGAGTTACAGAAATATTTTTTCTCACATTTCGAGAAACAATGGATTATTTTGTTTCATTTCGATGCGAGATGTTCTCACCAAAGTTATAGAACTTGGGTACTGGCTTTTTAGAATAAGTTCAGAATTATTTTTACCCAAAAACTCTTAGAAAGGTTCATAAGCCATACATAGAAAAGGAACTTTACCAAATAATAACTGGCTTCTTTCATTTCTACAATTATAAAAAGTAATTTACTTTTTTGTTATGAAAATGATAAAATAAAACCTAAACTCAACTACTTCCGTCATCTTTGTGTTTAGTTTACAAGGAGAGATACTTAGCAAATAAAAGATCTCTTTCACCTATGAACTCCTCTAAATAACATATTTATCTTTAAAATTTCACAATTGGATTCATGCACTTTGAGTCCTGCGGCTAAACACCAAGTATCATAAATAATTTCGCATTATTTGAATTTACTTCAAAAAGCAACATCACATCCGATTTCATTCGCAAAACTATTCAAGCAAAAAAATAATAAAAAATAAATTTCAACAGTGCAAAGTAAAAGTAAACAAACACTAAAAGAATTTTTAAAATTTTTTTAATATGCGATTCACTATGCTTTTTAAACCAGAATTGTTTCGTTTACAAATTTTAACCACAAAATTAACCATTTTGCTATTCACTAACATTCTCAACGATATCTGCTGGTGTTTAAAGCCAGCTGTTTCAATCAGCTGTTATTTTTAACAAAACAAATTGTGGTTTATTAACACCAGCATTTTTGGTGTGGTTAAATCCGCTTAGAAAAGTGTTTATTTATCGTTGTATGTATAGTCGATGAATAATATGGCTTGGAAGTATTTAACCTTCAATTTATTCACTTCTTGTGACGCACAAATTTTCCGCGGAGCTTCTTTAATAATTATCCTAAAGCCAACCATTTGACTCATATAAAATTAAAAAATTAATTTATTTAAGATTAAATTTATATAAATTAACTGTCAAAAAATTAACCAAATACAAATTCCGTAAAAACAAAGGAAAATTCAGTTATTTTATGTAATTTAACTTATCTATAAAAAAAACGATATGCTTGTTTTGTGAAACAAATTCCAATTTTCTATTTGTTAAAATGACTAAGTTAAATACATCAGTACAACAAAAGTAAAACAAGCGTGTGTAACAGGGTAAGTAAACAATAATGTTCGCTTCCTCATTAGAAAAACAAGCGGACAGGTGTCTGTCTAGTGTTTTTTTTTAGAAATTCGGCTCTTTTGTGGAATAAACGAAAATTACTGAATTTAATAAAATAACTGAATATTTCTTTGTTTTTACGGAATACTCAGTTAATTTTTAAATGCTTTTATTTAGCTTCACTTCGGAAAATCAAATCATGTAACGTTAATTTAACCGCCTTTTACTCATAGCAAATGGATGAAACTTTGCAGGCATTCATACTCCCGATGACAATACACGAATGCATGAACGAAGCCAGGATGAAATCTAGGGGGGCACAATTTTTTTTAAAAGCTTTTTTTACCCGCCTTTTGCTTTTAATATTTTATCCATTTGCATTGAGTAAAAGGCGGTTAAAAAAAGCATTTTACAAAAAAAAATTCTGCACCCCTGCATTTCATCCTGGCTACGCCCATGTATTCGTGTATTGTCATCTGGAGTATGAATGCCTGCAAAGTTGCATCCATTTGCGTTGAGTAAAAGGCGGTTAAATTAATTAAAGCTTTTCGTTACTAAAAAGTAATAAAATAAATAAAAAAAAATTTTTTAAGAAACGCTTTTCTTTACCTAAATATATTGATCAGTTGTGAACAGAAAATGAATATGAATATTAAAAAAATCGATTAAAAGTCAAAAAATAAGAACATTGCAAACAACATTAACTTTTAAATCAAAATAGAAAAAAGCTCACACATTCCTTAAAGAAAAGCGTGGGGCGGGACGCCCATACCAACCTGAACTTAAAAACATGACTGCCGTGAGTACATTTTAATATTTCAGACCGAAAGAAATACAACCAATCATGTTTACAGCTACGAATTTTCAATAATTGAGCATTTTGTTTCATAACAGCGCGCCCCACGATTTTCTTTAAGGGATGTGTGAGCTTTTTCCATTTTGATATAAAAGTTTATGTTGTTTGAAATGTTCTTATTTTTTGACTTTAAGTCGATTTTTATAATATTCATATTCATTTTGTGTTCACAACTGATTAATATATTTAGGTAAAGAAAAGCGTTTCTTAAAAATTTTTTTTTATTTATTTGATAGTTAATTTAAATAAAATAACTGAAAATTTATTTGTTTTTACGGAACATGGAGTTGAATTTTTGACAGTAAAAATTAAAAGAACCTTTCGTTAAAAATAAGTAGACCGGTTTTTAACTGAATTTTCATTTATTTTATATTACAAATTCAGTTAATTTTACGTACAGAATATTGTGACTGTACGACCGAATATGTTTTTCTTGATTCAATTATTTAAGAGCTCGAATAATTTTTACTGTGTACTACCTACGATTTTTTCATTATTTGTTACCAATGAACGAAAGTTTTTTTTATAATTTATCGAAAACAAAAAATCCCTTTCAAAGCAGCAACTTAATAATTTTTTCAAGATTTTTGCTAAGAAAATATTGCCATTTTTGATTTTTATATTAAAAACGCCATGTTCTGAAATCGTAAACAAATAATTTGAAATCAATGGAGCTTTTCAATTATTTTTTTTTATTTTTGTTGATTTAAAGAGTAGTAAAGATAAGTAGTACTCAAAGTAGGAAGTGCATAAAATCATGCGAAATCGATTTCAGAATATACTTAAAAATTACACAAAAGTCGTTTTAGGGCTAAAAAATCAGAGCGAGTTAAACTCTCTGTTTGGTTTAAAATGTGTTTAAACCAACAAATCTATAAATCACCAAAGAGATAAACCATTTTTAAACGCATAAAATTGGGCGTTTAAACTACCAATGCAGACCATATGAATTTGCTAAGATTTATCGTAGTGCTGCCACATGTTATTTTTTTAACAACATATAATACATGGGACACTGATTTATAGTTGTTGAGTTTAAACTACATATAAATTCAAGTTTAGTTCAACTAAACCAACGTTTAAACCATCAGTGATTTTTTAGCCCTTAGTGTTTCTAAAAACTTAACAATAAGTTTAATGTTCTGAATTTAGGTTATTTCTTATATTTGAATTATATTATATTTGAAAATATATATAGGAATTTTAATGATTTTTCAAAATAACTTTGATTTATCAATATAATTTTTAAATTTATGGAATTTTCTTTAAGAAATGGCTGCAAGTTTTAAGAAATTTGATGTACTAATATTTATTTAATGTTTTTTAATCCAAATTTTGAATATTTTTAATCAGGCTTAAGTTCATCAAATTTAATTTTCATTAAATTATTTTTATGAAGAAAGAAATTTTTACAACATGAAAATTAATTAAAATTGTTATTGAAAATCATTCATTCTTGACTGACCTGAGATAATTATTAGGTAAAAAAAAATGTTGACTGTCAATCATATACTTTTTCCCCATTGAATGTACGCTAAGAAAGGCGAATTTGTTTATATTCGCTATAATATTTAACAATGATTCACAAAGTATATCAAATAAAACAATTTTGAAACTCTTATTAATAAGAATTATTAATTTGAAATAAAATTTACAAACAAGAGAAAAAAGTTTTTATAATATTTTAGATAATTTAGAAAAAATTTACATAAAATGCATTTCGCATATCGCTAATCGTTTTAAATTACGCCAAAATAATCGCCGTATCGCCAAACGTAAATTTTCATCGACAAAAGGATTAAGAAATCGCCACATTTGACTGTCGTGCCAATAACAGCTAAAAAGCGGAAAACAATTTTCGATGTTTGTTTTTATAATTATTATTTTACTATAAAGTGCAAATATCCTTTGTATTACAATGCAACTTGAAATTAATTTTAATGATTTTCTCAATTAATAAAAGGCATTTTAAATTTGGAAATATTTTAACATTTGGTAACTTTTTCAAAAATGTTGGTTATAAAAATTGTATTGGTTGTGGCACCATTGAGCACATAGTGGTTAGTGCAAACATCAAAATGTGTGGTTAAAGTGTTAAAAGTTAGTGAATCGCACTACAGAAATGTTTATGTATTTGATTGCATTTATAACAAAGACTGTTTACTACAGTGTTTGCATACTTTTTAACTTTACTGTAGACTTAAGGAGTTTAAGTACTTACACACACACACACACACACACATGTCATGGATACGACAATAATTTGCACTTTTCATTTCATTTTTTTAACCTGTGTATTCGTTTGCACTTGTGAAATATTTTTATATTTACAGTATTTTTAGATTTAAATTTGATAAGAATTGCTGTTAAATGAAAACAATAACAAAAAAAAACTGAGAGAGAAACAAAAGTAAATTGTTGCTGATGGTTGTTTGTTGCTGGAAATACTTCGAGTTATCGAAGTTGTTTTGTGGCAATTGTAAAGATTGTGTGCTGAAGTAAAAATTGTTACAAAAAAGAGGGTATCAAAATGCTGCAGGTGAAATGACGAATAAAATTATAAAAAAAAACAACGTCATTACCATGCAATCCTGGTAAAATATATTAAAAGTTGAAAATAATAATGTCAAGAAAATAAATGAAAACTTCTTAGAAAAAGAGTCATAAAATTTAAAAAAAAAAACTAGATACATGAGGAACGTGTGCCATTAAAATTTTTTATTTAATATTAAAAGTAGTAAAATTTTTATACCCCGTATTATAGAGGAAATCCACTTTTAATCAATGTCAATGGAAAATATAAATTTAGCTGGACTGCTTATTTTCATACCGTTTGCCAAATGTAAATTGAACCTATAGTGAGTCTCATAAATATTTTGCTTATTTTATTAATCTATAAAGATTAAAAAGATTCCTCAAAATGAAGTACAAGTTTTTTAATTTTTGAGAAAATAGTTCATTTATTACGTATGTGGTGTGTGTTACAACGTAAATATGATAATAAAATGACAAAAACTTGCAATTTCATTGCCTTTTCCTGACATTAAAACTATTTTGACCCTATAATTAATTGAACCTCTCAAGGTATTTTGCCTTTGTCTTATCCTTGCAAATATTCAAATAAATTTTTACATTTTGTATGGGCTTGCATCGTTTATCCATTTCAATCATTTTTTCGTTCGAATAAGATACCATTTTCAGGGTAGTTTTCTATTGTTTATCTAATGAAATGCCGAACAGTAAGGAACTAAGTTTTGCCGAGAGGAAAATCATCTTGCACCTTCATGACCAAAAGGTTAGGCAGTTTATTTTATATCGCAAATGTTTGAGAGCTGTCGTCAAACAATTGCAAAAGAACGTGGAAATAAAGGGTGATTTTTCATGAATTAAGTTTTTCGGGCTGGCAGCACTGGTTGGTAATTGTGTGAAAACTACATCTGTGTAAGTGAAAAGTGTTCAGTATACTCTGCCATTTCATCCTGGAGAAACTCACAAACGAGCAACGACTGCAAATCGTTGAAATTTATTATCAAAATTCGTGCTCGATGGAAATCCACTGTTTTATCGAAAAATTGTGTTCAGCGGTGAGGCTCATTTCTGGCTAAATGGATACGTAAACAAGCAAAACTGCCGCATCAGGGGTGAAGAACAGCCACATGCCGTACAAGAGTTACCGATGCATCCCGAAAAAATGACAGTTTGGTGTGGTTTATGCGCTGGTGGCATCAGCGGTCCATTTCTCTTCAAAGACGATCGTGGAAGAAACGTTACCGTCAACGGCGAACGATATCGAGCCAAGATACGCGACTTTTTTTTGCCCCAATTGGCTGAGTTGGACTTGGTTGATATGTGGTTTCAACAAGACGGTGCCACATGCCACACAGCTCGTGAAACAATGCACATATTGAAGGATGAATTTGGTGAAAGTCTATCTCTCGAAATGGCCCTATGAGTTGGCCGCCAAGATCATGTGATTTGATGCCTCCTGACTATTTCTTGTGGGGTTATGTAAAGTCTTTGGTATATGTGGACAAGCCAACATGATTGAAGCCTTAGTGAATAACATAACACGTGCTATTAATGGAATACAGGCCGAAATGCTCGAAAAAGTGGACCATTGAATGGACCATTTGAACCGGAGCCGCGGGCAACATTTACACGAAGTTATTTTTAAAAAGTAAATGGCAAAGACCAATTTATCGATTTCAATAAAAAATTTTGAACATATGATGCAAACTTGAGTGTTTTATTAGAATTTTAAAAAAACAACGCTTAAAAAATCATCCATTATTAAAAATTTGGCACATAATGGCCGTCCAAAATTGTAAGTCAGAAATGAAAGGAAAATACTTTAAGAAATTCTTGAAACCCGCATTCATCTGCTCCAAAACTGAATGATAAGCCGACAGGAACTCTGTGCAGCAATGTTAGCAACCAAACACTTCGTAGAGTACTGCGATCAAACAACTGTAATGGTCGAAAAAAACCGCTAATTTCTGAAATAAATAGAAATAAGGGATTATCCCTTGCTAATCAACATATAACCAAAGATGTTGAACTTCGGAAATCCGTAATATTTATCGATTAAAGCAAATATAATATTTTTTGGTCTGATGGACGAAGCATGGAGAAAGTGGATTTGGAGAAAGATGAATAAGTCCATTAATATAACAAAAATATCAAGCACACGGTAAAACATGGAGGAGGTTCTGTTATGGTTTGGGGCTGTATGTCAGCCTCAGGAGTTGGAAATATAGTCTTAATAGATGGAATTATGGACAGACATGTGTGTCTGTCAATTCTTAAAGGAAACCTTAACGCGAGTGCTGATAAAATGGGACTTCCAGCAAGAAGTTTTTATTCCCAACAGGACAACGACCTCAAACAAACACTTTTAGATGTTAAACTGTGGATTCTTTATGCCTCCTCAAAGCCAGGACTTGAACCCACAAGAAAATTTATGGGCGTATTTGGAGGAAAAGTTTCGTGAACAACACAAGTTTTGCTGCAAGAATGGGAAAAAATTCTCCAAGAAAAGTGCCAAAATTTGGTGTAATCTATACCACGACGATTAGCTGCAGTTTCTAAAAACAACGGATATGCCACAAAGTATTAACTGTGACATATCCATTGTTAAACGGTTAACATACGTGATATTTTTAAAAGCAAAATACTTTTGTGACCTTAAAATGCACCATATTTTTCTAAAATCTCGTATAAAGTGTATAATATTTAATTAAGATATTCTAAATTTGTTTTTATAATTTATTTCTTTGTCTTTCTCCTCACACGTTAATAAAAAGAAGTTCCTATTTAATATAATAAGTAAATGGATGTCAATCAAGTTTTTTCTTAAAAGTTTATTTTTCGTATATGCAAAATAATTATGAGACTCATGTATAACTTTGTCATCGCGTTTTCAATTTCCGTCGGTCCATGTGTATGTTGAAATGGTGTGTCCGATCAGGGCTGCCAGATTTGGGGATTTATCCCCAAAGTTTGGGATTTCATGCGAGCACAAAGGGCAATGAAAGTAATTTGGGGATTGGGGATTTTTTCGGGGATTTAAAAGAAAAATTCGGGGATTTTATACATTTTAAAGATAATTTTCCCTTCTTTTAATATTTACGCTTTTTGGCAAAACTTTAACCTTACTTTTATCAACAACTAATACAGTGTAAAGAGTCTACATTAAGATTTCCATTTTTGTTCAGTGTGTAAAAACGTATGTTATTATTCTTGAGTGAGTGTTTTAAAAAGGAAGAATTCAAAAAGGAATCTAAAACCGTTGTCAACACATTCAATTTTTGATTTTTTAAAAACAATTTTCAAGGAAATATGTCTTTCCAAAAAATAAATAAATCGTTACCTGGAACGCAAAAGGCCCTAACTAACAAAAAATCCAAATCAACATTTTCATTCATTCTAAGTATTGCATCAACACAAATGTCCACAAAAAAATTTTGGAATCTTTCGATTAAAATTTGTGATTTTATTATGAAAAAACAAAACGCCATATCTACAAAAGATACTATGGTAAACGCAGTTTGCATAATATGCAACATTGTCAATTGTCAAAACAACTGGAAGGGGTTTCAAGAAAATAAAAGAAAATTAAATTATTAACAGTTTAAGGCGATTTATCATTTTTTTTTTATTTTATGATTTTGAATAGTTTTTGCTTCTGCTGACATTTTTAAAAATGTCAGATAGGACCTTTTGCGTATTAGCTGGCGAAATATAAAAGAGAATATAATAAAGTTTGGGAAAAATAATGCTGGGCTATTGGCAAGTACTTATTATGCTTCGCAGTATTAAACAATTCTTATAAATTGGGGGACAAGGAAAAAAGTACCTGGCAGCCCTGTTTCCGATGACACCAGAAATTTTTGAAAATAGGTTGTTATATATTTTTGCCACATATACCTTGCTCAAGTTTGCTTTTGAATTTCAGCCACAAATGGCTGAGATATGAGTAAAAAACCACGACTGCCTCAAATTGCATCCTTAAATCCCTCATTGTTGTTGTTTTTTATTTAATTTTTTGCTCGTCAAAATTTCGTACGGATAGCTGGGTTGTCAATACACAAAGTCCTTAAAAAAAATTGGTGCTATTAATTAAGAATGTGTGGCAACTCCCATTCAAATAAAAATTAGATCATTAACAGTAAAAGGAAACAAAGAGTTAAGTAAACAAAGATCATTGGGTTTTTATAAATATAACTTTCTGTTCCTGTCACACCATGTGTAGGGCATATTAGATTCGACATATCCGAATAAAGCATTTTAATTTGTTTATTAAGAAGTAGAAAATATATTTGGTAGTGCTTTATGGTTATTTTAGTTTAAAAACGATAATATGTTTTCTGTTTCTAGTAAAAAGTTATTTAAATTCTTTAAGAGAATTGAAACTAAATATTTAACAATTTAAAGTGCTATATTAGGCTATGCGAAATCCTCCACCATGAGAGGGATTATTTCACTAGTGGACTTTATATTAAATTATGGTCGTAACATCACAAATATTTATTATTTGACCTGATTTGGTTAAAGAACATGATTTGTTTGGGTTTACGGCGAATTAAAGTAATTTTCAGAAGGAGGTTTTATAATGGACCTATTGAAAATTATGGATCGATCATAAAAAATTTAGGTATTATAGTAAGATTTGGTCCATATAAATGTTTGCTTAATTAATTCTGTAATATTTTGATAGGGAAATTATCAAAAGCCATGATAACATGAGAGAGTAAAAATTCACTTTAAAACATTTTAAGCAGTGCTGCCAGGGGGAAAATAGTAACTAGTGTTTTTCATACGGGATTTACAGGGACGAAAATCCCGGGATCCCGCACATTTTTCGGGAAAAAAATCCCGGGAATTTTGTGCGGGAATTTTATTTAATTATGGTAACTTTACTGCTGATATAATTGTAAATCAGTTGTGCCATGAAAAATATATTTTTCGTTAGGCAAAAGGTCTCAAGTATTTTCTTTAGTTTAAATTACTTTAATCTAACACAACTGCTTCTAATCGTTGTCATCTGCTCATTGGAAAGTCTAAGAAATACACCAAATGATGTTAATTCATATCCGATAAGTAAGGCAATGTTTTAGGTTTAATGGTCTGAAGTATTAAAAGAAGAAGAGTAAAAATGTACAGATCAGCTGCATAAAAGATTTTATGGATTAGCTTTTGTAAGAAGTGCTTAGAGAACTGAAAGTATCTAGAGGTTATTTGGTGTTCTTTTAACTATAAAGGCAAACATCCGCAGAAAGAAAATGTGTTTTCTCATTAACATCTTCTTAAATCTTCAAATAAGAAATAGGCTTTCAACCAATTCTGTAATTCTATTTTAACAGAAATATTTTGTAATAATTTAACTTTTTTGGTTTTATAATACAAAATGTATATACATAAATGCTGTAGTCTTTGAATTTATTCTCTGGCAATTAGTGCTTAACTGCCTGTTTTTAGAAAATGAAAACAAATGAGTGAGTGAGAAATTATATTGAAAACAACAATAAAAAACGAAATTTGTTTTTGTTTTTGGTTTCAGGTGTGGAATTAACGATCGTTTATCTGCTAACAGCGAAAATGGCTAAAAATCGCGAAAAATTGCAAACTTGTAAACAAACCGTAAAATTTATTTATAAGAGCTAAATGGGTTAAAAAAACAAAATGTCGCAAAATAAGAAAAAACAATTTGCAAAATAGAGAAAATTCTTAATATGTCAAACAAGCCATAAAATTGATTAAAAGTCCCTAATGGCAGAAACTCGGTAAAAATTGCTAAATTAGCGGAAATTCGCAAAAATTTGCTAACAGCGGCATGAAAGCAGAGTCTCCTATTCCTTATAAATCGTTAAGTCTGTAAAGAATCAGAATACACTCACACTTTTCCACTAACATTCACACTATTTTTGTATTTTTAACCAATCGGCTGTTTCTTCGATTTTCGTTGATAATACGTATACACTACTTGCAAATAATTACTTGCATGTGGAAACGTAGGGTAAGAATTCAAGAAAAAACTTGTCAAACGAAATTATTTCCCTCTTTCTCAAAAGTAAGACGTCAAACTCAATATAAAACAAGTAAGAGTGCTATATTCGGCTATGCCGAATCTTATATACCCTTCACCATGAAAAGAACAGAAGTTTATATATATATATATTTAAATATATGTATGTATATATACATGTATATTTATAAAATATATATCGTTTAGTTTTATTTAATTATTTGCACATGATTGCGTGCTATTAAATATATTAAAAGTTTAATTAATATATAGCACGTTTAGTTTTGATCGAATTTCAGTATTTGGTCATGCCGACATCTTAAAGTATAAAATTACCATTTACTTTGGTGATAAAACTTGTAGTCGGGAAGTTCTATGGTTCCCGAAAATAGGTATTAAAAATAAACTATATTTTTGACAATACTTTTTTTTTTACCGATATTCCGAGTTTTTCTAAAGATTTCCAATATTGTGTTCTTCTAAACATTTCCGATATTTTAATATCTAAAACGTATGAATAGGTCATAATACAGCTATAGAATTTTAGTTAATGTTTTCAATCCTTTTTTGGAGTATTTTGCACATAACTTAACCATTTTTAACCGATTTGGCAGATTTATATACCAACGTGCATAAAAATAATACTTCCATTAAATTGGCTTATAGGCATATATGTATATATATCTACATATATGTACATATATTTAAGCAAACTTAATTATAAAATAAAAAAAAACAAACTTAATTATAAAAAAATGAGTAATTTTTGGGATTTCAGTATTTTGATTATAACTCAGTCATTTTTTAACTGATTTGACAGATTTGTATACCGACGTGTTTAAGAAGAAATTTACCATTTATGTACTTGTGTTATGAAACTTGGACACGGAAAGATCCATCGTTACCGAAAATGGGTATTTTTAAAAAAAAAATTTAATTTTGGTCATAACTTTTTGTATCTGAACCGATTTTTCCGAAATTCCTAAAGATTTCCGATCTTTTGATATATAAGGCGTAGCCATAGGTCATATTGAAGTCAAAAAATTCAGGTTTTTATACAATTTTTTATATTTTTTGTATGGGAGGTACCACGCCCACTTCTTCAATCCCGCCCACATTTTGTGGGATGGTGTGCATTTATAACCTTAATGTTTGTACCTTATTTGGAAACTTTGGCTCTTGCCGTTCTCCAGATATAAAGAAAAAAGTAATAAAAATACAACAACAACAAAGGATTTTTGGAAAAAATTAGAGGCAGTCGTGGTTTTTTGGTCATATCTCAGCCATTTGTGGATCGATCTTTCTGAATTTCAATAGCAACCGATGGTAGACTATATGTGACATAAATGTAAAACAACCTAGCCGCTATCATGTCTGGAGTCTCCGGAAAACACATATCAAACGTAAGACGGTCAGACGGACAGACGGACAGACGGACGGATATCGATAAATCAACTTCTCTCCCCATAAGGACCCAGAATATATATACTTTATTGGGTCTAAGATCAATATTGTAGAAATTACAAACGGAATGACAAACTTATATATACCCTTTTCCACCTGAGGTGAAGGGTATAATAAAACTGTTCGGAACGCAAGGGTAAATGGAGCGTAAGTAACTTTATCAGGCTGATTATAAAGTAATATTGTTCCAAAAATTAGCTGTTCTTAATCCATAAATTACGTGTGGTTCAGACTAATAGTTTGGAAAATTTGAGTTTTAATCCGACCAAAGCTTTTTTTCAGTAAAATGATCTTATATTATAAATTATAGCGCCAACTGTACAAATAGCTGCCTAATTTTGTGCTAAGCCTACATCCTTTTTATAATTCAACCAAACATTTATTGAGAACCAGATTATTAGTTTAGAAGATATGATTCCGCCACTAAATTGGCCTTATTTTCCAGTGTGTTTCAGTGATAATAACAACACAACAAATTCATTTATTGGACAATAACACAACTCAGAACCAAAATATATAAGCGAGTGAACACGTAAATTAAAAAAATTAAGCATTTGCTTTTTTAAATTTTCGAAAAATAGTGCGTGCAGGAATTAAGTGCGTTTTCAAAAAAATTCACCACTATCGTGAATAGCAAGTGGAATTTTTGTTTCCATGAAAATTGTATTCCCCTTGAAGGGGAAAAAGGCAACCGTGAATCTCACGTAAAAATTTTTCACGTCATCAGTTCCAGTGAATGTATAAAAAAGGTGAAAGATTAAAAATAATTAAGAACCAATGAAATTTTGTTCAAAAATATACACGTATATGGGTATTTCTCTGAAATGATCCACCGTGACTTAAAAAATCAAAGCGCTCGCATAGTTTTTTTTATTAATTTAATTAAGTTGGATTAATTTTGTAGTATATTTTTATTTTTTATTTTTCATTTTTGAATAAAAGTTTAATTTTTTTGTTAAAAACTTCTGAAAATATATGTAAAATTACTTAAATATGTATGAAGGTAAAAAGTGTCACGTGCGTAATGTCACGTGCGTAATTTACAATTTATTTTTTTCTTCACCAACCCATGCATAGTTGCTTTTCAACAAAACATGATTATAAAGGCCCATTACTAACCTTTATAAAAACATTTTTTCCGAAATAAAAACCTCCTACAATTCACTTACTTTCGCACTTTTTCTTACGGTCCTAAAAGGCACTTCTATTTTTGTCACGGGAGTAAGTCAACTTTGATTACATGGCATTTGGGTACCCAGTGCTCAATTTACCATTATATATACTTTTTAGAAAGAACTCATCACAAACAATGTAACGATTCTAGAATTCATTCTAAAATTCCAATCCACTTCTATTTTTTTAATATTCAAACACAATAAAACGCGTACAAATGTCGCGTGCATAACCAGAGAAACACCCATATACATATTTTAAAGAAACGTTAAAATAATATTGCAAAATATTAAGTATTGGAGGGACAGTTTGATTACAACATTAGTTCTTTGCATTTTTCGAATTTTATGTAGTAAAAAATATTTTCATTTCTTCTTAATTTTTAAAACAAGCTCAAGGTCAGGTTATGTAAAATTGACAATGGACAGCTTCTTCAAAGTCTTTCTTCACAAATCCACAGGCAAACGACCTGTTGTTTTGCATTTTGTTGAGCAATATATCGGTTTGTGCCTTATAAACGGATGAAGCCCTTAATATTCGATTTATAGGAGGAACTACTCACGTATCACTGGCTTCAAGCTGTCGCTTATTAATCTTAAAAAAATTAACTCAAAATGTTTAATTTTTTTATTTATAAAAAAACCTTTTTACACATTTATTAAGAAGAAAAATTTAATCTTTGAAAATTATGTAACTAATTTGAGAATATATTTTTCCCTGACTCTAATTTATTATTTAAACAAATTGTCAAGAACTCCCACTAAACTTTTTGACAAGAGCAACAAAATAAATTACTTAATAACAATAACCAAGTTCTTGTATTGACATTAATTTTTTTTTTTTTTGTTTCTCAAACGATTTCAAAAATGCCACATACACTGAACTTCTAACACACAGTCACTAATTGACTCTTTTGTTCTGAAAAAATGAATATTGCGCCACCAAATGTCAAGAATAACTGACAGACACACTAAATGTACATGTGACAGCTTAAAGGTTGTCATAAGAAAAATAAAAGTTGTCTAAATTTACCCAGCCATTTAGTGGAAAAAAGGAAAAAAAAAATTTGTAAAGAAATAGTTTTTAAAATTACAGAGCAATAATGGTTGTCCAAGTGCATATTAGGTACTCCATGAATCTGTTCTTCTCAATACATGGGAGAGTTAAAATTTTTATAATACGACATGACTTGTCAATTATTTTCGATCACCACCACTTGTTAAGGATGTTTACAACAACTCAATCTGTATAGAACACATGTTTAATGGTGCATATGGAATGATGATCTCATGATGACCTTTTGCATAAAGATCATTATTACGAGTATTTATTTGTAGAATGTATGAGTAATTTTTATCAAATTTAAAAAAAAAACTCTTTAGGTTTTTAACATGTATGATATCGTTTAAAGGTAATTTTTATAATGATAAAGGCGTGACTTAATAATAACAATCAAATTAAGAAATTTTTAGCCCTTGTTGTATTTTCCCATGTATAAGGCAGAGATGGAAAAACGAACCACATTATGCGTTTTTTTTTTATTTAAACGTTTATTTAATACGAAATTTTACGTAAATTGAACAAATATTTATGTAAAGTTTCATTTTTATGAATTATGAAAATAGTTTGTAAATTTTATTAAAATTGTTCCAAAGCAATACTCTAAAATATTATCGGCTTAATATGCAAACCTGCTTACTCCGTTTCAGCACAATTTACAGGAGAGACAAAAAACATTTTATATTTCATATTTGCAGTTTGAGAGGAAAGCCAAAAATAAAGTTGGATTTTCACACTTCAAGACTCAAATTAAAGAAAAACTACATGTTGGTCGACGAGGCGTATCTTTCTCTACCAAACGGCATCAAAATCTTAATTTACTAAAAAAGTGGATTTAGCAGGTTTGCATATTAAGCCGACGATATGGTTAAGTGTTTACAAAAGTTAACTAAATTTTTGAACTGTAAAAGTTAATGAACACGTAGTTATAGTGTTCACTAAATTTTGAATGTTAACGTTCACTTAAAAAAATTGTTATGAAAAACACTTAGTTCTTAAGTTAGAAATTGTCGAACTGGTATTCAGTTTAAATTGTAAGATTAAAGGCTGTTTTCATTAAAGATTATGTCGCCTGCGACTTGTGTTTGTTGGCATCTAGTGTAGTAAAGCTTTCGGGCTAGTTAAAGTAGCACGAAATGAGAATTAAAGCGACGATTCGTACACTTATTTGTATGCTCTCCACGACGAGTGATGAATGAGGGTATACAAAATTTGTCGTTCCTTGTGAAACTATTATAATATTCATCTAAGAACCAAAACGCACGATGCAAATTGTAAATAAAACAACAAGTTTTCAGAGAATTATCTTAATACTTTTATTATGGTAGAAGGAATTATGACAACTATGTGTGAAACAAAATATCAGCCAAATGCTCTCCACAGCTTCTGTGGCATACCTGTATCCGATGGTCCTTATTTCCAATGGCTCTAAGACATAATTGAGGTTCAATGTCGTTAGTGTGCGAATTCTCTCATTCTTTAGCTCTTGAATTCTTCTTAATGACGTACACTTTTTCTCTTTAATATCGCCAAAGAAATAAGTCCAACGGTGTTAAATCACATGATCGTGACGGCCAATTAACATTGCCACAAAGTGAGACAACACTGCTTGTTAACGAATCCAGAACGGTAAAAATATGCCACGTCGCTGAAGATGATTTTCTATGTAAAGTCACCATTCACTTCTTCAACAATCTTAACGCGCTGTTCAATTGTGCACCTCTCCATGGCTGAATTTGTCAAAAACTGAAACAAAGAAATGTCAAATTAAGTTGGGGAAAAAACCCTTGACGCTAGTTTGTCACTCACAATTAGTGTCGTGCATTATGATTGGACCACCCTTTATATATATTCTGAGTGCTTGAGCAGTTCTAAGTCGATTAAGCCATGTCCGTCTGTCTGTCCGTATGTTTAAATGACTTTAAATCATGCTACTAAATTTCGTGAAGTTCGGTCCATAACTAAGCCTTTATGTACTCGGTAGTCTACATTTGTAGCATTTTTTAAGAAAAAGTTGAATGAAAAAAATCCACAACAACTGTGTCCGAAATTTTTAGTAGCTTCCTAAAAATTAATTCTAAGCAGTTTTGGCCGCTAACTCGTTAATAAATATACAGCACCTCCAGACCCTACTTTTCAAAATTACCTTCTCCAGGCCGGTAGCCTACAAATGTAGACACCATAAAAAATGTAAGGAAATTCACAACACTCTTTTACTCATTTTGAATGTTTTTGAATATGGCATGTCGCTTTTTCATTTAGTATCTTTTTACTCTTTACTTTCTTGGGTTCGTTTGTGTATGCGAGCGTGTTCTTGCATATTTGACTTTATTATATTTTATAAATATGCATTTAAGTATAACACTCTGCGTACAAGTGTTTTTTCATATGTGGACTAGTTTTCCATTCAAATACATATTTGCTACAAATGTATACTTTCGACCGCCAACGTAACTCTACAATCCCGATCATATACAGGTTAAGATTGGCTACATAAAAAGCCCACTCTTGAAACACTTTATGTTACACGAAAAATCAAAATGTATGATCAAGTGAGTGATGCACAGTTATCGTGCACGCATCGATAACTTTTCTTCGCAAACCTTGGGACAGCTAATATTGTAAAATCATCAAGGTTGCTGACAACTGACGTGTTGAGACTCACCCAAACAATCTTTTGTAAATTTTAAAAAAAAGTAGCTACGAAAGTTTCTTTCCTAAAAAGTATCAATGAATATTTTCAGTGTACAATTAAATCAGTATTTGGAAGGCTTACAATAAATTTTACATCATACTGAGATACCAAGTGTTGTCTGTTTCGCACTCTTGAAGTTTTAGGCGACTTGATGCCTAAAGGAAAGGAAATGGCATTTTGTTTTCCCTTCTCCCAAAAGTTCAAGACTTGGCGGCTAAAACTTAAAGAGTGTGAACCAGCACCAATATTTCACTAAATATATGACGAATAATGCACTGAACTTTCCAACCCTGGCATAAAACTGTGTATTCAGGAAAAATTCTTATTGAAAGTAACGTTAAAGTTACAATAATAAAATTATTGATTTTCTATGCCTGGCACGCATTAATGGATTATAAAGACGACAATTCAATAACAACAAAAAACACGACATTTATTTGTTTAATGTTGTTGTTAAATGCTTTTTAACATGTTTGAAAAGGGTTAAAACGTGCATTTGGGGTTTAAATTTTTTTGGAGACATTTACAACAGCAACAAAACAAATATGTTTTTGTTGCTTAAAGACCGTCCGAAGTGTAACTGAATACAAACAACAACAAACTTTTTGTTGGAATTAAATTGAATGTGTGTTTTTATTTGTATTCATTAATTGACAACAAATGTCGCGTCTTTGACAGTAGACGCTCACTTTGTCTTTGAATGTATGAGAGTATAAGTTGCATACATCATGTGTGCAACAGGCTGGCAACAACATAAAAATAATGAAAACGATAAAAATCTTTTTTTTTAATGTTGGTTCAATTACAATTTTCTTTGTTGTTTACTTTAATAAAAAGGCAGGCTTTGTTGTGCTTGAATTAATGTCCGTGTTTTATTTTGTCCGTCTGTCCGTTTACTCTTTTCGCAAGTCGTCTTGTCTTCTCCGGTTGTTATATTCTTGATTTTGTTGTTTTTATGGTAATTGATCTCATGTTTAAATGGAGACTAATTTTTTTTATTAAAGCAGTTGGGCTTTAAAAGACTCGCGCCATAAATTATTAGGTCAACGCTCGTCAATTGTTTACGCGAGTAGACTACAATGAATTCTTATGAGGAAAACATACAAAAGTTGTTGAAAAATTAATAACAACCTATTCTTTTTTTTTTAATTAAAGATTTATTATTTAAATATGTGGAAAACAAAAACCCAGTTGGTATGTCTGGTATCAGTCTGGCGGGGAAATTGTAATCCTTTTTTTTTTTGCAATGTTGCAATAGAATGGTAGGTTTAACGGGTAACAAATTTTTCACCAAAAAATCAATTTGTTTTAAAGTCACTCTTTTTATACCCTCCACAACCACTAGTGGTGAATGCATGGACCATGCTGGGTCCTTGTGTAATTCCAAGTCGATTTAGCCATGTCCGTCTATCTGTCCATCTGTCTGTCCGTCTGTATAAATCACCATTACTTTGGAACGACTCAAAATAAAAGAAGAAAATTGATGTCAAACTGTTTTTAGTTCTCCTTAGCAGTTTACGATTGATTTTCAGCATAATCGGTTTAGTAGGAAAATAGCTATAAGCAAAATTGTGAAACAACCTCCTTAAATAGTTTGTATGAATGCACCGATCCTCATTTTGCACAAATTCGTTTTATATGGCTGGAAATCATACTAAAATTTTTGTGAAGATCGGTCCATAATTTACCAGTGGCCCATATAAAGCCCACTTAAAAAAAACTCTTCAGTACGCCTAAAACCACAAGGAATAATGGTATTGGAACAAAATTAAGTCTGCCATAGTTTTGTAAGTTTAGAAGCCACTCCGCCAAATTGTGTGAAGGTTGGTTCATAGATTACCATAGGGTTAATAATAAGCCCCCTTATGGAAAATCATTTAAATGCTTCTTATCGTAATATTAAACTCTTATTTACAAGGTTTTACAAACCGCTAATTTTACCTAATAAGCAATAGTGAACTATATAGAAAATGCAATATGGAGCTTATTCAAATGAGTAGTAAGCGAAGAAGTGGAAATGGATTGGACACACTTTCAGGAAGAACCCAGAAAAAATATTCACTAAAGTGAAATCCACAAAGTAGTAGAAGAAGAAGTCGGCCAAAAACTATATGAAAAAGAAACATGCTTAATGAATTCGAAAACGGATGATCAAATGTCCTGGAGAAATTTTGTAGAGGCCCTATGCTCCACAGGGAGTTAAGCGGACTGAAGAATAAAAAGAATACCGTAGCAAATACAGACTTTGTGGTAAAATTTGCTTCAATTTCCCTTTGTATGCCTAGAAATGACACTATAGAATTTTTAATAAGTCGGTCCATACTAAACCATAGGTCCCACACAAAAAAGAATATCTCAAGAAAATTTTTCACAACACAGTTTCTTAAAAATAAAATTTTAGGTGAACAAAATTTTAATTTTAATCAATGAAAAAATTTATCAATATTACACGTTGCAAAACAACACTCATTAAAACATATTTAATAATGAAACAATTAAATCGTCGGCTTAATATGCACTTAATGTCCACTTTTTAAGTAAATTGAGATTTGGATGCCGTGTGGTAGAGAAAGAGTGCCCCGTTAGGCTAGCTGGTAGTGAGCTAGTCTATCAGCGCCGGAGTTGCGGGTTCGATTCCCGCCAGAGACTCTGGTTTATTTCCTGTAAAGTTTCTTGGAAGGGAGTTAGCAGGTTTGCATATTAAGCCGACGAAATACTTCATCATATTCAATAAAAATATTTAAATCTAAGTAAAGACAGTATTTTTACAACTCGTCCATTTTTTAATAGCTTTGATATCGTTTCAAGTAAGACTTGGGTGTTAGTAATTCTCATTCGCTTTACAGTTTTATTTATATCTTTAGCTGTTCTAAAGTCTTTGGAAAAAGGTTTCCTTATTTGTTTGTTTGTTTGTTTTTTTGTTGGCTTATAGACTCCTAAAATACAGGGGAAGTGGTAACCCCATAGGATACCAATGTTAAATATCGCATATATTAAGAACTGTTAAAGTTAGAATATTCAAACTTGGTAGGAATCACACTTATGGTAAACTGCAGCTTTGAAAATAAAAATAGAGGGAGTAGGCATACGGGGAACAATACCCCCATCAGATGCAAAACCACTATATCGAGATTCTCCAAACGTGGTCGAAGTCACAATTATGGAACACTAAAACTTTCAAAATAAGAATGGAGTGGGTAAAAGGTGGAGGAGCGGTACCCCCATAGAACGAAAATTTTAAATACCGAATATCTGAAGACAAAAGTCTTTAAGCTTTTTAGGACCCACTTATTATGATAAACCTCACCTTTAAAAATAAAAATAATGCGGTAGGGCAAGCAAAAAAAAATTAAAGAAGCTGTTTATGAGCCCCAACAATAAAATAGACTAATCAAATGTTGAAATGTTGAATCAAAACACTTAATTGACAACATCTTTTGTAAGTTGTTGTTGTTTTTATTTTGTTTTTCTTAACCTACTTACAACTACAATTAATGTTGAGAGAATTTCAACTAATTGTAGTGGGGAATGTAAGATGAGATAAACCCACTGTTTATTGTTGATGTGTTTTTGTTTAAACTTTGATGTTATTACAAGTAGAACTGTTGCTATATTTCTTATACGTTTAACAGTTTTATTTGGTTTAATATCTTTAGTTTTTCTAAAATCTTTATGGATGAAGTTTCCTGATGATCGCATAGGAATAGCTTATCCCATCAACAATAAATTTCAAGTGTTTTTATCAATAATAAAAACTGGGAATTAAGCACGAATAACAAAATCTTTTAATATATATTATCTTTAGCTGCAGTAGAGCCAAAGTTTCCAAATTAGGTACACAACATCCGACAAAATATGGGAGAGTTTGGACAAGTGGGCTTGGCACTTTAAAGAAAGTAATTTCACTTAAAAATTACCATATTGACACTAAGAATTGACTTTTTCTCAAAAAATTTTCTTCTTCATAAAAAATTCAGTTTTATTTTGACAAAAAATATTTTAGTTTAAAAAATTTTTCTAATGAAAATTTGCATTAATCTTCGGTTAATTATCTCTTTAACATTTCCTTTAAAACCGTTCCAATAAGGTCCCTAAATATATTTCCTTTAATATAATTATATTTAGAGGTACATATATGAATATGTTTTGGCTCCACAAAAAAAAAAGAAATAAAACAATTGCGTGCATTTTATAGAACGTGTTACATGTAGTACTTTTCAACGACATTTATGTATATAACAACTCTTTGACTAAATAACACCTGCCCTAATGCATTATTTCTGACTACACACAAACTTCAATATAGTCAAACTAAATGTCTATGAATAAAGGCACGGAATTGTATACAAACCAAACAACAACAAAAACAACAACAAGAAGATGAAAAAGAGTGAAAAAATACCTGTCATCTAAATGAATGAATGAATGAATGGAACATGAAGATAAGCGTGTTTTTTAGTAATTAAGCTCATAGTTTAGTTTAAAGATTAACAAATGCCAGTAATGAATACGAGACCAGATACAAGCTGGAGTACTTTATAACACTACCAGAATGACTATGTACAAGTACAGTAAATTCTCCCATGACAGGACACCAAGGTATCATTAAAACTTGTGTCCGTGCAAGAGCGATGATTCTCAAAAGAACTCAATGCTGTCCTTATGAATGGCTGCCGGGACCAGACGTTATCAAAAGAAAGACGTGCGTTAAGTGAGATTACACTGTACACAGTACTATGAATGCTTAGACTATGTATCTCCGAACATGATGTTATTTAGCGCCAACTTAAAAATGCTTACAAAATCTTTCGCAAACAAAATAGAACTTTAAACATGTCTAGAAAAATGAAGCATAAAACTAAAATTATGAAAATGTGCAAACAACAAAGCATCGTTGTTCGTATATTTTTAATTACATAAACTATTTCTAGCCGCTTGATATCGCCACATAACAAATTATGAAAAGTGCAATATTTTTTAAAATATTTTCATACATCTATTTTGTTGCTCATAATTTAGCGCTCTAATGAAATGATCTTCTGGCCATGAGTTCAGTCCACATTTTCCAATTCAGCAGAAACAATATTTGTTATAATAAATATAACATAGTTTTTTTTTGTATACCAGTAAATGTGTGTGTGTGTGTGTGTGTATGATTGTGAAAAATAGCATCATGTTTATGGTTTTAATGATAATTGCTAGGTTTATAGTAAATATCAGCAAAATTTTTAAATTGCAACATGCCTCACAACAGCAACAACAATGTGTTAACTATGTATACTAAAAAGATTAAGTTTGTTTGATTTCTTTAAAAAACTTTACTCTGCTTGAAAGCACGATTTTTTCTTTAAGATTTCAGTGGAGAAAAAAAAACAAAATTTAAGCACTTGTTCAAAAAAATAGTCTGAACAAAACGTTTTCAAATTATGCATTCCAAAAGACGGCCTTCTAATATTTAAGCCTTGCCAGCCATCAACGTTATCATCATCATTTTTGGTTGCCTGCTTTCATCACCAACCACAAGGATCTGTTTTATTTAAATGTTGATTTCTTTTTAACTGTATGGTTAAAAGAGGTGCCCTACATATTTTTTTAAGTCTAGAAAAAAGAAAATATTTTATAAAATTGAAACTTATTTTATTGTAAATACTCCCAAAATATTTCAGTTTGCGAAATAATAGTTTTAATAAAAAAGTCACGGTTTTATTTAAAAGTCACTGACTCACTTAAAAGACACAGCTTTAATAAAAAGAAAAGGTCTAAGTCCCACTGCAAATTGATAGTTTCTATAAAAAAAAGCCAGAGTTTCACTAAAATGTTGCAGCTTCACATCAAAGTTGCTTTTTCACAAAATGTTTTTTGTTCATCGAGTAAGTAGGGTGCAAAAAGTAAGCTCAAACTAACACCTGGTGTATTGTTGAATAGACCAACAAATATTAAATCAATGAAATCAAATTAAACTTGTTGCTTCTCGAAACAGCAGCAAAAAAAAAATAAAATACCGACTCGTATTAAAAACGCCAATCACAACTAAAATCAAATTACTAGTTTTTTTTCAAATCTATTTCTTAAAAAAAAAACATTTTTAATCGATTTGTTATTAACAACAAATTTAATTAAATTACGAAAGCTATAGAACGAACCATGAGCGAAAACTAAAATTTAATTTCTTAAAAAAGTGGATACGAAAATAATTTCAGTTGCAAGCAAATTTGTTTTTCTAACTACACCAGATTGATTAAAATTAGAGCTGTGCGCGTGAGTGTTTTTCGTCTTACGGTGACGCATGGTTACAATTGAATGAAATGAAATCACAAATTTTAAAAATCTAAATTCAATCAAAAACGTTCACAAAACAATTTTTAGTTATCACGTTAACTCGCTCACTAACAATACATTTTTAAAATTACTCAATCTCATTTTTCTCAATTTTTTTCTCTGAAAAAAGGAGGGTACGTTCGTAAATGCAGTTGTTGCGCATTTGTAAAGTTAAACGTTCCCCTGCAAATAATAGGACAAGTCCAAACACGCGTGTAAAATGTAGCCCACAAGGGACTTGGACAAGTCCAAATGTAACCCAAACATATGAAAAAACATAGTATATTTAACATTACGATGTCCTAGGGCAGGATCATATAACACACCTTTGGATTGCAAAAACGTAGTCTTAAAACTACTTCAAGGTATCCTTAAGTGGATTAGTTTTGAAGTCGTTTAAAAATGAAAACATGTTGTTAAAAAACGAAGACATGTCGTCTTACTAAAAACACTTTTCAACAATGACATGGTCCATGCTTGCATTACATTGGACCAGTCCAGGAAGTAGTCCATTGATCACAGTCGATCAGAAGTGCGATTCACTATGCTTCTTAACCCACAATAGTTTCCTTTAAAAAAGTTAACCACAATATTAACCATTTTGCTATTCACTAACACTTTTAACGACATCTGCTGGTGTTAAATTACAGCTGTTTCAGTCAGTTGTTATTGGATTTAACCACACCAACATTTTTGGTCTGGTTAAATCCGCTCAGAAAAGTGTTTATTTATCGTTGTACCTATTTAGTCGATAAATGATATGGCTTTTAGGTATTTAGCCTACAATTTCTCCACTTCTTATTAATCCTTAAGCAAATTCATTTGACTCAAATAAAATTAAAAAGTTAAACAAATTAATATAATTAAAATTAAATAAATAAAATAAAATAATTAATAAAAATTAGTAATGTTTTACGCACTTTGCACAATATCTTTTAAACTCTATAAATTAAAAGGTTTTTGTTTTGTGTTTTTTTTATTCTTCTTTGTTATTTTATCCTATTTTAATATTTCTCTTGGCTGAGTTGTAACGAGACATCAATTTGAAACATATAAAACTGTTAACCGTGGTTATAAATAAGTTAGTGAATCACATAGTGATTAGTGCAAACATCAAAATGTGTGGTTTAAGTTAACACTTTTTGAAGTGGTAAAAGTTAGTAAATTGCACTACAGTGGTCCAATATTATTTGCATGGTCGTTAAAGCATCACCTGTAAGAAACTTGGCATCACTCGTATATGCAGCAAAATTTGGCAATTATCGCATCAGTTAATTTTCTGAATCGCAAAGGTATTCGATTACGACTGCCAGAATTAGCCCAAGTATTTACCAGCAAACTCGCCCAGTTGCTTAATTATGGGGCGAATTGATTAAAAGGTGAGGTCAACTCTACAACAACACTGCTTCTGTGGTCGGGTTGTCAAAAATATTGCTAGTAAAAAAATAGGTTTGTTTACATAAAAAACTAGTTTGTATGCAAACTTTGACAAGTCGACCACCGAAAAAAAACACCATATGTTGACTTAACCTCACCTTCTAGTGAATTCGCCTTGGTTTGTTTGCCATTTTAATGTTCGTAATTTCTACAAAAATGGCCACACGTTGATTGAAATATGTAAATTTAACTGTTAGGTACGAACACGAACACGACCAGTTTCTTTTTGTAGAAATTAGGGGCATGCAAATGGTTTCTGCATAATGTGTACTTTGGAAGTCACAAGAAATACCGGTGTTGTTGATTGTCACCTGGTTCACTATTGTGTCAAGCGCTTGAACAGTTAAGAACACGGCCACGACATTCATTAGTCTGGGTATTTATACTATATTTATTTATTTATACAGTTAATTAGTTCTCGTGAATGATTCGACGTGTATCTCCATTTAGTTTAAATTCACCTACATTTTTTAATTTGTGAGTGAGTTGCATGCAACTTTTATTTCTCAATCACGCAGTTAATTTTTAAAATTATCACGAACACGAAGAGTTCACAAGCCACAAAAAAGTACGTCACGCGCACAGTTCTCGATTAAATATCGTTGTTCTCATAATCATCGGTTGGCATTACGGATACGTGTAATTTCATTTGATCTACAATTGAAACTGAATTAAACTGAATTTGAGTTTAAAAAGAACATGTGTTTTACAGATTTGAAATCTTGTTTAATTGATTAATAGTAGGCTCGAAATGGAATTTAAATTGATTTAATTGAGTGGATTATTCTTTTAAATGTGTAATTGAGAAGTATAAATTTCAAAAAGATTAATTAGAAGAGTAAAGCAAGAAAAATTTACTTGTGTTAAAAAAACTTGCTGGATGAAATAAAATGTATACACCATTAAATACAATTTTGTAAAGAATGTATATTTAAAGTATTACATACGTATCCCTCAATCTTAAGTTAAAAGCAAAAATATTCGATTAATTGCTTCTTTGCTCTCTTAAATTTTTTTTATAAATCTTATTGATTTTTTAAATCCCTTCTTTTCTTTTCATTTTCAATTCCTTTTTAATTAAACTTTTTACTTAAAAATAGAACCCATTTTATTATTCCTTTCTTAAATATTGACACAACTAAAGTTTTGTTTAGAAAATCAAAAATCTCCTGCAACGTTTTTTATAGTTTTTCATCTATCCAGTTTTAAAGTCGAATAAAAAAAGCTTTTTTTTAATCTTTTGTTTGGCAGCCAGCAAAAAGAAAAAGAATTCGAAAAGAATATTGAAAAGAAAGTTGTTGCTTTTATTCTTTCACTTTAGCCATCACCCTCTAAAATTTTACTTTTCTTACAATTGAATTTTTTTGCACAGAATTCTAGCCCACATTATTTTATCCCCTTAGCTCACCATGTTTGAAGTTTTTATACGATTTTTATTTTGCCAAATCTCAGGCAAAAGGGAATTCGTGCTAAGGGAAAGGAAACAATACAATAGATAGTGAAAAATCCCAGCAGTCAACCAACCAGCCAGTCAGCCAGCCAACAATGGCCATGTCCATTAAGATGCATTAAGTTTTGAGAAAATTCTAGACTACTCGTATCACAAGGCGAAGGGAAATGAGTTGATGGAATTTTTGTTTTCTTTTTAAGACTTTGGGTTTTTAGTAGGCAACAGCAACTAAAATCTACATTTGTCTCTAAGAAATATTGTTGCTGATGATTCTCGTGTTTAACGTTAAACTGCCTAAAAACGGAAGTTAAGTGGGAGGTTACTTAATCCGTAGCAGAAGTTTAACCATTTACAACACAAAAATAAAAGAAAATAAAATAAAATGTACTTTTCATAACAACGACTGCTGCCTGACAATACAATGGAATTGAAACTACTTATTGCTCGTGATAATGAGCCAAGAGTATGGAAAGTAGACAATGGCGAATGTTGGGTATGAGAATAATGTTGGAAAATGTAATCATTTTAATTCTCAAGTGCAAAATTGTAGAACAAAAAATAATTTGCAAAATGTTTATTTTAACGACGACCTTGTTAAAGATGAGGATTTTTGATTGTAGAAATCATTTTTGCAAATTATTAAAAAAAAAATTATGGAGTCTTTTTGAGGAAGAGTAAAATACTGAATAAATAAAAGTGATAATATTTGTTAGAAATAATGATGAGACAATTGCAAAAGATGATGTTATTATTAACCCATAATTGAGATTTTTTTCAATCTTTTAGATAGTCATAACATTTAAATTTAAAAATAAACTAAATTATAAAATAATGCATATGCTTTTCGTTATTCATTGCTAAAATTGGCTCGCAGTGGAGCGAAATTTTGAGGATATGCAGAAATTTGAAAATCTTTTAAAATATAAAACTTAGTATTAACCCTTACAAGGTTTTTAAGTGTTATCTTCTCATACGATCAAGTTGTAATACTTTAATTCTTAATTTGATTTTCTTTCGTTCCGAATGAATACAAGCAAAACGGGGTTTTTATTGACCAAAATGTTGTTGTTTGTCAATATATGCCCCTAACCAATGAAATGAAATAACCCTCCAAAACGATTTGTGGGGAGTTAATTCTTTTTGTTTGGGGTTTTATTTTTTTATTTACTTAATTAGGGGATTAATTCATATGAAATAATTAACTAAATAATATTTATGAAATAAAGCCCCAATATATTTTTTGGGAATTTTTTAATTTTTAAATTTATTACGAAAACGATTTTTGGCACTTTCTCTTCTATGGTATAACAAACACCGCCTTCGTTAAGAAAAGCCGGCTGTGCAGAAGAGTTTTAGTTATCGAAGCCGATGATTGGCATATCATAGTGGAGAAAATCCTTGCGCTTGGCCGAAGTCTCAACCTTTCTATCTAATATCGCATGATTCCTTAAACCAAAACTGTACAATCAATTGTATTATACATATTGGGGTCTTATTTCATTCCGAAAATTGGGGTCTTATTTCATATGAAATAAGACCTATCCTCAAAATAGGGTATCATTTTGAAAAAAGGTTTCTAATCATTTTTGAACAGTGTGTGTGTTGCCTAGTCCCAAATAAGGAGTTTTGTTTTTTAATCAGATTTGCATTTGCCCGCGCACTCGAGGTAGAAGTTTTGTTTTCAGGCTAAGTTCCATTGTTAGGACTATATGCCAGGCAATTTGGAGCTTCCTATGTTATAAATATGAAGCATCTTAATATTGCCATTTTCCTCATAATTCTCCACATTTTTGCTTGAAAATTGTCTTTAAAAAATCAAAAATTTTATGTGTTGTCAACAGTTTTAGATTCGATTTGAAATTAATTTTTTTAAGCACCCACTCAAGAAAATAACATAAGTTTATATAGTACCTTTAACACAATTAACAAAAATGGTAATCTTAATTAGGACCCTTTACACTGTATAAGAGTGAGATAAAAGTTTTGCTACTTTTTTCATATTTTATATACGAAACAAAGAAAAATAAGCGTTAATAAAACATGAAGGGAAAATATATAAAAAAGTGTAAAATCCCCAAAAAATACCCGAATTTTTTTTTAATCCCCAAAAAAAATCCTAATCCCAAATTCCCAAATTACTTTCTTTTTCCTTTTTGCTCACATGAAATCCTCAACTTTGGGGATAAATCCCCGAGTCTGACAGCCCTGCCCACAAGCCAAAAATAAAAAAAGTAGAATTTGGCCTAAGTGTTTTACTAAGGCATGCTCACCAGTAGGCCCTAAAAAGTACTAGATAGACAAAAAAAAGTAGATACAAATTATATCTGTGGCATTTTGCAAAAACATCTTAAGTCGAATTTAAAAAGTTGAAAAATTTTGATGTTAATCATACGAATTTTTATTTAAAAACATTTTTGTTAACGTTTTTAAAATTTTGTATTGTAAACGAAATTTTTCTTTAATTTTGGCTTATTTTAATATTTAATAAAAATTATTGCTTCACCGCGCTTATTTTAAAAACTTCTTTGCTAACTAATCTCGACTTAAGATGTTTTGTCAAAATGTCCCGGCTCAGTTGGCAGGGAGTAACAGTAACTTAACCTTACCGTGCAAAAGTAAAACCAATCTATTTCTTACAGATTGAGACTGCTAACTATAATCGTTCTAATTGCTTTACATATAACAAAATGAAACAGTTGATTTGCAACGTTACTGTTACTCCCGGCTAACTGAGCCTTAAGTCTTGTAAAAGTCTAAGTTTCCTAGTGGAATGAATATAGGCAAACTAACTTATACATAACGGGAAGTGAGAGTCGTTTACGCAAAAAAAACTTGATCTAAAAAAGTGAAAATTTAGGAAAATCAAAAATATACAACATTATCCCTAAACCTTTAAGAGTCTTTTGGATACAAGATCTTAATACGGTTAAACAAAATATATAAATTTCTACAAAATATACAACAAAATCTAGACATACGTATGTATTTAAATTTGCTTTAAGGGTCTTACATTTTAAGACAAAGATAAGAGATAAAACTATTAAAAAGAGAAATAAATTGAATAACAGAACTTCAATCAGTCATAAAGTTAATAAAAACCTTTTCCTGCCTTTAAGGCACTATTATAATTCCTTTTGCTTATTTATGGAGAAGCTCATAAAATTTACTACATTCCGTTTTACTAAGAAAATTCCTTATTTTATGACAACAATTTTCTTAAGTGTATCTTTACTCGAACTTACCACAAAATGTAATTATGCATAAGAGGTTGCTAAGCATCTGACCTAAGAGTCCTTCCAAGTCATTTCAATTCAAACACACTCATTATACTACACAGATCCTTGAACATGTGTTAATAAATAAGGACAAGCAACAAAATAATAATGTATTAAACATTCTTAGTAAATTTTAGTTAAAGATGTTTTAACTCCCACTCACTTTTAGTAAATATTCTCTTCCATAGGCAACGTTGTTACAAATGTATCCTTAATTTTTTCTTTTATCTTAATTTCAGTTTTTTTCTCACCCTCTCGCTCCCTCTCTTTCTCTTTTCAGTAATAGGGGCACAAGTAGTTGGAGACGAAATGTATCTTAAATGCTTTTTTTTGGCCAAAAGATTAATTGTTAATGTTGGTTGCTAATAAACGCCTCAGGTGGAAAATGAAAATTAATGATGTGAGAAAAGTTTTTCTATTTTTTTTTTGGAGTCTAAGAATTTTGTCTGCTCATTTTTCCAACAGTCAAAGTTTGAGTAAATGAATAAATAAAAGGATACAAGAGCAAAGAATTTCCAAAATACGGGTTGAATTCTCATTCTTCATTTCATCAAATGAAATTTGCCGAATTAAAATGTCTTACTAACGAGAAGGAGATGGTGCTGGGCTTAAAGCCATGATATTAAATGTAATTAATGTTAAAATTATAATTGTGTTCACATCAAATATTTTTGCTTCAATTAAAGTTACAGTTTCTTTTTATGTGCCTTTAATTTCCAACTATGATTGTGAGATTTGTTTGTTTTACTTTTTCTGCTTTAAATTTGGTTTAAAATCTTTATGTCTTTTTTTCTGTATTTTGTGAAACTTTTGCAACCTGCTGAGCTTTTATAGTGCTTTAGGATGTGTTATATCCAGCTGTGCTGCTCTGGGGTTGTTCACAATTTTTATTAATGCATTTTGTTATTCTGTTTTAATAAATTTTACAAAAAGAAAAAATATTAGTAAGTAGTTATTTTGATGTGTGCATGATTAATGATGGGAATTGTCTGACTATTATGAAATATTTGGAATGTTTGGAAACAAAATTTTTGGTAAATCCTTAAGGATTAGATGGGTCCACTTTTGCAATGTTGAGATATAAATGAAGTTTTTTGTAAACATTTTTTTTTAGCTTGTTAAACCATTTTTTTAAATATCTATTTGAAAATAATGTTCAGATGAAAGATAAAATCTTTCTTAATTATTTTTTTAAAGTACTGTTTTAAATAAAATATTTCGTGATTTTGTGGGAGTGTTTCAACAAAAATTTTGTTAGTGAGCGTGCAAGATCGTTGGAATTTAATTTGCTTGTTCGTGAGCGTCCGTGTTTACATTGTTTTCCTTAACGAATTTTCAATTGTGTATATTTTTATAATAAATTTTTTTTGTTTTATAAAATTTAAAAAAGTTTTTTTTTTCAAGTATTTAGATTTTTATTGAATTTTATATTTTAACTAATTTTTTTCACGAAACGTAAACAAAGCTTGACATTCAGAATACTCACATAAAAATTAACAATAGACAGATGGCTCAAAAATGTCCTCTGTATGAATTCGCCTCGTTGTTGGTTTATTTTATTGTTACATAAAAACAATTTTTTCACCAAGTTTTTTTTAAAAACTTTTTTGTTATCTTTTCTCGACACAAGATGGTTTATCAAAATACCACAGATGTAATGGAATTATTTGAATTTTGGATCGAATCTTCATTCATACATTCTATTAAAATCATACATTTTCGCACAGTTTATATGGATTTATCAAAAGAAATAATATTAAAGCCTTTATAAAAGTTAAACTTAAATATTTCTTGGCGCTACTTAAAAATTTATTTACCGTCTTTAAAACATTTTTCAGTGCCGATAACTTTTTTTTATAATATTTTATCTTAATTTAAACATTCTATTCATTCAATATTTTTACCAGGTTTTGTTACTTTCACAGACAATGCAGATACTCTCGCTTTTTAATCTTTCATGATCTGAATGAAAAATTTTTGATGGCTTGTTGAAGTGGTTTTACATTTCCACTCGCCCACTAAGTAAAAAGAAAGCACTTTATGCGTCCATGTTCCGAAAATAAATAACTAGCAAAATTAAAATCAATCGAGAATTTCCTGATTTCAAGAATAGTTCTGAAATAGGGAATTATAACTTTAAGTATGAAGAATATAAATAAAAGGAAATATAATCTGGGAATTTAGAATACACATTCGAAGTAATATGGAAATTTAAAAAAGGAAATATTTTTTTTTTTTACTTTCAAAATTAATTTGTTTTAAAAACTTGTTCGATTTCCAATTTACTCGACCTCGATTTTCACAATATTACATCTTACTATATTGCATTTGAAAGCATCCATTCCTAACATACTCTCTATTATAAAATGATCAATATTATTTATATCTTCTTATAATCCTTTAAAGAAAATTGAACTATTTATGAAGTTTTATTCAAATTGTATTTCAAAATGGCTCCACAATTCGCACAAGTATCCAAATTTTGACCGCTGGCTGGCGAGGAGTCTGTTAATTTAAAGAAATTTCGTTTCGCGTTCACTAATAAACAACACAAACATATATCGTACAAACATTGATTTTTTCATTTTGTTTTTAATGAAACTAGACGCCGATAGTGCTGCGGCCAGTTTGCTCCCTATTTGTTTGAAACGGTGAAGAAATATAAAAGAAAGACAAATTATTTGGAGTAAAGATTGGTTTTAAAAAGGGCTGTTTTGGGGCGAACAATGCTGCTTAAAAACTTTGAATTAACGGCTGATAATGTTTTTAATGCTTCTTATTTTATGTCTTCACAAAAAGTTGCACAAATTTTAAAAATGTCTGCCAAACATAAAATTTTTTGTCATTTCTAACAACATGCTTCAAATATTTGTTCAAACAGCATTTTTGCTAAATTAAAACTTATTTCAATGACTTCAAAAATCCTTAACACTTGCTAAAAAGCATAAAGAAAACATCTGTAGGAACATTTCAGTAAACAGTTGAGTTAACTTCAATATTAAGTTAAGAATTTAAAGCAACTGATCAGCCAACAGAAGCCAAAAGGACAAGACGTACAGAAAAAAGTGTCAGCAATTAATTGATAAATCGCACAAAAAAAAATTCTATAAAAAAAATTTTTCAAAAATAGAAAGTAACACCAAACTTTTTCACATGCCATTTTCAAGCAATTTGCTGAAACAAACAAAAAAGGATTTTTCAATACTTTTTACATGACAATTTCAATTCATTGAAAAAATATAATAGACGAACTACAACTCATGCACTCTTTATGGATGGATTTGAAACACCTCAAATAAAAAAAATCAAAGTCCAATAGATTATTTTCAAAAAATGTCTATATTTAAACGAGTAAGCGATTGTGTAAGGATAGTTGTTTGTGTATGTGTTTGTGTATGTGTTTGTACAGACAAACGGAAATGAAAAATGGAAGTCCATTGTAATCACTAAAAATCCTACTCAGCAGACATGGAAGCTGTTTGTGTGTACACTCCTTTTTTGAATTTGCTTGTTTTTTGGTTTCAGTACAACGTGCTTTTATTTTTGTTGCTGGTTTTTTCCTTTTTTTTTAAGAAAGAAAGTCCTGTTTTATGTTAAATTTTTTACCTTTTTCTTGTTTTTAATTGTTAACGTGAAATTAAACGTGAAATATTGTTGGCAACAATGTATCCAATGCCACTTTGGTTTTATTTTTTTCTTCTATTCATTTTGTTGCTCTTACCACACAACATTTTAGTGGCAGAAAATAAAAACTAAACGAACTTTTAATTTGTTCTTTTATACTCTCTCAGTGTCTGTCTGTCTGGCGGTATGTGTATATATGTTGTAGTGTATTTGATGTTGTACTTAGAATGTGTTATTTATATATGAATGTGACGGAGTGTTGCCGTGTGTGTGTTGTTTTATCCTGCAAAATCTTTAAAAAGGGTTCTATGAATTTGTAAATATTTGATTTTGAGGGGGAGAATGAAGTATGCATGCAATATAGAACGAAAAAAAACAAGAAGTTGTAGTTGAGTGGTTAAAACAAACATTGTTTTCCCGAGTGTTTGACTAGTTACTGACTACTCACTCTGACTCTAACTTTAAATTTGACTCTTACTTTGACTGACTGACTAAGTAGCAGCAGTAGTGGTCAGTCAAAAACTTTTGTAATAAAAATGTTTTTTTTTTTCATTTTATATGAACATGTCTGCTCGTTCAAAGGCTTAGGTTGTGTACATAAATGTTTAAAACAGAAAAGGAAAGGAACTAAAACATTAAAAAAGGCGGATTGTTAAATAAATCATCTTATAATTAAAATTTTGAAATACAGTTTTTTTTCTCTGCAACATACGAATAATTCAAATTCGGTAATTCTTATTTTCCAATAAGTACTCATGTCTTACATTCATACAAATTCATATACGTAAAACGTACTAACTTAAGATATATTCGTAAAATGTAGACTAAAATTTTTTAAAAAATAATTCCTTGGCTGTTGTGAGGTTTTCTATTAGCCGTATTTTCGATTATCTGTGCTCATTTTTCGTCTTAAGACCCTTTTTTTGAAAAATAGTACATAATTTTTTTTTTGTAATAAAATAATACTTTTAGTAGCGGAAACAGTTTTCTTAGAACTTTATGCTAAAATTATAAATACATTTCGGGGATTCACAAGCTTAAGTCATATGTCTTAAAATAATAATAATAAGCAAGGCCCGGATTTTTATGCAAATGCATATTTGTTGTCGTTAGTCTCAGATCCACATGAACTTAATATCTTTTCGAATCGAGATATATTAAATAAAATGGCATCGATCCATTAGAGCATAGTTTTGCATATTTTGCTTTGAATGCATATTTTTGCATATATTGCATATTTTTGGTGCATTTTTAAAAAAACCAAACTTGTTTTTATTGCTTTATGGGTAAAATATTTTGCAAAGCACATCGCGTTTTGTCGCATATTAGGGGAAGTACAACATGGTGGGGAAAATGGTTGAAATCAGTTGTGTATTATGCTGAAAATTTTAAACAATTCAAGGATGTGATGGAACGATGGTAATGCAGTATAAAAAAAATAACAAATTTACAAAATATAAAAGCTCAGATAATTTGTATGTCTTCAAATTACGGATTTATCCCTGAGACTATTGTAAAATTAAAGAAATCAAATCAATTGAGAAGGCAAATTAAATGAATTGATAATGTTTTTTTGTTTTGTTTATATGTAGACCTTTCCACTTGTTAAATGTGTTATGTTTATATTTTTCGGAATAAATAGAATGGATGCAGTTAAGAGTAACTTAAGTAAATAAATTCGTATCAAACTTAATAAAGTTTTTAGAAAAATGAAGGACACGAAACCATAACACAAACTGCTGGCATATTTTATTTAAATTTTTACGAAAACAGCATAGTGGAAAATGAACATATGAAAAAGAGTATTGTTCTTAATTCATTTTATATGAAGGTTCAAATATCAACATATCTAACAATTGACTTAATATACATGATTGTTTTACTTTATATTTTGTGTTCTACCTTATTTTTACTTCTGCTTTTTTTGTTGTTCCTAATTTTCGTTAATGAGACTGAATTTTTAGGGTTTTTATGTTATTTTTATTTATTTTACTGGTTTTTTTTCATGTTTAATAAATGTGTTAAGAAAAATTTCAAGTGCGTATTTCTCCAATTTTTAGTGCATATTTTTCCAATTTTAGTGAATATTTTATGCGCATAAAACTAAACTTTAACTGCATAAAAATCTTGACCCTAATTATAAAACTAAAAATATGAGTTCTGTAAGCAACCCTCATAATTAAGATTTATAGGGAGTAGTTATGACAAAACAATAAACACAGCATAAAAAGTCTTTTAATTTTATGACTTTTTCGTATTTTTTTTTAACCCATGTATAAAATATAAGGATATTGTGATAATATGACTTGATAGCACACCTTGTGAATCCCCAACTATGTTCGCAAGATAAATTTTGCTTAAAGCTTATAAAAGGTTTTCTTTTTTTTTTTGATTTTGTGTTTAAAAGGTATGTTTTGTTCATAATAGTATTCAAATTAAAGGTACCTTTTTTTAATATACTTTCTGTTTAAAAGTAGCTTTTGTACAAAAAGTACTGTTTGCTTAATATGTACTTTTTGCTTCAAATGTACTTTATGCGTATAAGGTACTTTTTGATTAAAATATACTTTTTTTTAAAATGTACTTGTTGCTTTAAAGATACTTATTGCTTAAAAGGTACTTTTGCAGGTACTTTCTGTTCAAAACTTAACTTTTGAATAAAAAGTACTTTTTGTTCCTTAAACTTTTTGTAAAAATTTACTCTTTGTTTAAAAGGTACTTTTTGTTTTAAAGGTACTTTTTGATTAAAGCTAAACTTTTTGTTTTAAATATTATTTTGTTTATGAGATAATTTTTGTTAAACACAATAATTTGCTTAAAAGGCTAACGTACATTTTGTTTAAAAGTTACATATTTTATTGCTTAAAAATCTTCATTGTATTTAAGAAGCACGATATTAAAAATATAATTTTTGTTAAAATGGTACAGAACTAACGTTTATTTGCGCACATATTATAAGCATTTTACGATTCTATGCATCAACACTTGTGCAAATACAGTTTGCTATTTAAAATAGCCGAAATTGTTTCGTGTATAAGCATTGATTTTTATCTATATGCCACATTTATGAATCAGATTATAATACAATTTTAATAAATTGCATTAAAAAAATTCTTATATAAGCATCGTTTCAAACTTGAGACAAATACAATAAAAAATGCACAAAAATTATTTTACCAAAAATAAATTTGCCTTAATTAGTATTGTGGCTTTTTTTGTTGAACTGTTTATGGTTTTTAATCCAAATTTGGATATTTTTTGTAAGGCTGAAGTTCAACAATTTGAATCCCAAGAAAAACTCATTCCATTATTTTTATGAAGAAAGGAATTTTACAACATGGACTTAATTCAAATTTATTTATAATTTTTCATTCTTGACTACCGCGGAAATCGAACCCAGGCTTTCACGGACAAGCTACCCTTACATGTTTCCATTGCAACCACTAAATCTCTTCAGAGGGTTTTGCCATTTAACACGCACAGCCATTGACGACTGCTTATTTTAATCAAACTTTGAATATATTTTTGCACTTTCGATGCAAGTAAAACAGGTCTTTTTCATGATATTGGTTTAAATGATCGAGTTATATATATGCATATAAGCGAGTTTTTATTAATACTTTACTCGTTTTAAGCACCAAAAATATGCAAATTATGAAATGCTTATAAGCGATAAATACTGTACTCCTTTTAAGATATTTGCTTCAGTACTTCTTATTTTAAAGGAAGTTTTTTTCTAAAAATAATTCAAAGATTTATTTTCTAAACGATACTTTTTTGTCTTTAAAATAAAGCTGTACATATCTAATTTTTATTGATTTTTCTTAAAGAATTTTCAATTAAAAAAAAAACGTTTTTAAAAAAGTTACTTTTAAAGATTATCAATATAAGGAATATGTTATACTCCTTTAATTTCACTCCTTTAATTTCACTCCTTTAGTGGTATGAGGCTTGTGGTTTCTGCTTCTTGGATGAACAAGAGTAAAAGTACTTTTTTCTGTTTTGATTTTGCAGTGCCACTAGTGTTCTGTGGTTAAATAAACGAGGAGTATGATGGAGTGACAACTACTGAAAATAACAATTGTTTTATTGCTATTTTTTCAGGCATTTTTAACACAAAATTAAAGAGAGATATTTTATCTTTAAGTATTTATTGCATAAATAAAGTAACAAAGGAATCATATGCGCGCATAAATCATTTTAAATAAAGTTGTAAAAAATCGCAAAAAAAAAAATTGTTGTTCTCCCCCTTGAAACGGGACGTAAAGCAAATCTTCCACCCCTTTTTTTAAAATAAATATGAAAAACATTTTTGCATAAACTTCTTTTCCCTTTCTTCAAAATAAGTTACATCCATGTATACCCTGCTAAAAAAATGCTCAAATTATGTTGAAGACATTTGAAAATTTCCCAGCTTTTTAACAATAATAAACGAATAGACGTACTTGCAACATCCAGCACGTAAAGAAGAACAACAATTTTTGTTGTTATTGTGCAAATCAATTGAAGCGTAACTAACACGAAAATAAGCTTGACAATTGTCACTTAAAGGTGTCACTGGGTAGCAAAATAAAACAAGAACGAGCGTTAAAATTGTTGTGCCACCAAGCAGCAAATGAAGCTAAAATCAGGCGCCCCTTTTTTAAATTATTTTTTAAAGAAGGTGTGTAATGACGTTTGTCTGGCTGTCTGTATTATATTTATATTAGCAGCCGATACGAGTAGAACTTTGCTTTACTTCTTTTTTTTATTTGAGCATGTGTTAAAATTAAAATTTTAACAAGATTCTAAAAAAAAAATAAAAAAATGTGAATAAAAAAGAAAATAATTTTTTTAATCTTTTGTTTTTTCAGTCAATTTTATGTGGGAATGGATGGGTTTACGTGATTGTATGTTGAATACGTTTTTGGGGGAAGAAAATTTTTATTATTAATTTTTTTATGATTCTTTGGGATTAAAATCAGGGTAAGACAATTATGTGTTAAGCTGGAAATGTCTTAAAGTTTTAATGGAATATTTTCAAAATAATGTCTAACGAGATTTAATTTAAAGTGGATTTTATGCCTAAATGGCTTTATGGTGGGAGTTAAGAATAAATAGTCTTTTTTCAAATCATGGTAGTAAAAATAATTAGCTACGATTTGTAGGCCTTTTTAAAGAATTGCATTTTAACAACTTTTTGAACAAGTAATGATTTCAAGTGCATGCACATAAAACATTTTTACCAATAAAAACGCGTTAAAAAGTCCCTTTTTTAGAAAAGTTTTATTAAAAAAAGTGTTTTTTTTTGTGCAAGCTGAATTTTTATTTTTAAATTTTATATAAATATTTTTTCGCAAGGCCGCGAATAATGTTTTAGGCAACAAAATAAAAATTTTTTAGGAGAACAAAAAACTTTTTTAGACTGTTTTAAATTTTTTTTTTTTTATCAAATTTAATGAAAATAACATATTTTATGTAAATAATCAATAAATTTTGTAACGTGGTTTTATCGTTGGCTGGGGTAGCTCAATTATGTCCTTGGTCACCTTACGAAATCCACGAACCTTAAGTGAAATCACGAGAATTTTTCCCTTCCAGGGGACAATAACAATATTTATCTTTATTCAATATTTGAATAAATTAACAATACTTTTTTTACTTGATTAAATTATTAGCAGCACGCCAAACAGGCGGAGATTCGTCGAATTCTCTTCGGTAGGTGTATACGAGTTGGAGTCGGATGGGGAAACTGGTTTTGTGTATGCACATTTTCAAGATAATGTAAGTACATGTGTTTGAATATGTAAATCTGTAATATTAATATAAAATATTAAATTATTATGTATTTATACAAGCAAGAAATACAGTTTTAATACTATTGAAACCAGATGGTACTTTTTCTGCAAAGCAGTCACCATTTGAACATTATTAATTCTCATCACTGTGTGTGTTGTGTTGGTTTATGTTTTTGAGAAACAGCTGACACGTTCTTACATGTACACAAACGAGCTTACAGTACGTTACGTTGCTTAACATTGCATTTCTTTACATTTACGGTCGGCTAAAGCGGCCTTAACTACTGATTTAACTAAAAGACGATCGCAGTTGCCGTATCGAAACTGATGACCGAAGTCACAGTATAAAACTGGAACCCGAAGGGTTAATACCCTAACAGTCAACCGAAATCGCTGAATCGAAACTGATGACCGAAGTCACAGTATTAAAACTGATAATCGAAGGCACAGTACTAAACTGACCACCGAGGGTGTAGTACTCTAACAGACGACCGATGTCGCTGTATCGAAACTGATGACCGAAGTCCCAGTATGTAACTGAAACCCGTAGGCGTCAGTAGTCTAACAAACGACTAAAGGACCAACCATAATGTGCTTAAGTAGACTTAAGTAAATGTGCGAATACATGTAAATCATATGAGGCAAACCATATTCAACTTAAAGAAACTTTTTGTTAAGTTTTATGAAACTGTCATTTACTTAAGCAAAGTGCGAAACTGATCGCAAATTTCGTACGGAATCAAATGTTTTTTGTTTTTGCTTTTTTATATATATTTAAGAGATTTTTTTGTTAATTTTTGACATTAAGTTAAGCAAGACTATACATATTATGATATGGCCTTAAGTCCCTGTGCAAGGCAATACCCTCAGTAAATTCAGGTGCCAGCAATCGTCATGCAAAAAGCAGGGACTAAATCGTCTTTGGTGTGTGGAAAAATCGCAGTGCAATGAAATCGCCCCGCACACAACCCAACTAAATGAGAATTCGTATCCTGTGTACCTGGTATATTACTAAGTAGAATTTAAATTAGAAGGTTTTTTAAAAGATTGTAGGAATTAATTTTCTTAAGCTAGTTAAGTATTTAATATTCAATTATATAATAAGTTAACTAGGAATAGTTAGTGTAAAATATGTATGTAAGGTAGATTTAAGGAAATGTAAATCTACGTTTTTTTTTACTTTCAAATTACATACATTTTATCAAAGTTTTTCTTGGTATTAAAAAAATTAATTAATAAGGTTTCGTTTAAATGTGTTAATTCCCATTTCATACTATTAATAAACTGAAATTTATTGTTGATGGGAAAGGCTATTCCTTTGAGCATTTCACTGGTTGCTAAGGCCAGATCGCCAGGAAACTTCCTTCAAATAGCTTAAACAAAAATAAAACAATAATAAGTGAGTTTATCTTTGCTTACAGTCCCGACTACAATTGGTTGATTTTTTGTCAACTCTGAGTGTAGTTGTAAGTGGGGAATGAAAAAATATAATATACTTTTTGGCTGCTTAAATTTTTTTTGTGGAAAATGCATCATGTTCGTTGGTACTTTTATGAAAATGTTGCCCTTTTTGTAAAAATAAAAAATCTGTAAAAAGTAAAATTTTACTTTCAAATAAAGATTTATTTTATCCAATAAATTTTGAAGTTTTTTAAGAAAAACTGAGAATTTTAATGAAAAAAAAAACTGTTATCAAAAAGTACGACTTGGCGCTGTGGGATGAACCAAACATAATTTAACTGTGCCCCACATTATTAAGTTGGTAATAAAAGGTACCTCCTAGAAAGTATCTTTAAACAAACAATTGTATTTTAAGAAAAAAACAACAACATTACAAAAATGTATCTTTGAAATTACACTTTTACAAAAAGTTCTCTTTTGCAAAAGGAACTTTCAACAAAAAATTTATTTTTTTAAAAACAAAAATCCTTTTTAAAAAGAAGGATACTTTTGGTCTCTGAAATTCAAAACTTGAGTTGAAAATATTTTTACTTAAATTTACCAATAAAATGTAGTTAAGTAAAACATATCGCACACTAAATCATTCATAAACAATCACAACTCAAAATTGGTTTTTTTGCTTTTAACCCAGTTCACGAATCATATCTAAAGCGACTACGAAAATCTCGTTTGCGTCACTGTCTTTTCAACTTTTTTTTCTTTTATGTTTTTAAAACTCAATTTGATTATAAGAAAATTGTAACCATATTTTTGAAGCTGGTTTTCTACCTCTCCTAAACATTTTTGAATTTTGAGTTGTGCCTGCTCATGATTTAGTAAGCGATTTTACAAACTACCGTGACAATATAATTCACAATTATATTTCTTTAATTATTTGCGAAAAAAAAACAAAAAAATATATATCATCTTAATGATTTTCAATTAACTTCTCATTTAAGTCACATCAATCAAAATCAATAAGTCTTTCGAAACGCTTCTTGGTTGCTTCTTTTTTTTCTTCTTTGCGATCAATCAAAAATCATTGTTGTCATCATTCATAAAAACGAGAAGCGACAATAAAATGTTTTTTCTTCTTTTGCGCATAAATTCGGTCACTTTGTTCACTCACGCAGTCAGTTGTTCCCTCTTAAACGTCACACATTGAAGCACACTTCATCACTTAGCAGACGAAGCGTTGAAAAAAACATGGAATACATTATGATGTCACTTATTTGCTCACTGTGCCACAGAATTCAAGACTTCACAATATAAAAAAGCTTCATTGTGTTACGGATCATTGAACGTTGATTTATGGAGTTTCATTTAACACAATTTTTTTTTAATATTGTTTTTTTATTTTTTTGCTAGATTTTAATGTTTAACAAACTGATCTGGCAGGTTTTTGTCTTGGCTGTTTCGCTGCAGACTGATCTACATTTTGTAAAACGTTCTCAAAGCATAAAATTATCTGACAGATTTAGTGCGTTCGTTTACGAATTAAAAAAATTAAATGTCTTCAAGAATACAGGCTGGCAAAAGAAGTATGTTGTTTGAATTTGATAAAAAAAAAATCTTGTTATAATGATGATCAACTTAAGAAGATCAACATTGGGGAGATGAGTTTGTCGTAGATACTGATGGCATTCGTTTGAGGCGCCTGGAATTTATTGGGACTTTTATTAAAGTTTGCTTTGTTTTATGTAGCGTTTAAAGGAAATTCTAATAAATAACCCAGAGATTTGAAGTTAATTGTTGTAATTTGTTTGTTTTTTCCCTTCTTGAACTAACTTCATAATTAGAATTTCCATAAATCTCATGGTCAATAAAGTGTTAAATTTAATGTTTGTTTTAAATTTAACTTTTTTGTTGATTTTTAATTTAAGTCTTATCACTGCTTGAAACTTAGCAATAATTTTGCTATGATCTCATAAATTTTAGATGAGTTGGCGAAGGGAAAACACTTTCTTTGCGGTTTAGATAAATTATAACTTTGGCTTTCAAGAATGTTTTTTTTTCACTTTAAACTTTGTATTTACAAAATATTTTATGGACAAGAAAGTGGATAGAAATGCAAATTTCGAATGATTTTGTAGATACGAGACAACAAGTAAAAAAGAATAGTCGGTCAAGCCCGACCATATGATATCCTACACCACAGAATGTAAAAAAAATTTTACAAATGTACCCTTGTTGTGACCGATGGACAATCATGGACCCGTCAGAGCAAAATTATGTTAGGAGGATAAGATTCATGTGCCAGTTTTTTGTGTCGAATTTTATTTATACATCTTCATCTTTATGAAATGTTTTGGAATTTAAGAGCTTTTAGGACAGCTCGACATTTTGTCATGTGATAGTAGCTATCGTAATAGTCATTGTCACCAATTTTTATGTAAATATTAATATTTATAAGGAAGTTAAGGCATTAAAAGCTATTTTCGGGAGTAGTATTTGTATGTAAGTTCGACTCAAAGTTATTCAGAGTTGCTCGGTATACTTAAAGGTAGGTCCAATATTTTAAGGTGTTACAAACATCAGCATAAAAGCAATAATAAAAATAGATAATTAAGAGTTTAAAAAACTTGCGTGGGATACGGATCAAGTATTTGTTAACAAATATAGGTGCTACTTAATGCTGTTATTGTCCATAAAATGCTAAATCGTGGAAAGGACATACATAATTGCTGCAGCAGTACTCCCAATTGGTATGCTCCTACCGAGGAACCGGAAGAAGCACGTCATAACGGTTATAAGAAGTATACATATAATAATGTTTTACAGAACTTCAACAAATACTGATGTTCTGCATCGTTTGCTTTCATCATCTGATCCGTAGTATAAGACGCCAACCTCAAAATTTTTTTCTCACTGAAAATTTGTTTCTCGAGAAAAAAATACTCCAATTCAAAATGCCGCTTGAACAAATAAAATTAATAATTGGCATCACCACAGTTGTTTTGCTTTTTTTATATTGAAGGATTTTTGTGGTTGTGCAAGTTAATTAAAAATTAATTAAATTCAAGTTTAATTCAGTTTAATGCAGGTTCTTCAATAAAAATTTCTTTTTCGACAGGTTTATCGGTAACACCAACGGGCTTTACCGGCACAACTTTGACGCAGGATTTTATTCCTCCTGTGTACTATTTTCTGATTTTGTGTTAATAACAAAAATTTGTCCACCTAGTAACACAGTTAAGCTCGTTTTCAGCAACCCTCCAAAAATCCTACTTCGAGTTTTTATAACCACTCTTTTGTTTTGAGAGGAAATTTTTTCCGGGAAAAAGTGAGAAATTTCATGAGGAACTTTTTAATTAACATCACAAGTTTTTAAATTGTAATCAATTTTTATTTTTTTTCTGTGTAGAAGGAATTCGTACTGCCGTATTCATAAAAAAAAAATTCTCTGACAATTCGACTAAAAAAACATTTTTTAAATTTTATAATTGTTTATGAATATACCGTTTCACCTACCCACCAATCTATCAGCTCTATATATCAACACTAGGGTGATCGATTATTCGACATTTTTCAATAACCGGGTTTCGAATATTCCGAATAGTTGCTATTTTAAAAAAACCGGCTTTCGGTTAAGCATTTTACAAATAACCGGTTAACCGGGTTTAATTCGAATACATACAAATACAAAAATAAAATTAGTTTTTGTAATGTAAAAGTTAATTAGAATAAAAACAAAACAATTCACGAAGGTAAGGAACCAACAAAATACATATATGTTCCCGTCGATCCCATAAGGAGCATAGATATTACTTAAGGTATGTTCAGACCAGAAATATTTGACGATAAAATAAAAAAAAGCGTGACCAGTAAATTGATTAAACTTAAGCATTATTTGAAGCAATTTCTAGTTATTTGCTTAACTTTATGTATATATGTATGTATAAGATGATATTTGCATTTATATATAATGTAGTTAAGAAAACGTTAAATAATGTTTGCTCTAGCCAAACGTTTTGCAAAAGCAAACAATTGTTTAAGAAAACTGGTGGTTACGTTAGGAGTCAAATATTTAATAGGTGTGAACATAGCTTTTATAATTTTCGAAAAACTTTGGTTTTAAAAATATGAATAGGAATTTAATAAATTTATTATTTGAGGACTTCTCCCAAATTTATTCTAAGTGAATTTTAATTTGTTGCTGGTTAAGCATGTCTATATGAAGCAGTAAACTTCAGCCATATTTTTGAAAAGTGGCAAACAAAACCTCTTATCCAGGATTATATATTTAAATTTAAATAAAGTTCGAAATATCACCAAAGATGGCATCTTTATAAAGATATATATAGTATTTATAATACCGTTAATTGCTAATTACTTTTAAAGCTGAACTTTTTTTGTAGTACTTTAAATTGTTTTTGGTTTTTGTTACAAGAACACACGCTTATATAAGCTCATAATGTTTTTTTGACTTTTGTTTCATTTTGTTTTGACATTTTTTATAAAAAGTGTAAGTTTGCCAAATATTCAATTAGAAAAATACTTAAATTACGGGTATATTTATAACAAAAGGAAGGAAAACGTATATAAATTGCACATTAATAAAGTAACCGGTTTATTTCACTAAAATAACCGGTTTATTCGATATTCGAAAAATGGACATTTTAAAATATTCGACTTGGGAAAAACTGAAATAACCGGTTAAAACCGGTCGAATACTATTCGATCGATCACCCTAATCAACACCCATGCATCAACTATTTTTACTTGTCTTAGTATGGGTGGTCCATTGTTTCGGCGTAAGCAAAATGCCTCAGTTTGTGTGTTTTCATGTAAATCTATTCCATTTTTTAATGTTTATTCATCTTTTGGATTTAAGTTTCTTTATTTAATCAAACTGGAATAAATTCACTGGAAGTGCAACCAACTATTTCTCTTGAAATGCGAGATTTCATCTGTGGCAAATTAAAACGAATAACTTGTATAATACTGATGAAAACAAACGAACGAACGAAAAAAAAGATGAATTTGTATAATTCTTTTAGTTTACAACACTCACATGTGTAATTAATTTTAATTATGCTGCAAATTTATAATTTCGTCTCCTTCTCTGTTTTCCCATTTCTGTTCAACATCCATGAAATTATGATGAATTTTTTGAGTTTTTCTGTTTTTTTTTTTAATTATTTTAAAAGAAGGAATTGTAATGGCACAAATAAGTTGCAAGATTTCTTTTCTTTTAGAGACAGGAATCATAAATGCACATTTTTGTTTGTTTTTTAATTTCATTTGAAAAATAATAAAGATAAAATGTTGCATGTTCGTTATATGGGAGTTGAGTTGAGGATATAAAATAAATTGTGCTATTTTACTGTGTATCATTAATCTAAGAATTGTAATGAGTGGAAATAAATCCGACCCATTTAAAAGAAAAACGAGGAGGTACAGGTGCGGCCATGAAGTGTTAATGGTGGCAGAGAGAAGTAAGTTTACTCAGTCTAAACTAATTTTTTTTCTTACTTTTAACGACGACATTTCCAACAATAATTTTAAATTTAAGCCACCAACCCTTATTTCAGTTTCAGAATTAAAGTCCTTTTTATGGCGTAGTTTTGCTCCCTTTTTAAAATTAACTCTGATACGATTATTAGAAATGTTCAAGTACATAATAACTCCATACTCCGCCAGAAAGGATGAAAGGACATTTCTTTGCAGCTCACAGTAGCAATTGTAGTAGTGGGTTGTAAAAATAATCGTAAATTTTAGTGCATTTAATATGTTGCGCACTTAAAGTGAAAATGTATTCGACTGTAAACGTGTATTTGTGTGTGTGTGTATGCAACTTTGTTTGTGTATTAGTAACACATTAAACGTAGTTCTTCTCTATTACGCTTGCATATGTATTTTATTTGAAAGGTTACGACTTTTATATCGTCTTGTATTTGAATTGTATTGTATTGTACCTTTTGTAATGAGGGGGCGTTGCAAATGTAATAAATCTTATTTGGGAAATTATTTTGGGTTCAATGTTTTTGTATGTGTGTTGTTTATACTTATAAAATTTAATGAAGCATACAAGTGGGAATTATTGACTTTATTTCAGTTATATTTTCTCTTATTTTTTAAACATTGAAAACACTGAAAGGACAGACACATCTTTAGAGAATTGTGTAGCAAACAAATACGAGACAAATTGAATTAAATGCTGACTAAAATGCAGAGGTTACACGTACATAAGTCAAGCATTAAAAAGGGGGAAACCAAATTTGTTTGTTAGTAAGGATGTTAAAGACACTAAATAATTTTTTCTTTGTCACTTTTCAACAATGCCGTGGCAACACCCTAGTTAAAAAGTTAAATACTACACAAACTTATTTGAATGGCAACCTTTGATCAATGGATTGTGTAATTTTATGCATTTTAAAGACAAAGACTATTTTTACTAATTTTTTTTTTAAAACAAAAAATAAAAGTAAATATAAAAACGAAAGCAAAATTTTAAATCTAAAAATATTCTTGGCCATCGTAAAAAAAAAATTTAGTGAAAATATTTTTGCTTAACGTTACCTTATGTTAAAATAAAGCGTATTCTTTCAATAGACATCTGCAAGAAAATAAAAGAAATTATGTAAATGAATATTAATGATCATTAATTGAAATGTAATTAAGATTTTTTTCTTAATCGAATATCGATGTTTCAGGCTTTTCCTACAAATATAAAAAAACGGAAAATTCTTAGCTATTTTTAATTGTTTCTAACAAAACAAACGAGCCTTTTTGCAAAGAAGACCTTTTTATAACATGGCTTTTACTCCATTGTAATTAAGTACTTTTTTAGAAAGACATTTTTAAAAGAGGCTAAAATTTTGGGGTGAAAAAGATGTTTTCAACGAATTTTAATATGATAATAAATTATATTTGGGTATTCACAAGGTGTGCTATCATGTTATATTGTCATAATGTTCTTACATTTTACAATGGCTTAAAAATATTGTTGTTGCTTTGTAAACAAAATGTGTCTTAAATAAATAGAACTTTACTTGCTGTGTTTATTGTGCTCCGAAGAGATATATGCTATACGTCTGAACCGAGCCGCATTAGTTTTTGTAAGCCGTCGCCTTTGATAGTAAAATTTTACCGGGTTACATCCCAATTTAATTTCAAATTATATCGGCTTCGGACTCTACTGTTTGGTAAACAAACAAAATAAAATTTATTTCTGATTTGCGTCTGAAAAATGGAAAATAGACAGGTGAGATCTAATTTAATTTATTAATTCACGGATTAGAATTAAAAAATATTTTTATTTTTGGTAAATATTTATTTTTTATATATGTTTTAAATCAACAGATTTATATTCAAAATAGCACACTGAATTATGAGGGGTTGGTCACAACAGTCGTATTTTTCATGTTATTATTTTAAGACATATGACTTTATGACACCTTGGGAATCCTCCAATTGCAATTATGTAAATAAAGGTTGAATACAATTTAAATTATAATTTTGATTAATGTTTCTCTTGAACATTGCGTTCAAAAGTCTACAAACGGGATGCGGCTTTTTTACAAATATCGTTTTACCCAAAATGTACTCTTAATTGAAAACGCTTTGTATACCCTCCACCGCTAATGGTGAATGAAATTTGTTTCATATTAAAGTAAGACTCCATACAGTATGTATATTCCGGGTCCATACGTAATTCTAAATCAGTTTGGCCTGGTCCGTCCGTCTATCCTTCTGTTGAAAACATGGTCATTTCCGAAAGACTAAACAGAAAAGGACAACTTTATTGTGAAATTCTTTCAAGATAACCTTAGCAACTTGGTATTACAATCCAGCACAATCGCCACAGGCCTTATATAATTCTCACTTTCGTACGTCATGGACCGAAATTAATAATGCTCTTCTAGTAAAGTTTAGTCTGCCGTAGTTTAATAAGACTAGATCAGTCCATAATAAACCATGTGAGGCCATTAACAATGAGCCCAATAAAAATTGTTAGCATTTTGCGAAGCACTAATGGTACAGTTAAAAAAAACGCACAATTATGCGCTACACAATAAGAAATACAGAAATGCAGTTAAGTAAGTGAAAGAACTCTCAACAAATTTTATAAAAAAAAGGTTCTTTTTGTAAAAGTGAAAAAAATTAATCTTTGCAAACAAGACACTTTATGTAGAAACAAAAAGATTTAAAAGATTTCTTTTACTATGTTCGAAAATATACTTTTTATGCAAAATGTACATGTTAAAAATTTATTTGAATTAATTAATAATTTTATAATTTATAGTTTTGTTCATAAAAAGTACCTTTCATATTTCAATGGACATTTTATAATAATTTAGCTAAGATTTATGAGTACACCTTTTTTTTGTTTAAAAATACATTTCAATAAGTTTTCTTATAAGCCATTTTTCTTTAAAAATTTAAAAAATTTTTAACAAAAAAGTACGTACACACATATTTGTTAAAGGTGTATGTATACGACATGTTTTTTACATCTGACTTATCAACTTTTCAAGTCACATGAAATTGTGCATGTCTGTCAAAATTGCTGTTTTACAGAAGGGTATAATATTCGGTCACAAATGTACATGTAATTTGCTTCTGACATTGTCTCTGTTTTTTTTTTTGCATAGTGATTGCATAAACCAAAGTAGTTCTCGGTTTCAAAATAGCTTGCTGTCGCCTCAAAACTTTTTATTTGCGCCGTAAAATGGCTTAGCCATCTTTACATTTTTTCTTTTAATTCAAAGATGCCAATTTAGGGTATTATAATAAAACGTTTTTTAAACATCTATTTTAATAATTTCTATTCAATGGTAGATGATCACACATATCACGGTATTGTCAAATATTAACTTCAGCCGCTGCCTGTTTCTTCCCGGCTATATTTCTGATGTCAGGTGGTTTGTCAGAAGAAAATAGAGCATGCTCTATTTGCGTCTGACTTTTACAGAAGCAAAGATAAAAAGGTAACACACGACATGTATGTATTTTGCAGTGGGAAATTTGACATGTCAGATGACAGAAACATGTCGTGTACGGGCGCCTTAAAATGGTACTTTTATTTAAAAATTACTTTTTATAAAGCTCATTTCTTCTACATTTTATTTATCAATAAGTTCAAATTGAATATTATGAATGTTACCAACACCAGTTAAATATTTATGTGCCCCTTAAATGCTATTGCCAGCCAAATTCCCACTGACGCATGACACAAACACAATTCCAAACATTCCAAATTAAGCTGAGAAATATGAATCAAGGTTTTTTTTCTTAGGGACTAGGATGTTGTGATTGCAAATGAACACGTTTTATAAATGCTCTTATTTTCTAAAACACGCACAAACACATGCACCCTTATTTAGGTGAAGGCGGGAAAAGGAGTCCTTGTTCGTTGTAGGAATGCGTGTGGGTTTGAGTGTAATAAACATTATGAAAAGAAAATTGTTTAAGAGAAGACCTGCTTGTTTGTTAAATATGAAATAGCAGGCTCTAGGCATAACCTGAGTAAAAATGTATCAGTGTTAGGGCATGATGTTGATGAAATGGTTGCTGTTGTTTAAATCGTTGTTAGAATTGCACACAGTTTTGTTGAGTTGAATTATGTTGTTGTGAGTTGTATTGTGTTGCGTTGGAGCAGCAAAGTGTAATGGCAACTAATTGTCTGCGTAATGAGACAATGACCTTTTCTAGAGTAAAAGTTTATTAAGTTTATAAGTGTTTACTATGTTTTCCATTTTAATTTCGAAAGTACACGCAGAAAAAATATGATTGGTGGTAACCATATTCTAAGAGCAACATAAAATGGTTGGATGTTAACAATGTAGGGGGGAAAATATTTAAAAACAAGTTATAAATTTACTTCGTGATACATGTTTCGCTTTTATTAGCTAATATTTAATTTATTTTTAGCCCGTGACGACCTTGATCAGCATTATATCGGTTTAACTGTTTTGTACTACGTAAATGTTTGTATTTAAATCAATAACACTGTACAATATCATCGAACTTTTTCTTATATAACGAGGTTCTGGTAAAGAAAACCAAAAAATAGATGTAAAGAACACATAAGACCTAATTATATCAAACGCAACGCATCGCCAAAGAATTACATTGAAAACAAAGTCATAAATATTTTGTAATTTTGTTGTTCCTTTTACAGAAATTCATGTACTGTTTTAAAATTTTCAACGCCCCAAGTTATGAGGCGTTTGAAATTTTAAAAGGCAATGTGAATTTCTTAGAAATAACCAACAAAATTACAAAATATTAATGACTTTATTTTCGTTATTCTTTGGCGTTGCGTTTTACATAATTATGGCCAAAGTTTTATATATCGATATGGTGGATGAGCAGGCCAAAAGTGGGAAACTTTAATTCCTCAAAAAAAAAATTCCGATGGATCTTTCAAAATGCCGACAACGTAAATTTGATTTTCCTCCACCAAATCCCATCGCCAGGATACAGTTATTTTTTTCTGTGATGTACCGTGTAATTAAATAAAAAAGAATATGAGAATTATAAGCACACCTAGCAAGTGATTTAAAAGAATTCAACTACTGTAGAGAGCAATTTTGTTACTTTTAAGCATGTTTTTTCTCAGCGTGTATGTGTTATTTCTTTTTTTTAATTATGAGCTTCAAAAAGGCACTTTAAATAAACTGAATGTTGTATTGAAAAACAAATTAATGGAGTTCTTAGTTCTTAATGCCATTTAGATGAATAAGCTCTAGGTACTGTACAAGGTAAGAAAGTTTTCGAAGACTCTTAAAGGAGATGCTAGAATTTACAAAATTTATATTTTTTACGGGCAACGCAGAAAAATTTCATTGAAAGCAAAAACAAATTCAAACATATTTAATAATTTTGTTGTTGCTTTCTATAAAAATTCATATTTTGCTTAAAACGCCACAATAAATGAAGTGTTTGAAATTAAAAATTTAATATGAAATTCTGTAGGAATCACCCAAAAAATTATAAAATATATTTATACCCACACCACAATAGTGGAGAGGGTATTATGTATTTGTGCTGATGTGTGTAACCCCTTAAAATATTGGTGCTAGATCCACCTTAAAGTATACCGACCGACTCGGAGTCACTTTCTGAGTCGAACTAACGATGTCCGTCCGGCTGGCTGTTCATGTAACCTTGTGCGCAAAGTACAGGTCGCAATTTTGGAGAAACTTCGATAAAATGTGGGACATAGGTTCCTATTGGCACAAGGACCATGCCTATTGAAAATGGCTCGAATCGAAGGATCACGAGGGGGAAATTTCTGCCTCTTAGAAACTATCAAACCAATTTTAGTGAAATTTAAATCATAGATAGAAACAATCTTATAGGCCAGATAAGCTATGCAGTTTTTCAAAACCAAGACCACAAGGGGAGGTAGGGGGCAATTTCTGCCTCTCACAAGCTTTTAAACCGACGTTAATGAACATATTTAAATCCATATTTATGTGGATACATAAGCATGATTTGTTTTTAAATACTGTGGTGTATGGTATCATATGGTCGGGCTTGACCGACTATACTTTCTAACACGTTTAATTTGTTTTTGCTCTCAATGACATTTTAGTCGTTGGGTTGTATTTTACGGAATAAGGCCCTAAATCACTTATAAATTATTTTCTCAATTTCAATTTTTTTTTAATAAACCTTAAAAAAAATTACTTTATAAAATAATTTTACTTATAGAATTTTATTTTAATCTTTTATATTGATATCCTATTGACAAATTGCAATAAAATCCTTTAGATGTCAATATACTATTCATTTATTATTTAAAGAAAATTTATCCTGGAAAAATAAATAGTTTTTAATCATTGTATATTCTCACATGCACTTAAGGATGACAACAGCAAAACAAATCACAAAAACAAAACCAAACCGAAAAAAGATGACAGGCAGACAGAACAAAAGTCTTACAGATATTTAAAAAGAAAAAAACCTAAAGTAGCTGAAAATCCTTAAATCCTGTTAAAAATACATACAATTTCAAGTGTCTACTGAAGCCACAGAGTAATGAATAAAAAAACAAAATAAAGTATTGCACACACTTCCAACTCCAACAAAATTGAAAATAAAAACAAACAAAAAACAGTTGCAAGCTGGAGTATGAGTTTGAATATATTACAACATGAAACAACATTTACATCAAACACCAGAAAGCACTGGCTGGCTGGTGGAGATGACTGACGATGAATAATAAAAGTTGTCACAGAAATTATACCTTTCTCTCGTCATTGTGGCAATGTTGTGGAATGCCAGCCATGTCTGAGGAACGTGTAGTATCCTTTTTTGAGTTTGTTTGTGTTTTTGTTAGAATGTTATTTATTCTCTTATTTTTAATTTAGAAGAAATAGAAAAAACGGCAAAACGTGTAGAGTTTGTGGAAGAAGGTTATTTGTGTCATAAAATTGAGTAAATGACTGTTGGGTTAAAATTTTTTTTTATTATTTTAAAGAGGTTGCCATTCGGGGAAACAGTTTGCATAAAATGCAAAAATTTTAGGTGAAAACATTTCAGAAATATAATAAGCAAACAAAGTATTTGAATATTTAAATCTGCATATATTTAAAAGAAAATTTTAAAATTTTGTATCTCTTAAATAATAAAAAAATATTTTCATATAATACACACAAGTATCTTAAGAACTTTTAACAAAATTTGATTATCTTAGATTTGACTGGAGTTCCCTACGAAATTCAAATTTAAGCTGCACTAGGTTAGATAAGGTTCAATTAGCAGCCGTTATCAAGCATAGCTCACGTGGGTCCATTTATTAGTTGCCGTTGTGTTACCATCTTACATCGTCTCCCAAAGGTCCGATATTACCTGGCTGCTAATTTTCTCACTCAGCCACCCGGTGGCTTCAATAAACGAGTGGATCCTGTTCAAGTCAATATCAGAGAGACAACTTTTGTCCCCAAGGGCTATTCTACCAAACAGTTCAAGTCTTAAATCTCCGAATACCGGACAATGACAGAGAAGATGCTCCGTTGACTCTTCCTGCTCCATGTTGCCGCAACTTCTATATAAGTCATTGTAAGGAAGCCCTAGCCTTTGGGAGTGCCTCCCAATGGCCTTACGCTTTACTGACATTTTTTGAATTAAACAATATATTTTTTTCTAAAGCAATATTCGTTGTGCTAAATTACTGCGACAGCATATTTTAGTGTAATTTTATTTCTCCCTGTGGTGTAGGATCATTTTAAAAACATTTAAACTTTTGGTGTTACATCTTCCGGACCATTATCAGGTGCAGCCTATGCCTGGGATATGGCAAAATTTCAAAATTGACATACCACTATTAGTCAAGGCCACCGTTAGTATGCTTTTTGTGGGAAATGATGTCTTTCTATAAGGAAGATTCATCTTGTGGATGTTTTGCGTTTCTGTTGAAAAGAAGTTTTCGGGGAAAAAACACTAATTTATTCCTTTTTTACCATTTGTGGAAGAGTACGGCCTGAAAGAGGACTATTCCTAGGTTATGTTGGTACATAACAGATGCAGTCAAAATTTTTTCTTAAAGCAGCGGAGGCAAAATAGCTCCAGATCTTAAGCAAGGAGCGGATTATGCACTCAAATTGCTACCTGGTTGGGTGGTTGGTAAACGCACTGTTTGTTACTCGGTGTTTAAGATCAGCAATGGCGTGATTCCTAGGACAGGTATCCATGTAAATCTGTAGAATTTTTAATGGCAACCCTAAATTTGTTACACAGTAATATATTCCAACACTTAAACGTATACTGACCTTCTGCACCCTTTACTTCCTAATAGTGTTTCAGCACGTTACCTTTCACTAACGACAAAATACTTAACGAGCTTCTTCTGTGCGAATATTGTGATTTTTAATGTCACCTGAAAGGCACTTGAGACTTTTTCCCCCCCAACAACTAAGATTTTGTCTTTGAATTTTCTCACTAACATCAATGTTTTCTTTACGGAGTTTAAAGTTTGTTTAAATAATATTTTATTTTATCTTCTTTGTGCACGTAATATTCAGATACTCGTACTATGTAAGTACGTACGTAGATATTCAGCAAATACAAAAAAATATTTATGTAAAAATTTATTTCGGTTTCTATCTGTCAGTTTTCGTGTATGTCCGTCAGGGTTTAAGTGAAATGAATTCTATTGCTACCAAGTTTTGGAAAGGAGAATTTGAGGAATAGATTTAGAAGGATGAACTCGGTTTACAGTAGCAACGAAATTTGGTAGATAAAAAGAACATTTTAAACACTAAAAAAACATTAAGCATTATTTTAGCTTAATTTAAAGCTTGTTAACATTTTAAAGAAAAGCGTAAATACTAAGCAAAATGTTTGCTCATTTTAGAAGTAGAGAGTTTTAAAGCAGATTGTGTTTTTTGTTTATGAATAATTTGAGCTTCATTCACAATGGACGCAAAAATTTATTTTTTTTCTTCTGTCTCGCTTTTTCTATAGTATGTCCTTTTACAGGGTGTCTAGGGCACTATGGCCCAGATTGTACGCGGGGGTAACGAGGGTTCAACTGGGATTGGACAGGGGTGGTCTTAGAACACGTATAGGGTTCTTCACGGGTCATTGTCCTGTTAGGGCTTTTACGGGCAAATGGGACAACACCATACCGGACTTCTGCAGATTATGTGATGATTCTGTAGAGCTGGAGACGATCGAGAATGTACTGTGTTACTGTCCTAGGATGCAAACTCTCAGACAGTAGTTCCTAGGAGATAGATTTCATGACGAACTGGGGTGCATCGCTGGATGTAATCCGGCTGATCTACTGCGGCTTGTCAGGGAAATTGTGCGGTTGTTTCTGTTGAATGAACTGTAGAGAGGGTAATGGTTCAACGAGGTACCTTCTAACTTTCTTAATTCTATCCACCTCATTTAAGGGATTCACAATAAACCGCATTTGTCTCCGAGTAGAAGTGTGCCGCCCTTTGGCACAAACCCCTTCTTAACCTAACCTAACCTATGTCCTTTTATTTTTTGAACAAAAATGTGACCTACTGCCTTTTTGAGATGACAAACCCAAAATTCATTCGTTTAACTAACATTTAAAACAAAAATAAAATTTAAAAATTTGTTTTGTAATGTAAATCAAACAGACAAATTTTCCGATCGTCGACAAAAAAATGTCGGGGAACTTTTTTTGAAAAACCGAGTAAACTTCTACTTCAGCAACAATTGGTATTAAAATTGTTAATGACGTTTATAAAAATTTTAAAAGATTTTGTTATTCGTGCTAAATTCCCAGTTTTTATTATTGATAAAAACACTTGAAATTTATTGTTGATGGGATAAGCTATTCCTATGCGCATTTCACTGGTTGCTTAGGCCAGATCATCAGGAAACTTCATCCATAAAGATTTTAGAAAAACTAAAGATATTAAACCAAATAAAACTGTTAAATGTATAAGACTTATAGCAACAGTTCTACTTGTAATAATATCAAAGCTTAAACAAAACAACATCAACAATAAACAGTGCGTTCATCTCGTCTTACATTCCCCGCTACAATTAGTTGAAATTCTCTCAACATTAATTGTAGTTGTAAGTAGGTTAAGAAAAACAAAATAAAAAAAACACTTAATTGACAACATCTTTTGTAAGTTGTTGTTGTTTTTTATTCTGGGTCTTAATAAAAAGCGAAGTTCAAATCCGGTTATCCGTCCGTATGTCTGTCCGTCTGTCTGTCCGTCCGTCTGTCTGTCCGTCTATCTGTTGAAATGGGTTTTCCGAAGACCCCAAAAATGGCTGAGATATGAACAAAAAACCGCGACTACATCTAATTTGGATTTTTGGACTATTATATGAACTATAGTTACGCCTTATATATCAAAAGATCGAATTTTTAGTAGAAAATATTTTCTGAAAAATCGGTTCAGATACAAACAAGTTATGATCAAAACATATTTTTTTTTTTGAAAAATACCCATTTTCGGGAACCATAGATCTTCCCGAGTTCAAGTTTTATAACCAAAGTTACAAAGGGTAACGATTTATATGACTTTTGCGTTACACATAACAAATACATGCATGTACAGCGAAGTTAATTTAACGATGTCCCTCTAATTTTCTGTATATATGGAAAGAGAAAAAGTTTCCAAATTAGGGACAAGCATATTGGTTATTAAAACACAACATCCGACGTAATGTGGGCGGTTTGTATAAGTGGGCGCGGCACAAAATATATTTATTTTTATCTTAAGGATGGTGTTCACATAAATGTTTGTTCTTATTGTACCATGGTGAAGGGTACATAATATTCGGCTTAGCCGAATGTAGCATTCTTACTTGTTTTAATGTGAGTTTGGGATATACAAACTTGTGTACGAATTATTTTGTTTGAATAAATGTATGTATATTTCTTTAATAATATTGCAACATTTATTCTTCGCAGAAACAACTCTTTGAATGCGTACGCCACAGAAGTAAACATCAGAAGTTCTCGCAGACTGCACTAGGTTATTTTCAAATACTAAAAGTATATGGAAAACATTTTTGTTGCATTGAAAGGCTTTGAAAAAAAGAATGTTGTTCTTTGAATTCTTGTATAGTCATTGTGGTTGTACACATGCGTTTTGCACGCTACTACGTGTATACGGTGTAATTTTATGGCTTCGGTTAAAGTATTCATAAACGATAATAATGTTTCAAAAACGTTTATTGAGGAAATATTTCGTAGAAAATTTGTTTTATAAGCCTTTATTGAATTCAAATATTTTTTTTTTTTTTTGTTACAGTGGCTAATATTTTACAAAAAAATATTTAAATTTTTTTTTTTAATCAAAATTAAAAGAAGAAGATTTTAGAAATTCTTAAGCTTTATATTTAATTTTAAGTTATGCTAATACCTTTTTTGTCCTCTACTACTTTTAAACTAAGCTTTTAGTCCGTTTATAGTTCACCAACTCTTTTATATTGCAGTTGCCTTTTTTTGCTCTCACCCCAGAAAATTGAATTGACTAAAAGTTTAAGCAATAAGTGCAATAAAAACTAAATGGCTATCGTTGCCAGTGTAAACGCCTTCTTTTAAAATTCATTTGTACATGCACATGTCTCAACTCTCTTGTATAACTTTTTTTGTTATACTTTAGTTTTGTATTTATACGTTTGTTCTTCTTGTTTGATTCCTGTCAAGACATGAGGCAAAACTGACAAACAGAAGGCAAGAATGAAAACCCTTAGGGATTCTATCCTTTATTCTAAGTGCATTACGTATGCGTGGTGTTAAAAGAAGTTTTTCTTCTTCATCTTGTTTTTCTCCAACTGTTTTACTTTCACTCATAAGTTTTGAAGGCAAAACGTAGCAAGAGTTTAACGAAAAATAAACTTGCAAACAATTTTTTCTCAAGAGTCTTGACAACTCTAAACTTCAACTAGATTCAACAGAAGCAACAAAAAAAAAACAACGAGAACCAAAAAAGGAAGCCAGAACTACGAGTACATTGAAGTGGAAGAAGTTTTCATTCCGTTACAGTCTGTGCATAATTGAAGAAGTTCACTTGAAGTAACAATTTCTTCGTTTTGTCTTAAAGTTTTTGGTTTCTATTATTTGGCCAAATTTTAGTGGCATGCATGGACCTGAACTATTATGAAGTATAATTTAAATTTTTAAGTTTTTTGTTTAGATTTTATAAATATCAAATAACAATGTCTTAGCACTTAGGAAATTTAAATATTGCATGCCTTAAAAATATAAAAGTGTATTAAATTTAAAGAAAAACATTAAAAAGAAATTTGTGTTTTTTTAGGAAAATTCTTCAAAAGAAGTTTGTAAATATTTTTTATGTAAATAGAGGCAACATGATTATTACAACAGCCTTAAGCGAATTAACAGTACCTTCAGACTAACAGAAGACCAAATATTGTACAGAAATAAAAAAAAAAGCTGTGGGAACAGGAAAATAATATACATACTTCATTTCCCCAATGTGCGTATGAGTATTTAAATTTGTTGCTTGAACATCTGCTTTTTAGCCATTAGCAAAATCATAGAGAAGCAAACGAAATGGCTTTCCGCATGTTTTTTTCTTTTAGTTTTTTTCCGTAAATGTAAACACCTTCATCAGAATCTATCAACACATACATACATACATACTCGCATACTCACATATGGCTATCAGCTGTAATAAATTTACACCCAAAAAAAAACAAAACATTTCTAATTTTTCCTCACCCTAAAATTTGTTTGGTGTGCTAAAGAGTTTGAATACACACTACACTTTAACTTTTAAATCAGAGGTGATTATAATACCATTAACAAAGACATTGAAAAGGGTCTAATCAAGATGTAAGACTGATTAAATTACAGATAGCAAAAATCCAATTTCAAAGTTTTAAATTGTCCAACCGCATTGTTAATTGCAACCTTTAAACAGAACGGAAATCTTTGAAAATCTGCTGTGTTGGATGATATTTATTTCCAGTTGTCTAAATTGCAAAATCCCTGAAGAAAAAACGAAATATTGGATAAATCTGAAAAATGCAATTTGTTTTAAAGTTTTCCCATACTTTTGCTTAACAAATGCAACTTTTAACGTCAGTGAAAGTTAAAAAACCTACAATTGGACCTCGGAGTTCGTAAAATTACACTTTTCGCCCTGCCGCTTTTGTTACATAAAATAATATTTTTAAAAAACATTTTTATATCAAAAGCAATGTACCACTAAGGCCTTAATACAATAAGAATTACATTTTTTTAACTTATTTGGAAGATAAATCAAATGCAATACCAGTTATTTCTGCAGCTAATTAAGGATTGGAAAAAAATCATCCGCTGATGTTACCATCGTTGCTGTTTCCAAATCCAGTTTTCGGTACATCCACTATTAGCCCTAATTTACTTCTAAATTTTTCATGGATAGTTTTTCTTCTCTCTTTAACAATAGTTTTGTCCTCATTCGATCTTTATTGCCACTTTTTTACTGTGAGTTTATACGACAGGTATAATATGCTCTCAAATAGAAAAGTTCTGGCTGCACTGGTGGTTAGAAACCGTTACTTACTGTTTCGCACATTCCTTTGTTTTGCACAGGTAATATTAGTTTTTGATGTAATAATTTGAATAAAAGAAAACTTAAACATTTTATGACTGACGAGAGGGTTTCTATCATAAGCATTCTATGCACGATGAGTAAAAACAGATAAAATGTGAAATTTCAAAAAATCACAAAAAAAAAATGGCAACGTTTTTTTTTTTTTTATATTAAAGTAGAAATTTCAGGTTTTATCGTGATGTATAAAATTTTTAAAAATGCAACTAAATTCACTTTCAAGAACCTTTTAATTTTTTTAACGTGAACAAAAAAATCGTTTTTTTTTTAATTTCGACCGAATTTTGTTATCATAAAAATTAAAAATAAAATTTTTCTAAAATTTTTATCAGTAGAAAAAAAAATCAATGTAAAATTTTGTTGGTTTACCCTCAAAAAAATATATTGTAAACATCTCACGCAAAAGACTTGAAAATTCAGTATAAGATGCAGACTTTTGTTGTCTGTCGAGCTGCGTACTTTAATTTTTACATTTCTGAAATTTAATTTTTTGGCTAATGTCCGGCTAGATTGGCAAAAAACTCCTATGTGCGTTGTTAAAGATGTGTTAAAGACGTGGCCAACTGGGATTTATTTAATGTTAAGAAACAATGACAAATTATATTTTAACTTAATTAACCGAGCAATAGAAACGTAGTCCTTAAGCCCGTTGTAGTGAAACAGAGCACAGAATTTGGCTTGAATCGAACCCGCAACCCCCAATCATTTACTGGCTTACTTTTGATTCTACTATTGATTGCTGATGTTTATTTTACTGAATTTAAATTAATGGTTAATGGTCTGCAGTTCACGTGTGTGAACCAGCACTAACCAATATTTGCATTTAATTTTTTTTACAAGAGAAAAATAAAAACAACAGAAAAATAAACAATGCAGCTGAAAAATAATTCTAGCAAAAACTAAAGCTGACATCAAAAAAGTATTTGAAAAAATATACAACTTCCCTAAAAGCAAAACAAATTGAAAAACTCAATATTATCAATATTTCATGGTTAAACTTAAAAGTTCTGTATGTGTGCCCGTCTGTCTTGGAAAACGTAAACTAACATTTTATTCGTAAACTTATTGTGGTACAAAAAACATTTAGGAAACTAAAATTAAGAAATAAAACTTCCAAAAAAATAAAGACTTTTTAATAAATGAAAAGACAGCAATGGATAACAAACTAGCACTGATTTAACGTAAAACGTAGTTTTCCCTGATTTAAAGAGAAGTTCTAGTTACGTTTAATGGTCCTTAAAGTATGACGTATATAAAAGAAAAATTTTGCATAAATTTTAAACACAGGAAAATTTTAAAAATTTGTTAGATTTCTGAAGTTAATAAAGAAGTTTCTGAAATATGTCTAAACAAAAAGTTTGCAATATAAAAATTTGTTAAAGTTTTTAAAATACAAAATTCTGCAACTTGTACTGCATCTATGCACCCAACTGTTATTTTTTTTTAATTCAAATTTTTCGTATATTTTCGGCATTTAATTCAAAAGCTGCCGCCACAGTCAACTATCAATGCCGTGGACCAAATAGCCCATTGTTGTTAATATTTAAATATTAGAAACCAAAACAGAACAACAATTAAATGTTTACATGTTGGCATGATCTAGAAACAACAAATTCAAAAGTTTCATAAACAATTTGCATTCATTATGCTGAACAATGTTGGCTGATAGTTCGTTGCGGGTTTCAATTCAGTTGTTGACTACTTAGTTGCAGCATTAATTAAGTCTATTAAAACAAAAAAATTATCCAATAAATTTTTCTATGCTGGATATTTAAAACAATCATATGAGTATGAAAATCTCTACAAAAAAACTAAGAAATAAATAAACAACTGATTTCAACTTTTAAAGTCTTTTGTCTTTAAGACAAAGCAAAAATCTTTCAAATAAATTGTTTTGATAAAGAAAAAGTATTATATTGCATTTTAGATAATACTTGCCATAAATTGTATTTAAAGCTTAATTACAAAAGATTTCAAACAATTTTTATTTTTTTAAGAACATTTTAATAAGGGGTGTTTTTTTAGAGGCTTAGAACATATTTTTTAAAAATAAAACACAACAAATTTAACCTTAAAGTCACCCTTGTATGAAGAACCACACAAAATGAATAATTTTTACACGATAAACAAAAAAATTGTTGAGGTACGGTAAAGAAACTTCTTGACTTTGTTAACAATATCAATTGAGTACTGAAAACACATTATTTTATTAAAAAAATATTTTTTAGTAACGAAATATATTAGAAATTACGCAAGTTACCGTAGTGTGTGGTTTTCCACACATATGTAGTTTCTATGTAATTTGCACTAGATACAAAATTTTCTGTCGGAAAGTGAGTATATTTTGTATATTGTAGCGAACTGCAAGCAATAAACTACTTAAAATTTTCTTAAATTTCTTTTTTTATTTGAAAGTACAATCCTTCCGGTTAATAATGGAAAATAACTTCATTCAAATGGCTGCCTCGGCAAGGTCTTTATGCAAAATTCGTCTTAATGATGTCTCCGAAATGTTCAATTGTTGAGAACGACGGTGAATAGACTTTCTGTCACAGCAGCAATATTCTCGGGTGTACGCACTGTTTTTGGCTTTTCACGCTTTGGCTTATCGATGAGGATGCCAGTTTCTTTCCATTTTTTCACAAGATAACGAACATACGTAGCTGACGGTGCTTCTCTTCTTCCAAAATCCGTACGCAATTTTCGCCCACATTCTGCAACATTACCATGATTTTAAAGTCGCAATATTTCCCATCGTTGTTCAAGCGTATACACAAACATATTTGTTCAGCGGAAGGATAAAACTAATTATCTGTAAAATCAGACATGAGCTAAGTGTTACCATTCATGAAATAAGACTAGTTACGTTAGATGGCGGACCCGTTATAATACATACACAAGCTTTGTATGGTTTATTGTTGATCACCAACGGGATAAATACATCATGAATGTTACGTAAATTATGACTTTGATTACAAACGAACTATGGCATCACAGCAAAGTAGACAGACATTACATATGTGTGGAAAGCCACACACATGAGTAACTGACGTAAGTTTTTTAATGGTGATTTAAGAGTTAATGGAATGCCTTTAATTATAACTTTTTAAGCTCACAAATTTCATGGCATTTACTGTTCAAAACTAATTTCTGGCATATGGTTTCGTGACTGCGTCTTATAAACGCCATCGTGTCGGTTCAATTTTGTACTTTTAAAAGCATACCAGTTCCTATTTCATCAAAAGTCCGTCGAATGTTGGCTTCTAAATGATTAATCATTACTGGCTTATCAGCATCAATCTGAGATTTGACGTATCCCCACAAAATGTGGTCAAAAGGTTCCAAATCAAACAAACGACGTAGCGAATGGTTAATTTCTTGAGATTATTCGGTCATCAAACGTTTGGCTCACCATAATGATAGTTTCACGCGCTGTGTGGCACATTGCGTCGTCCAAATGATTTGCAAAGACATACATGGCTTTCGTTAATCACTGTAATGCTGGCACCGGTTTCGGATTAAAGATAAAGGATTTAAAAAAAATGATTTTTCGGGATGTAATGAAGTCCAATGAGCTCTCCAAAAACGATAATTCTGCTTGGTTTATTGCCTTTTGAGGCGGAAACGAGCCTTATCGATATAGATGATTTGACGTTAAAAAACTGATTTAACTTCTAGTTAATTCTCAGCCCATTTACCGAACAAACGAAGCAATTGATGATCCGCCGTCTTCAATTCTTACACCAGTTGGATTTTAAATGGATGTATGCCAAGATCTTTACTTCAACATTTCCAACCAGTGGACGGGTAGAAACAGAGAGAATGAGAACGAATTCGAATCGATCAGTTCGAGTTTTCTACCACCCTCACTTCTACAACGGCGATGGCTTCTTCGGTACACATAGTACTGGCTCGATTTGAATGATTTTAATCCGAAAGTATACTGGAAAAATGAAGAATTACCAAGTTTGGTCGATGATGTGAGACTAGCTCTGTGTTTTGCAGGGAGTCAAGGTGGTTGAAGGCTGCAGCTATGTCTTGCGTATACTGACTGATGCTGGTCACTGGCTCAGGATATAACAAAGGGACCGCTATGAGGACCCATATGAGCTGCCCATTAAACTTAATTTAACTAACAAAACTGTAAAAAAAGTCAAAAAAACTTAGTTTGAGGGCTAATTTTACAGTTTTCCCAATCAAAAGTTCCAAGTGTCTTAAAAAGCACCCTTTATACTTTTTCTAGCAGAGCAAAATCTAAATCGTGTGGCAATGCCAACAAAAATATACACATGTCAATCAAAATTGCTGTAATAAATGAAATTTTTTTAATAAAATAAAACTTCTTAAAATTTATCTGTACTTCAAACGCCTCTTTCCCCTGGTATTAGTGTACTAATCGCATTTTGCCAACATGTAATGCAAAATATTTTTAAATCACTATAAAGAATACATATCTACATTTGTTTCAGCATGCAGTTGCAATCTGATTATGGTAATCCATCATGAGATTAAAAAAGGAAATCACTTTTTTAACAATAGATTTTTTTTGTTTTATATTTTATTTGTTACATAACAGCTTCAATATACAAAGGAGTTGTACAAAGACATGCAAAATATTAGCAATTCTAATACGACGACACAAGTATTTAGAGGAAAACTTTTTGCCTTCAATATAAGTAAATGATTGGATTGGAAGCACATTATGAAGTACAAATTGACAAAGGAAGTGGAAAATGTTAATAAATCACTTTACAGTTTGAAAATTATGCAACTGTTTCAATCACGTTTCCTTAAAATGTCTTGAAATTTTTTCTTAACTTTAGAAAAATATGTGTTTATGCATTTACAAAAAAATATATTATTGAATGTATCACTATATAAATGTGTATGTAGGTATGCAAATCGTTCCTAGTTTAACAACTTTAGTTAATTTTTAATAAACCATATTAGTTTTAATTTTTAGGGAAATAAAACGAACCAGTTTTTCACCAAATTCTAGAGCTTTTTACAGAATTGCAATATAGGAATATATACAGACTTCTTTTTTTCGAGCTACATATATTTTATTAAAATCAACAGATTTCTGTAAGTTCTTAAAAAGCCAGTTCTCAATATAATATCCCAGCAGATCAGAAGTAAATCTCCCTATTTACTTTTTAAGTAGAATTATTTGTTTAATTATATTTTATAAATACAATTTTTATCTTAACTTAGTTTCAGACCTTTGAAGTGAAACAGAGCAGAGTCTTTTTCTGGAGTCCAACCCGCAATTGCCACAGGGATAGACTAATACTTTGTTCACACTTGGGGTTTTAAACGCATTTAAGCAAAATGTTGATTTAGCTAATCAAAGCCGTTCACATTAGATTTGAGTTGATTAAAATGGCAGTGGATTAAGAAAGAAAAAACATGAATTTTATGAATTATTTAAGGACAAAATAAAAACATTAATACTGGGACTTGGGATCTTAATTGCGTTTAAACAACTCGAACGTGATTAAGCTCTAATCACATGAAAATCGAGATGATTAACCATACATTGAATCAAACAACTGATTCTGATTCCATCGGTATACTTTAAAGTGGGTCCAGGACCCATATTTTAAGGTGTTACACACATCAGCACAAATGTATAATACCCTCTGCACTATTGTGATGTGGGAATAATTATTATAAACGTTACTTATACAAATTGTTTCAGAAGTAGAATAAACTTAAAAAAAACAAATAAGAAAGTATAGTCGGTCATGCCTGACCATATGATACCCTAAACCACAGTATTGTTTTATCTATGTTTATAAACTTCATTAAAATTGGTTTGAAAGTTTGTGAGAGGCAAACATTTTCCCTATCTTCCCTCGCGGTCCTAGGGTTCGGGCCATTTTTAAAAGGCTTGGTCCTTCTGCCAATAAGAACCTATGCCCCAAATTTTATCAAATTATCTCCAAAATTGCCACCTGTACTTTGCGCACAAGGTTACATGGACAGCCAGCCTGACAGCTAGCCGGACGAACATCGTTAGTTCAAGCTGCGGTCACACCTACTAAATATTTGTCCAAATAAGCGTGACCCCTAATAATTTTATTATTTTTTTTAAATTTAACTCGTTCTCAATATCACAAAATATACTAATTATACTACAAGACTTAGCATAAAACTGTTTTTGTAGGATGTAGTATAATAATCCAAATAATCAAATATTTGACAAGTGTGACCGTAGCTTAAATCGATCGGTATACTTTAAATCGAAAAGTTGTACACAAATTTTCGTTTTTAGTTCGATAGTTTTTGGTATCGACTGCAGTTTTTTAAACCCTGCTAATTTTGTTTATTATCTTTAATGGCGAATTATTTAATTACAATGCAAGCAGATATGTTTACACTGTTTTACAAAATTGGGTCTCAATTTACATAAAATTAGTTTTATTTAATGACGAGAAAATCAAACTATTCAAATTAGTTTTATTTTTTGGCGGCTAAATAAAACTATCTTTCTTAAACTTAAATTCGACCTATAATTTTTACTTTAAAAAATAATTTTTTAAAATGGAATTTTTTGTTTTAAATTCACCAAATAACTGTAATTAAACAATTTTTTATATCACTTATAACTGTAACTATTCCTGTAAACTACTAAAATCTCAATTTTGGCAAAAACACGATATTTCTACAAAAACACAATTTAAAAAGTTCAACATTTTCACAAAAACGCCATTTAAAAAAATTACTTTTTTTACAATAACTCTATATTTTTACAAAAACTTGTTTTATTTTAGAAAAAAGTTAAATAATTTCTAAAAATTAAAACAAACCAAAACGAAATGTCATTAAAAATTACGCTTTTCTGTCATTTATTTCAATGCAAAGCTACCTGTTTACTTTTGTCTTGCACTGTTTGTAATTATGCTTTTTTTGAGTAAAATGTATTATGTCGTCATACCAGCCAGCAATCGCTTTGATTTGCTAAATCTCATTTTATTTAAATTTTTAACTATGATAAAAGCAACAAAGTATTTAATTAATTTGTTGTAGATATTTCATGGATATAATTTTGCAAACGTTTGAAGTCGTTTTTTATTTCAAATACAGTATTGAATTTGTTTTCTGTTGATTTTAATTCATGGGTGGCTTACATTTTTCAATTTGTTTTTAAAACTCGTATGCTTAGATAATGCTGGTTGGAAGCAACGAAAAAATTGTGGCAAATGTATGGAGTAATTCGTCTTAAGCGTTATAATGGGAAATAATTCTAAACCAAGCAATTGGATTTTGCCGGCAAAGCATTTAATGGTTGAGTATAAATGACCAAACGAAATTCCCTCAGTGAGCCTGCTTCCCTTTAAATAAAAAGTTGCAGTTTTCTTTATTTGAAACTTTTGAGTTTTTTTTTCCTAAATAATTTATTGTAGTTGTTAGAGTAATTCATTCATTCCGTCATCCATTCACATGATTGTGATGGTAAATACTCGGACGGACATATGGACATGTATGTTAATTGTTTCTTTAAACTGCATTGGCAAGATTTATTATCAAATTAAAATTTCTGAAGTAGATAAAATTTCGTTTTCCAGTTTTTCGTTGAAAAATAAGAGAATGATACGTGTGTGGCATGATAAAACAAATAGAGAAACAAATTATGGTTGCAAAGTTATAAGATTCATTTCATTTTTAATTTTGTTTCTTTGGCTAAAAAACTTTTTTCTGTTGCCAGAATAAGAACACGTGCTGAACAAAGTTGAAAGTAGTTTCTGGTCGAGAGTTAAAAGTTTAAATCCTTTAGTGAGTAATGCTTTTCTGTGGGGATTTTGAAATAAGGAAGGCAATAAATGATAGGAAAGGCTAAACTATGATTGCTTATTTTCTTACTCTCTGTTTTTAGAAAACGTAAATAAGTGAGTTAGTGAGAAATTATATTGAAAACAAAAATAAATTTTTGTTTTTTATTGTTGTTTTCAATATAATTTCTCACTCACTAACTTGTTTACGTTTTTTAAAAACAGGCAGTAAAACAATGTCACAACTTGCAAGTTTTGATTCATAGTAAAACTCTTTTGAAGTCATTGATTTGATTTTATTATCTTGAATTCAGTTACGTGGGCATTTCGAAAAATGTAAAAATATGTCAACAATATAGAACATTATATATGCGAGTAGTTTTGCAACATTATGCTAGAAACACAACTGGGCCGAACGACGAATTTTTGGCCGCGAATATACGTCTCCAAATATACACTGTATGTGTGGAGACAGATTTGAGCACCTGCCGTATGGCCTAATATTTTGGTGAATCTTAACCCCTGCGTGATTTATTTAAAGCACTGCTAGATTTAAGTCCAGCAGCTTCTGGTGATTAGTACGAGCACCTACCGTACTTTCCCACAAGGTTGAAAAATCCGCCCTTTATGCGGAAGAGTCCCTTGCCGCGGTTAAGGTATAAACAACAAACACCACGTCATCCTAGAAAGTATGTTTTCATAAAAAAAACTACTCTTATTTGAACCGCGAAAAACGCAATCATCCATCGGAGAATAAATAGCGTACCGAAGAACAATACTCCATCAGAAGAGCAAGGCTTCCTCCAAGACAATCTTTCTAAAAGACAGGAAGCATTTCTCGCAGTAAGCATACTAACGGAGGCCACAACCAATAGTACCCAGCGGTTAAAAGAATGAGTAAATAGGCCTAATAGAAGGCCTTATTTAGCAGGCACAAGCTCTCCAATTTGCATTCCATACTCATATATTTTTTATACAGGTTGTCATTGGGAGCAAGCCCTTCCACACTCCCTTCTTCTTACAGTAATTATTAAAGGCTTTCAAAAGAAGCTCTTTTGTTAGCCCTTCTGATGCATGTCTTTATAATTAAAAGGCATAACAAATGTGTACTGATTAAAGTACTCTATGAACAAAAGACGTATGTACATACATATTGAATACCTATAAAAAAGGTGTTTTAAAAAGACTTCTAAAAATTTTAATTTAACATTCATAGACATTTAGTATACATACATACAATTTCAATGGTAAGAATGGAAAATAGGAATTAAAAGGAAAGAGTTTCCGATAGGAAAAGCTACCACGTCTTTTAATTTATATTTTTCTTCTCCATTTTCCATTAAAAATGTCTTAGTTGGATTAAATTTATGTTTTAAAAGTTCACAGAAAAATTATTTTTAAAATTTTTAATAAAAAATTCCAAGATTCCTTTATATAAAACATTTATAATTTGTCAAGTAGATTTTTAAACTGTTCTCCAACATTTTTAGAAAAAGATTTTATATTTATTTTTATGCGTGATCCTATTCTAAAAAATAAGCTTTAAATAGGGAAAATAATTGCAAACGTTTAACATTTCTAAAATTTTCTCATAAACAATTGATTTAAAAAAAAAAAAAAATACTTTTGATCACAAAATGACCGAATTTTTTAATTAAAAAACTTATTGGAGGAATAACGAGCGTTTTAAATGTTTCTATAATTGTTGCTTAAAAATATGAGTGGTGAAAAAAAAGTAATTGTTCCGTTTGGAAGTTACAAACAAATGTTTTTTTTTATAAAATAACAACTTTACCCAAAAAATATGTTTGATCACAAGACAAGCTTTTATTTTCGATCAAACTCTTTTTTAAGAAGTTATAAGCCATTTATATATTATTTTTGTATTTTCTATATATAAATACGATTTTTGGTGATTATTCTATTATAGGCTTATTTTGTGTGATCACAAAATAAACTTTCTTAACGAAAAACGATTTTTGCTTAAAAATACGAGTAATCACAATCTTCATATATAAAGTATATGAAATTAAAAAAATTAATCAAATCTTAATTTAATTCTTAAGTTTAGGACCTGCCAATGGCGGATAAAAATTCTCTTAATCAACAAGGTTGTCAGATAGATTTTGACCTTTTTCGCCAAATTCAAAGTTAAAAATCGCCAAAATCGCCATAGCCTTAATTTGTAGTTTTTGACAATAAAATACAAATTTTTTAAATTATTTAAGGCCTAAAAAAATAAATTTCTTCCGTATTGCTAATTTACGCAAAAAATTCAAGAAAAGTTGCCATGATATATATTTTGTTTGATTTTTATTTAGAAACAAAAATGGGACACTGTTTACTATAAAAATTTACAGAAGACTACTTAAAGTAAAAAAAAAAAATTTTCTGTTAGTATTAACCCAGCGGGAAAATGTGGAATTGATTACATAAATAACTAAAAAAAATAATGTATTATTTTCGAAAGATTAATAAGGCATTCATTGGAAGCGAGAAAGTGATTTTATTGACACAAAAACAGCCAAAGCAAGTTCCTTAAAATGGGTACATACCTGATATTATCCTTGTAGCTTTAGAATTTTGACCAAAACTGATTTAAATTAAATGGAATATCATCATTAAAATACTCTTTCCAATTAACAAACTGTAATTTTTTCCATTGTGTTTCATAAACATCCAAAGGTACGTTAGGATTCATAAAAATCTTTAAAATATCTTTAACAACAACGAATTTCATATGTGATAACAAATTGCCACATTTTATAATGGAAAAATGTTCATAAACTTCAAATATAATCATGTTTCAAGGAATTTTATTTATTGATTCTTTCAAGAGCATTTTTAAATATGAAAAACAATTTTCTCGAAGATTTTCATTATCTTCATCAGCCATTTTAGCATAATTAAGTTTCAAATTCTGACCATACATATGAATGCCTCATATTTAATTAAAATAATATTATTACTTCGTAGGTATTGAATTTAAAAAATTTTAAAATAAATTCATGGCTCATCAGAAATAGCCAACAAAATCGCCAACTTTTTTTATAAATCGCCAAAAAATCGCCATGTCGCCACATCGAAAATTAGGTCGCCAAACAAGTTTGAAAATCGTCACGTTTGGCGAGATATCGCCACATCTGACAACCCTGTTAATCAAGAGTCTTTTTCATAAAGGCGTTTAAAAACTTTAGTGCATGAAAAATAGCAAGTTGCACAACGCGCGTTATAAAAGCCTTTTTTTAGCTGTTTTTTATTTGTTTAAAACTCTTTTAATAGAATTCCAAGCTTCTGCTCTTTATTTTATATAATACTGTATGTTTTATAAATTTAAAATTTGTTAAATTATTCTTTTTTATTGTCAGATAAAATTCTTTCACAGCTGTTACGTTAATACTAGAAATATTTTAATTTTATCAGTTTCTTCCGCAACGCAACGTCATATTTACGTAGGAGTTATTATTACTTATAATACAAAAACTTAGTAGGAAAAACGAAATTGCTGATCCGCAACGTATACGTTTACATAAGACAAACGACAAGATCCCGTGCAAAAAGAAATGTATAAAATTGTTTTTAAAATGTTAAAGATAAAAAATAAAAAAGATAAAAATTTAACAACTTCTTTCACTTCCCTAAGGGAGTACAGAATGCCACTAAAAACAAAAAAAAAATAATCAAAATTGAACAACTTCCTTTCTACCTTCTTAAAGAAGGGAGTAGCGAATGTGTAATGAATATTTTGGAAGGTCTTTCTAAAAGAAATTTATACCTTCTAGAAGGCATATTTCTGAAGGCAGGATATCATACGAAGCGAATCTTTTAGAATGGAGTGCAGAGGCATTCAAACAGGCCTTCCACTTTCAGTCCTTTCAAAATGTACTGCTGGGTAAGACCAGTGCCTTCCGCTCACGGGGCTACCGACTCCCGTGGCACCAGAAAGAGAAAGTACTCTGGTCAACACCTCGAAGTCAAGAAATCCAAAGACTTCATGAGCTCTGTAATTTGTATGTTTATCGCATCCCAGGTTAGCCGGAAGGATGTAACACTCACAAGTCAAGTATCCCTTAGAAGATTCATACACCCCCTGGGGGATGCCAATTCACAAAACCTTGGCTTCGAACGAAATTCATCATAAGTGGTGATTTATTTATATTTCTTACGCCGCCAAGCGGCGACGAAATCAGTACCAGTTGCCCATGTTGGGTTTTAGTTTTCAAGTGTTTAAGTAAAAAAAGTTTCTTTTGGCCTGAAGTATTGATTTTTTTATAGCATTTAAAATAAATTAGAAAGATTTTTTCGTTGATGTTTTATTTTTAAGTATTGAATTTCTTGATATGTTCACACTGTTTCTCTCTCTCTCTCTCTCTCAAACAGCAAATAACTTTCTCCATTTTAACAGCTGTTACTTATTCATCGTAATTGGGCAATTTAACACAGCGAATTCTTATTAAAAAATCACCATTTTCGCCGAAATTCGTCGTTCGTCCCAATTGTGTTCCTAGCATAACTCGATTTATGGCGCTATTAGAGTAAATGGGCAATATTCATTCAATTTATCACAAAAATTTAGGTGAAATTTTACTTTGTGGATTTCTGTTGAAAAAATCTGTTAAAGCTTTTTTCAAATGGTATTAATTATTAAAATTTCATAAAAATAATAAAGTTTTCAAATTAAATTCTCACGCAAATTAATAAGAATTTTCGTCTGAGTTAAATCTGACAACCTACCTAATATCTACATGCATATTTTTTTCTCATTACTTAACCACAAAGACAGCTAAACCTACTTTAAGATTGTATTTGCCAGCCATTTCAACTCTTACTTTCCCATTTTTCCACAGCTCTCTTAGAACATGTGGCAGTTGCAGAAACAAATTCGAGTATCGAATTACAAAATATTTAAAGTATTAGAAAATCAAAATGGAAACATTTCAGCTTCTATTAAATCTTTAACTAAAAGTATCGATTACAATTGCTTCATGTCTTTTACATCAAAGACAGATAGTTCCGTGTAGAGCAAGTAGATACAGAGTAGATAGATTATGTCAAGAACATGAACCCCGTTTAGAACTATTAGCAAGTGTTTGTGTATTAATGGGTAGATAAATATTTGAGAATCGAACATAAAATGCAGTAACAATAGCAAAAACAAGCAACAGTGAGTATTATAAATTAAATCTAAAGCAGCCAGATGGATGTTCCTTCATCAGTGGCTGTCCTCCACAGCGGCAGCAGCTCATGTACTTTTATTTTGATTTATTTGTATGAGTGCATTGGTTTAAGTAGCGATGGTAATTTGATGTTTGTTAAATTAATTAGAGTGTGCATGTTCTTAAACAGACTCTTTCTTTTCGTAGTTGTTGCTCTAGTTGAAATCAACGCCACATTCATATTCGTATCTCTTTGCCACATCAGTATACAATACATACATGAACTTACAGTAACATTTTTATGTTGCAACAATATAAACACATATGAATTGTGTTGTTGTTACTTTCCATTTAAAATATTATTAAAGCAGATTCCACTTTCAACCAAATCACAGAAAAAACATAAATGAAATTGAAGTAAATTCTATTGTACAACAGAAACGCCGAAGATATTTCATGATTTAGCTGTGGTATACAAATAACCACAAGGGCGGCTGAACAGGCAGACAGACATGCGGACAATGAATTACACATGTATGTACATATTTGTGTCTTTTATTTAGCGCTTTATTTTTAGATTGAATAAGTACAAATGTGCAGATTAAAAGGTAAATTGTTTACTAAGTTTTTTTTTTCTAACATCAAAAAACAAAATCTATCAATCTTTAAAATTTAGTTGGTTCAAGTTAGTTTAACATTTACCAGCACGTTGTGATTGCAGCAGTTGTTTAAAAGAGTGGATTTTTTGAGAATGTTTAGAAAAGTTTTATTCATTCAATGTCAGAACATTATTGCCTAAGAACAGTAACAAAATGTTTCTTTTAAATAAAAATACTTAAATACTTCACTCTTTTACAAATGTAACGAATAGTATTTGTTACACAAAAAAAAAACTTTTTTACAAAAACGAACTAACTTTCAAAAGTAACTTTTCAAAAACAAACCCTTTTTAAACAAAAAGTAGCGTGCTAAAAGGAAGTATATTTTAAGCAATATGTAACGTGTTTGCAAAAGTATTTTTTAACCAAAAAAACAAAAAGTACTTTTTAACCAAAATGGACTTTTTAAATAAACCCTTCTTTTTAAACAATAAGTACTTTTAAAACAAAAAGTAACTTTAAAACCTAAAAGTACTTATTAAACAAATATGACATACTTTTTTAACAAAAAGTACATAAATTTTAAATAATAAATACATACTTTTTAAACAAACAGTCCATACATTTTAAACAGAAACTACATATTTTTTAAACAAAAAGTACTTTTCAAACACAAACAATATACTTTTTAAACAAAAAGGACATACTTATTAAAGAAAAAATACTTTTTAAACTATGAGTATTTTATAAACAAAAAGTACTTTAAAGACAAAAAGTACATTTTAAACAAAAAGTACCTTTTAACAAGATACTATTTCAGCAAAAAATACTTTTTAAACAAAAAGTACCTTTTAAACAAAAAGTACTTTTTAAATAAAAAGTTTTTTAAGCATAAAGTACTTTTTAAGCAAAAGGTACTTCTTGAACAAAAAGTTCTTTTTTATCAAAAAGTAAACTTTTTAAACAACAAGGACATAATTTTAAAACAAAAAGTACTTTTTAAACAATAAGTACATTTTAAACAAAAAGTAGTTTTCAATTACAAACAACATACTTTTTAAACAAAGAGGACATACTTTACGGTTTAAAGAAAAAGTATTTTTTAAGCAACAAGTACTTTGAAAAACAAAACAAAATGCACTTTAAAACGAAAAGTACCTACCAATAATTGGATTTTAACAATAAGCATCTTTCTTAAAAAATGGACACAGTTGAAAACACAGTGGTACATGTTCAGATTAGTCTAAAAGAACTGACCTTTGAAGCGTTTGTGAAAAAACTATTAGAGAATCCGAGAAGGATGAACCCCTTTCCATCCTATGCTGTGATTGCGCTAAAGTAAAATTCGAAAGATACCTTAGATCTTTTTGTACCCAACACCGAAGGATCCTTATGAGAATTGAAGTTCAAATCCGGTTGTCCGTCTGTTGAAATGGGTTTTTCGAAGCCCCCAGATATGATTGCCGCTTGGTTATATATATATATGTGTTCCTCTAACTCCCATTGGAGCATAGGGCGTCAGTTATGCTTACTATAAATTTGGTATTGAAATTCTGGCGGATTGGTTCAAATTTTCCTAAAAATCCCTTGTTGTTGTTTTTTTTTTTTTTTTTTTTTTGTTTATTTTTCTGTATATCTAGAGAACGGCAAGAACCAAAGTTTAAAAATTAGGTACAAACATATATGTTAACAATATTTTACAAAATGTGGGTGGGATTGAAGAAGTGGGTGTGGTACCTCCCAAATATCAAAAATTGTATAGAACCCAAATTTTTGTAACATATTTTCTAAAAACTCGGAAAAATCGGTTCAGATACAAACAAGTTATGATCAAAATCAAGTTTTTATTTTGCAAAATACCCATTTTCGGGAACCATAGATCAATTAGTTTCAATTATACTTATATTCGAAAATAAAGTCAGTTTTAATTAAAAATTTAATCAAGTGAATTAAACGTTGTTAAATTAAAAAAATCTTTAATTGATACTTTTTATTTACTAAAGCAAATTTAATCATTTTTTTAATTAATATCACAAATTGTTTAATTAAAGTCAATTATTATTTTTTCTGTGATAAATAATAAATAATAAATCGATTTTCAGTAGTTCCTATTTAATTACCTTATACACGCATTTAATTTTTAATTTTTTTTTCAATAAGTTAAAAAAATAATATGTAATATCAAAAAAATAAAATATATTAAATTTTTGTAGGACACAGATCTTTTGGAATAAAATAAAACTCTAAAATGGCTCCATTCATACTACAGAGAAGATAGCACTCTTATTTGATTTGTTTTTTTTTTTATTTGGGAAATAAAACTCTATTTGTAACTCGTGATATTCCCCATTAACCACAATATATTTAAGATGCCTCACACCATGGTCGTTAGCGTTGAAAATTTCTATTAAACTGTGAATATGAATTAAATATTAGACCTTTGCCACAATTTATGCAGAGAAAATAAATTGCTGTTAAACACCCAACAACAAAAAATTACAACAAAGTGACAACAAATTAGTTGTACAACGACACGAATATAAAACATAATAAAAAAAATATTAAGTCATAAAATAATAAAATAAAGTAAACAACCTCAAACATATTTTTACGATTATTTTTAACGTTCGACACTAAACAACAAAATATTTCATCGTTCTCGGTAATAATTCGTTTGGCCTGATCAAACTCATGCAACAAAACAACAATTTCGACTGCAAGATTGTTGTAGGAAAAAATTTTTTTTAGATTTTTTGGAAAAAAAGTACAGTCAAATCCCGATAATTCGTTAGCCGATAAATCGTAATTCCCGATAATTCGTAATAAACTGTCGGTGCCTTGAAAAAATCTCGTTAATTCGTAACATTTCCATACATTTTGGTCCCCTCGCTAATTCGTATTTTTTTTTTCAAATAAAATCTTCTTTACCTCTTAAAAATAGTAATTGTGTGCTCCCTACCACTTATAATAATCTATATATACATAAAAAATGTTGTGTGAGTGACTGACTGACTCATTCATCATCGATCAGCCCCCAAACGACTGGCCCTAGAAACTTGAAATTTGGACTAGCGATTGGTCACTCCCAAAATCGATCCACTAAGACGGCATTTTTTGAAATTCGAATGTTTAGGGGGTAAAAAAGTTAAAACGGGAAAATTCGGTAACCTTATATCTCCAAAGCTAAAAAAGATGCATAATAAATGTAATACTTATCGTTGTTCTTTAGAAAAATAAGCGGACAGGTGTCCGTATTGGGGAGTAAACGGGTAAAATCTGAATTTTAGTCTTTTTTTCCCCCATCTATCTTTTGAACCAATAAACATAGAAACAAATTAATACCACATTCGAAACTTATCAAAAATATACGTATACGAATTTGGTAATTTTTCGAAATTGAAATGTTCGATTTTCGAAAAAGTAATCGTAACTATTTTTGGTACTTTTTTCACAAAACATTTTCCTCCATTCATTGGCATATTCGTACTAAATTATGGGCTGCCACTACAATACTAAAATTTTTGATACTTAAATGGGGGAAGAATATAGTACCCAAAAAAGGAAATACGGAAATTTGATATTTTTCTTTAGCGTTTTGGTTCTACTAAAGTAGCGGGTTTAATGCTAGAATTTAAACAAGTTTAAACCTAGAAAAATAAACTTTGGCATAAAAATATGTCCTCGAAGAAAAAGGAGGCGCTAACGAAGTAGCGGGTATATGCTAGTTCGTAATAAATACAACAGAAACATGGAAAGAATGATTTTTGTTTGCCGCAATTTTTTTTGCTTGTGTTTGTGTTTATTTTCTTAAGATGTTTTTTATCGTTTTAGTAAATAAATTGAAACCCCCCATTAATTCGTATTTATTTTATTTTAACCCCGTTAAATCGAAAACCCCTATAATTCGTAACAAATGGCTGGTCCCTTGCGATTACGAATTATTGGGAATCCACTGTAACAAAATGAACGTAAAATTAAATGCATTTATGAAAATCTAAACATCAAAATTTATGAACGCGATACAAGTAAAAATATTAACGATATAGTAAAATAAAAAAAAAATGAAAAAACCGTAAAAAGAACTGTGAGTTGTTGTTGTTATGTTAATAATTTTTATGAGTTTTTATCCCTTTTTGGTAACGAAAAATATTTACATTGAGTTCGAACAAAATTCAAGACTTGTGAAAATGTACAGGGAATGGCTGAAAGAATGAATGACTGACTGACTGACTTAAATGTTTGAATAATTTCTTCCTGTGCTTGCTTTACAATTCATTTTATTTAAATATTTTTTTGAAAAAAAAAAGTTTCGACACCTATAAAAATGTTGTAAACACAGCAGATTTTGGTTTTTATGCCGCAATTTCATGTAAAACCAACATTAGCAACAATTGAGCCGATAGTTTTTTTTATTATTATTATTAGAATTTTTATTTGTTTGAAAAACAAAATACGCATTCATATTTAATTTTTCTTACTACATATTTTTGTTTTTGTTTCGTTGCCACTTGCAGCATGTTTTACGTACATACATACGTACACCTTCTCCTTGAACGCAAAACTAAATGAAAGAAATGTGTTGTGTTCCTTTAGCAACACAACAAACAGCATTCAAAAAGAAGGCACACAAATAATACAAGTTTGCAATAAATAATCATGTTTTACGATGAATAATTTTTTTTTATCTATCTTGATGATTTGTATTCATTCTTTTATCTTTTTTTAACTTCTGAAGAAGCTGACTGACTTGACTACTGAATGAATTCGAACAAAAAAAAAAATATCTTCGACAAACAGAATTGAACTATAAAAAAAAATTTATTAGTGCTTTGGCTTATTTATTTTTTGTGGTTTTTAGCTTCCTGGTTTTTTTTTCTTTAGGATGCTCTTCTTACACAAAGAAGGTGTTTTTTTTTTGGTGTATGTAAAAAAAAACCTTTCTGTAATTGAAAAACATTCAATTGTCAAGTTCGAACGTAGAGAACAATAAAATAATATTAAACAAAAGCGAAGGCGACAAATTCCATATGTGGCCTGGTACTAGAGTTTTAGTTGGTGCAAATTAGTTTTCTAAGGAAAGTTAGCTGGAAAAAATAAGATAATCAGAAATAACCTTTATCTTGCTTAGAAATACATTTTTGGCAGGGCTGCCAGATTTGACGATTTTTTTCAGTCCCCAAAGTCTGAATAAAACATTACATTTCCTGACAATTTCGTTTTTTAATCTTGGAAAGTTTAACAGACGTACCTTAACAAGACCGGAAGGCGGAACATTTGCTTTCGCTTAGCTTTTACGCTGATATCCCATACCAAAGCAAGAGCTTCAACCTTGTGTCACTAACAGTAGTGATAGCTTTCTTGTTTAATAAAACCCACAAATTATAAATAAAAATAGAGATAAAAACGCTAGATTGGTCAAAAAATAGCTAAATTGCCATTATTAATTAACAATAACGGCAAACTTCACTACTAAACGAGCTGTCAAAATCGGGCTATCCAATTGCAAAGCGTTCAGGCCGCTCTATTTAAAAACTAGAAAACGCGGTTTAGGTACGGCTGTAATATGCAAGTCTTAAGAAAATCTTTGATTATTTTTAGAGTAAAAGAAAAAACAATGATAAACTTCGTTTATCTTTCGTCAAACCGAATGAACCATTTACGGCTCTCTGTATAAATCAAATGTTCAACAATTATACGGCAAGCATTTCACGAGTTGTATGAGAATATCTACGTGAGTCGCATACGATTCTTGACATGAAAGTCTCGTTAGATAATCTTTACCCACGTCTTAAACGATTCCCACAACGATTGAAGAAGCGTCTTTCGCTGTGCTATGAGAGAATCTTATTCGTGTCACAGGTTTTTCCCGTGTATGGAATTTTCTACGCTTAAAAAATGCTGTCATCGATGATCAAAGACGCTCTTCATGAGACTCCCAGTAGCTCTTACACAATTGAAAATGCCAACTGGGTATTTAAGGGTAATTAAGGTTTTTGTTTGAATGTTTTTTTTTAAATCAAACAGAAATTGTTTAAAAAATAACTAAATTTAAAGTTGTCGAATTTTTTTTAACGACTTTTCGAAACGATAAAGAGGATTTTTAAATTTTTTTCTCGGGAAACTGACGATTTTCTCACAAATTTGTCTGGCAGCCCTGATTTTGGATAACATAAATACATATATGTCGGTTAGGGTTTGCCAGACGGCCTGAAAGGCCTGGATTGTCCAGTTATTTTGGGTGTTGTCCAGTTTCCAGCTAAAATGCAATTCATCCAGTTACAAAACTTTATTTAATTTTGAAAAATTTCTTTTTTATTCATTATATTTTTTATACATAATTAAATTATTATCCTGTATGGAACTTAGAAAAAGTTGTAAGGAAAAAATTTCTAATTTGCCGACAGACCTTCCAATTAATAAGATACGGTCAATTTTTTCAAAAATGCGATAAAAATAACGCACAAAATTTATATAAATTGATCTCGTTTGTTAGGCATGCCAACTAGCAATAATTTTTGTGCAAGGACTTAAGAATTTCTAATAATCTTTACTCACAAGGATTTATTCCTATATGACCGAATAAAGGCTACAATTTTAATAAGACTTAATTTTAATAAAAGTTGCAAAATGTTTCAAACATTTTTGCTCATAACTAAAGTACTAAAGTTATTAAATTCTTCAAATAACAATACAAAAAAAATATATATAGCTATGGGGCTAAACAAATAGTTATCAGCCATGTTCTTAAAATCGTGTTTAAAGTTCATTAAGTAATGTTGTTTTATATACTTCATACTATGGGTACAGCTGATCTTCATTAGAACTTATCCTAAAAAAACGACAGTAATTCAAACAAAAATTTAACTGAAAATCTCTCTTGATTTATTTCAGTTTCACTCGATTTGCATAACATGGCTGTTTATGTACTTTTTTATTAAACCACAGAAACAACAGATGTTTTTTGCATTGAATTATTAGTGGTTACGGCCCGAAATGTCAACTAATGGTGTTTTCTTTTCTACAAAAAAATGTGCCTTTTTTTTAAAAAAAATGCAATTTGGTGTCTGTTTCTTAAAAATTTTGCTCAAAAAAGCATAAGTTTTTTAGAATAAAACAAGCCACCCTTTTCGGGAGCAAAATTTTTAAGAAAAAGACACCAAATTGCTTTTTTTTAAAAAAAAGGCACATTTTTTTGTAGAAAAGAAAACACCATTATTTAAAATAAAACATTATGAAACCAAGACAAATTGGTTCCAACGGTCAAAGTATTTTCGCTGCAACTTGTAGTTAATTCGCCCTGATGATAAGTTTGTAATATTTTACTTTTTCTTACAGTTAAGTCGTCCAGTTATTTTTTCAAAATCCAGGTGAATTTTTTTTTATTGTCCAGATATTTGACTTTTGGTATCTTTATTTACAAAAAAGTAGTACATATGTGTAAAAAATTTAAGAAAAACGTCAATCAATCTTAAACCGGAAGAGTTTTTAAAATAGATTGCCTTAGAGATAATGATTGGATCAATTGGATATTCTCGAACAGACATTTATTGGAAGAACCCCCCAAGAACCCCAATATTCCAAGTTTTTCAGAAATTATAGCAAGGAGTCGATCTTAGTCTATTCCCAACAGTATAAAATTTAAGCAACGGATAATATTTCACGAAAAATACGTAGCCAACAGGCAAACTAAAATATCATTTTTTTCAATTGCAATATTTATTTTGAATCTGATACGACATCTTACAAAAAACTGTTTGTTGCTGTGTCTGGCAGTATTATTAGTTATATTTGAGCGGTTTTCACCCTTGGTAGTAAAGTACCCATGTAGACCTTGTAAATTTTATAAATTTACTTACATTTAAAACACCGCAACAACAAAATGTATTTAGCTGTAGTAAACACGCGTGTTAAATCTATTGAACAAAACAGTTGACGAAACTCTTTATCTCTTCCTTTCTCTCACTCAGGAAATTCTTTAATTTACAATACATTCGAAAAATACACTCGCGCCTTGAAGTATAAACTCGTAGTAAAGTCCGGGATTCACTATTCTACACAATCGTACGATTCATTCACACGAAAATCTGACGGAATTCTATCCGACATAAAAAAAAATTCTTCAAAATCTGTTGTCAATGCCACACCATCCCACAAAAAAGATGCAAACTCAAATAACTTAGCTACTTTACAAGAAAATGCAAATCTGATTGCATAGAAACTATTTATCATTTTATGAAAATTTTCATAAATATTTGCAAGTCGGACAGGCTTGTCAAAAAAATCTGTCTCTTAATTCATTTTTAACTAACAAACTATCCTACTTTATGCTAGGAATACAACTGGGACGAACGACGAATTACGTCCAGCACGATGAATTATTCGGAAGAAATTCGCTGTATAAATTCGGCGTATGAAACACAATAACGACGAAAAAACAAAATGAAAATAAAATATTTTGTATAAACAAGAAATAGTGGTACCATATGAACAAAAAATACTTCGCAAAAAAAAAAACAACTTAACTAAAATACTTTTTTATTGGGTAAGAATTAGAATTTAATCTATTTCATATACACAAATATTTTTTAATTTTTGCGACGAATATTCGCGGCCAAAAATTCGTCGATCGTCCCAGTTGTGTTCCTAGCATTATGTGCCCACACGATAGTGAATCGCCGGCTTAAATAAGTCATCGTTCAGACTTTTTTTAAAAACATTCTGCTTTGAAATTGCATCAGTGCTCGGATAATGAAATTTTAGTTTTGCAATTTTTGGTTTTTTATCTTCTCTTCTTTTTTTTGTATCCTCTTCTCCTTTTTATTTTTCAAATATAAATACAAATTAAACCATTGCCAAATTCTAGTTAAAAAGTTTGAGAATAACAAAACAAAACAAAATTGCGGAGTACAAGAAACTTAGAACGCCTCCCAAATCTTCTCACCTCTCTCACCGATAATCTCAAGATTTGCTGCAACAAAAATTGCAAGCCTGGACAATAACTAAAACAGACTTCTAAATTTATCACAAAGGGTGAAAACAGTTTTTTAAAAATAAGATCATGTTAAATCTCGCTTACTGTAGCATTTTCAGTTTAAATACAACCTTTTTTAAAACAAACCTTTTTTAAACTGAACTTAACGAAACCTTTTCCAAAATAAACGAAACTTTATTCAAAATAAACGAAACTTTATTCAAATACAGTTAAACATTTTTCAAATTAAATTAAACCCTTTTTAAAATTTTATAGGGAATTTGTTTTTTTTTTTTGCTTTGCATTACTGATTAGTGAAGAGCTTTTCCACTCGCTGCTTTAGGAATTTGGATGACAATGTCCAAAAGTCCGCACAATCATTTGGATTAATTTGTGCAATACTTTTCTCAATTACACTAACTATGCTACGCTCAGTGCTAATATCGCTTAATAATGATCAGGGGCCTAATCATCGCATTCGATACTGTCGTATCGATGTTTTTGCATACGATAGACACTGACGTATCGAATGAAAACTCGAGAAATGTAATGTCGAGTTACTAGATATCGAATTCTATTATTTCAAATTCAATAAATTTCATTCTATATCAAGATTTATGATACCAAAATATATAATTTCGATCAATTTTGCTCGATATTGTATGCGGTGATTAGACCCCAGGTATTTTAACTTACAAAATGCCTTCTCTATCGGGTTCAGCCTAAGAGAATAAGGTGGTAATTGTAACTGTACGCGCACTATTGTAAATAGTTTTGTGGGTCTGGGCTGCTTTCAATTTTATCTAACACCTTCCCAAGAAATAATTAGAAACGGGCCGAATTCCTAGCGGAAAGAGAAATAACTTCATGGTAAACAACGCCATCAATATTTATCGCAAATATTTTATAAGTGTAGCCTTGCAGTAAGTGGCTGCCGAAATTGCTTTTGCGCAGCGTTACCATTTGTCAAATTTTTAATATTTTGTAAGCCTTTTTTGTTTCATTTTTTTTATATTGTTAAACAATCTGGTGCTTTTTTAAAATTTTAGCACTTTGTAGAAAAAAATAGAAATTTTTTCAATAACTGTGAAATTTTTTCGTAAAATGGATTAAGTTTTTTAAAAAAGTTGTTGTTTCTTTTTAAGGTTTTTTAAATAAAAGGCATCGTTTTCGAAAATTAAATATGGACGTCAAGTGATTAAAAAAAATAAAAAATTAATTATTAATGCTTATTTACGGTTTGGATTTTTTTTTATTATACTTAACAATTTTATCTCTAACATGCTAAACAGTCATAATTAATTGTAAAACAAAATAGAAAATTATCATAAAATGTTTATCAATTTTAATGCAAACAAAAACGAATCAAATATATCAAATTCAAATTAAAATAAAATTAAACCTTTTTGCCGTCAAAGTTATAAAAACCAAACTTGAATTTGGTCAACAATGAATAAATAAGCCACTCAAATGGAGACCATCACTGAGAAGGTCATAAAAGATGAAAAATAATCTTAATGCGTTTAAACTTTAAAGTCCAATCAAAGTGACCAGGTCGGATTAATGTTTTCAAAATAGAAACAGTAACTTTAATTTTTTGCATAAACGAAATTTCCTTTCAAATTTAATTAAAATTTTTAATTTTTCTATAAAAATCTAAATGTTAAATATCTGTAAATTTTTTATTTTTTCAATTAATTTTTATCTCTAAATAAAATCATTGTAAAAATTTAGAGCAAAAACAGCCAAAAATTTCTGTCTGCATTTTACGATTCAATTAAATAAATCGAAAAAATTCCCATACAAAATGCCAATAAACAGATTGCTTTTCTATTGTCTCAATTTAAATGTTTCTTTTGAGTATTTTGTTATAACATTTAATTTCATTTTTTTTTTTATTTTGCTATAAAGAAATTTATTTCATAGTTTTCATAGACAAACAATTTGAATAGAAAAATAAAAAAATACTTTTTTTTAATTAAGTGACCTCTTAATAGTGCCCTCAATTATAGAGTTTATGGAAAATTGAGAGAAATTAGGAAAAAAGGTAATTATGTCTGGTTGAATGGTAAAAGAGGTTTATTAATTGAAGTGTTCTGGGAATTTTATCTAATTAAAAATTTTATTTTTGTTTCTTTTAAGTTGTTTATCAAAGATTTAAAGGTTCCTATTACAAAAATGATTCAGAAAGCAATTTTAAAGTGAATCATGAATTTTAAAAGTGGGGCACATTTTTTATCGTCTTAAGAGTTGTTTTCCTAATCCATTAGTATCAAATTAAACACTTTTAACTGCCGCTTATCATAATCATAATCTCAATTATTCAATAATTCCATTATTCATGAAGATAGTTTATTTTTAGTGCATTACCAAAAAGTCTTTAAGTTTCAAGTTATTTTTAATAAAATATTATTTTTAATACAATTTTTATGAGTAAGGAATTTTTAAAATATAAAGAAAAAGTAATTCTCCTTTAATACCATTTTCGTTTAAAATAAATACAATACATGCAACATTTACTGTATGTGGCATACACATACAGTCACTAAGAAATTTCGCAGCATTATTAAAAAAAATTAGATCGAGTTTAAACTGGAATCATTTTCAAACATTTAAAAGTTTAGGAAAATAATTTGGAACTCCCTGACAGTTTAAGTATTCAAGCTGAGAACATACACATAGTGAGAGTAAGGCCCTAATTTTGTAAAACACAACACACGCCAAAGTATTATATTGAAAGCAAAAACAAATTCATAAATATTTTGAAATTTAAGTGATTTTTTTATTCGTGCTTAATTCCCAATTTTTATTATTTGAGAAAAAAAACACTGAAATTTATTGTTGATGGGATAAGTTATTCCTATGCGCATTTCACTGGTTGCTTAGGCCAGATCATCAGGAAACTTCATCCATAAAGATTTTAGAAGAACTTAAGAAATTAAACCAAATAAAACTGTTAAGCGTATAAGAATTACAGAAATAGTTCTATTTGTAACAATATCAAAGTTTAAACAAACTCATCAACAATAAATCTTAATTAAGCACGAATAACGAAATCATTTAAATTAAATTTTGTATTCCCACGAAAATTATTTTGATATTTTGTAATTTTGTTGTTGCTTTGTAAATAAATTTATTTACCGTTTTAAAACGTTCAACGCCACAAGCAATGAGGCATATGAAATCTTAAAAACCAATATGAATTTCTGTTAGAGTCAACAACAAAATTACAAAATATTTATAAATTATTTTGCTTTCAATATAATTATTTGCCGTTGCGTTGTGTTTTACAAAATTAGGGCCTAAATAAATTTTTTATTCTCACTTTTTCTGCTTTTGCTTTTTGCTTTTACTGTGTTCTTTTTCTTAAGTTAAGTTAAGCAATTACAAAACTGTTTGAAAGTACTAACCAGGGCGATTTCTCGTCAAACGTGGCGACCTTGAAACGTTTTGGCGGCAAGATTTTTAATTTGCCGATATGGCGATTTATAAAATAGTTTGCGAATTTGTTGGATATTTTTTTTATACATGAATTTGTTTTGAGAATCATTGAAGACATTCAAAAAAACTATATTATTTATACCCACACCACAAAAGTGGAGAGGGTATTATGCATTTGTGCTGATGTGTGTAACGCCTTAAAATATGGGCCCTGAACCCACCTTCAAGTATACCGATCGATCCATAATCACTTTCGCTCTATCGATGTCCGTCCGGCAGGCTGGCTGGCTCTTCATGTTACTTTGTGCGCAAAGTGCAGGTCTTATTGACACAAGGACCAAGCCTAGTGAAAATGGGCTGACTCGTAGGACCGCGAGGGGAGATAGGGCAATTTATGCCAAACTATCAGAAACTATCAAACCGATTTTAATGAAATTTAAAACAAAGATAGATCTATATTTGTATGGCTACTTAAGCTATATGGTTTTTAAAAAATAGGAGCACAAGGCGAGGTAGGGGGCAATTTCTGCCTCTCAGAAACTATCAAACCGATTTTAATGAAATTTAAAACATAGAAAGATCTATATTTATATGGAAAAACAGCATGATTCTCCATGGGTTCCGAATAGGGTGCACTCTCGAAAATTTGTTTTAAAATACTGTGGTGTAGGGTATCATATAGCCCGTCTTGACCGACTGTGCTTTCTTACTTGTTTTATTCTGATATGAAACATGAGTATTGGCATTTAAAGTGTACGAATTTTTTATTATGACATTTTGCAATTTACTCTCAGTAACAAAATTCATTGTTGTTAAAGATATTTTAAGGATTTTTATGATTTTGGCGATTTTTTTTGTCTGTGATTTGCGATTTTGTATCAAATGTCATATCAGCTTTTTTGTGTAAACAAAATTTACTTTAGTATAATTAAAAAAAATTAACAATTACTGCATACAATTGACTTTTGCCGATTTTTGACACCCGGTTTGGCGGTGAAGCTCGATAAAATCTGACAGCGCTGGTACAAACAACACACCAAAACTTTATATGAGGAGTAATAAAAAAATCTCTAATTTTAAAGGATTTCTTTATAAATAATTTATTAAAATTTTGTTTAATAAAATATTAAATATGAAACAAAAATTTTTTATTAACATTTATGTATTTAAAGAAATCATCTGGAAATATGTTCAAAATTAAAATGATTGGTAACCAACTCGATTCCCAAACGTTAAACAAAATACTTCAATCAATTAGAAAATACTTTAAGAATTTTAATTTTTTTAACAAAACATTGTGTATACCCTCCACCACAATTAGTTGTGAAGAGGGTATACTAAGTTTGTCATTCCGTGTGAAACTTTTTTATTGTTCATCTCAGACCCCATAATGTATATACATATATTCTGGCTCCTTGAGTAATTCTAAGTCAATGTAGCCATATCCGTCTGTCTGTCCGTTTTTTGAAAACACGCTCACTTTCGTTAAATTGTCAAATTGCTTGTAGTTATCCTAAGCAGTTTGGGATTGAAATCCAGCAAAACCGGTTTAGTAGGATCAGAGCAATGAATCAAAATGTGGAACCACCACTCTTAAAAATTAATAATTTTGATTCAAAAACTAACATAAATGGTGGAATAATGCACGGAATGATAAAAGATTTTGCAAAAGTTCGTTATATTCGACTGGAAATCACACTGTAAAATTTTATGAAGATCGGTCCATAATTTACCCTAGGCCACATATAAACCCAACTCCCGGAAAACAGTTTAGTACCCCTAAAACCAGAATTATTAATGCGATCATAACAAAATTTGGTACGTCACAGTTTTATAGGACTAGAAATAAAAATAAAAAATTTCGTGATTACCTGTCAATAATTTGCTATAGGCCTCATATAAAGCCCACTCTGGTAAGTTAATTAAATAGACGCGTTCAAGCAAAATGTTGATAAAGTAAATCAAAGCTGTTTACATTACCTTGGAGATGATTAGCATGAAAAAAACCCACAACAAACAAATTAATATTTCTTTAAAGTATTAAAAATGGATAAAAATACTTGTATAAAGTTATCAGAAGATTATTTTAATCATTTTAATGATGAAATTGTAAAAATTTGTGAATTATTTAAGGAAAAAAATAAAAACTTTAAGCAGAAATCGTGGCCGGTTGCACACGTTTATGTTGCCGTTTCTACATGTCAATTTGAAGTGATTAACAAATCACTTCAATGTGTGGTAAATCATCTCGATTTTGATGTGGTTAGAGCTTAATCACGCTCGAGTTGCTTAAACGCGTTTAAGAACCCAAGTGTTAACATAGTATTAGATCCCATATTTAGCTGCCTCCTGAAACTCACTGTAAACGCTTAAACTAATTTCACCGCTGTTTTAAAATTTGTTGAATTTTATGATTTTAATACCAGAAATTACTCTGCAGAATTTTGGGATGATTGGTTCATAACTTACCATGGCTCCAATATAAATCCTCCTTCTGCAAATCATTTAAGTTTGGCTTAAGCTGTTACGAATCCTGATATTTTATTGTCGGTCAATAATTTAATATAGGCCTAAACCGCAACCAATAGTAATGCTGATGTCTGTTTTTATAAAGATAAATTAATAATAAATAGATAGCATGAAGATATCAATCCTGAAATAATTGAACTGTCGGTGGAGGGAATCAAAAATTCGGCACAGCCGAATATAGCACTCTTAATTGGTTAATATTAAAGAATTCAGAACTAGAAAATAATCCCAACAATTTGTTTATGTTGGCATGCGCACATTTTTCTCAAAAAAAAATCAAATGCAATTTAGTTTGAAACATCTAGTTTTTTAGAGATATAAACCAAGTTAATTTGACTTGCTAACGACTTGATATCGATTTGAAAAAACAAGTGAAATTGCAGATAGGAGAAATAAAGAGTGAAAGCACAAGAATAGAGAAAGTAGTGGAAAATAACAAATCGGAAAGATAAACATGTACCCAGTCTCCAGTTATTAATACATTTTTATAAAAAAATAAAAAAATTGGCCCGACAATCAGAAATCTAGTCGTAAAAAACTTAGCTTCAGTCCATTTGCACGATTCGTAACAGTTTTTGCCATAACATGTTCGGAGGCAACCATAATATGATTGTAGTTTCTTGTTGGATGCCTAATTTAGCCATAATAAGGTTGTCGGTGACAATAATATGGTTAAATTAAACATAATATGTTTAAAATTTCCTTTAAAAATAGTTTTGTTGGAGGTGGCCATATTTAAACATGTTTCTCTGGGTGTTTTTAGAAGTAATTGGTGCAATTTCTAGAACAAAGAGGCGGCTTACTTTAAAGAAAAATATTTCTTTATTGTAAATGCATTAGACAAAATTAATCGATTTTCTGAAGCAAATAACTTTCTTAAGAATCGCGTTAATGAGTCCTGTTTTCCGGAGGTTGTATATTATTTATACAAATTTTCCACGAGATATCCCTTTTTTAAGATCTTCAGAAAGTTCTTTTACACATTTTTGTAGAGTACACGATTCAAATTCTTTTTGTTTCTCCAATATTGTACATCACTGTATATCCTAATATTTTTTTACTTGAATTCACTCATGAAATACTACAATAGGGACATATGTTCGTAAATATGTTAGAGTATGTATTTGTGCTTTTATATCTGTGTTGTAATTCCGTTAGCTAAACTTTAACATAAACTTTTGATAGCCTGGGTCTACTAGATGCTACTAAATAATCTATGAAAAATAAAAATTGTATATTGTGCATAGAACATATTAAAGATAACCAAGCAAGATTAAAAATATTAAAAAGAATGAATTCGTTTAATCAAGAATTTGTTAAAAATAACAAAAACAATCAAAATAAAATCGCGCATTTACGAACACAACGCCATAACTAAAAAAATTTAAGTTAAGGGTTAAAGATGCAGACTTGTTCCGTATGTTTTCTTTATATTTGGGGGATTCACAAGGTAGTCATAAAGTTTTCCAACTTTGTCATATGTCTTAAAATAATTACAAGAAATATATAAGACTGCTGTGGGCAACCGCTTATAATTTAGATTTCTACTGTAGAGCTATGACGAATCAATGAACAAAGCATTAAAATTTGTATTTTGTTTAAAACACAACAATATTTTTTTTTAAACAATTGTAAATTATTATTTAGGACATTATGACGATATGATTTGATAGTACTCATTGTGAATACCCCAATTGAATTGAAAATTCATCTTAATATCTTTTATATTTTCCCCGTGTTAATAGAATTTGTGGTTGTTTTTTCTAGTGTTTACCTCGAAATGGATTTTTTTGAGTTATGACGCGAAATCATAATCGAACATAAAAAATATAAATTGTTATTATTATTGACTTTTATTAACATTTCAAAATTTTTTCAAAGTTTTTAGACTTTGACTAAATTATACCGATGAAGTCATTCATTGTCAAAAATAATATTAAAATTGTGAGAGCTTTTATCTTATTCAATTATTTTCAAGTCATTTGGATACTTCATACCTAATTGAAACTATAATTGATTACTTTGGAATGTACAAAGTAACCCCTAGCTTCTGTTAAATGGCAACTAAGCTTTTCTTTTGTAATCTGCTCTATGGAAAGTCAATGCTCTCCCAAACTTTTTCAACAGTGTGCAACCAGTTTGGTACTAGTAAAAACCTTTAAGAAACCATTTTTCCTAGTAGTTTTTTGGATTTAAATTGATACACTGCAAATAATATTGGACTACTTGATCCATTTTGATAAAATTTACTACTCCCTGGACTGGTCCAATGTAATGCAATCATGGACCATGTCATTGTTTAAAAGAGTTTGTAGTGAAACGACATGTCTTCGTTTTTTAACGACATGTTTTCGTTTTTAAACGATTTCGAACCTAATCCTCTTGAGTACACCATGGAGTAGTTTTAAGATTACTCCATTGTAATGCAAAGCTGGGTTATATGGTCCCACCCTAGAACATTGTAATTTTAACTAGACCATGTTTTTTCCATACATTGGGGTTACCTTTGGACTAGTCCTAGTCCCTTATGGGCTACATTTTACATGCGTGTATGGACTAGTCGCATTATTTGCTGGGCATTTATTTCATAAGATTTTATTCTTTCAAACATTCCCATTTAAGAATTGCAATCCAACCCACACACACACACACACACACACATGAAGTCTTTGTAGAAAATTGAAGTAAAAAATTTACATTTTAGTATTTGCAAAAGGATTTCTTTCACATGATGTGTGTATTTTTGTTAAAAAAGAAAAAACGAAGAAGAGAAACTTTAAAAACAATAAACAAAAGGATAAAGAAAAAGTAAGAATAAACATAAAAGTTTAAACAGTAAACACAAAAAATAGTTATGTAATAAAGTTGTAAGACAATATTGTTAAATTAAAAGGAAAAAGTTTAAGAATGAAAATGTATGAATTAAAAGACCAAATATGTCTTATAGACAAATAAATTATTAATGTCATTTAAAATTAAGATAAAAACAAGATCTGTTTTAATTTGTATTATTTCCTAACTTCCATTTAAATAAAACTTAATAGTTGTCAGAGTAAATAAGTTTGATGAAGTTTTTATTGCAATGAAGAACATTGTATTTAAGAGAATTTGCTTAGATTTTTTTCAACATATTCAAGGCAAATATTAAGAGATATTAAAAACATTTTGAATGTCATGAAATGCTGCTAAACAGTTCTTTTGTTATTGAAACTTACACGATGTAGAAAAAAAAACTTCGTTTGATACATTTCGAACTGAGCTAATGATTTTTGGACGGGATGTCCGTTTCTTTTGGCACCATAATGGTCCAATTAGACGTGCCATACCATAATCCCATAGCTGTTTCCATAACCATATTAAGAAAAATTCAATTGGCTTCTATGGTTATGCCATTATGGCAAGTCATCTAATCAATTACAGTGTTGCCCATAAGGTTGGTTCAAGCTTCTGTTTTGTATGGTTATGGTTATGCCACGTCTAATTTAAGCTTATATGGTTTTGCAATTCTGATAACATTATTTACTGCAGCAAAATATTAGCAACGTCTACATACAGGGGCGCAAAATTAGTTATGATTGTTTTAAGGTATTTCTTCAAATCAGACTTCGTTGGTCTTACATCAACCTTTCAGTATACCGATCGACCTTTAATCCAGTTTTGACTCGATCTAGAAAAGTTGGTCCGTACGACTGGCCGGCAATGGCTGTCCATGAAAACTTTGTGCGCAATTGTGAGAAAATATGTGAAACTCAGCTGTATTAATCCGGCCTAGCGTTATGGTGGTAGCTCCAACTCTAGGATCGGAAGCTTTGGCCTTATCAGCCAATCTTCATTAATTCAAACTATTACAGAAACGTGCATAAGGAACCCCTCTTTAAAATTTGTTTTTGAACAATATGGTATCATGTGGTATGGTCGGCCGACCATACTTTCTTACTTGTTTTTGTAATTGTTTCTTTCTTTTATTGTTGATACCTATCATTTGTATGTATGTAAATAAAATTTAATTTGGACTTTAAATAATGAATTAATTTAATTTAGACGCAAGAAAACATCGAAGACAATTAGACTTTTCGCACAAATTATCCACCAAAATACTTTACACGCAAATTTTTTAGTACGACAATCCTTCGCAAACAATTGGAAAAACATTTCAATTTAAAATTTATTACCTTAACAATTCAATAATCAACGTAATTTTGCCCCTTTTTTGTAAATGGCAGCAACATTCATTAAATATTCAAGCATTTACATAATTGCAAGCACTCACACACAAACACACGCAATTTAGTACAAATCCACTCACAGAAATCTTTCAACAGACGCCAGCATTACTAATGCTGTCATCGTCAGTGTCATTTGTGAACACACGCAGTCAAAAATAAATTCAAATCTCGTCGTACCTTAAAACAAATCATTATTATTATTTTCTATTATTTTCTCTTCTTTTATTAAAAAAAAAAAAAAACATTTATTTCTTACAGCTAAAACTATTTATTTTTTATATTTCTATCGTTATTTACTTGATATGTTCAAACATTCAATAAATGGAAATTTTGAAATCTTAAATTTATTTATTTGTATGGAGTTGTAGACACCTTGCTAGACAAATATTTGACGCCACCATCGTTCCATTTGTTTTTGTTTTCTTCTTATTGCCATTATGTGCTTCTAATGCGTTTTGAAATTGATTTGTAGAAATAAAAAAAAAAAACTGGAAAACTACACTTGTTTTTCGAGAAATACAAAAGAAGTTGTAGGACAAAAGAAGTAAACGGCATGATAATAAATTCATTAGTTAAAAATCTTTGAAATTTCATTAAAGGCATATTGTACAAATATACTCAAGCATAGACACAGAAGGCAGTAGACCTAGACGCAAATTAGTGTAAAATATCGAATACACTTAGAGATAATTTTTAATGTTTAAATTTCAATAAAAAAGAATAAGAAATCAATAGTTTTGAAAAGCATTACACAAATTCTCTAAAAATATGGGTGAAATTGTGGAAGTAGACGTGGCATTTTCCGTACAAAGACGTTGTAGATTTCTGTGCATCTAAAGAACGGCAAGAGCCAAAATTTCCAACTTTGGTATAAGTATATTTTATCGATGCGCAACAACCGACAAAATGTGGGCGGGATTCGAAAAGTGGGCGTATCCCATAATAGATTTAATTATATATTAAGAAGGTGATTTATATAACTTTCTGTTTTTATCGCACTGTGGTGAAGACTTTCTTTTTAAAAGCTTTTATTTAACTTAGAATGTGTAGGTATATGTTTGTTCGGGTGGCATCTTGCAAATCAATTTTGAAGCAGTTATATTCAACCGATTGAGCTGAAATTTAGTTTGCATGTTCATTTTGAACGACAATGCACGGTAAACTGTGTGACGTCATTCTTAAACCAATATGGCGGGCACACACATGTCGGACTAGTTATTTCAAATGCACTTCTACAATACGGGTATCAAATGAAAGAATTTGCTGAGAATACGAATGCGAGTTTTAAAAAAATTAAAAGTAAACAACCTTTTTGAAAAACAAGCTTAATGCGCTAAAAGGAAAAACATAAACTTTCGCTTTAAAACTTTTACTATCAACTTATAACTTCATTACACAATTTATATGATATAAAAGACAATTATAGTTCTTTATACAATTTATTTTTTTTAGTAAAATGTTTTTATATTAAATACACTGTGCAACAGTTTTAAACTTTTTACAAAATTACGGGGTTCTGACAACGGATTCTGGTAGAGGACACAAAAAAACAATTTATGTTTGTCGGTGTTTTGAAAGATCATATCGGAATTTTATTTTAAAGGCCGTTTGATTTCCCAGCTTTGGCCTATTGTTGCAGCATATCGGTATAAAAAACTATGTTTAAGATGATCTCTACATATAGATGGGCGATATGCCTTATTAGTGTTTACTTTTCTTATAGTCTATATAAATTTTATTTTTTAATCTTGTTTCGGTCTTTTTGTTGCATTCAAAATCGATAAATTCCTTATTCGAGCAAAACCAATAGTCAAAAAATTGGAATAAGTGTTTAAAAGCTTACTTTTGTAAAAAAAATATATTGCAAAATGTTTTCAGGAAACGATTAAGCTTTTTTGCTATAGTTTTTTCCCCAGCAAAACTTACTAAATAAAAAGAATTCTAATTCTAATTGCCAACTATTTCACATTTTCTTTGCCTTTTTATAAAAATGTTGTATACAAATTATAGTTTTGATAAAATACAATTTTTATGCTTAAATTTATTTGCTATAAAGCTTTTTCGTAAACTCTCTTTGTTACAGAAAAGGCTTCCTTTTAGAGAAGCTCTTAAATCAACAAAAGCTTCATTTATAAGTAATTTTTTATAAGCTTTTTATATTTTAAGCTTTTTTACTTAAAGTATTGCTATAAAGAAACTTTTAAAAAGTCTTTTAACAAAAAGCTTATTTAAAATATTTCCCATCTAAAGCTGAGATCACACGATTGCCGCAATGCACCAATTTTCACACTTTTTATTACCCCAATCGTGTGACTGCACAACCAAATGGCTCTTGTACCAATCGAGGTCAATATTCTGCTTACTTTTACCAAGCAAATGCAACCCTGGTGCGGCAATCGTGTGACTGTTTGCTTTTCAACCGAGCGTCAATAAAAATGACAAAAATGCACCAATATTTATTGTGTTCTTGTGCGGCAATCAAACAACACAATACGCGCCAATATTTGCCTTTTTTTAATACATTTCCTATTTTGTGTTTCTTTTAGTATGTAATGAAAATAAATATGTATTTATTAATTATGCATTTACATACATTTTTTAATTATTGCTATTAACAGAATACATACATATGTATGTTTACAAGCATATTTAGCTGTTCAGTGCGAAAATTTGTGTTGAAGATATTTCTATGCGAACCATAACATACGAAATTGTTGAACAGGCTTTTAATTTTTGAAATTTCTTAAAAAATTTAAACAAAACTTTCAACATTCATTAAAAGATTGGTTAAAATGCATTTATTTCTTTTGACTTTAATAACAAAAACTTTCAAATGTTTTAAAAAGCTTAAAAAGGTTGTATTTAAATTTTATAACATTCATTTGACAAATTTTTGTATAAGTGTATCACAGACAACACTTATTCCACTAACAACACTTTTGTTTGTAATAGTATTCGTTGGGGTTTCTCGCACAGTAGAGAGTTAAAAAAATCACTTAAAATGATTAAACATTTTTGACTCACCTTCCTGGTCGTTTTTATTCTATTTTAACAGAAAACAAGAAAACTTTCTTTTGGAGAAATAAGAAAAAAAACCATTTAAATAAAATAATATTGTCACTACCACATTAACTTTTACATATAGACACACAACACTATATAACATTTCTGCATACATTAAAATAAATATACAAAGATACGCTAACTCGTAGATACTTTTAGTCAAGGTGTTAGATAGAAGACTTAAACAGCCGCATTGACGTCGCACTTAAACCCCTAATAAAATATAAATTAACATTCTTTGACACTTAAATCGTAATCTACTCACCCGGCTGACAAAATATGTTAATAAATTTATATTATGTACCTTCCTTTTCTCTCTAAACATTTGGTTTTTCGAGTATAATTGGTTTTACACTCATTATACTCGAGTATTGAATTTGATTTTACTTTTATTTTCTGTTTTGTTTTTATTTTATTTGAATTATGTTTTGACATTTATCTCCCATAAGTGGCCATTAACGTGCTTGGTGAGTATGAGTTTTATGCTTTGGTACCTGCCACATTTGAAAATCAGTTTAAATTATGACAAATAACTGGGAGGGCGCACATGCAGCTAGTAAATTTATATTTGAAATGCTTCCACGTTTACGTTCGAATCAAACATTAGAACACGTTCGTTAAAGGAGTGGACACAAGTGGTCGTTAAATCAATAATTTTATTATGATAACAGGCAATTTTTTTTACAAAATAAAACTTTCGGTAGTAGAATTGCAATAATTTTGTAGCTTTAAAACGGGCTTCAGCATATTATTTAAGGATTTATTTTTAAAGAATGATAAATTTACCATACCTTTATCTAATACATTTTAGACTTCTATTTGGCAACATTTACGAATATTTAACGACTATTTTACTTTATGACTGTGTTCAAAAGCTCTATTAACTGCCAAATGGTTGTTATCTAGGGCAAGATGGTTTTTGGCATTTAGTTTCTACTCTTTTCTTTAAACTTTGTCACACGAAATCTTCGTTTTTAGAAAATTTAATTAAACATGCAAAACACATCCAGAAATGTTTTGGTTTTTTATTGGTGTAAAGAATATAAATATAGTATTAAAGTGTATTAATGTATCCATTCTTAGTAGCATAACGTTCTTAAAAAAACTTGGAATATTTGTATGATACGAGTGCACAAATATTGTGTAATGTTCCCATAAAATTATTTCACACAAAAAGTACCGCATGTTTTTTTTAACTTTAAGGTAAAAACTTAAAAAAAATATTCACATTCGCATATGCTGTGTATATTGGTTAATAAATATTTGCATGGCAAATAAATGTGTAACAAATGAAATTCTCACTTGGATGTGTTTAATGCTGACTTAAACATGAAGACAGCCATTTAGAAGGTAGAGTAAGTACCCAGTAGATCGTTTGTTAATGCATATCAGTACTTTGTGAATAGGAGTAATAACTAATATTTCTCGATGAAATATATATTGTTTCTTGTAATTCTTATAATAAACAAATAGGGCCGCAACAACATTTTACCAATCGTCTCTTTTATTTGCCATATGACGGTTCTTATTTCATAATTGAAATTGCATTTCCATGTATTGGGAGGTGTACAAGCATTTCTCTGGCCCTAGGGCTTCCAATCGATGCCTATTATGCCAAGCAATTTTTTATGTGTGTGCCCACTTCAACGCCATTTTCGCCTACCAATCTCAGTCTAAGTAGGAGTTTATTGGTTGGTGATTAAAACATTCATTATAACTCGGTGTGAAACGATATAGTTTCATTAGCACAATAATAATAAAATACATGTTCTTATGATAAAATTACACTTACGGTTACATTTGTTTTTATGAAGGGCAATTGCACATAAGTTGTGTGTAAACAATAAAAAACAACAACAACAATGGATTTATGGGTAAAATTAGAGGCAGTCGTGAGTCTCTCCTCCTATCTCAGTCATTTAGAGACCAATCTGGCTGAGTTTCAATAGCATAGTCCCCATCGTTCGAAAAACCGATTTTAACATATACACGGAAAGGCGGACATCGTTAAATCAGCAGAATTTATACACTTTATAGGGTCTTAGAACAATAATGTAGAAATTATAAACGGATTAACAAATGTTTGCCTCCGGTGAAAGATAAAAAATAACTTACGTTCAAATTAGATTGTAAAAAGCTTCAAAATATGGAAAAACGCTAAAAAGTAATAATTTTTTAAAATATGGTAAAAGATCACAAATATTTATTTATTTAATTATTTAGAGTTACAAAAACAATTACAAAATATAATTTAACTTAATCAATCGAGTAATTAATACCTTCGGCCTGTTTTATTGAAACTGACCAGAGTCTTTGGGTGGAATCCAACTCGCAAATCACTACCAACTAGCCTACCGAGTTACCCCAAGATCTAAGAAAATCTAATAAAATAATTTTTTAAATCTTATAATACAAAATAAAACCCACCATGAACTACCGGGTATCTTTGTAAATATAATTGTGGTCAGGGTTACCGTTCGCCCGACTAAAGTCGCAATTTCGTGAGACTTTTTTTATCACCGACTTTTGCGAATTTTTTGCCATTTTTTTATAAGGTCTCTCACAAAAAAAATAAAGTTTGCTGGAAATTATAAATTTTCTTATTATTTTTATAAAAAAAAAAAAAAATTTCAAAAGATTTTGTTATTCGTGCTAAACTCCCAGTTTTTATTATTGATAAAAACACTTGAAATTTATTGTTGATGGGATAAGCTATTCCTATGCGCATTTCACTGGTTGCTCAGGCCAGATCATCAGGAAACTTCATCCATAAAGATTTTAGAAAAACTAAAGATATTAAACCAAATAAAAATGTTAAACGTATAAGACTTATAGCAACAGTTCTACTTGTAATAATATCAAAGTTTAAACAAAACAACATCAACAATAAACAGTGCGTCCATCTCATCTTACATTCCCCGCTACAATTAGTTGAAATTCTCTCAACATTAATTGTAGTTGTAAGTAGGTTAAGAAAAACAAAATAAAAAACAACAACAACTTACAAAAGATGTTGTTTGTGCAAATGTGTTATTTTTCTAAAAAAAAATTCTGGCAACACAAAAAACTTCTGGCAGCACTGTAAAAAATCTGAATTTGTTTTCAATTATACGCATGCATATTAAAATGAATTTTTTTCTTTTTAAGTTATTTAAAGAAAATTATTTATTTTATAAAAAATCCATGAAAATTTTCAATTTATAAGTTTAAGTTTTCTTAAAACCAATATGGCGCTTAAAATGTCAAATGTTGTTGTTCATATTTTTGCAACAGGGCTTATATGCACTGCTAATTTTGCTCATGGTTTTTTTAGTGCAAACGAAGTAAAACAGAGCAAATTTAAAATACGTACATTTTGTTGTTGTGTTGTTTAAATATGTGTATTGTTGCACGCATTTGCATCGTTTGAACTACCCATCGTGATTTCCATTAATGTATTTAATAGTTTTTTTTCTCGCAAAGTGGTGTTTGCAGTGCTCAATGAATGAAGATAACGTTTACATTGCTGCATGTCCTTTCAAGAAAAGTAATAATTGGTGATACCATTCAATAGACTGGGAACTGAAGTATAAATAGCTTAAACAATACATGGTTTCATAGCAGTCTTTTATTTGTAAACAGCCATTAATGATCTGAAAAATCATCTTCAGCGATATGGGAAAACACTAAATATAAAACAGGCTTCCGAAAAGTTTGAATTTGCTTTTTAGCAATAAAAAACGTTACAAAAGATGTACGACTTTTTTTTCAAACTATTTTTATTTACCACCATTTGTGCGACTTTTAAAATATACCTAATGGTAACCCTGATTGTAGTAATAATTTTGCAGACTGCATAAATAATTCTTTCTACACATGGAAAACTGCCAGATAATAAAACGCTGGCAAAAGACTCGGAGACTCCAAACAGTATCAAACAAATTTCAATAAAAAAAACCACACAGTAAAAATCCCCAACTCAGATACAGTCAAGTACGGGTAATAATTGCGTTAAATTACCATGCTAAATGTGTTTAATAGTAGAGACATGCGTTAGCAGCCAGGTACTGCAAAACGTTTGAGTATGAATGACAAATTAAACAGCAAACATTTTATTTTTTCCAGATAGTTGTAAGTGCCTTAAAAATATTTTATTTATATTTTTCATCTAAAGGGATTTATAAAACAATAACAAAAACTGTATAATTAAATAAACAAATTTTGTATCTGTTGCCTTTAAATGTGATGTGACAGAATTGAGACGCCACTCACTCATTCGGTGACAAATTCATTTCACTTAGATTTTACCTTTTCTTAATTATGCATGTACAGTGGAATCTCTCATGATCGAACACAATAGGAAACATTCAAATGTGTCCGTACAAGGGGATGTCCTCTCAAAAGAACTTAATGCTTTTCTTTAGAACTCTGCCGTTTAAGGAGCTGTTAAGGTTACACTGTATTAGTAATTTATTTGTACATTATTATACATGTTTGTTAAATGGCTTTTTTTTTGTTATTTGCTTGTGAAATCAACCAAATGTGAATGTGTTTAAAGAGTTGTTTTTTATTTTTGCCTGAAGTGTTTGCTGAAATGTAATTAGCTGTGTTACATTAATTGTGCCTGCTGCCACATGCCTCGTAATGTGCCAATGAAGCTGTTGATTACGATGATGATGAAAACGATTGCGGGATTAAACAAATAATTGTAAATAACACTGCCTTATTTGAATTACTATTTTGAAATTAATTAGCTGAAAACAATTTCATTTTCTTTTTTACTTTATTTTTTTCAAGAGAAGTTATGAGGTTCTTAAAAGTCTTAAATAACTTTAAATCCTAAATGAAATTTTGTGTGAAGTGAAGTTTATTTCATGCTTAAATTTATATCAATTTATGTGATGGTACACTCGAGGAAAATTATTATTAAAAAAAAAATAAATATCTTAAAATATCTTTATATTAAATAATTTTTTTTAAAGCTTTTCCATTACTTTTAAATAATACAAAAGCTTTTATCCTCAAAATCCTTTAAAGAAATTCTCTTATATTTTTAAAACTTCACTTAAAAAATGTCTGCTTAAAAAACATCAGTTTGCATCAAATTTCTAACAAGAAAACACTTTTAGCAATTGTCTCATAAGGTAAGGAGGGTAATTGTATTTGTCTTCACCTGAAGTCAACCCGGGTGGATGTTTTAATTTAAAGCCACAGTCCACCCTACGCTTACTAAATGTTTCAAAAAATATCCACGTTTCTAATCGTGAGTTTTATTAACGCTCGTGTAGTAATAATACTCGGCTCGAGATTATTTTTGCCCCAGATGGCGACTAACACACGACTAAAATACACACGATGATTTTTCATGAATAGCGTTCGAATTAAAGTAGAAATTGTAAAGAATTCCTATGACCCAACTATCCTGCTATTTATATAACAATCTATATCTGCTGAAATTAATTAATATTAGTGAATATGATAGCAAAAGTCCATTATAAACCGATTTAACTGTTTGCTGGTTTAAAATTGACTTTATTCTTTTTTAGCTGCCATATTTGAAAAATGTTTTTAAAAGCATTGTCAGGCGATTTATATACTTAGATAGATTCAGAGAAAACGTATTTTTCTATATGGTCACTTCCAACGGAACTATATTTAACGAAAATCTTTTTAACATATTATAAAATAGATATTAAATAAACCTAACCATATTATTATTATCTTTCCATATTATGGTTAGATAAGTCATTCATCAAGAAGTCACAACCGTATTATGGCTGTGTCCAAACAAGTTATGGTTAATAATAACTAAAATATTTTTTCTACTAATTATAGTATAGTTATTTTTTAACCATGTATTTAACGACCTCTTGAAAAAGAGGAAAATGCTATTGTTAATTTAAAACCATAAAAATACAACAAATTATTGTTATTTTAAACATAACACGCTCGGTGGAAATTTAGGGAAAAAGTCGGGATATGGAAATCAAATATTGTAAATATCAAAATATAATTCCTTGGCTTTAGGCAAGAAGGTGTTAAGTCAAAAACTGTAGTTTTTTATAATGCTAAATTGAATTTTTTTTTTTTTATTTCATAGACTTTTTTCCTAAATAGTAAGTAGTTGAATACGTTTTCGTTTACGTAAAACCTTTTTGCCTAACGACAAAGAATTATTGTCCGATTTTTATTTTTTTCCCCAGAACTTATTGTTGTTTTCTGATTTTTATTATTTTGGCAGCCATAACTGAATTTTTGTAATCAATCTCACTATCAATCAATTATTTAAAAAGGATATGATAGTATGAACATATAGAAAAAGCCATCAAACATATGTCCTTGACTTGACTCGCTTATATTTTCTTGTTGTTACTTTTGTCCTTTGCCAGCTCATAAATATTAACACTGGGGAATAGTCATTTGGCGGCCTGGAGCTTAATTGCAAATGTTTACTGATTCGAGATCGCTGATTTCAAATCAAATCTCCATTTTTCTCTATCAGCTCGACTTTTCGACATTAACCGTTATGTCCAAAATTAAGGCACTTCCGCCACATATATTGGAATAACTTGAATAACTGTTCACCATATTCATTTTAAAAAGAACCAAAATTTTTCCATTAGTTCCATGAGATATCGTTGAAGTTTTGAAAAAAGAATAATTTTGTAGTTACGTCCCTTTGTTTTTCCACAATAAAAAATCAATCAACAAAAAACAATCAAAAACTCGATTTTTAATTTTTTGTTATTTACGCCTCTTTGCATTTTAGTTAACGATATGCAAACAGAATTTATTTCATCTCTTCGTAGTTATTTTAAAATTATTTTTTCAATTTGTTTTACCAGCATTTTTCACTTGAGTGTAATTCACAGTCGTTTTCTAAAATAAAGTGTATGATACTTATAAAAGCAATTTCAATTGTACACACAACGGAAAAAAACTAAAAAGAAATCCAGAAAATACACTTAATTCGTAAAAAACGAGAGAAGTAAGAATATATACAATTTAATTGAATTGCTGTTCAATACGATTTTTTTTAACATCCACATTGGCATCCATCTCCTTCCGTTGATGACGATGATGGCTAAAGGAGGAACGCATTAACAACAGCATCAGCAGCACAAGAAGTGACTGGATAAATCGCAGGCTCTTGAGGGAAAATAACTAAAACCGTCAATGATGAGTTCAGTTAAGGAATTGTGCGTTGAATTGTTTTTTTTTTTTCTTATTTGTTGTAAGTAGTTTTTGTTTAAGGGGTTCATGATGAAGTTTTTCGGTTGATTTTCGTTTGTTTTTTTTTAGTATTTTTTCTGAACAATGCACCACAGTACTAATTGATTGTATACTAATTTATGTGCTGCACGTTCTTAATGCAACTTAAATTGTATCTGAGGTTGTGCTAAAATGCAGATAAACAACACAACGCCACGCTTGAGCAAAAAAAAATGCTCATGATGCAAATAATTTCGGTTGATGGAAAGGAATTGTTTAAAAGAACCACAAAAACAACAATAAATATTTAAAATTAAATTCGATTTGAGGGTGAAATGCGGAAAAGAAGTTTTTGCTGTTTCTTTTGCTCAAGGAATTTGGACCCAATTTTTAGCAAAAACATGACACAACAACTCAACTCTGAACTTTAAGAATATTCTTAAAGATTATATTTATTTTTAGTCTACAAATGTATTGGGTTGGTGTTAATATCCCCTACAATTTCATAACGAAATTAAATACAACTTTTAAATTTAATTAAAATCATCTTAACGCACCTTTTTCATCCTCCATAGGATCTGGGTTGACTTTGTCTCTTTAGCATCTCTTTTACGTGTCATTAAAAGTCATTACAATAAGTTTATTTCGTTTCCTTTGCTCGGCAGAGACTACAAAAAAATTTATTTATTATTAAAATTACTATATCCTCTGGTACCTTTTTCTTAGTCTTTGTTTAACTTTTTCATTGTGGGTTTTTTTCCTGCTTTGGTCTTTGCGTTTTTGTACAAAATAAAATATAATAAAAATATACCATAAAAATTAAAAATAAATTAAATGTTTACAAAACTTGTACTTTTGTGAACGAAAAAATTTTTACAACAATGAATGTGAAGAATTTTTCGTCAATAACATGAGCAAAAGATAAAATTATAAAAAAAAAATTGAAAAAGGACTTACCGTTCGAAAGGCAAGTTAAAAAAGTGAAATAAGGAAAGAAATGTATAAAAGAAAAATGCCGGCAGCTAAAGGAAGTTGAAGCTAAACGAAAAAAGTAAAATAATAATACACAATCTTAACTTATAATGGCATGTGATAAAAAGCTAAGAAGTTATTTCCTCAGTATCGGTATTTGTAAGACGTTGTAGGTGCTGGACATATAAATACAGAGATATAAACAAATGGCAAATGGATGGACAAGGCAGATACAAGTTGTAAGGATTGTGCCACAAGGATTAAAACCCAGTAAACAATTGCTAGAGGACAAGAACTTAAGCATAATGTCACGTTGAAAAGGATTCTTTATTTAAGGATCTAATAAGACGAAATTGGTCATGGAAGGGAACAAGGAAAGTGTGTATATATAAGAGCGTACCACCTTACAAGCAAAACAAGTCCGCCGTACACGCCTCAGTATAAAGTACAAACGTAGTGGTCTTCTTTTTAAATGTTTCTTACTATCTTCAGCATTTGCAGTTGGACCCTAATGCATGATATATTAAAGTTTTTGCCTTGAGGTGATTGGTTTGCCACATTTATATAAGACTAGAATTTAGATTATCAAATTTCATGTAGATCGGTCCATAACTTAACATACGGCCCATATAAAGAACATTCTCTGAAAACACATTAGTATGACTAAAACCGGAATGAGTAACGCTATTTTAATAATAATTTATCTGTTACAGTTGCCTTCTCGAGATAAAAGCTTTAATACTTAAAGATCTGACTTTATATGCCAAAGTTATAATGAGAAATTTAAAAATGGGACTCCTAAGCTCGACAAATTTTTTTCGAAACCGTTTGGAAAAAGACTTAATTTATATTAGGGGTCGTACGGTAAATTTTTTTTTTTTGAGGTAGGGTTGTGTATATCCTTAAATGTAAATGTTAAAAATCTGCTCTACTGTGCATTACTTTTTGTATTTATCACACTTTTAGCTAAAAATCTAATAATTCTAAAATAAATTGAACCTTTGAAAATTTAAAGGCTTTTTTAGGGTACCTGGTGGTACAATCGCACTTTGTTCGTAATATTCGATCATCAAAATATCTATTTTATACAAAAGGCTCATTTAGCACAATTAGGGTAATTGAATCAGGTAGTCTAATTGGTAGTAAGCCGGTATATCAAAGCAATAGTTGTGGGTTCAATTGCGCTCTTTTAAAGCTGAAATTCGTTTAACAAATTCGGAAATAATCAAAAATCTTTTTCACATATTTCTTAGAGTTATTAAGAGATTAATTACACTAAAAGATATCGCAAACTAAGGAACGCTGTATAGGACTCTCGAGCAGAATAGCAGTAAAAGCTAAATAGTAGATTAATGTAGCTTTCGTAACTTTTTTATTTGCCAGTTTCACATAGCAAAAAAATCTTAATAAAACTTCAGTTTTACTCTTTTTCGTGATTTGTTACTCTACACTGGAGTAACAGTTAATTGTCTATAATATTAATAAGATATTTTATTTATAAATTTTAAGGCTTAAATCGTCCCGAATAACAAGTGAAACAAGTTTTGCTTTTCAACATTTAAAATCCAACAGTTCGCACTTATCAAATATTTAGTTGAAACCCATCTCTTATATAATTTTTAATACTGTTTTTGCATAGTAAATTCCTGATATCTATTACTGAGAATAACACAATTGACGTTCATAGGAATTAAAAATTTCCGTGAAGTTAGAAACCCGAATCGTGAATAAAAGAGTACTCGACAATTATGCCTGAAGAATAGCTGTAATTAAGAGAATTTAGAGTCCCAGGAATGGCAAAGTGGATAAAATGCTGTTTCGTCACTTCTTTTCAAAGCAATGCTTTGTTGAGTTTTTGCATTTTAGAAAACAAATTGTGATAGAAATGAGGGCAATTGAGAATTAATTAATTGAAATATAAACAAGCCAATATCTTTAATCATTGGCTTAAGGATAAAATATTTTTTGCATTTCTGTTTCATGATATTTAATAATTTATGAAGATTATGATGGACATCATAATCTCGCTCGAAAGCCGTTAATATAGTACATAGTAAGATTTTTGTCAAAAATTAGACATTTATTTTTTTATCCTATTGATTAAGAATAAACTAAGAGCATTTTTTGATTTATTCCTCATGGATAACCGGACAGTTTATTTCATTAATTATAAGAAAATCTTTAATTTAGATTGAAAGCTTAAACAATTATTTCCCCAAATTTCCCGTCTGATAATTCCCGGGAGCTTAAAAATATATTTTTTATCTGAGAATTGCTTGTAGTTTTTTACGTAGCAGCATTCCTGTTAGTTCGTTAAACTGAATGCTGACATTTATATTTATTACCGGTGACTACGTTCACGTGGAAATTAGAGCAGGATTTAAAGAAAAGGGTTTATGCTTTAAAAAATTTCTAGAAAATGTATGTAGTTTTCTACGTCTTTACTTTTTGTATGCTAAAATATTTCAATAAACAACATTATAGGAATTATTATTTTCGCGGTACTATTGAGCAATTGCCGTTCCGCAGTCCATACACAGAAAAAAATAATTTTCATATTTAAATAGGAAAATCTCATATTTGATTACAAAAAATTTAAGAATTTTCTGCGATGAAGATTTTTGCGGCAATGATAAAAAAAGTTTGTAGGTATAATTATTGAATTATTAGTCAACAGCCAAGTTTATTGAGTAAATTTAAAAAGTTGTTGGTCAAAATAATTCTTTTCAACAAAATATTTTCATGATTTGTTAAAATAAATTGTTGGAAATGATGAATAAATCAAACAACATGTTTATCGAATCTTTATTTATTTATTTTTTAATGATGATGTGCTAAATTCCAGTTGCTTAGGTCAGATCATCAGGAAACCTTTTTCCATAGACTTTGGAAAAACTAAAGATATAATACAAATAAAACTGTAAAGACAGTCAAGTCTTAATTGCAACGACATCAAAGCTATTAAAAAATGGACAAGAGTTGCAAAAATACTGTCATTACTTTGATTCAAATAATTTTTCTATTGAACATGAAGAAATATTTATTTATTTTATTATTAAATATGTTTATGTTGCAATTTGGCAAAGTGTAATTTTGATAAATTTTTTCATTTCATCAAATAAAAAGTTTGTTGACCTAAAATTTTATTTTTAACAAACTGTGTTGTTTAAAATTTTCTTGAGACATTTTTTTTCTGTTTATGAAAAGCAAGGGGTATACCAAATTTGTCAAAAAGAGTAAACGTACCAAAAGTAAAATTTTTTTTTGTTTTTACATCATAAAAATTACCCTATATTTTAATCCGGGCCATATGCTATCTCTGTGCCACATTTTTCGAGAAGATAGAAAGTACGAAAGATAAAATAATACCAAGAGTACCAGATTTTCTTCATTTTAGGCCCACAGTAAGTACACTGCATGTTAATGTAGGCCAGCGCTGCCAGAAGTAAGATTTTACCTTATTTTTTAAGATTTTTTAACCGAAAAAAGATTTTAAGATTTTTTCCCCAAAAACAAGACTTTTTGTTATGTCTAGACGAAGGTTAGGTTCAATAAAAAAAAACCTTCCTTGTTCCCATTTAAAAATTTTTAAACGAAATAAAACAATTTAGATTCAACATTTTTTATTTTTCGAATTTATTCTATGAGCTAAATTTCAGTTATGTATTTTTTATAAAGCTTTTTTGTAATAGTCATATTCCTTCAATTTTTCAGAAATGACTTTATACACTATCAGACTATTATATTGTATTTTCTTCTGATAGTGTATAAAGTCATTTCTGAAAAATTGAGGGAATATGACTTTTACAAAAAAGCTTTATAAAAAATACATAACTGAAATTTAGCTCATAGAATAAATTCGAAAAAATAAAAAATGTTGAATTTAATATAAAGTAACCTTCAGAAGGAAATAATTCCCAGTTTCTAAAACAATTTAGTATAAGAAATTAAATTTTTTGTAATGTTTTTTTTTTTTTGTTTTATGTATTAAATAAAATATAAATTGTTTTTATTATTTATAATAAAAAAAAACTACTTTTTTCAAAAATAAGATTTTTTCTTCAAAAATAAGATTTTTTTTGGTGAAATTAAGATTTTTTGCTGAACATTTCTGGCAGCCCTGATGTAGGCTTTAAATTTGTCATATAAAGAAAATAAAACCAATTTGATCAAATTATTACCCCTTAAAAAGTACCTTTTTTATCCCTTAAAAAGTCCTCCTATTTTAATCCTGAACATATGCAGATTACGCATACCAAATTTATCAAAAAGAGAAAATGAACCCAAGTACCAATTTTTCCCCGTTTTACCTCTTAAAAAGTACATATAAATTGAATCCACTAAATTTTATACAAATTGGTTCGTTTTACTGTCAGTTAAAACAAAATTGTTAATATAGTTTTTGGTATAAAAACATTTTGGACGAACATCGCACAGAATGACGAATTCGTCGGCAAGAATTCAATGCTTTAATTCGTCGGATAAGACCCAGTGAATAGGATGTGTTTGGAAGGTATTTTTGTTAATTTTTTTCGTTTTTCAAATATTTCCTGAATAAAATCAATTATTTTAAATATGTAATATGTATAATCAAAAAATGTACGACCCCCCTGAAGAAGTAGAAAAATACTCTACGAAACATTGGGAAAAACTGTAATTAAATTCATGTTTTATTTACATTGATGCTTCAGGCCTAACAAGCTTAACAATAAGAAAGTGATTTAAAATTATTCAAGTTTTTACAGAAATTGGGAAAAACGGTCACTCTGTCTCAATTTTTTCGTCCGTCATTCGTCGATGTAAGAAATAAAAATATACCTATCGCAAGGTTCGTTACATTGATTGCGTGAGTTTTAATATACACAAAATACTTTTATTTCTGAAGGGAAAAATTCATTGCGAAAAATGTATCGTTCGTCCCAATTGTGTTTATTACATTACATATTTGTAAGTTAAGGGAACGAAATACTTGTTCGATATCGATGAACAGGCAGATAAATTATTATGTTTCACTTGAGGTAAAGTTTTCCTCTTTTCGTAATCCAAAGTTTTAAATATTCCTCAAAGGTTAATTGTAAGGATTTTATGACAAAGTTTTAAAAATGCATTTTAGGACCCAAACAATTTATAATTTGTTAAAGGTATTTTTATATACATATGTGGTATGGTTTAATTATTTAATAGTTTATATGGGATTTTCTTACCTTTTAATTAATCACTGGGTTATTTATCGGATAAAAAAATAAAAAGGAAAAGTCTTAAGATTTCAAGTTTTTCGTTTTTCTTTTTTTGTTTCGGCAAAGTTATTGTAGTGGCAGAAATGGAAGTATTAGTATGTACTTCACTTTATTATTATTCTTTTATTTTAGATTGGTTCGTTGTTGTAGTGATTGTTGTTAGAGAGGAGCTGCTTATGTCAGGTAATCCATTGTTAATCCTTGTTAGCATTATTTTTACTCCTTATTCTTCTTACTCACGTACTTGCACACGTTTTATCAAAGATATTGTTTTGTTGTAATACTATTTTATTTGTTGTTGTTGCAGATTTATGTACGTAAGTAGTTATTATTGTTTCCGATACGAATGGATTTTATAGGAATTTTTACTTTATTTCGTATCGTTAGAGGAGCTTAGACAATTTCGTAAATTTAAGATGACTTAAGGCGTAACAATGTTGAAGAACTTTTCAAACATTATCGAAGTCTGCTTAAGAACTCTTAATACTGCTCCAATGTTTTTTTTTATTTGTTGTCGGTAGTTGCTGGTTATTTTCATAAAATTCTTTTATAGGTATCTAGTTGTATATTTTCTTAAAAAAAAACTCTTAAATGCTTTAAAAGGGTTTTAAAAAGAGTAATTAGTTTTGTGTTTATTTTTTAGTGACCCATATTTATAGCTTAACATATTTCTAATATTTATTAACTTTCTGATAAATATTTGTTTAGTGTAAATATTTTTTTAGTAAAACATTATTTAGGCATTCTTTTATAATCTCACTTTAAAACATTTTCACCACACGTTAAAAAAAAAACACCAAAAAACCATAAACAACAGACTCGATTCAATTTGTTTTTTAGTGTTCAATATTTATTTAACGTATTTATCTTTAAAATTCATAGATACGTATCAAAAGGTAAATCAATTAATTTTTAATATCTTTTAGAATTTTATTTAATTTTTCAAACTCCTCAGGATTGCGGTAGATAAACCCTTTTGGTTACATGACTCACATGTTATGTAGTCATAATAGAAAAAAAACTAACACTTTAATTTCTATTATTAATTTTTATCACCTTGAAGGAAATCACACGCTCACGTATTTTACCGTTTTATTTTTTTCTTTAAAAAAAATTTTTTATGAAAAATTCTTTTCAATGTTATTCCTTTAAAAGACTCGAAACTTTCCTCTCACATTATTCGTACAACATTTAAGTTGAAATGTTCGCGGCAAACTAAATTTCTGTTTGGTACAATTCTTGTATGAAACCAATTGGAAAAAATGCCGGGAAATTTTTGGTTGCGTTTGATATGGTTGGATGTTTTAGTATGAGTTGGATTGTGTAATATTTGTTTATGTTTTGTCTTATTTTTCTTGTTTTTACTATTCGCATATCTTGTTTGTTTTGATTTGAATTTTGCTTTATTTGTCTGGTTCTTAATAAAAAGATTTTGATGACCGATGGTCATGTGGTGGTAAAAATGCGACCGTGTGCTTTTTCAATGGCCGAATTACGGGTATGTATGAATTACTGTAGTTAGAAGAAATTGTGTGGGGCATTAAATTAAAGTTTGATTATTTTATTTAGTTTTTAATTTTGTTAATATTTCCAAATAATAATGGAGGCTGGGTTGGAAAATTAAATGCTTTTAATACATTTCACCACAGGTCGAAAGGGTATAAATATTTGTACATACATACATACATATGTATTAGTTCGTTTTTTGTAAAAGTTTGGCATTTCGTTTGCAATTTCTACAATATTTTTCCTAGGCCCTATAGAGTACTTACATATTTCTCAGACATTGGGACAAAAACCCATCAGCTATGCAGAAAGTTCAGGGAGGCAACCTCCTATTGAAATTTTAACAGTTGTAACAACTTTATTTAAAGGTGATTTATTTTCTGAGAAAAATATGTTACAGTACATATGTACATACATGTAACACTTTCTAATGTTACCTATAATCACTCGAATTGTTACATGTTATGCAACTTCAATAGAATAAAATAAGCTGATTTTATTTATAAATATTACACTTCATTAATTCACTTCATGAGCGATTTTTAAGGCTATTTCAACGATTTCTGCACGCTTTTACGGTTTGGCAACAAATATTGACGTCACTAGTTGTTTAGAAAAATTAAAACGAGAATAATCGGGCATGTTCTAGAAATCGAAACGAAGTGATATTGAAATCGAACAAGATTTTAAGTTCAATTATTTACAAAATAACCATAGTTTTTCCTGGTTTTAAGAGTTGTTCTTGTAAAGCTAATTGTTACTCAAAAAATGAAATTGATAAAATGGAATATTTTTATGATCTTTCAGTACAGGTTCTTTTTCAAAATTTGCTTAATTTCAAATCCACTTCATTTCAATTTCTAGAACATGCCCGAATATACATAGACTTTATTTCATTTTAATTTGTTAATATTTTTATATTTTGTTTTAAAACAATCTTTTTACAAAATTATGAGCGTTATGAATTATGACAGAGAAAATAAAACATTGTTTCTACAAACAAAGTAAGTACTAAAGTTGTATAACAGGTCAGTACGAACACCTCAACTAAAAGTAAAGGTAAATCATGCAACATGCTTTGCATGTTTATCATCAACTTATTCACAATAGAACTTGAAAATTGTTTCCACAGTTGTATGTCTTGTACAAACGAACACAAATATGTAGAACATGCTAATATAATGCAACATAAGGCCTTGTACACCCTAAAGAAGGGGTACAGAGGCCTTATAGAAGGCTTCCGTACTCCTTATTTTTCCCGTTGGGGTATTTAAAGTGTTTGTCGATTGCGTAAAAATACGTAATACCAGAAGTCGAAGCTGGATTAAAGAAAAAGGAAGCCGTCAATAAATATGGTGTCCCAGTTGGTACGGTCTCAACGATTTAAATCTGGATCTCGCCTATCTAGTAAAAGTATTAAAATATACCAAAGTATCAACAATTGGCTTACAGCTGCTAAAAGTCAAAACATGCCAATATTTTAAACCGATTGTAACTTGTCATAGTTACGTTATATTAGAGATTGGACGTGGCTGAGAACCATTGGCGTTTTAATACACACAGCAAGAAGCCGAGAAGAGTTTTGTAGCGTGGTCAATGATATTATTTAAAACCTTATAAAATAAGTTAAATGAAATTATATGTAAACATGCATATGGTCACTTTTATCCAGTAATGGATTGGAAATAAAAGAAGAAGAACTTGTTAATTACATATACATACATTCTTTGCATTCTATGAATCTTTCAAATAGTGCCTCTTTTAAATAAAAAAATGCAAAATGTGCACACAAGTTTGATTCAGATTTAAAAAAGACAATTCTGTTACTCGAAGGGTCCAGAGGCCAAAATGGTCAAGCTACAGGCTTGAGAAATTGATTGAAGGGCAAAAAAAAACATCATCATTTGCAGTGCCAATGCTGTGGCGAGAATCGACGAATCACGTAAGTCATTGTTATTTCTGCCTGACACCTAATATATTTGGAAAAGGCAAAGGTGTTTTTAAAAAACTAAGAGTGTCATAACATATCCAAATATGCCATCGGCTACTCGTCCTCTACCGCACAGCAATCTCAATCCGATCCTGAAACGTCCTAACATCGGTGACGACAAAGATGATATCCCGGGCGGTTCACCATTAATTTCGTCAATGTCAGAATACGTACCTAGTACATCAACACAGCCACACATGATCACGCAAGCTGAATTAAATTATTTTGTAAGGGAATTAAAATTGCCAAAGAATAAACAATGGAACCTTGGGAGAAAATGGTATGGTTATAACATGTTTCCTTACCAGACAAAAACAGTTGATGCAGTATTCCGAAATGGCTGAAAGCTTAGCTTTTGTAAAGATGTCCGGGGTTTGATGGGATCTCTTAACATTACATATAAACGGGACGAATGGAGACTCTTAATAAATGGCTCTAAATTAAGTTAAAAAGCTGTACTGTTACATAACCAACATAAAAAATTATTTTTCGAATTCAAACAAAAAATTTGTAGTATCAAAACATTTTTTATCTGAAATCGGTCCTACAAACAAATTCGCATATTCAAACAATTTATTTGCATTTTGTTTACTAAAAAAAACACTGATTTTTTCAAACAAATAATTTACAGAATCAAACAAAAAGTGTACTGAAATTCATATAAATTTCAAACAAATAATTTTGCTGAATCAAACAAAAATTTTTTGCACAAGCAATGACGCGCACCCAAGCTATCACTGAATGAGAAGATGAAGGCAGAAGCAGAGCGGCGGCTGGCTTTGAGACACATGTTTTGTTGGAATTATTTTTGAACGAAGTCTTGTTTATACACACAATGTTTTTCTTCATCACTCACTGTTGCTGTATCCTTTCCTTGGCTAAAGAAGAAGAAATGTAACAAACAACGGCAGCAGACCGTCTCGATATGTTTTTCGTCATCATTTTATTTTTGTATTTGATGTATTTAAGTAAACAGTTTTCAAAAATTGAATACGGGATTTTGTTTTTCATTCTTTTTTTTCAACTTTGAAACCAACCAAAAATTTATTTTGTTTCTTATAATGTTGTTGTTGTTTCTGTTGTTTAAAAATGAATGAAACCTTTTTTTTACCTGCTATTTTTTTGTTTTTTTACTAATAACCTCGTCGCGCTATTTTATCATCTTTCTTCTTGTTGTACTTTTTTAAAGCGTCCAAAAATAAACTGTATGTGTTTTGTGTTGTTGTTCTTATATTTCGTATAAAGAAGTGTTGCTTACGGTCAAATAAAAAATGCAAAAAACCACAACATTAAAGAGCGTTAAATATTTCATACAAAATTATGAAAAATTTAAACCAATAGCGCGTATATTATATTATTGAAAAGTTGTCAACATTTTTGTTGGTTAAATAAAAATCAAACAAAAATATTAATTGAATCAGTAAAAAAATTTGTAGAAATTAAAAAAAATTTCAAACAATCGTTTGCTTGAAAATAATTCGGCAATAATTTTTTCTGTGCATCGAATCCTCTTGGTTATGCAGTCCATATGACAGGATCTTATGATACTATGAAAACCCTCTTGCTGCAGATAAAATATGATGAACACCAATGTCAAGTTTGCGGAGATTTTAAAGTTATTGCTATTCTACTTGGACTACAATTAGGCTAAACGAAATTTTGTTGCTTTCTTTTCGAATGGGATAGTCGTGGCTGGAAGCAGCATTATCCAAAAAAGGTATGGCCTCATCGTCAGTCACTTCGTAAAAACAATGAACGAAAATGGAACTGATTTTCAATACCTTCGCCAGAAATATCCAAGATTAAGTAAAGCTAAGATCAAAGAGGGTATATTCGTTGGTCCCCAAATAAAGATAAACACTTGTACTCTATTTTGGAAGGTAAAGAAAAAAAGCCTGGGACAATTTTCGCCTTGTGACAAAAAACTTCTTTGGAAATAAGAAGAATAAGAGCTAATTCACATTATACGATTTTTGTCGTTGCGATTATTGTCGTTTCCTCTTTGAAGTCGGTCTGATGTTTACATTGTACGATTTTTGTCGTTACGACTTTTTCTGTGCAACCGAACTTCAATACATTTTTCTTCAAATGAGAGAACAATGAGATAACGAATGAGCGAACAAAACGAATCGAAGAGTACACTCGCTTGAGTACCTCTTTTAATTCCTCTCACCCCTCTTGCCTATAAAGTTAGAATCGCAGCGACAAAAATCGTATAATGTGAATGGGCACTAACTATTGAAAATATTTTATCATCTTACCAAGAACTGGGTTGTAACATGTCCCTGAAAATCCACTTTTAACATTCCCATTTGGACTTTTACCGGATAACTGTGGTGCCTCCAGCGATGGACACGGGGAGCGCTTCCACCAGGACTTCGCTAACATGGAAAAACGATATCAGAGCAAGTGGAACGTTGCATTGTTAGCGGATTACTGCTGGAATATTTATCGAAATGCTCCAGAAGCACACTACAATAGGGCAGCGAAGAAACCCCGTCGCAATTCTACCAACGAATAGAAGAACGGTCAAAGTTTTCAAATTAGGTACAAGCATGTCGGTTAGCAATACAGAGCATCCGACAAAATGTGCGCGGGGATGGGAAGTGGGCGTGGTACATAATAGATTTATTTATATCTAAAGAACGCTATTTATGTATACAACTTTCTGGTCTTATCGCACCATAGTAAAGGATATATAATATTAAGCATAGCCGAATATAGCACTCTTCCTTGTTTGATATAAATCTGACTCAATCTTCTATATACATTTAAATAATAAATGCGTAGTAGCCGACTGGAATAAAAAGAGATAAAAAAAGGAATAATCAGAAGAAGTATTTTAAAAGTAGTTTTTTATAAGATTTCTGTAATAAAAGTAATTTATGACAAATATTATATTAAACTCTCTATTAAACAGAATTTTATAACAAAAATTTTAGATTAAAATTGTATTAAAACCCATTTCCCAATTCTTGCTTTTTACGTTTTCGTTTTTCAGCACACCCCTGAATATCAAAATATTCAAGACATGTGAAGTGACTGACAACAACAAAATAAACACATTTATAACTAACACAATCAAAGACCTAAGTTTATGACAGCTGGGTTAGGATTTGTTTCACTCTCTTTTTTGTCCAGTAAGTAGCCTTCTACGGACATAACCATCATTTTCAATTTGTCAAATTTATTATGTTATATTTAATGCTCTTCAATTTTGTAACAATAACAAATAACAATTTACTTAAAACCAAATATTTATAATAAATTATTTTAATTCAAGCAAATCAAATTCTAAAGAATTTCACAAATACTCTTGAATAATGAAATAATTTTCTTAATAATAAATTGAATGTGTATGTAGATGGATGGTTTTCAAGAGATTTGTCTCTGCATTTTAAAAAGCCTTGAAAATAATTGCTTAAATAAATATTTGCAAATGCTAAATGACAAAATAAACTTTTTATTTGTAGATAAATATTAAATGTTTGTAGGAATATGTGAGAGTAAACACATAAACAAACAAAAAAATGTGAATAAGCAATTATTTATTTTAATAAAAATAATAATAAATTTTCCAAAATCCAAAAACAAAACTCATTGAATTTGATCGAATACAAAATACTTATAGACTTTAAATCATCAAATCATAAAAACAAACAAACATACAGACCAAAATTTTATGCATAATTCCAGCATAATTCAACATACGCCATAAAGCGACTATTAAATGGACGGACTAAGAGTGTCATACGTACAAACCAATAATATTTTAAATTATTAAGAAAGATGGAGACAACGATTTGATGATAGAAACAATTATTATGAATGAAGGGATCGGATGCACGGTGGGATGACTTCATAAATTTTTGTGCAAAAACTATAAGGAGTCGTCTAGATCATTGAAAGTTGGCACTTTATGAACTGAGTTAATAAGAAAATGGAATTTTAATAAAATCAGCCACGCTCATCGCTAACCGCCTATTAAATCCAAATTGATATTTTCGTATAAAATTTGGTCTTCAAATTTGGTACAGACACAGTTTAGAATAAGAGAAGTATGTGGGCCGAACTTTATAAAAACCGGTCACACCCATTGTTATTTTTCCTTTTGTAAACTACAAAAATTTGCTAATCTTTTAAATCATATGGTTTTGTTTTTTATTTCACCGTGTACTTTAACGCAGTGTTGCCAAGTAAATTTAAAGAAATTACCCCAAATCAAAGAAATACCCCCTAAATTTGTACTGAGAAAAAATAAAAAAACCCCAAAATAAAAAGAATAATTTTTTTAATATTTTTTAAACATACTTACCATTTTATTTCATTTAATTTTTTACATATGTATGTATGTATGTATGTAACTATATTTTAACATATACTTACATAAAAAAAGCTTTTAGAAAAACAGAATATATTATTATAACTCATTAAAAACGTCTAGTATATTTTTATCTCTCTCGTCCACGTGCATGTTTTCATAATTAAATAATTTAAGCTTTCAGAAAACGGAATACAAATTTGGTATTCATTGCTTAAAGAATATCTAAAGGCGCAACCATAATGTGCTTAAGTTGGCTTAAGCAAATGTGCGAATACATGGTAATTATATGAGGAAAACCATTTTGAACTTAAGAACTTTTTGCTAAGTGTAATGAAACTTTCATCTGCTTAAGCAAGGTGCGAATCTAATCGCACATTACATACGGAATCAAATGTTTTTTATTTTGTTTTTCTAAATACATTTGAGAGACTTTTTGTTAAATTTTTGAGAGTAGGTTAAGCAAGGCTATGCATATTATGGTTAGGCCTTAACTCTTACAATATTACATTCAACTGTTGAAGTTGCCAGTTGGTTTCTTATTTAATTTGTTATAATACTAAACATTGAGAATGCTCGCTCGACTGTTGCGTTCGAAAATGGTAGTGCCAGTAACGCAGATGCTATCCTACTAATATTTGAACATTTACTTGTAATGAAACTTATACTAAATAATCACCTTTAAATTCATTTGGGTTTTTCCATTCTTTTTTGTAATTTTGAAAATATTTAATAATATCAACCCTAAAATATCCCCAAATGCTATTTATACACACTAAATTTCCACCTTACTACTTTATAGTCCCTAAAACTGACCCTAAACGCAAAGGAAAACCCCAAATTTGGGGTGAAAATCCCTAACTTGGCAACAATGCTTTAACGTTCCAATTGTAAATAAATATTTGTACAATAAATACCAGAATTTTTCAAGTTTTCTTCCTGTTCCGAAATTTCCCACCTTTTATTTTATTGGAAGAGTTTGCAAAGTGGGGTTACATTATTGTGTTCTATTGAAAATCAAAAATAAGTTAATTTAAACCAACACTTTTTTTGTAAATGACGTTTTTAATAATTTTTTTATTTAGTTTTGGGTGAAAATTGTGTAGTATTGATTGTAAAGGGTCCGCCAAATGACTTTTTTTTTTTGAAAATGCTATAAAAAAATCTTAACTTATTTCATATTATTTTATGAATGTGGGATACATAAAATTATAGCAAATACAACCAATAAGACACAATAAAACACTTTAGGCCGTATTCATAAGAAATATTTCATGTTAATAACAGGCTTATAAGATAAACTTTATATGAAAATTTGTTTAATAAACCTCTTTTAAAACTAAAATATATTTTATGAATAAGGGGGTTTGTGTATTCCCTAAATGTGTTTTGAAAATAATAACTTATACATACGTAAAATGTGTTTGTGATAAAAAATTGTTGCTTTCATTCTATCATTGTGGATTTATTTTATTGATTTGAGCATATCTTTTTAAAGGTGTATTATATTCCCATAATTTAATTTTTTTAATCTTTGAAGAATACTTTTTTCTTACAATTATCCCATTCACAAGCCCGTGTTATCGTGTTATTCGTTGCACAAACGTTTAATTTTTGTTGTTGATATCTGTTTTCAATCTTATTTAAATATAAATCCGTCATATAGATCGATTGACTGAAAATGTTCGATTATCCATTATTAAAGCTTTAATACCTGGATGTATTTTATGGTATCAAATAATGTGAATGGCAAATATTAAAGAAGAAGCAATAAATAAACACCAAAAATGAAGGTTTATTTATTTTATTATTTGGTAAAATATGTTTGTGGATCTTTTAAAAGACTTTACTCAAAGTCAATTGACATGGAAATTTAATTAACATATTCCATTTAGACATAAGTCTATTTCGTGAAAATAAAAGTAATTTATTGTTTAGCACCCTTGCATGGACTATACTTTAATTAGGAAAAAATGCATTCTCTTTTTCTAAAGACCATAAATGCACATATTTTTTTTATATTTCTATCATTCGATATGTATAGCGTAATCAAACCATCCCACTGTGGGACGTACAGACGGCACAAAGACTCGTTCACAGGCCTTTAAACATCTTGACGACAAATTGATTTGATGCAATTTACTCGTATTTCATGCACTCATATTTGCATTAGTTTAAGTACATACATACATATTTTATTTATATTTGCCATTAAGTAATTTAACAAATATGATTGCATTTGTTTAATTTTATCTTCTAACTATTGTATAAAACGAATTTGAATCCATTGAATCGTATTTACATTTTTATAGTAATTTAAAACTTTAAAAACTTATATACACAATTATAAAACCCAACTAACCGTCAGAGAGAAAGACAGACGACATGTAGACAAACGTCAAGACATTTTTTATGTCAAAAAGCTTTAATTTACAATGAATCAATGGTTGGTTGGGTTGGATTGGATTGAATTGAGTTGTTGCGCCTTCAAGTGTTTGATGTGGAGACAAAGTTAAACAAATTGTTGAATTCATTCAATTTTCGCTTGAGTGGGTTAAGCAATACAAATTCTGAGTATGAAAAAAAACATTTAATCAGTTGCTATTATTAGAAATTTGTTGAAGAATTTTCAAGTAATAAAAATTATTTTGACTAATGGAGTAATTACTTTTCTAGGGAATTAAAAGTACTTTACTGACTTCTTATAGAACACTGTAGTTACTTTCTTGTTTAGGGGGAGATAGAGGTGCAGCCAATAGCTTGATAATTGAATTGGGCTTAAAATTGCTAAACAATTAAACAAAAGATCGTGACTGACTAGAGCATTCTTTATACCAAGGAAATCTGGAGTCCCTGAAGATCCTGGATAAGTGTTTTTTTAGAACATGTGATGTCTGTTACTTAAGCCCAAGTCGCGTCTGGTAGATTTTAAATATACCAGGTTACAATTTGATTAAAACCCATTCCTGGAGAAGAGTTTGGCCTGCTGACGGATGTTTTTTGTGTGCTTTTTACTCTCCCCAGGGGTATATAGGGAAACCTTTAAATCATATTTCACCTTTTGATGGTACATTCTCTAGGGAAATCAGGTGCATGCAATACCATAAATTTGGCATAGTTCAAAATGGATGGATCCCCTTAGATCGCGGGACTGTTGGTTGAGCCTCCCCTTAGGGTATCACGTGGTTTTTGAGATTAAAGTCCAAAGTCACGGGAAGAGAGATCTTAAATAGTCTGCTGGGTTTTGACCGCTTGTGGAGAAGTTCAGTCTGCTAACGGATTCAAAGCTACTGCTAGCTTATTCCAAGTGGTTAGATAGATCCAGCTCCTAAACAAGGGACGAGTGCATAATTCTGCCGAGTTAGACACTCAACTTGCTACTTGGCTGTGCTGGTACCGCTCCCAAACGGCGGTTGGTTAATGCATTTTTTGTCAAGCAGTGGATCACCATTAGATTAGACCTACCCAGTAGATCTAATTTGAATATATTTTCCATATCGGTGTGCTTTTACTGTACTGCGGAACCTTATTTGTGGAAGTTGAATGGCTTTATATTGAGCCCTACGTTTCAGTGGGAATTTAATTGAAAACATATAAGTATATAATTGGCTTTATATCATAAGCAAGGCGTATGTGCAAGCATCTGTGTGAAAGTTGGTTGTCATATTGATTTCATCGTTTGCGTGGTGCCCCAAGAGGTTTGATAAATACAAGAGCCAGTCGTGTATAACTGATTTGAAGTGTGTATTTGGATCTAGACGAAAAGCAGAGTTCCAAAATAAACATTATTAGTATATTATACCTAAGTGTTCTGTACGGTAAACACAAGCGTAAATAGTGTTTGTGTAGAAAATACCTTGAAAATTTTTTTCTGTTTTTTAACTTTATACATAATACAAATTTCTGTAAAAATGTAACTCAACAAATTGATCCGAACATTTAATTTCGTGCTGTTTCTCGTCAAAATTAAAAACTTTGGTGCGATCGGTTCAGCACATTAATGTTTGTTCGTTTTAGTTGTACTCAGCGTTTTGTTTTTTTTTTAACTGGTAACGAAAATAAAACATTTTTTTCAAACACAAATTACATAAATGTTTTTAACGAAAAAAAAAAAAAAAGCAGACTAAAAATTTTTACAAGAACAAAATATTACTACAATACATATACACACTAGGGATATAACCAAATATTGGCCCTTGCACTAAGCGATAGCGAATATTGTGTTATTTACGAAACCAATTTGTTTGGGTCGTTTGAAAATAAAAACCTCACCCACAAAGCGATTTTTCAAAATCCCTAAAGAAAAAAATTTAATAAAAAAATTTCAAATATTTTATTAATAAATGGAAAAATAGTTAAAAAGTTTCTTTATTATTAAATGACATGAATTTCAAATTTAATTTTCATGTTGTTTTATTAAGTTTTTGGCTAAATGTATGTATAAGTACAAATAAAAATAAAAAAAATAATTTTCCAACTTTACCGCGTTTTGTGGGTGACCTTTTCTGAAAACCGCGAAAAATTAATAACATTTTTTTTTATAGTTTTCAATGGACTATTCGACAAAAAATGGGAATAAGTTATACCCCTAATACACACGCAGGCTATTCGTGCTAAGCAGCAACAATACTTGTAAGAACCGTTGCTAAAATTTTTGGTTTGCTCATTCCTTTACCAATGTAAACAAAGACACTACAGAACGTTAAATTATAAGGAAAGTTTTCAGAACCACAAGTCCAGTACACTACATAACGATTGTTACTTTCATGTAGTTATGAACGTCATTAAGAGTTGTGTACTAATACACAAACACTAAAAAAAATAAAAATTTCTGGGTACTCTTATTAATGTTCGTCTTATTTTCGTACAATGACGAAAAGTCAACAAATTTCAGTTAAAATATTGAATTATTTAAGTTACTTAACAAGACAACTTTATAGGTATTTCCTAGATCCTTGTGAATATAACCGATTTTAATTTCAGGTACTTTCAAAAATAGGGTTTCCCAAAATATGAAATTTAAAAATGCCCAGCATTAAGTTTTTTTATAACAATCACATTTAGCTTAAGCTGTTTTTAGCCAATGTAAAAGTATATTTTTTTAACATTTTTAAACACTCAACCCAACTTAATTTAGTACTCTTACAATAAACAGGTCAATTGACCACTCAACTATTCTTAGGCAATCAATTAAAACCAAATTGCACTCCCATGTGATGAACAAGTTAAGCAAGCCGATGCATTTTTAAAATTTCCAAACCAAAACCAAATTGAATTTCAAGCCATTTACATACTTTCATACATACAAAGTTACTTACAAAAGAAAACCTCTACCTACTGACCACAATATTCGTACACTACTTTAAACACATTAAAAATGTGTAAGTGTTTCAGACCTGACCCTTATTACAATTCAGGGCACATTACATATAAATTATTCTAAGTATACGGACATTTAAGCTTTTGTAACTATTTCCCAACAACTGCAATAACGTTTCATTCTAGTCTAAAAATCACAAGCAAAAGTTTCCGTTCCTTTAAATTTTTTTATTTTTTATTTTTACAAACAGGCCTATGCAATTTTCTTCCATTTAAGTAGTTTATTTAACACTTACTGCAATTTTCCAAAGTGCATAAAATTTATGAGAAAAATTATAACGAAACACAAACGCCCACCACCTGAATTTCTTTGCTGGCATAGAAAATGTAAAAAAAAAAAAATAAACCACCAACCGAGTGTGACAATTTGGTAGCATGAGGTATGAAACCGCAAATGCAAATGCAAATTCAGACTTATTCAATATTTATGGCATTTTAAACAAGTGTTGTTCTAAACATGAGCGAACGCCTTGCGTTTAAGGCAGAGTGTAAAAGGAATTTATTAGTGAACTTAAATGGTTTTCTGACAAAACAAAACATACTGCCGTATTCATAAAAAATTAAAATGGATTTGAATTTTATTTTTATTTATTTATTAGAAAATTTTTTATGAAAATCTTGCTTTAAAACATATTTGAAACTTATTTTACTTCTTATGAATACGGCAGAGAGTCTTCTAGATTACAATAGATACAGTTGTGTGTAAATAACTAGCTCAATCGCAAAACTATATCTGGTATTAAAAAACTTCTTAATGATCACTAAAGTTTTCACAAACAAAACCTTTTGACAACTTTAAATAGTTTTCTATTGAAAAATTACCGATAACTTCAATTTTCTTTAGAAAACTTCGTGATAACTATAGTTAACTAAAGAAAACTCCTTAATAACTTTAGTTTTCTATAGTATAATAATTCTCGATAAATATACTTTTCTAATAAACCATCTCAAGTTTCTATACATCAAGTTTCTATACATTTCTCGATTACTATAGTTTCCTACAGAAAACTTCCCGATAAATCCAGTTTTCTTAAGTAAGCTTCCTCATACCTATTTTTAACTGAAGAAAACTCTGCATAGCTACAGTTTTCTATAGAAAAATGTTCGATAACTTCAGCTTTCTGTAGAAAACTCCCCCATACCTCCAGTTTTCTTTACAAAACTTCGTATAAATTATGATTTACTAAAAATAATTTCTCGATAACTATAGTTTTCTATAAAAATCTCCTCGAGAGTTCCATACAAAATATCTCGATAAATATATTTTTTTTAAATGATTTTGTTATTCGTGCTTAATTCCCAATTCTTATTCTTGATACAAAACACTGAAATTTTTTGTTGATGGGATAAGCTATTCCTATGCGCATTTCACTAGTTGCTTAGGCCTGATCGTCAGGAAACTTCATCCAAAAATCATTTTAATTAAATTTTGTGTTCCCAAAAATTAATTTGATATACTTTTTTTAAAAAAATTCCTCGACAACTATAGTTTGCTACAGAAAACCTTCTGATAACTCCAATTTTCTTTAAGAAGTTTCTAGATAACCATAATGTTTCATAAAAAAACTTTTCGATATCTATTGCTTTCTATAGAAAATCTTTCGAGTTTCTATAAAAAAGTTCTCTCGATAACTATAGTTTTCTGTAAAAAACTTTTCGATAACATTGAGTTTTCTAAAGAAATCTTCACGATTTTTTTTTATAAAAAACTTTCATAGTTATTTATAGAAAATATTTTTAACCGCATATTTATAACTCAAGTTTTTTTTAACAGAAATTTGCTCGATAATATTCTTGCTTGAAGAAAAGTTCTTAAAAACAATAATTTCTCAATCTGAATAGAACATTTTTTTATTGTACAGCAAATTTATTTAAATTCTTTTAAAATTTGCAAGTTAAAATGTCCTTTATGTTTGGCATGGCACTACCACACTGGAGACATAAATTTTACCATGACAATATGCTTCAGCTCCAAATGTGATGATGAATGCATTATGAAATGTTAAAACGTCAGTACGTGTGCTTGTTGCCCGCCATACAGTGTGCTTAAACTAAACGAAGCGAAAACATATTTGATAAGGAATATTGAATGCAATAAACTTTAAAAAAAAATCCAAGAAAGGAAACAAAGAATAAAGGCAAATGAACTCAATTCGGTTGTATGGAGAGCTCTAGCCAGCAACAGATTTTGTATCATCAAACTAAACAACAACATAAAGGAAAAAAGTTAACCGGTTATACGATACTTTTGTTTTCTCAAACGAAATATAAACAAAAATCAGCTGTTTTGTTCTAACAAACACGCGCACTAAACATGTGTATCAAACAAAAAGTTTATTTATTTTGTAACGTGTTTGAAATAACTGTACTGTTGTAATGAAACATGCTTGATGTTGTGCAATAAACATGTTGGTTTAGGTACGAATGCCTTTGGTTGGTAGGGGGTTTGAGGTTTGTTTCCTTGATAAATTGGTTTGTTTGTTTGATGTCTTGTCTACCTTTTTATTGTGCGGCAGAGGTGATGCGATTTATGGATTTTGTGTGGATGTTCTCTCTGTAAATATGTCAGTGTGTGTATACAGGATAACAAAAAGTTCTGTTATAATTGAGGAAATGACAATTTCCTTTTCTACTACTATGAATTACAGTATGAATTTACTTTACAAATTCAAACATTTAGCTTGTGTACTGTGTCTTTATTTATCTGCGCAAATTACAAAAAATCATATTTATTTACCATCAATTAAACTTTAATTTGCCTCCGGTTAATTGACAAGATTTTAAGGATGATGGTTGATAAACAATGAAAACTAAATTAAATTATTCAAATTACACAAATTGATGTTTGTTTTTTAATACTCTTTGCTACAGGGGAAACAATTGTCACTATTTCATTTCCGTTTCAATGAAATTTAGTTAAAAAAAAAAATTCTAAAACAAAACATGTGTTTCCACCAAAAAGCAAATACATATGTATTAGATATTGTTTGATTTAGAAGCAAATTCTTTGTAAAATTAGTTTTTGTTTACAATTTTCTATTTTTATGCATTTTTTATGTGCTCGTTACAACAAAAACAATCATTTAAAAATGTTTTAAAGTATTTTAGACATGATCATCAAAACTGAAATTATTTACTAGTTTTTTATTTTTTTTTTTGTAAATAGTTTATGTTGAAAACTGTTTGTTCTCTTATTCAAGAAATAATGACTCGTGCTGTGTTTTGTTGATTTTTTGTTTTCAATTTTAAAGAGATTTCATCTTTTAATTACTTTCAATTTCACATTTTGTTATTCGTTTTTTTTTTGTGTGTACACAAGCATGTGTGTGTTTTTTGTGTAAAATTATTTAGGAGTTTTATTAAGTTTTTGGGTTTAAGCAAATATTAGTTTTATGCCTCTGTGTACGTGTAATAGAATCTAAATATACGGGTTTTAATAGCCTTTTAAATCGAACATATTGCATGTTAATGACTTTCCGTGTATCAATTACAAAATCTAATTAATACATTTTTACAAGATCTCAATTTAAGATCAAATTTTTAATGAGTATAATGGTTAGTTGTTCGAAAGGTCTTATCGTTGGCACTCTGTTAATTATTTAATGGTTGTGAATAGTCAGTTAATTTGTTAATTACACTAATCATAAATGCAGCCACAATACTAAAAATTAGTCTAGAATTTGGAAACTTAATTGCAATTTATTTAAATTGAAAAAATACTGTTTTTTATAATTTTTTTTTTATCGTAACGAAAAATTTTCTAAAGAAAACTCGTCGTACCGAAAAATAATCTAAAGAAAACTCATCGCAACGAAAAGTTTCTAAAGAAAACTCAACGCAGCGATAAGTTTTCAAAATAAAACCGATCTTAACGAAAAGTTTTCTAAATAAAACGCATCGTAACGAAAAGTTTTCTTAATAAAACTCGTCGTAACGAAAAGATTTCCGAAGAAAAGTCATCGTAACGAAAAATTTTCTTAAGAAGTTTTTTAATAAAACTCACCGTAACGAAAAGTTTTTAACGAATAGTTTTCTAAATTACAATCATTAAAACAACAAGTTTTCTAAATTTAACTCATCGTAAGGAAAAGTTTTCGGAAACAAACTCATCGTAACGAAACATTTTCGAAAGAAAACTTATCGCAACAAAAAGTTTTCTTAATAAAACACGTCGTTACGAAAAGTTTTCGTAATAAAACTCATCATAACGAAAAGTTTTCTAAAAGAAAAGCCATCGTAACGAAATGTTATCTAAATTAAACTCATTATAACGAAAAGTTTTCTAAAGAAAGCTCATCTTAACGAAAAGTTTTCTAAAGAAAATTCTAAATCACACTCATCATTACGAAAAGTTTTCTAAAGAAAACTCTGTAACGAAAAGCTTTCTGTAGAAAACTCATCGAAACAAAATGTTTTCTAAAGCGAATTAGTCGCAACGAGTTCCCATTTTTTATATAAATCTTAATTCCATAAATCTTAGTTTTCGATATCTAGTGACCTACAATCAATGCTATAAATTAAGTTATTCAAAAAAAAAAAAAAACTAAACAAGTTTATAAATAAACTAAATTTCAATAAAATCAAAACAAAAAAAAATCTAAATTCACCTGCGTAAATCTTTAACAAAAAACGCCAAAGTTCAAATTTTTAACACTTCGGGCGATTTTTGTTATAATTTTTTTGTTGTTGTTGTTGCTAACATTTAACACCAACTTCTAGACAGACAAAGACTGAAAACAATTATTCTATTTATTTGTTAAAAATTATCCCCACTTGAAATTTAAGCAAACTTAATTTTTCTACAACTTCTCGAAGAAAAAACAAATTATTTTGATTTTCAAATTGTTATTGAAATTAAATAAATATAAATTAAACAACAAATTCAATGCTCACAGATAACCAGCACTCCCCGAAATAACCATAAATATTGTGGAATAAAAAAGGAATAAATAAACATCTTTAATACTTCGATGGGGATACAAAAACCAAAAATGGTAAAACGGAAAAAGCCAGCGGTATAACAGTAGGACAGACCAACAGACAGTCTGAGCCGAAACTAATTTATCAGATGTTTGTTTAGAAAAACTACCAGAATCAAATATTCACACCTCCCCCAAAACAGTTTGCGGTCATCATGCAACTTAAAGGCAACAATGCAAACCAGAGATTTTACTCAAACACTAAGCAGAAGTATCGAAACGAAACAATTCCTTGGCACTTATGTTGAAGCAACTTTTTATGTTGTTCTACTAAATACAAATCGAATCAATGAATGCACTTTGGAGTTGTGTATCAAAAAAAAAAATACTTAAAACCCAATCCCAATTTTTTGTTTAATAAACGTGTTTTACTATTTATTGAATAAAGCTGTTTTACGTTATTTTTTTTTATATGGCCAAAAGTATCTAGTTGTGTGTGATTGTAGCAGAGCTGTAAATGAATCATTCATTTTTGCAAATAGAATTGAATTAAATATGAATCAATTCAAACGAAATAGGCAGAAATGAATTTCTATTCGTTTCCAATTCAAATGAATCTGAGAAATGAATTGCAATTCATTTCCAATTCAAATGAATTTGTTAAAGTGAATTGCAATTCATTTGAATTGAATTGAGTTTGATATCATTTTTCTAAAATGAGTTGCAATCATTCAAATTCAAAAGCTGATCTGGGAGGAATTACTAAAATGTACTATTTTTGTTGCAGTTAGAAGTTTTCCATACAAAAACTAAACAAATTTTCAAATTGTAGTAAAAGTAGCAAGAATTTTGAGTAAACGAACACAACTTTGACAGCAAAAAATATTATGTTGAGATTCAAAGTTGCTAAAATCTTTAAAATTCGATTGAAAATTCCTAAAAAAAAAGTAATTTTCCACAATTTACAAATGAGAGATTATTTAAACAAAAAATTATTGTCAAACACACCTTTAATAATATTTTCACACTATTTGATAAAAAAATAAAAATTCAAGTTTCTTTTAGCAAATAAACAAAATTTTCCAACTGTGATAGGATTTTCGCCGATACCTAATAAAAAACATTAGTTGAATAACAACTCAATTCAAATGAGTTGGACATGAATTGCTAATTCATTTAAATGAATTCAAAATCATTTCAATTCAACGGAATCTGTTAAATGAATTGCAATTCACTTTAAAAAATTCATTTGAATTGGAAAGGAATTGCAATTCATTTTACAGAGTCTTTTGAATTTTTCAAAATGAATTGCAATTAATTTTTCAGATTCATTTGAATTGGAAACGAATTGAAATTCATTTCTGCCTAATTCGTTTGCATTGATTCAAATTTCATTCAATTCATTTTTTGCGTAAAAAGAATTAATTCCAAATTTGCTAATTCACTGCATGAATGATTCACGAATTTATTCAAAAATTAATGATTCATTTACAGCTCTGAATTGTAGCACGAGCGTCACTAACAATAAGTATCTATAAGAAGCTTTTAGTTGTATGTTTTTAACACAAGAGTTGAGGTCATTGTTCCTGATGGGCATTTAGTTCTACGTGGATTTATATTCTATAATAAAGAAAAATAAAGCTTCTTTTTTAAAAAAAACTTTATATTTACACTTTAGCTTATTGATCACTCCGCTTGAAAGATTTTGGAAATAAAAGCGATTATGGATTCCTAGAGAATATAAAGATTCTTATTAGTGCGAAATATAAGTGATCACAGATTTTATCAATATTGATTCTGGATTCAAACAAGTAAAACTGCTATATTTGGCTATGCCGAATCCCTAATACCCTTCACTTAACGTAATACAACGCCTACCCAATAACACTCATTATCAAACTGAATAAAAAAAAGGAAAATGCTAAATACAGTGTTGCCGAACCTTTTATACCTGTCACCTAACCTTAGACAACTCACCCTCTAACACACATTATCGAACATAATTCATAAAAGTATAAGATGAATTTGTTCGCTAAAAACACATTCCTCTATTTAATCATGAACGATTTCGTTACGCGTAAAAAAACAAAAAAGTCTACATATTAAATTAAATTAAAATACAATTAGAAAAAAACAACACCAACAGCAAGAATTACAGGAAACCGTGATTTTCTGCTCATATCCTTGTCATTTACGGACCGATAAAAATTGCACGGCCGATGTCTGACATATTTACATAGTTCCCATCATTTCAGGAGTCTTCGGATAACCCACTTCAACTGACAGTCGGAGGGACGAACATCGTTAAATCAACTTCGCTCCTCATAAGGACCCAGAATAGAAATTACAAATGGATTGACAAACTTATAAACACCCATCAAAACATTCCATCTGTTGTGAAGGGTATTAAAACTACGGTATTCGATACCGATCGAAATTTCGATTGAAATTGAAATTTAAGTTTCCATCGATATCGAATGCCGTAATTTCGCTCCAGCCAGACGTATGAAATATAAGTGATCGCAGATTTTCGTAATACTCTGGCTTGAGATAAAAAATGTTTTCATTGTTTTTTGTTTTTCAACAAAATTGATTCTTTATATGATCAAATCATCAATAAACGGTAATGTGACGCCTTTAATCCGGTGCTACGCTGTGAACAAACTGGGTGTTGCCTAAACAAAAAGTGTTTGGACCAATTAAACATTATCAAAGACTCCGAAAACACATTGGCAAAGTCTTTGCACCCTTTCACACTCGGAAATCTAGAACGCATTGGCAGAGGAACTTCCTCCAAAATCGTTGGTATCATCAAGGCCCTAGACAAAAACTCGACATGCCGTATTCTGCATATGAAAACGTCAGTCGAACAATAAACATCAAAGCCGGGGTAAGACAAGGATGTGTTGTCTCCCCATTGCTATTCAATATCTTCATATCCACACCAACGCGTAAAACCAGGGAGTTTAACAGTATACTGGAAAACCTCGATTACGCCGACGACATATCTCTGCTAGCACACAGACATAACGACATGCAAGGCAAGCTATATTTCGTACAGTTAGAGGCATATAATGCTGTTCTTAAACTAAGCATCTGCAAAACGAAAACTATGCGAATCAACGCCGCAAATACCGCTTGGCTAAAGATGAGGAATTATAACCTTGAAGAAGTAGCAACATTCTGTGGACTCGGGATCATTATGACTATGTCTGGCAACCTCCATACCTATCTTGCAACAAATAACTAAAAATTTCAACACATGCGTGAAATCGACGCAATCATCAAGCCACAATCTCCAACTAATCCCTATGCCAGAGAACAAAGCGAATCCTTGTAAAAACGTAAATTCTTCGAAGGAAATGGAGATGAATTGGGCATACCCTACGTAAACGGAAGGACTACAGCACAAGAGCAGCCAATGAATGGAACCTGCAGGGAAGCCAAAAAAGAAAAATACCACTTTATAACTGGAGAAGATAAATAGAGAAAGGCAGCTGCAGCTTACAGGATGATGGGTTGGAGTCAACTAAAGTCATCTGAAAGGTGTCAGTCCAAAGAATTTGTTATGAACGGCTCGGCTCGGCTCTACAATCTTCTATGGATTAAAAAGGAACTAATAATTATATAAAGATTTGCAGGTTATCACAGATTATGGCTGCTTTTACAATTCAAAGCGATTGTTCGTTTTGCAGATTTTGTTTTTATTAAATTTTTTGCCTCAGAAAAAAATCCGCATTAGAATAAAATAAGCATTTTTTGATTGCTTCATTAGCACTAGTAGGGTGAGTTGTAGCGTCTTCTATCACCGATAATTACTTTTCTTAAAATTTTCCAAAGTGTTTGTACAATCTTGAGATAAAACTTTTTACCGCTCTTGCTTCCTCACTCAGTTAATACTTTTTGTAGTTTTCTTCCATCTAATAATTTATATTCATGCGGTGATGCCTTTCTTATGTTATTTTGACCTATAAAAACAGAGTTTACGAGTGAATTTAGTTTTTCTTTTTCATTTATTTCTTGTTTTTGTATCGCTCTAGTAGTTTGGTACATTATTGCTGCTGCAACAACAAGTTTCCAAGGAATTATTTTATATATTCACAATTGAAGTATGTACTAGTAACACATAAAATATTCCAGGATAAAAAAAAACTACAACAAGGAACATCACTCACTCACTTTGCTGCAAGCGATATTTATGCGAATATCTTTATACTCAAAATATTCTCTTTTTTCGCATGTTGCATAAAAAAGCAATATTTGTTCTTGCAGATGCGTTAAGAACATTTATTTTATATTGGAACATTTATAGGAAGAATACGTTGATAAATAAATAAATAGAAAAACTTGCCATGAGTTAAGTGCATTTTCAAGATTCCCTTGTTCAAATACATTGAATTGATTTTTTTCTTCTTTTTGAAGAAATTGAAAGAAATTCGTATCCCATTTCTTTGGCTGGGATTCGTTAACTTATTTTTAATTACATTAAATTGGTTTAATACCTTTTTGGTTACAAAATATTACACCACTGTAGTATACAATGTCCATGTATAATTATCATAAAACTTAATGTTTTTGCAACGCCATCTGGTTTAACATCTAACGGAAGTAAAACATTTCTAATTGCATTTGGAGTAACATTACAGCTCCGTACTCACACAAACACACACAACAAACATTCATAGTAATCCAGTCAAATGACCACTCACCACTACTTGTACTGTGTACTTAATCCCTGCAAATAATATTGGACAACCTGATCCAATTTAATTAAATGGACTCCTCCATGGACTGGTCCTATGTAATACAAGCATGGACCATGTCCTCGTTAAAAAGTGTTTGTCTTCGTTTTTTTACCACATGTTTTCCTTATTAATCTAAGTTAAAACTAATTCCTCTGGTGTATACAAGGGAGTACATAGTTTTAAGACTAATTCTTTGTAATCCAATGCTGGTCCTGCCCTAGGACATGTTTTTTCCATACGTTTGGGTTAATTTTGGAGTAGTCCTAGTCCCTTGTGGGCTACACTTTACACGCGTGTTTGGACTAGTCCTATTATTTGCAGGGTTGCAACACACACACATACAAACGTATTTACATACTTATTATATTTATGTTACTTAAAATTGCCACAATGGCATGTTGCATGATTTTCCTATGTGTGGTTTCTATATTTAAAATTAGATGATGAAAAAAAATTATATAAATATTTTTCAACCACATGGTAAATTGTACAGCTGCTGAGTTCTAAAAAAAAGGACTAAATTGCAAATGAGTGCAAAAATAAAATACCTAGAATGAAGAAAAAACGCTAAAATATGAAAAATGAAAAATTATCTAAATTCACGTAGGTTTACGTTGAGGTGTTTGCTGTAAAAGAAAATAACAGGTTGAAATGATAAAATTTGTTTATTTTGAAAAACAAAATTTCTTTCGAAAATAGAAAAATTTATTCTCAAGTTTTATTTTTTTAAATAAATTGGAAAATTTTTCGCAAAAATCAAGTTCGTAAAACTATTGAAAAAATTTCATCAAAATGCATTTTTAAATAAAAATGTGAACCACTTCATCGTACACAAGAGAATGTGATACACTTTTAAAAATTGGCACTGGCTTAATATTATTATAGTCATTTGTTAGATGTGCCAGAGTTACCATATAAGGGGCTTGACTAAGGACCATATTTTACATTTGCGGGAAAAAATAAGGGCGAACATTTCAGGACACACACCCTTCCAAAAACCAGCATTTAAATCAACAGCTGAACCTAGTAACGCCAAGAAAGGATTGGCAAAACAGCAGAAAATAAGGCCGATAAATAGGGAGGATGAAAGACTGGGTATTTGAAAATTCGCAAAACTTAAGCACTTCTTCAACTAAAACAAATTAAATGTAAAAAAAAATTTGATATAAAAGGATCTAATGTGATTAATAGTGTTTTCTTTTCTATAAAAAAAATACCACATTTTAAAAGGTACATGTATAAAATGTCTTCCCAAACATGTAATACTGCAATTTTTACTTGACGAGAACAGAACACAAAATTGGATCGCTCTGTTTTTAACAGCTGACAAAAAGTTCCTCAGTATAAATATAAAAAAATATCGAGCCCTAATAGCAAAAATTATGTAACCAACAAGATTTTAGTTTAATGATGAAAATCGATAATTTTTGATCATTTGCATCATCTCTAAAAATCTCATACCTCTGGGAAGTACCAATACGAAATAAGAGCAAAAGCAATTTCAAACGAATACTTAGAGTTGAAGCAAAAATATTTTAAAAAAACCTTCTCCTGTAAAATTTTATTTTTGTTGTTTACATCATATAAGCTATAAGGGCTCGATATGTACATAAATCAAAAATTGTGTTCTTCAAAATATAAAAAAATATATACATAAACCTAAATTTGTTAATAGATTGATATTAAATAATTAAATAAATAAATGAACAAAATGAATGACGAAATTCCAATTGCATAAGTTAATTTTTCATAAAATATGTAAACAAGAAAAATACCTTTGCTAGATTGCCGATTTATGAACACCAAGTTTTTACGATTTCTTGATTTGACGTTTTTTTTCAAAAACAGTTTTATAACACCGAATCCATCTAAATTTTATATCACTGACAACCTACCATTAACAATGTAATGCTTTCTTTTGTTTTTACTATGAAATAATAGAAAAATAACTATTACAACTTAAAATTTTTACTGTCCTGATTAAAGGCGATTTTTTCCCAACTTCCTCTAGTAACCCCATATATAAACAGAAGCCATCTTTTCACAGGGCATTATCAACACTTTCGATTTAACGGGGCGTTAAGTGCAATGCCTTATGAGACTTAAGGGTGAATTTTTTTAGAATAAAACACGCTGCCCTTTTAGAGAGCACAGCATTTTTAAGAAACGAACACCAAATTGCTCTTTTAAAATAATATGTAACATTTTTTGTAGAAAAGAAAACACCATAAGATAACATTTTATGAAATTATTTATCATTTTATTATTATAATATACTTATTTAATTTAAATTAGAATTGTGGTTATTTTGTTGAACTCTTTATGGGTTTTAATCAAAATTTTAATAGTTTAATTAGGCTAAAGTTCATCAAATTAAATTTTCATTAAATTATTTTTATGAAGAAAGGAATTTTACAACATAAAAAATTATTGAAAAATTTAATCACGGACAGGTTACTCTTACATGTTTCCTTTGCAACCACTCAATCTCTTCAGAGGGTTTTGCCGTTTAACACTCACAGCCATTGACGACTGCTGGCAGTTAATACCGAATAAAAAATTTAGCTTTAATCGAAGCAGGTTTGTAAGGGAGAAATGTAAGAGTTTCGCTTACCATACCGCTTACGGAAGGCGTGAATTTTATATGGCGGGTTCCCACTTTGAAACAATATATTTTTGACACAAAATGCGCTTTATTCAACGCATATAAAAACTGGTTAACGTAGCGTTCAGCTTAACACACTGAATGATGTTTTACAGTTATTTTTGATGTTCTCCCTTACAAACTTGCTTCGTAGTTAGGGAATACCGTGGCACTTGAAATATTATTTTTTCTTTTATGAAACTTGTTAAGAGTTCCTTCACTTTCTTATTACGTAGCGCATAATTGTGCACTTAAGTTTTTAAATGTACCATTAGTGCTTCGCAAAATTATACAATTTTTTATTGGGTAGTCAAACATCAATCTTTAAACCAAATTGTATTTAACCTTTGGTAGACCGAAATTTGCTTTGAATGATTATCCATTTTAATTGATATACATGTTCCAGTATTATTACAAATAATTGAAAAAAAATTAATTTGTCAACATTTCTATAGAAAAAAAAGTGATTTTATTCCTGGGATTAACACACTGAGTGGGTATTACAGTATAGGAAGGTATTAAATGCTGGGTTTGCTATATACCATTGGAAAGGTTAATTTGTCTAGTTTCTTTGCATAAGTTTTATTTTTAAGGTTTTAGAAACATTATCAAAATAATTTTCGTGGGAATACAAAATCTAATTGAAATGATTTTGTTATTCGTGCTCAATTCCCAGTTTTTATTCTTGATAAAAACACTTGAAATTTATTGTTGATGGGACACGCTATTCCTATGCGCATTTCACTGGTTGCTTAGGCCAGATCATCAGGAAACTTCATTCATAAAGATTTTAGAAAAACTAAAGATATTAAACCAAATAAAACTGTTAAGCGTATAAGAATTACAGCAACAGTTCTACTTGTAACAATATCAAAGTTTAAACAAAATCATCAACAATAAACAGTGAGTTTATCTCTTTTTACATTCCCCACTACAACATTTAAACACAAATAGGAAAAATTCAAAATAGTGCATAGTGGAGAGCTGACGGCCAACGTCGCTAGTGCTCACAAATTAAATTGTATCTTAGATTTATATTCGTTAAGATTAAATAAATAATAATAATAATAAAAATTAAAAAGGCCTCATCTTGAATTGGAAATTTTTTTATATATAAGCCACTCGCGGCCCAAAAAGCGACCTTAACTACCTTAAAGGAAAAGACATACAGGGGTGTGCTGGAAATCGCAAACGTAAAACGCAAGAATTTTAAACGTCGTTTTTTAATAAGATTTCTGTAATAAAAGAATTTTATGACAAATATTAAACAAATATTTCCCTGTAAAACAGGATTTTAAACCAAAAATTATAAGAATTAGGTTTAAAGTTTATTAAAAACAACTTCCAAATTCTTGCGTTTTGCGTTTACGATTTCCAGCACACCCCTGATAAGCTTTCTTTTGAGCAAAAAAAAAAACATTCCCGCTAAAAAACATAAAAAAGTGTAAAATTTAAAAAAAAATTTTTTTTAAAATTTAAAGAAAAAAACAAAAAAAAATGTTCAAAAGATTGATAAAATATCTATCTGTGCTACTTGGGACAAATTTTGTTAACACCAATTGGTAATAAGTTACATGGATGACAAAGAACACCTGTTTGGCCAAAATGTCAAATTTTTACCACCTCTAACCCAGAAACTTGTTGACCGAATTTGTTGAAAATTTGTGTCTACACTACTATCCAGTAGGACTAAGCTTGGTGCATCCAAATCGGAAGACATCGATTTCCAAATTGCGTCACTTGACATGAAATCCGCTTTAGATAAAACTTATTTATTAAAGACTATTTGATACAAAAGGCTTAACACGAATAACAAAAGTAATAATAAATTTCATAGGAAAAACCATGATACAAATACACAAGGTAGTTCCACTTCTCTCTCAGAAATTATTTTTTGAATTTTATTGGAATTATTTGAAGTTTTTATTTGTATCAAGCTTCAAATAATTCCGATAAACTTCAAAAAATAATTTCTGAGAGAGAAGAGGAACTACCTTGTGTATTTGTATCATGGGAAAAACTATACATATAATATCAATACCTATTCGATTAGAATAAAATTAAAACAGTACAGTTAATTTGTGCAAAGTGGAAAACGAGTGTTTTCTTCCACACTAGAGCACTTCGTTCATTTTACGAAGCTAATTTCTGTTTGAATAGTTACGCCAATAAGCAAAATTGCCGTATTTATAGCGAAAATAATCCTCAAGCCGTTATCGGCTCACCATGAAATCAATAAAAATGTGGCTGTCTGTTGCGTCCCACATGCGCTTTCGAAATGAGCAAGGCATTTGGTTCCAACAAAACGACACAACTTGCCATACAGCGCGCTTAATAATCGATTCGAAAAAATAAATGCCAAGAGATTATAAACAAGATTATTATAAAAAATTATTCCAACAATATTTCTCATTAACTTATAATGCATCTAAAAAAAACCCCTATAATTCACTATAATAAAATGGTATTCAACGAATTTTAATCAATAAGTCCATACTGAACCATGAATTGCTCAACTTTATTTTAATATTTCTTAACCCCTTTTGACCAGGGCTGTGGAGTCAGAGTTGAAATTTTTGTGCCGGAGCCGGAGTCGTAGTACCCACAAAAACTCGCGACTCCGACTCCAAAATTTTTCGGCATAAGAAATTTTAAAAAAAATTTCCAAAATAAAAATTATCTTCTTAAAACTCATTTAAAATTTAAAAATGTAAATGGTTTATGAATACTGCTCTTATGTGCTGTTTCCAAATGACAGGCGATGGACTGAGTGCTTTTCATATAAATTTTACTACATAATCAATCGCCTGTCATTTGGAAACAGCACATTAATGTTTGCGTACCGTAATTTCTCCCCAAAAACTCTAATTTTCAGAATGCCGTACGATAATGAAAAAATAAAAGTTAACATCACTGAGTCTCATAAACATTTAGCATCAAGATTATAGTAGCAGTCGGAGTCGTTAGTCGGAGTCGTTAGTCGGAGTCGCACTTAAAAAATTTCAGCGTTTGGAGTCGGTGTCGGAGTTAGTACTTTTTTCGGACGACTCCACATCCCTGCGTTTGACACTACAAACCTGAGTATTCGATACAGAGGAAACAAATTGTTATGAAATTTTGAAAAATGGGCAAAGAAATTTGACGCCTCTTACAAATTTCTAAAATTACTCAAAGCTATAAGTTTTTTTTATTAATTTTTTTCAGAGTTGTGTTTTAAAAAACCGCAAGAAGAAAATTAGGGATGAAAAGCTTTAATTTTGTTCACAAATTTCCACCATTATTTTTTCTAATAAAAAAAATTTTAAATGATAAAAATGACTAAAAACAAATTCCACATATTTGTTGTATAAAAGTAACTGCGCGGTATACAGACGAAAAAAAAGTCTGAAAAAGATACGTATCAACTTTTCCGCCCTTAAAGAAAATAACAAATACAGCTGTTAAAAAATTTGTAGCCAGCATCAAAAAAAAAAATTATCGTCGATTTGATCGTCGGCGAATGCATTTTTGAATCGATTCCTAGCACGGGATAAACTGTTACACAGGCTGATTCCTCTTTAAGATACTTTTACAACACAACTAACAAATTAGCGTTGTGGCAGTCTTTTGAAATGTTTGTAAAGAATACCTAACGTGTCTTTCAGAAGGCACGTCAAGAATAATATGAGACTCATGTAGGGATTATTTTCCAACTCGTGAAAATCTCAACCGAGTAACCTAAATAAGAGCGTCAAACGTTCTTTTCATCACAAAACTTTAAATTTTCATAACATTTTTACGAAAAAAATCTTTAGAACGCGAGTTTAATACCAGCCAGCTGCAAAATCTTATTTGACAGATTGCATGGTCGGTTTTTTTTAAATTAAAATTGTGCAATAGAAGAATATTAATGCTTAAAACAAAGGCTCTTATTTAGGTAGATCAGTAATTGTTATATGATTCATACGGAGAGTCGGAAAAGGGATATTCGAAGATAAACACAGTGTAACATGGTTGTGTTTGTACTCTTGAAATATTCATTATATGGGATTTTTTAAAAAAAATGGCATGATAAACATTTACCCCCTTATGCAAAAATCTGCTGTGTTGGCAAGCCAAATTCAATATGTTTTCCATTCTAATAAACATTTTATTATTTGTCAAAAAAGCACTTAAATTTGCATATCTTTCAAATATGTACAACTTTGCACTTTTAAATTATAATTAAGACCGCTCCCTTCAAAATGAGTGTAATTTTCCTTTTTTACTTTTTTTGTAATGCGATCGAATGGAATGCAAGAATCCACGTGATGTCTTTATTAAAATAAGTGTTTATTTGAGCGGAATGCATGGAGGTAACGTTGAGTACTCGATAGAATACCTTGAAAGGAGCAAAGTAACCATTTTAAAATATTGAGTGCTGTATTTTGGGAAATTAAGAGAAATTAGAAATGTGTGTGAATTCAAGTGTTCTTCTCGGATTTCTTAGCTAACTCAATTGTCTTCAATTTCCGCTTTCAAGGGAGTTTAATGGGGAATTCTGGTAAAATTTTTAAAACAATTCATTACAGATTTAATTCAAAATAAAAATAAAATCTACAATTCTGCTTATGTGTACGTTCTAGATTAACGAACAGTTTAAATATAAGGATTAAAAATTTGTAAATTGATAAAAACCTTTTATATCTTTTAACACTTTCAAACACCACAAATCTGAATATTGATATTTTAATTTTACTTTGAGCCAACACTCAGGGGATGCCCCCTACAAATGCAATGAATTGTGTGAATGTAGACCGAGAAATTAACTTTTTCTGTAATGCGTTGTGCGATACATGGGACAGTTGACAATGAACGGATGTAATCTGATGGAAAGGCGAGTACTACGAGCATGCACCCGCGTCTCAGGGTTAAGTTCGCCCAGCTCAGCTGAGCACTAACTGTGGTAATATCGATAGAACAATGACACACAACCCACATTCCGACGATTCTCCAGTGACTCAATAGAGCTTCAACACACTCCTTTGCACTCGATCCAGAAACTTCAAGATAGACCTTGAAGCACCTGCCCAGATATTGGCGTTGTATTTAATTTTCGATCGGATATAGGCGGAAGAAATAGTGAGGAAATCGGACGGAGTTAAGTAGTTTTGGGAAACTTGAGAATTTTCGTTGCGCTAGAATTGATGTACTGTGGAGGAATTAAAAAATTTTTAAATCTGCGATTTTGTGTCTTTGTAAATTAAAATAAACAATTAAAGTAATTGTTTTTTTTTTTTTTTTTTGAAAAAAATAACAGGTTTTATTTAAATTTACTTGCTTCTTCCCCATAATAATTTCCATTATTTAATAAATTTATTTACATTGCAAATATTTATTATTAACTTTAATAATTTTCTCATATTAATAATATTCCATTCCCTGGGCATAATAAAATTATTGCGCCTGAAATCTTGCCATAAATTATGAAAAATTATCGAGGAGAAGGAGACATTTAATTCATATTGCAGTTTTCAAGTGCAAACACTAAAATAAATTGAAATAAAAACGAAATGAAATACAAGCCAAAACAGTTGGCATTAGACTTCACTTTTTATGCAGTTCCTCTGAGCGTCCTTCCATTCCCCCCACCACCCAATTTTATTTATTTGGAGGAGATAAAACCAACCAACCGACCACATGACAATGAACCATATTTTCCATGATGATGGATACCAGACAAAAAGGAATTTTATTTTATTTTTTATCAGCAACAAATATCAAACACTCACACATTCTTCCATAAATATTCACATTTAAAATCCTGCTCATCAGGGATAATGTATGTTGCATCCATGTGTGAGTGTGTGTTTATTATGAAATTCCAAAAAATTACAACTTTTGCCAACTTTTACTGGTTTTATTTGAGAGTTTATCTGTGTGAGTGTGTTTGTTTAAATGTATTTGTGTAATGTAACATGCATTATGCCACTGGAGGTTTGAGTATTTGCAGGATAAAAATTTATGATTTGCATCACTGACTGCTGGACATGAAGTTGATTTTTATATTTGAATTTTTCTACTGTTTTTTCCTCCATTTTCTTTCCCCTTCTTAACATTTTCATTGTAATATTTCATGTATTAATCTGTTATATTGTTTGCATTTTCAAGTGTGTGTGTTTTTTTTTCATTTCATTTTATTTCATTTTGTTTTCTTTTATTTAACTTTTTTTTTCTTCTATTATTTGAAATAAAACAGATACTTGACCAGCTGCTGGTTTATGCTGGTAACACTTTTAAGAGCCAACTTTGCAATTGTTACCAAACGGTTACAAAACCAAGAATTCAACCGTATGTTTTGCCATAATCAAGGTGGCCTGAATACATACTCCCTTCTCAAGTGTCTGGAAATTAAATTTACAAAAGATTTCCATTTATTTTTCTCTCCACATTTTCCGGCTTATGGAAAAGCAATTCATTTGCTTTTTATAAATGATTGATGCATTATTTGTTTGAGAAAATAAAGTGTTCGCTTAACTTTAACAAAAAAAACAACTTTAATTTGTCAAAAAATTATAATTTTTTGTTAAAGAAATATTTCCGATTTTTTGTATTTTTGCCAAAGTTTTAATTTTATGTGTTTTTTGGTATTTTCAAAATGTGTTTAAAGAATTTTTGTACAGTTTTTTGTTTTTGTGAAAACCACTTTGTCAGCGCCTAATCCTTCGCTTAACTCTGCTTTTATTTTTTCTAAACGAAAGGCATTTTTTTTTTGGTCTTAGTATTGTGGTTTTTAAGGACTCATCCTGCTTTAACGTTGCTGTAACTAAATGGACAAAAACGTTTATAATTTGTTTTATTTTACTGACAAATAAACTATGAGGATAAGCCAACTATCATGTACGAATTGCAGAAAACAAATCTTATCGTTAAAGATTGAGATTTTATGCGCCCTACAATTGGCAAAAGCATTTTGAGTATCAACCTCGCTGAAGATGTTGAAAATTAAAACATTTTTATATGATATTTGAAAAGAATGGTAACTATCTCAAAACCGTTTCTATGCGCATTTTACTGGTTGCTTAGACCAGATCATCAGCAAACATTCTCCCAAACAATTTTAGAAAAGCCAAAGATATTTGCAAACAAAACTGCAGAGTGGATGAGAATTGCAAACACTCAAAAAGTCCTATTTGCATAAAGAAAATACCAACAATAAACAGTGAGTTTACCTTTTCCTACATTCCCCTACTTACAACTACAATTAATGTTGAGCAAGATCGCACCGCACCGTATTACCTGTCAATGCTCTAAACGTACCGTGACTATCGACGTAGATTGTTAACACAGACCCCGCGACGATGTGACCCAATATCACCTCTTTTGCCCTCTAGACCGCTAGGTTCCCAGCCTGGAAGACACTGCATCCGTCCGGTAGTCTGAATAGCATTTTCAAGTCAGTGTCAGCAATATAAACACCGGCACCACTGCCAGTATCCATCATGAACTCCCTAACCCTCAAACATCCCATAGTATCCACGCGAACCTCCCCTATTCGGATCTTATTACCGTTACCTTAGGAATGAAAGTAAGAATGGGCAAATTGAAAAATATATCGAATCGATATTTTCTAAGATTATTGATATTTGTTATATCAAAAATATCGATATATCGAACGTATTTTGCTGAAACTATTACCAAATTGAAAAATTTAATATACCTTCCCAATTAAAAGTTAACATTTTGCGAATGGTACATTTAAAATAATAAGCGCACAATTATGCACTAAGCAATAAGAATTCTCAACTACTTTTATAAACAAAAATAACATTTGAAGTGCCACGGCATTGCCTTACTACGAAGCAGGTTTGTAAGGGAGAATACTAAAAAAATAACTGTATCAAAACAGTCAGTCAGGGGTGTGCTGGAAATCGCAAACGCAAAACGCAAGAATTTGGAAGTTGTTTTTTATTAAACTTTGAAGCTAATTCTTATAATTTTTGGTTTAAAATCCTGCTTAAGAGGGAAATATTTGCCTAATATTTGTCATAAAATTCTTTTAATACAGAAATCTTATTAAGAAACGACATTTAAAATTCTTGTGTTTTACGTTTGCGATTTCCAGCACACCCCTGAGTGTGTAAAGCTGATCGTTACATCCAAAAAATTTTTATGTGCGCTGAATAATGCGCTTTTTGGCTATTCTGAAATACGCGTCGAAAAAGTGAACATTTGCATGAAAACAAAAATAAAATTTACAAAAATTGTTTTTGCTATCTACCTATACACTTCTTAAATCAAATTAACGCGAGAGTTAAAACGCGTTTCTTTCTCTTTCAAAAACTGTAAATTTTATATGATAAACAAAAACAATTTTTGTCAATTTGGTTTTGTTTTTGTTTTCATATAAATGTTCACTTCTTCGACGCGTATTTCAGAATAACCACGATTATTTGTAATTAGCCAGGAAAAACTTTTTGATTTTTAGTAATAAGTGGTAGTTATTTCATACTTTTCCTGCAGCCGTATTCTGTAATTCGCTTAGCTTAGCTAAATCTTATCGCTAAAATGCCTTAGAGAATATAAAATTTAAAAATTTTAGCGATGAAATTAAAAGCTAAAATTGCTGCGAATTAAATTTTTATGGCAATGCCAAATTTAGCAATGCACGTTCCTTTTGCTTACTAATAATCAGCTCAATAACTACTTATTAGTTGTGTTGTTTTCAGTACTGAATATTAACTTACTGGTAACGTACTCTATTAACTGGTTTTTTTTGGCTTCTAGTAAGTGTATTCAAAGTACTTGCAATTAAACTTACTAGTAGTTAAATAATAACTAGATATTTTATACTTCTATTAAGTTTATTGTAATTCTGTGGACACCTCGAACAAAAATAATTAGCTATTCAGCCGAAAAGTACCTAAGTAGTGTTTATTTTTCTCCAACATTATTTGCTAACTTACCAGGTAAGTGAAGTTTTGGCTGGCTACATTGTTACTTTTTATTATTATTGTTTAATTTTATTTCCAAAAATAAATTAAAACAAAAAATTCAATCAAAACAAAAAATTCAATTGTAACAAAAACAAAAGGGAAGAATAAAAAAAAAACCATATGAAAAAAAAGTAAATTACGAAAACTTTAAATGGAAGTACATAAGTCATGGAAGTACCAAACTAACCTTGAAATTTGAATTGCACCCGAAAAGAACCAACTTAATCTAGAAATGTTTTTGATTGTTTTAGTCAAACAAGTAATCCTCAGATGTGGACATCGGGATCCCTCCCTGTTTTAGGTGCTCTCCTGTCAATCAGCTTCTTGTATCTGGTACTGCTTCTTAGAAATGCCAATCATTTTAGATCTTCATATTAGTTTCAGAAAACATATGATGCATGCAATGATGCCAATTCTTAAAAAAAAACATATTGTCTGAAAAACGCCTAAAATTTTGAGTTTTTAATTAAGACTGACTTCAAAAAATATCGAAATCGATAGTCGTATTTCAATATCGATATATTATATATATCGGTATTTTAAATATCGCAGATATTTATCGATTATTTTTATTTAAATGTAGTTATTTTGATATATCGATATTTTGAAATACAAACATATACGTATTATATTTATGACTTGGTTCGGCTCAGCTCTAAACCTTGCAAATCATATTTGATGTCCAATTAAAATTGAGAAGACATTTGTGAATACGAGATGTGCGAATAAAAATTATGGCGGACTGTCTGCAGGTGTTGAAGATCAGCTATAAGTTTAATTTCGGATTTTATTTTTAGAACATGTTAACGGTTGAACTTAAATTGTATCGAACTCTATTGAAAACAACAGCCAAATTCTAATGTCAGTGCTGACGAAAATGATGCTTATATTTAGTTTAAATTTACTTAAATGTCTTCGGGGCTTTAGAATTCCTTATGTTTATCGGAAAAATATATATTTTGTTCACCATTAAAATTTATAAGATCTTAAAATAGTAGCAACAGCTCAAAGTCTCCCCAAACCTTTTCCCTTAACCGACTTTATCTTTTATACCGCTTTTTGTGGCTGCTTGCTAAGCAAGAAAAATTAGTGCAGTCAGTACGTACAATTTTCATGTTGTTTTCTTTAATTTTCATTTTTTTCCTTTTTTCTTCAATGTTGTCTTCTGCATTCAAAAGAAATTTAAGCCGGAATTTGGTATGAACTTCTTTTAAGGAAATTGTTAGCAAAAACAATTGCAAAATTACTTTAACAAATGAAAAAAAAAATTTCTAGCGTATCCTTTTTCTTTTCCAGCCATCATGAAACTAACGTGGTTGTTAAAAATTATTTTAAAATTATTCTCTGCTCTTTAAAAGAAAAATTGCAGTTTTTGCTTCGCTGTCCTTTTTAAAATGAAATTCTAGCAGGTTTTACATAAAAAAATATGTATGTATGTATATGTATTTCATATGTGGCTAAGAATATCTTAAAGAGCTTAAACGTTAGCAGAAAAAGTAAATACGAAAATGAAAAAAAAGGATTTTAGAAACGGACGTACGTGTGTGAGAAACCACAGCAAAGAATATTTTTTTTTTTTTCGGTGATTTCATTTCATTGTAATCAAACTAGAAATAGCCCGCATAAGGTGATTTCAAGCATACACTTAAAAGATGGGAAATAGGAAACAAAAATTACAGCACAGTGGGACTGGTGGAGGAAAATTAAAAAAAAAGATGTGTCTCTCAGAAATCAAAAATGTTTATTATTATTATTTTAACACGCACTAGTTTTCAACACTTCATGCACAATAATGGATAATTTTCAAAAAAAAATGCCTAAAAAAGCCTAAATTGTGGCTCAACAAGATTTTAGTAAAAAAAAAACACATTTTAAACCAGTATAAATGCAAGAAATATTCTACTGTGCCGAATCTTTGATACAATTAACCGATAGAATGTATAGCTCAGAAGTGGACTCCATAAAATAAATCCTGAACCAATCAATGAGCTTTATATGAGACATATGATAAATTATGGACCGATACTTAAGAAATTTTGTTAAGTCATTTTCAGCTTTATTCAACTTAATACAGCAGATCAAATTTTACTGCAATATCATTTCTTGCTTAAGTTTTTGGCGTATTCCAAGATTAGTATTTATATGGGGCCCATGGTAAATAATGGATCGACCTTGGATACTATGACAGCCCTACGATAAATTGTGGACTAATCTTCTCGAAATTTTACAGCATGATTTATAATCTTTTGAATCTAAGACAGACTTAATTTTATTAAGATATCGGTATTCGTTACAGGCTTAGGCGTGCGGAAGTGTTTTCCGAGAGTAGATTTTATATGGGACACAGGGCTGCCAGGTACTTTTTCTTGTCCCCAAAAAACTAAAAAAATCCCCAAACTAAAAATCAAAACCTTAAAAAGTTATAATTTTCTTTTGTTTTTTTTCTGGCCAACTTTTGAATCCTGTTAATTAAAAATTTTAAAAATTTTTTTAAATTTATTAGTATTTGTTTTGATAAGTGTGTATGTAGACCTATTCACTTGTTAAATGTGTAATGTTTATATTATTCGGCTTGAGGTCTGTTTATCAGTGAAGAGAACTTAAAAAGACAACATCGGACAACACTGCATTAAATATTAAATCATAATATTTTCCCTGAGGATGACCAACAAAGTTGGTCGAAATATTGGAACAAATAAATAATAAAAATTAAAACAAAAACAAAAGTTTTTATTTTTATTATATTTTATAAACAGACCTCAAGCCGAATAATATAAACATAACACATTTATTAGTATTGTGGTTTTTTGTTGAACTGTTCCATGGTTTTTAATCCAAATTTTGATATTTTAATTAGGCTTAAGTTCGTCAAATTTAATTTTCATTAAATCATTTTTATGAAGAAAGGAATTTTACAACATGAAATTAATTAAAATTTATTTATAATTTTTCATTCTTGACTGACCTGAGGCTCGAACCCAGGCGTTTTACGGACAGGTTACTCTTACATGTTTCGATTGCAACCACACAATCTCTTCAGAGGGTTTTTGCCGTTTAACGCTCGCAGCCATCGACGGCAATCAATAAAATAGTAAGAAACATTTTAATAGGAAATACCCAAAAATCCCCAAATAGAAATTTTTATCAAAAAAATTATTTTATTTTCTTTGTAGCGACTGCATTATTTTTTTTAAATCCTTTTTATGCGATTCCAGTGAGGAATTACAATCAGAGCAATAAGCTGTTTTTGAAGACATATGAGCCAATTTATAAGAATTTTGAGCTTGTTCAGTTGATTTTAGACATCATTAAAATCAATAATACAATACATATAACCGTCATTTATTTAATACTTCGAAGCATAATAAGTACTTACCAATAGCCCAGCATTCTTTTTCCAAAACTTTATTATATTGTCTTTTATAATTTGTCACCTAATATGCAAAAGGTCCTTATAACGTTTTGAAAATTTCACAACGGAATCAAAAACTATCCAAATTTATAAATGCATAAATCGCCTTAAACTGTTTATAATTAAATATTCTTTTATTTTTCTTGTAAACTCTTCCAGTTGTTTTGACAATGGACAATGTTGTATATTATTTAACTGTCAGTTAGACCTTTAAGCGTTTACCAAAGTATCTTTTGTAGATATGGCATTTTGTTTTTTAATAAAATAAAATCGCAAATTTTAATCGAAAGATTCTAAAATTTTTTTTGTGGACATTTGTGTTGATGCAATACATCAGAATCAATGAAAACGTCGATTTTAAATTTTTAGCAAGTTTCTTTTGCGTTTCAGGTAATAATTTACCTCTTTTTGGGAAAGACATATTTGATTAAAAATTGTCTTTAAAAAATTAAAAATTGTACGTGTTGTCAACGGTTTTAGATTCTTTTTTTTAGATTCTTCATTTTTAAAACATTAACCTCAGAATAATAACATTTTTTCTTTGTCCTTTTGCCTATTGTGCTGGAGTTTAATCACAAACTGCTTAGGATAATTAGAAATAATGAACATGGCTTTCCCGATTTAGAATAACTCAAGGACCTAGAATATATACACAGGGATTCAGATGAATATTGAAAAAGTTTAACACGGAATGACAAAATATTTACGTTTACACTTATTACCCACTAGTGGTATAAATTTACTTCGGTACATAATAAACGATACCGTTAAATATTTCAAGAACATTTTGTCACAGTATAAACACTCTGTTTTAAGAAGAAATTTTTGTTGAAATTTAATATTTTTAGTAATTTAGAATTTAAAACTATAGAGTGAATGAGAATTACAAACACCAACATTTTATTTGCAACGATATCAAAGCTTAAACAAAATACTAACAATAAACAGTGAGTTTATCTTTTCTTACATTCCGCACAACAATTGGTTGGAATTAAAAAATGTGAGCTTTAAAATTTCCAATTTCCTTAAATTAAATTAAATAACAATTATACTATTGAATATGATCTTATAAAGATTTTGCATAATTTTAATTAATTTAATTCATCCCTTTTCTCTCGTTGGCCTTCCAATGGCTCACTGTAAGTTACTTATCAGGCGCGAATCATACAGGGTTGCGCAGACACGGTGGACCGGTGAGTCCACCTGCTCGATATCCAGGATACTATGGCCAGGATATGACGAACGGATAACTAGGTCTCTACTTGGGTTCAACTGGGACCAGATTAGGACAGTGGTATCGGTTATGACTGGGCACTGGCCGGTGGGAACTAATGCTGGAAGAATGGGTCTGAAATTTAACGACTACTGCAGAAGTTGTCAGAACGAGGAGGAAAAGGAGACTGTGCTTCACTTTCTCTTTCAATACCCCGTTCTGCGGGGCATCAGGGAAAAATACCTGGGGGAACCGGTGTTTGCCTGCTTGGGGGATCTATTTGCGATAGAACTTAAATCGCTCCTTCTCTTCATTACGAAGTGGTTGGACTTTGCAGTGACGCCACCTGAGTAACTGCTCTATAGGATGGGCATTGCCACTAGGTATAAGAAAGGGACCAGTAAAGGACCCAAGTGAGCTGTCTCTCGATGGCTGCCCATGGAACCTAACCTAACCTAACCCCTTTTCTCTAACACGCAATTAATTGACCTAAAAATTACCGCACAAAATTCAATCACTTCCGTGTTTAGAATTTAGATTTTCTTTTTTTTTATAAAAGTTGAACAAAATAACAAATAAATAATCATCATCCTTCGTTTAAAGGTGGGTAAACGGAAATAATATTGCTATTTCGTGTAAATAAAAATAGCCATTTTTAACAGTTAATAACATCCGTTATGGCACACAGTCAAACACACTCATTGTGAGACACGGTATCATTATGGGCAAAGTTGTCATCTATCTACACGGAAAACTACTCTGAAACTATTCGCAATGAAACCGGCACACCAGTGTGGCACCCACTTTTTAATGTTTTGCAAAAAAAAAATGTGAAGAAAAAAACTAAAACTGACTCCAATGAAATGAAAAGAAACATCTGCTCCACCACCCACTTTGGTTATTTTACAATTTTAATATAAACACTATTCCAACTCTCTTATTATGTGAAATATGCCATGGAAATAGCAAAAGCTCAAATGTTGTCTGTCTCTACTGCCTGTTTGTTGGCCAAGTTAAGTAAATGAAAGTCTTTAAGGTTTGTTCTTGTTGTCTTGTCTTGTTTTTTTTTCTTCTTTATTTTGTACATATTTGCAAACAATCTCACACTCATCATACACTAGACTGATTCGTATGTTGTTGTCAAAAGGTATGAATCTGGCAATGAATGACAGTGTGTCTGTGTTTGCAGTTTACAAATCTGATGTTTCCACATTGTCTGACAAATGTTGTCGGTACCAAAAAAAAAAAAAAAATGTCATTAATGGCATGACAAATGTTTTGTGATGTGAAAAAACGTATGTTTGGCCCTTTATGCCCTGCAGGTCATGTACGAAAAGGTTAAATGAAGTTTGGCTATTAAGATAACAAAAGGGATTGGCAGAATAACACTATTTATTGTTGCAAACGTAGTTAAAAACAATAACGGCATTTTAAATACCTACACCTTTTCTATAATTTTAAAAACGCTAAGGAACCTCTAAATATTCTACGCTTGTAGATATTTAATATCGTCTAGCAATATTCTCTTGTATGTATTTACAATTCTGCCACTGGAAAAAAAAATTTCGTCCAAAAAATCGTCATAGAAAATCTTATAAAAATCGAATGAATTAAAAATTATCAGCTACCGAAGGAGTGAAAATTGTTTTAAAGTTAATTTCTGTGAAATTTGATTGAATAAATTCGCCTTACAAACATGTCATAACCAAGTGCATTCTTACGTAATGGAACTGGCCCAATGGCGAATGTCGAGTGAAAAAAATAATGACAGCAAAAAATTTGTCATTCTAGAAGATGTTGCATCTTTGTTGATCGTTAATGTTTTGATGATGAATTATGGAAACAAAAATTCAGTTAGCATTGCTCAGTAGTGCTCGCCATTCACCCTAACGGCAGCTCCTTGGTCATTTCGAAAGAAATAAGGACCGATGATTTCTTTCTTCTGTTGATGGTCTTAAATCGACAAGAGTAAAATAAGTGCGAAAACGATCAATAACTGTACGAACTGCGTGCACACTAGCCCGATTATGTTGACCATAAAATCGACGAAGTGCTCTATGAACTTCGCTAACACATTTTTTTTAACCTTCATAAGTTCCTCAAATTTGCTTCCGATCAAATTTGACCCAAATAGAAAATTTTATATAAAAACTTAATTTTTTTTAATTAAGTATGTTTTAAAAGTTTATATATTATTTCTAGATTTATTCAGTACATTGAAGCTGTATTTATTGTTAACATTTATTGCGAAAAGTAAATTAACGGCAACGACTTATTATTGACTGGTAAACATATTTTCCCTAGGTTTTGGTTGAAGATGACGGGTGCTGTTCCTGCTAAGCTACTACATGCACTTTTTTGCAATTTTTCTTGAATATTAGTCTTTGAATTATGTTTTTGGCTGCTTGATATAGGGCGCGGCAAGTTGAAAACCTACATTTTCTAAGAAAGATCGACGTTTGGCAAAATAGTTTTCGTTCTAGCGATGTTTAGCTGATGTTAATGACAGCATTTAGTTCCTACTAAAGTTATTTGATTCTCTAGCCTTATGTCCCAATTAGTACGATGTTAAACAATTGTCTGCAGTCATCCTGTGACATTTCAAACCAACTGTCAAATTAAGAACTACATGAATACATTTGAGGGGTATAGATGCAAAGACTGCAATGTCCACATTTATAGTTTTCGTAATAAATAGTAACAACCTCTAGCTCAAAGTATATTCATATTCATGTATTGTATATCATGATATCCAGTAAATAAGAATATGATGAAGATATGACGCAAGTTCCAACCAAATCGATATAGAGGTTTGCTGGCAATTATAATAATAAAATTGGAGATTGCTGTGCTTGCTCTAATCAAATGGACATTGCTGCTTTTGAATTAATCGAATATGGATTTTGTATTGTTTGATTTGATCTGAGATAAATAATACAGTTTTGTTTTAAATCCAATATTTTTTATTATAGCATGGGCAATGTACTTAAAAAAATCAAAGGTTATAAAATTCTTAAATAAAACTTAACAAAGGTTTAATTCAACCTCTTTAGACTTCTTAGCAAATAACTTAAATTATTAAAAAGTCAAATTTTTATTTGCATTTCTTTTAGTTTTGTTTTGCAAAAAAGAAACAGAATGAAAAAAATAGCGTGAGTTTTCGCAAATAGTTGAGAGAAAAAAAGCTTAACAAACTGTGATTATTGCAACAACGACAATCTCCTATGGACATTGCCGTTTTTGCATCAATTCTTAATTTTTGAACATACTTTTTTATGGGATAAAAGTCTTTCTGGTAATGTAATATTCACTAATTGGAAGCATTCATTAAATACAACTAAGAGGTAGTATTAGTTACGTTTGTGAAAAAAGTGGACATTGCCGTTTTTGGATCTATACCCCTCATTTGCTTATTTCAGACAAAGTTTCTATTTATTTGCCTGAATATGGTTGTATATTCCAGGCATACCTTATCAACCCATGGATTTTATATCTCACGTATCGGCGCAAACTTCTCTTAAATTTGGCGTTCACTGCGAGTATCCTTGTTGTCAAATCTTAGGACTCTCGATTTTTTTTTAATCTGTTCAACGACAAGATTGCTCTAAAAATTGGTTTTCTTCCACAACATCTCACAAACTGTCTGTAATTTCATTATTTGATCTATACAATTCAGCTTACTAGAGAACAATTAAATGCAAAATTTTGGTGTCGCCATTTTAGTCCAATCAATACTAAATACACATTTACCTGCTACACTTACATGCTACAGGTCAACTACGACCCAAAGACCTTAAGTGCGAAAAATTGTATAAATATTATTTGCGCCAATATTTCTTTCCGGAAATCTTACGTAGTTGTTGGCATTTAAAATTAAATAAAAGTTGTAAGATATAAAAAAATAAAAGTCACTTACTCTTAGGTAAAATTTAACTTTTATTTCAAAATGAGTCAGATTTCACCCGAAGACCTTATGAAGGTTAAGTAAATTTTCACAATTTAAAAGGGTTGTTCTAGCGTTAACGATTAATGATGACTTGCAAAACCTGACTGAACAGATTTGTCAACACAGTTTGAGGCTCTCAGCGGCCAAACCATAGTTATCGATATCGAGAGTTCTCATACGTCTTGAAATACTCCCGATATTTTTTTTAAATATTTTAAATGGTCTTTCAATTATTATAACTTAGTTGACTTAAATACACAAGCCCAGTTATGAATCTTTATATAGACTTGCATCTCTGGAAAATTTAATTAAAATATTTTTGATTTTTTTAATGTTTCTAAGCGATATATTTTGATTCCAGTAAAAACTTTTTTGACACGTATACAATGAAAATTCGTTTTTTTTTTGTGTTTGTCTGTTCCCTATAGACTGCAAAACTTCTGAATCGATTTTCTTTGAAGTTTTACAGTAATTTTCTGATTACACAGCGCTTTAAATATTTATTATTTTTCAAGTGGGCGTGGTACCTCCTTATATATCAGGAGATCGATAACAGTAAAAGTATTAAAATTTTGTGCATTTACCAAAAAATAGGCACAATTGGAAAAATGGAATGGGCACCTCTCATCAAACTTCTGTTTATTTGGAGACCTGTCACAGTACAACTTTTTAAATTTGGAACAAATATGTCCTTTGGCTATCTATACAAAACATCTGCCAAAAAGTGGGCTGGATTGAAGAAGTGGACACGGCACCTTCAATATAACCGCAAAATAGATTTCTGTATGTCTGGAAAACGTTGGCAAATTGCTTCGAGATCTATTTTAAAATTCTTTTCACTAGTTTTATTTCACTGGGGGATGCGAAGTATTAGTATAAAATCGCTGGCGGAATATAGATATTGCCATTAAATTTGGCAAAATTTAGTTTTTTATGCCTAGAAATTATTTATTTAACTTTTATGATGATCAGTCTAGAATTCAACGTAGGTCCTATAAGTTTAAATCCTACTCTCGAAAAACACCTAAATAACCGGAGTACAGATTTTTATTCAGGGCATCTCAAACCCTTAAAAAAGTTTACTTTAGTTCCAGGGTTTTGACTTTAAACAAATTTGGCAGTCATTTGTTATAAAAAGGTAAAATTTTGTTTTATTGATTGTCAGAGATTCTACATAACTAAATGTAAAATTCTCACTTGTTCTCTTGGCTTTAGAGTAGAAGGATTTGATTTATATAGGAAACAAAGACATATGGCAAAATTGTTTTAGGCAGGAAATCCACACTTTAAAAAAAGGACTCTTTGTAAAAATCCCTTTACATTACTTTATTAACTCATTTCAAAACCCTGCTTCAGAGGAAAAACTCAACACTATCAAATGTATTTTAGACGAGAGACATGTTTGTTGAGATTGTTTTATTTTTGATTAAAGCCTTAAATTCAGGTCTATGATTTATCTGGATTTGGATAATATTTCAGTCAACGCCGTGCAATAAATTTTCTACTCTATGGTATAACAACAACCGGCTTCACTAACTAAAGCTTCTCTTTGTAGCCGGCCTTTGGGCGGGCGCAAGAATTTTCTCCTTTATGGTAAATATAACAAGTACCGGGTTTGCATAGTTAAGCTTCTAAATTCTGCATTGTTTCCGAACAAATGCCGACTACGCAGAGAAGCTTTAGTTAGCGAAGCCGGTGTTTGTTATACCATAGAGGAGAAAATCCTTGCGCCCGGCCGAAGGCCGGCTATGCTTTGAAGTTTGTAAACATGTAGTGGCGGGCCCGTCGAACGCGCTCCCCCCCTTCCACCAACTGTGCCATAATTGTTCAACACTTGACAATTGCAAGTCATTCTTTTGATAATTTGTAACCATAACAATTACACTTTTATGGCGTTCGTTCCACTTTAGTTACTAAGCGATTATGGTGTTTTTGCACCTGGATGGTTGAACTAAAACCATATCGCTTTGTTTCTCAATTCATTAAGAAATAAGGCAATATGGCTTTATTTCCTATGACTTTATGGCACAGCGCCATTTCAGTCCTTTTGTAAATAAAAATGAACCCATGGAAACGTTCAAAGTCATATTTGCCGGGGATCGTAGAGCTGTAAATTCCAGTACGCATATTCCAATCATTTATAACTTATAGAGTATATATTTTCTATATAACTTATTAGTCTTTGTTGAAATACTTATTTTCTATTTACGATCATAAATTTATTCCTGGTATTGAAACTATTTATTTGCCTATTTCATGTTCATTGTTGTTTTATATTGCAGTTGCTCATAGTTCATTTTCTAATGTGATTATTTTTAACGACTAAAATATAAATCAACGTAATAAATGACTATTAACTGCCATAATAAAGATTTAGATATATACGTTCAGCTTAATTTTTTAATATTTATGGATAATTTTTTTAAAATATGAAAAATATACAAAACGAAAATCCTTTACTTTTTTTAGCTAGTAAAATAAAAATTGTAACAAAAAATTAACTTATACTAAAAATCTATGGCAAAAAAACTAAAGTACAGTAGAAATTGTCATGGCCGGACACCGAAGGAACCATTAAAATGTGTCCTTAGAAGGTGAATGTGCTCTTAAAAGAACCCAGCTATTCTCCTATGCGGGGACCAGGCAATAATATCCTTAATAAATCTGACTTCAACGCTGACTTCAACAATTTTTATATAATACTAATTGCCTTCAACTATTGTCCATACCAAATGGTTTGCCTATTTCTGTTGTTAAAATGATTAAAATTTTTTATGAAACAATGTCCCAATATATGGATTCCAAAACATTCACCATGTTCTCAAACTGGCCCACCCTGGAACCCTTAATAACTATCTTCCTTAAAAAATCTTAAAAGTAAATATTATAAAATATATGTACAAGAAATATGGCCACGCACTTGATTAAGGCGACCTTACACGACATGTATTTTTCATCTGACATGTCAAATTTCCTACTGCAAAATACATACATGTCGTATGTTACATTTTAACTTTGTAAAAGTCAGACGCAAAGTCATCTGACAAAATTTCAATTAGAGCGTGCTCTATTTTCTTCTGACAAACGATCTGGCTTCAGAAATCTATGACGGGAAGAAACCGGCAGCGGCGTCCACTATTGACGGAATCATTAGCCGGCTGAAGTTAATTTTTTACAATACCGAGATATGTTTGATCATCTTACCATTGAATAGAATTTATCTGCATATATATATAAAAACCGTTTTATTATAAAATCCTAAATTGGTATCTTTGAATTAAAAGAAAAAATGTTAAGATGGCTAAACTATTTTACGGCGCAAATAAAAAACTTAATGGCGGCAGACAGCTATTTTAAAACCGAGCACTACTTTGGTTTCTGCAATAACAATGCGAAAAAAACAGAGACAATGTCAGAAGCAAATTCCATGTACGTTTGTGACCGAATATTATAAACCTTATGTAAAACAGCGATTTTGACAGACATGCACAATTACATGTGACTTGAAAATTGGACATGTCAGATGACAAAAACATGTCGTCTATATGCTCCTTTATGGAAAATACTCTGTTCTTCGAGCTAAACACAGTACAAAAACTACAGGGTGGCCCAAAATTAACGAAGGGGTTTGAATTCGTTATAACTTTTTATTTAAGAAATAATTATTATTTTTTAATACAGTATATAAAGGGAGGAGTATAGTTATGAAAAATAATATCTCACAAGTGGTGGCCATTTTCTCCTTCGCAAATTCGTGCTCTTTCCAACACATTTTCCATAACCTTTCGCAAAACTTCAGGTGTAATGTTGTTTATTTCGTCGCGTTTATATCTTTTTAATTGCTGGATGGTTCTAGGCTTATTAATGTAGACTTTTCCTTTCAAAGAACCCCAAAGAAAACAGTCTGGGGCGGTTAAATCTGGTGAACGCTGATGCCAATTAAAATCACTTGCACGCGAAATAATTCGATCACCAAAGATGTGCCGTAAAAGAGCCATTGTGTCCCTTGCATTGTGCGCTGTGGCTGCATCTTGTTGGATCCATACTTAAGGATGGTTTCCACGGATGGCCTTAAAAAAATTTCCAACATTGTCCATTATCTGACACCATTGACGGAAACGGCGACCCCGTGTTTATTTTCAAAAAAATAAGAACCAATTATCCTTTCCGATTAAACACCGCACCAAATCGTACACTTAGGTGGGTGTAATTCTCGCTGCAGAGATACTCTCGGAATTTCCGTAGCCCATATACTGCAGTTTTGCTTATTAACGAACTCATAACTAAATTATGAAAAAAAACTGCATAATCAAGTCGTTGCTGGTAATCTGTCGGTTTAAATTTTTGGACAACCTGAATATTGTTTGGAAACATTCTTATTGTGTGCAACATTTTAATAATTTCAATATTTTCCTATCCATTTAATGTTCACTCCATTTAAATAATATCATTCCCATTACTTGGCACTACGCACATAATAAAATGTTTAAAAAACTTCAAATCCTCACTGTCGTGTGGTCCAGATGGCATACCAAGTTGTCTTTTGAAAAATTGTGCACCAGCTATTGAACCTAAAATTTGGAAAGAATCCTTTCTCATTCCTTTATTCAAATCTGGCAATAAGTCAAATATAATAAATTATAGAGGCATAGCTAAAATGAACGCAATTCCAAAACTATTTGAAAAATGTATTACTGACTTTCTCGTTCATTAAGTATTTCCCTTACTTGCGAACCGTTAACGCGGTTTTCGTAACTGATCTTCAGCAATGACTAACATTCTACAACTAACTTCTTTGGTTAATGAAGGATTTACTATTGGTAAACAAACTGATGTCACTTATACTGACTTCAGTAAAGCCTTTGAAAAATTTATTCACAAACTTCTGCTTAAAAATTGGATAAAATGGGTTCCGATAATACTTATTTTGGCGAAATCCGGTGTTCCACAGGGAAGTCACCTGGGCCCAATTCTTTTTCTACTGTTCATCAACGATTAGCCTGAAGCAATAAATTATTCTAATAAACTGATGTTTGCAGGCGTTGTTTAAATATTTTTAAACCTTAAGCATTTACCAGATCAAAGCTAATTATCTCCAAAAGGACTTGGATAATTTTTATAATTGGTGTTACAATAATGAATGGAACTTAACCTCAAAAAAATGCAAGCACATGACTTTTTCGAGAAGGCGTGATGCTCTTGGTCACTATTATATCAGTGGTCATAAGCTGGAGTCAGTAAAGCCTATAGTGCACGGAATGTAAAACGCCGACGACACTACCAAGCCACAATAGCAACTTCGTGTTGTGTGATGACGAGAAAATCACATCAGAACCTCATGCGCATGTAGCTTTTTACATTCCGTGTACTATAGGTCTAAACGTTAATATGGATCTTGGTGTTTTGCTGGATGGAAAATTAAACTTTATGCTACATATTACGATGGCTGTTAATAAAGACCGAGGAATCTTGGCTTTCATCAAGCTTTGGGCAATGGAATTTAAGGGTCCCTTTATCACCAAAATATTATTCATGTCACTTGTAAGACCGATTTAAGAGTATGGCTCAATTGTATGGGACCCCTACTGTAACGTTCACATTAATTTTATTGGATCTGTTCAGAAACACTTTTTACTTTTTTGTTTAAGAGTTGTTTATCGAGGATATTCTACGCTTTCATTCATCACGACTAGCTTTGATTCGACTGCCAACCTTTATTAAATTTAAAATATTTTTGTGCATACAGACACAAAAGTTTAAAATTTTAATTTATTCATGTTGTAAAATTTCTTTCTTCATAAAAATAATTTAATGAAAATTAAATTTAATGAACTTTAGCCTGCTTAAAATTTGGATTGAAACCCATAAACGGTTCAATAAAATAACCACAATACTAATTAGAACTTTTTAATGTTATTCAAATTACTTAATTTTAGTTTTTTGTGTTAAATTGATACCCATAAATTTTTCCTCCAAAAATCCACAAATTTTAAATTCTTATTTTTCCGAGTTATTTATTTATTAAATCAACACGACTAAAGTTTATTTTTTGCATCAATAATTATCCTTAAACTTCGTACAAGTCTAGCCAGGCATTAACAACAATGTTGCAAATTAAATGAATCCACTCTACACGTTAAACAACAACAGAATATTGTTGATGCCTTCATCAATTTTTTTTTTAGAATTCGCAAAACTACTTAACAAAAAAGAGGGAAAATATTGCACATTCACATTTTTAAAATTTTAAAGTATGAAACAAATTCCAGCGTTTTGTCCTACAGGATCCAGTAAAATAAAAATTAAAAGAAATAATTTGAAAATGAAAAAAATTGTTCAAGTTGAGCTGACAGTAAATCAACCTACCTACGAGCATAAATGTTACAAGTGTAGCTACATCATGCTTTCTAATATCTTAAGGTATTTCAGTGTAAAGCACATGCGAAAAAGAATACAATGATTTTGAAATTATTATTAGGGATCTTCCATTTTACAGTCATTGGTTCAAACATCTTCATCTGAGAATTGCAAAATTGATATTTATATAAAAAAAATATTTGACATGGCTCTTTGGGGTCTTTCGGTCTAATAAGCTTTTGAGTTCTAATGATTCCAAGGAGTTCAAAGTTAACCACAGTACTTAACTGATGGTGGCTTGGGAGTCAGCAACCCCGCCCAAGCACAAAAAATTTAATGTTGAAAATCGCTACAACTCTGGTGAATATCGCTTATAAGTACAAACTTTGCATTCAATATTTAACACGATAAATACACATCAGTGTTGCGTGTCAAACGTAGATATTAGAGTTGTCAATTATTTGCATTTCAACTTTTTCCAAATAATTCAAATAATTGTTTTTGTTCGCTCGATCAGATGATTAAATCTATAAAATTATTCGATTAATCGATGAGAATAACGAATAAAAAAATAATTTTTACGAAAAATTACGTATTTGAAATTTTTCCATGTTTTTATATTTTAATTTGTGTTTTTCAAGATTTTGGAGATATTAGAACAATTTAAAAGGAATAACTAAAATGCAAGCAATTGAAAAACAAGTCAGTATACATACTTTGTAATCAATTTTAATAAAAGTTTCACACAAAATAGGTATTTTCTCAAAAAATTTTAAATTCGACAATTTACATACATTAAGGGCCGTATTTATAGCCAAAATTTAGCCACTGCTTATACATCACACGCAACGATCTGCTAACTAGCAGACCGTTTTAGTTTAGCAGAAAGTTAGCAAAGAATTTTTAAGGCCTTTTCACACTTGTCAACATTTAACATTTAACATTAATTTGCAAAGATGTTGAAATTTCCAAATAAGAAATACATAGGGCTAAAAATCAAAGTTTTTCAACATCTTTACAGAATGTTACTATCTCATTTTGTTCCCTTTTACATTTTTCGATTTTTTAATGTCATTACTAGAAAAATGGCAATAAATTCTGTTATTATTGTGGCATCACTGACAAAATGGAAGTTGCTTTGAAAGCAGCGTTACCATTTCTCAAGTTTTTCCATTTTTGCAAGCCTTATATTGCTTAGTTTTGCTAAAATTATTAAACAAAATGGAAAAGAAATAAATTTTGGTGTTATCTTTAAAAATGTTGGCACTTTTGTAGAAAAAAAGTATTTAAAAAACATAAAAGTTTTTTTCAGAACTGGTGACATTTTTTATTGATAGTAGATGTTAGATGTTTCAAGTGTGAACGCGTATTTAACATTTTCAACATATTCCATGCATTCCTCCGAGTGTACAAAGGGTATTAGCTGTCAAAAATATTTTTAAATATCAACTCTGGAAAGTGTTAGTATAGGCAACTATTTGTTTGAAAATCAGCTCTGAAGTATTTCTTGATATTTCTGTTAAAATTTGTTTCCTCAAATTGTAAAATGTTTTAAAACCAAAATATGGAAAAGGAAGATAAAAAATTGTTAAAAGATCTCCAAATTGGGATCAGGATGAAAAAGTAAGTACATATAATATTTAAACAAAATTTATGGCTTAAAATATACATATGTATGTATGTATTTGTTTTCAGGACTTACTATCAATCTTAGTTTTCGATAAATTAGACATTATCAAAAATGCCAAAATTGACACAAATACTAATAGGAAGAAAAAAGAAGCTTGGAATACAGTACTCGAATTATTTAACAAAGTATCCAAAACTAAAAGATGTTTGGAACAAATTCAAAATCAGTGGCAAAAACCAAGTCTGCTGCCAAATCCAAAAATTCAGCTTATAAACAGCAAATGAAGCAGACTGGTGGGGGTACACCTCCATAACCACATAATAACATCGAGGAAGAGTTGGTTACCAGATTGCCTACCCATTTTGAATTAGATATCAACATCTTTGATAGCAATTCTATTGAAATAGAATCTTCCACACTAAAAACCTTAGACAAATCAACAATAGAAAACCGAGCAACCAGTGTGCCCATTGAAGTTTTGGATAATGAAGATGATTTTCAGGAAAATGCCAAAGATATATCGTATGAACCTCAAAAATCAAAAATACTTAAAAGAAAAAACAATGAGAAGTGTGATGAAAATTCAAAAAGAATCGAATTATTGGATTTGAGTATTAAGCAAAAGGATTTGGAAATAAAATACGCAAAAGTTGAATATGAAAAAAATTGGTGTCTTTGAAGAAAAAAAAAAAAAGTTTTAGACCTTTTCTATTGACAAATAATTGTGCATCATCGCCTCCTACTGCTTGAATGCTGACATGGGTGCCATCGTTTTTGCTCCTATTACGTTTTTTAAGCCAGCTATTTTTTGGAATTCTTCCATGACTAAAATTTGATCCGTAGCAGCTTTAGCCATTTTAATCGTTTCTTTATCCCTTTCCTTTTAGGTCTTCCTTTACCATATTAATTAACTTTTTTGCGTTTGCTTTTGTAAATCGGTATTTTTTAAGAAACTCACAGTCGGTATATTCCAAAAATGGATTCTTTCTCTTTTTATAAATTTTTTTGATCGACGTCGAGCGCCACCTCTCAAAAACTCTAAATGGTCCAAAAGGTCAAGAGTTTCCATAATTTTTATATATGTAATAAAAATTTTTTTGCACACAGAACTTTTTTTTTACAAATTTCACGTTTGTTTATAAAACCACATACATATACAAATTTTAAAAAAGTTTTTAAATTTGTATTAATTTGCGCACATTTTTTGATTTTTCTTTTTTGCTTACAAAAATTATTTGACATTAAACAGCTGTTTTTTACAAGTTGGCAAACGTTTGGCAGCTCGTTAACAAGAGTTTAGCAAATCGTTGGCCAGAGTTTGGTGAGTGTATTATAAATAAACTGGGTTCTTACTTTATGGCAACTTTTCGTTATAAATACGGCCGTAAATGTATTTAAAACAAAACAATTAAAAATAACATTTTTGACAAATTGGATGTAATGTATAGAGTTTACCTGGTTGAATTCGCCTTGAATGAATACAAACTAATTTGTGTAGTTTTTTTATGTTTGTTAAGTTTTATTTTTTTCTTTCTAAAAACTCTGAACTTTAAAGACTGTTCTATTGTTATACAGTAGAATCGCAAAAAAATAAATCAATATGTTCCAAGGGTTGGAAACTTTTTTGAACTGTTAAATTTTCTAAGCGGAAGTTAATTGTAAAAAAATGCAATAATAAGCAAAGATTTTTCCGAAATAACACAGTAAATTTATATAAATTACTTATTTTTAATAAATTAACTTAGATTTAATTTTAACCGGCTGGTTTAAAGTGCACAACTCCTCTCGAACTACAATTTACTATTCTACTGTATTTTTCAAATAAAAATATTATACAAAATTAATTTAATAAATATTTTAAACAAAAAAAACCCTAAAATTGCTGCGATTTTTTCACCATTTTGTTGCGTTTTGAAAATGCAAAGTTGACATCGCTGATTTGTTTATTAAAGACAACTGTCAAAACGAAGCAAGTAGATAAGTCGTGTAAGCACCGTGATTAATTAACATGATTCAGAGAGCGAAGCAGGTTATTCAAATCGTCGTGGAAACATGGCATAAGGTGACCCTAAATGTATGAAAAATGGAAAACTTATGTTTATCAAAAACTAAACCTCCCGAAAAATTGTTCACGTTTTAGAGCTGTGCTAGCCAAAGATCTTTATTAGGCTTTTCACATGTACACAATTGGCTTTTTGCAAACACAAAACCCCTTTTTCTGGTGGGAAAAAACTTGGTTCTACGATCCGATTCACATCCAAAGCTTTTGTACTCCCATACATTGAAGTGATTTGTTAATCACTTCAAATTGACATGTTTACAACTAAACCACTTCATTAATCACATAGAATACACTGAACATACCTCAAACTGAGTGTAACGTAGAATCGGCCAACATGAACTGAGCAGCCGGCCACGATTTCTGCTTAATGTTTTTAAATTTTTCTTAAATAATTCATAATTTTTCACAATTTCATCATTAATATGTTTAAAATAATCTTCTGATAACTTTATAAAAGTATTTTTTATCAATTTTTAATACTATAAGGAAATATAAATTTGTTTGTTTTGTTTTTTTCTTAATCATCTGTCATCTTAATCATCTCAAATGTAATGTGAACGGCTTTAATTAACTTAATCAACATTTTGCTTAAACGCGTTTAGAAACTCAAGTGTGAACATTGTATAAGTTTGTTGTTGAAAAATATTAGGGACATAAAAAATGGAAATTGCTAATATGTACATATTACCTTCCTAGGGAAGACTCCTAAGTAGTTACGACCTTTTTGTAACCATTTTCCTTCATTTCGTTCTCAAGAACTTTATACTTCGTGCGCCACGCCAGTTTTTCAACAATCAAGCACAACATTTTTGCCGATTTTTTTTATCCTAACCTCAAATAAAAGTACCCTTTGTTTTTGAAGAATCTTTTATAAAAAATAAGTGCGACCCTAATACGTAAATGTTGCATTTTAACAAAACATCTTAAGTCAAATTTAAAAATTTGAAAAAAGTTGTTAATCATACGAATTTTCGTCCAAAAAACATTTTTGTTTACGTTTTTAAAATTTTGTTTTATAAAAGAAATTTTTCTTTACAGCCTGTTCGTAGATTTCACACGTTAACGTTTGCAAAGAAAATTACATTTAAAACGAAAAAAAAAAAATTTCGAATTTTGTTTATGTTTTAAATACAATTTTCTATGCGAACGCTAACGTTCGAAATCAACGAACAGGCTGTTAATTTGGTTTATTTTATTTTTTAATAAAAATGATTTTTTCCCCCAAGTTTTTTTTAAAAACTTTTTTGCTACCTTATCTCGACTTAAGGTGTTTTGTCAAAATGCCACAGATATGTATGTACGTTCTACAAACAGGATATTTATACTTGTACGTGCATCAACGTGAATATGAGAAAATGTATAAAGTTTACACTGTGAATTTCTATAAAAAAAATCTCTACTTAATAAAAATTTCGCCTGACTGCGTAGTTTGAGAAGTAAATATCAATTCATATGAAACAACTTCTCATGCTAAATTATTGTATACACATCACTCATACTTTTATGGTAGCTATACATATGTAAATGTGTATGTAATTGCACTTTAAGTTTAATAGGTGTATTCATAACCAAGTTTCAAATCGCAATTCGATGCATACTGTGAATGAAAATACTGTGAAATTTATTTTTTATTAATATTATTTTATAAAATTAGGCAAAAAGCCCAATTCCGAAATATTTTTAATGAAGGTGGAGCATATTAACGAATAAAACATTTTTACTTGTTTAAATTTAAATTGGTAATTTTTTGAAAATTGGCGAGTTTCTAAAAATCTCAGCACCGCCATCAAATTTCCTTTGCATAGATCAACTTGAAATTTTGTTTAAGTCCCTTTATATATAAAATTTCCGATTGATATATGATTAATCAGCCTAGTTTATTAAAAAAAAACAAGTAGGGAGGTTAAGTCGGTCAAGCCAGAACATCACAGTATATTCAGACAATTTTTCGAGAATGTACTATATCTGTTACCCATGGGCAATCATGGACCCTGCAAAACAAAATTATGTTATGAGTTCAAAGATTATAAGGGAGTTCTTTGTGCAGAATAACTTTTATCTAATTATCAACATATCTATGAGATTTGTTCGATCTTAAGCGATTTTAGAGAGGAGTTTATATAAAATCTAGGGCCTACCAGAATAATACTTTTAAATGTTATAGTAGCAATCTTCAACCTGTTTAGCCATTAAAAAATGAGTTTAGCCATTTTTCAACTTGTTTAGCCATACAATTTTTTTGCCTGTTTTCTTTTAAAGTAATAATTTTTATTTAATTATAAAAATTTATAATAGTAAAATAAACATTTTTAACAATTAAAACGCCTTTAATTTAAATCACAACTTTTACAAATGTTGGAAATCGGGTCAAACAATGATGATGAAACATCTTTCAAAATAAAAGAACTGTATTCCAATATTTAATTTATAAAATGTACCTTAGACTCAGAATTACTTTCTGAGTCGAATTAACGATGTTTGTCCAGCTAGCTGTCCATGTTAACCTTGTGCGCAAAGTACAGGTTGCAAATTTTCAGATAATTTAATAAAATTTGGTGCATAGATTCTAATGTGATGTGCGGTATCATATAGTTGGGGTTGATCGACTATACTTTCTTACTTGTTTTTTATTGTCGATCTGGACTCAAAAGGTTGGGTAAATGTTGTCGTTATTATGATTCACCTTCAAATTAGTAAAAACTAATAGGTTCGAATTTATCGATGATTCAATTTTTTAAATATCAATCAAAATATTAATGTACGTTTATTCTTATTTAAGAAACTTATATTAACTTACAATTTCATCGTAAATGAATTATTTCTATGTTGTTATTTAATTTTAATGTGTTTTTATTTAAAAAAGCTTTTAGCCATTTTTTAGCAATTTTTCCCCGTAAATTTCGCCATTTTTAATCACCAAGTTTTGGCAACACTGGTAATGGCTCAGACTCGTTTTTCATCGGCCAGAAGTCTGTAGCTTTTGAACCGATAGATATATATTTTTTTTTTTGATGCAGAAATGTTTTCTTTAGTATAGTCGGTCAATCCCGAACATTTGTTAACCTACACCACTCTATACAGAAAGAAAAACAATCGGGATAAATCAAGTTTTTTATAATTACTTTAAGTACGAGTCGTACTTGATTCAATTGTACCCCATTTGGGACCCATGGCCAATCATGGACCCAGCAAGACAAAATTACGTTATGAGATTAAGATTCGTTAAAAAGTTTCGTGTGTCGAATTTTATTTATATGTCAACATCTTTATGAGATTTTTCCGTCTTCAAGCCATATTGTAGAAAGGGTTTATTTGGGACTTGCGGTCAATTTTGGACCTACCTATACAAAATTACGCAATGATAAAGTAAAGAATTCCAAAAGATCATTGGCAATGCAACCGAACAACATCATGTATTCCTAAACGAAACCATTTACACATTCACAACGCCATACGTCCCTAACATAATAACGGTTATCGGTGCGCAAAAAAAAGGCAAACAGTGCATCAATAATTTTGTTGTCATTTTTTTTTACAAAGTAAACTAAACAGCACGTTACTTTGTATCGAAATATTATCAAAACCGCACTACTGCAATGTCTTCTGATGTTTTGGAACTCACCCACAGTTGACGTGAGGAAATTTTATATCAATTTTGTGTCGAATATGTAGCCTTGTCACAGAGTTTAATTCTGTTCGGAATCGAAGAAAACGTATTTGTTTATTGATAACAATTGTATTTTGTTAGTTATTTAGCCTTTCAGATACATAAAACTCCTATTTAGTTTATGAAAACGAAAATGGTTTCATTCAGAATAATTTTTTAGTCATTTTCTGAAGCACCAAAGACGGAATGAATTCCGTTTTCGAACGGAATTTTACTCAGTGACATGGCTGATAGACTGATTAAACAAAAAATTATTAATACAATTTATGTTGCAATTAAATATTTTTGAACAAAATTGTATCTAAATGTGAGTTAATGGCTATTCCGGAAAGAAGTTTGTATTGCAGCCATGTGAAATTTTGGATTGATACTTACCGTTTTCAAAAGGATTTAACGTCGGAACAATTACAACTTAACTTATATTTTCAGTTATTTTTCTTTTTTTAGCTAATAAGACCTAATGAAGTTTATGTAAATAAAAACAAATTTATTACATTTCACCCGACGTCCCGTTACTTTTTTGGCGACATTTTCAAATGTCGTCTATTTAAATAAAAATACTAAAAGGACGATATTAATACAAAGTATTATTCACAAAAAGCAAACACAACTTTCAAATATTATATATTTTACATTAAAAACATCAGATTTTTAATAAAATTACATTTTATTTAAAATTGCTACCTGTTCTATGATCACAAGGTTATATGAACAGACAACCAACCAAGTGGACGGACGGAACCTGAAAGTGATTCTGAGCCGATCAGTATGCTTAAAATTGAGCTAAGAAGCAATATTTGTATGTGCTATTGTGGTGGGGGTATAACGAATAAAATTTTATCAAAAATCTCGAGCACTTTTGTGAGCCACCCTAAGATACACATAAACAAAAGTATGTAAATACACTTACGCATATGATATACATGTGTATGTATATGTTTCACTGTTTTTATGTGTATCATCTTTGTTTATGACTTGAAATTTCATTGAACTTTTACATGGATCCAACTCCAAAAAAAAATATAAAATTACAAACATACGAGTGTTCATTCACAATGTCCTTATTTCACTTTATTATAAGTTAAATGCTGATTTTTTCTATAAAAAAAAACTTGAAATACGGATATACATACAAATTATTACACATACATATTTACATAAAAAAAACCTTAAAGTAAACAAGCACATACGCACATGTTTTTTCTATATACCGCTATAAAGAGCATAATTGTTGCTCTTCTTGCCTTTTTTACCTGAATAAATAAACTGTATACAAAAATATAAAAGTGTAAAAAAATAAGTAACTTGATTATTTAAATATGATTCTTTCTATTTTACATGTTCTTTTACATTAAAATTAAATATTGACTTAATTATCTCTGAAAAAGAGCCAAAAAAAAGAAACATCTCCTGCTACCAGCAATGAAATTAATACATCTTCTGTTAAAATAAAAAGAGACTCATTAAAATTTTCCTTTATAAATTTTTTTTTACACAAATGTTTCTTAATATTTAATAGCGATTTCTGTATACGAACTTTTTTTAAAGCAGACACATCTTTGAGTCTGCTTTATAATTAAATTTTTTTTTTAGCTTATAGATGTTCAATAGAAGTCTAGATGACAAAAATTCTTTGTTTTTCAATGATGTTAATTATTGCACCCTGTACTGATAAATTATTTGCAAGATTGCATATGAGTGCGGCTCGAGTTATGCTTCACTTACTTTTGATGAGTATTACACATTTGTTGCAACGTTATGGTGTAACAATCATATTTACAATTTATATGAAAAGCAAGTATGAAAGTATAGTCGGGCAAACACCACAATATTTAACACCAAATTATCGAGAGTGTACTTTACTTGGAAACATAAGCGAGGCAAAAATGTTGAAAAATGGTACATTTTATTTTCTTTAAATCCAATTTTAAATTTAGGCAGCCCGAAGGACCACTGATACAAGCCAAATATAAACAGTTTCATTTTAAGGCTTTGTTCCTGCTTAAAATATTGTATAAGAAGATTTTTTTGACCAGTTTGTTTCTTAATCTGTTTCTAGTTTAAGAAAAATTGGAGTTTTAAAATGGTTTATTTTCAGCTGTTTTAAACAAACTTTTATCTTGGGATCAAATATATAATTTTTTAGGTTCAACTAAGTATATAAATTTAGTTTTTACATATGGGTTGTTCACGAAAGGCTGGTTATCAACGCCTAATATGCATTAGTATATGATATGATATGACATAATGGAGGCCAGTAGTTGTGATATGCACGTACTTTGTTAATAAGGGTATTCACGTCACAAGTTGCACCCTTGTGAAAAAGCAAAAATGCAAAAATGCAAAAATATATCAACAACCACACAGATAATAATAATTTTCTTTGTGGTTGTTGTTATGTGCTTGCACTTTTGCTTTTTTGCAAGGATGCAACTTGTGACGTGAATACCCTTAATATATTTTTATTATTAATAAAGAGTTAGGGCTCTTTAAAAAAAATAAAATATACTAAAATGTTTTGGGGCTTTTTTAAATGCCAAAATTTTTGTTAATTTCAGTTGGAGCGCATAAGTTTTTTTTACCAGTAGTGTATCGGCTAACGAAATATGCAAAAAACTCCATTTAAAAAACACCGATTAGGGCCTTTCTATATTAAGGTATGTAAATCTAATACTAGTTTAATATAACAAATATTTATAGATGCCATAAAACTGAACATTTTGGAGTATATCGGTAATTCTATTCTAAGCGCTGTGGCATATAAACGGACTATACGCTGATAGAAAAGGCGTCATAACGCTGATGAATTTTGACATCAGTACTATCGCAAGTGTCTTCGTTTTTGACTCCATGACACTTTTCTTCATTTTGATGTCAGCCCTAATATAACTTAGCTAAATTTTCATCAGGGTCAAAAACTGAAAGAATGTCATCACAGAAATGACGAATCGGAGTCAGTTTTATAAAAAATTTTACCAATTCGCTAGCTTAGTAACATCGAAGAAAGGACTCAGTTTGTCATTAAATTGAGTCCTTGGAATTGACTTAAGGCAAAGTGAGAGAATATTATTGTGTACTTGCCCGTTAAACATGTTTATATCACTTTTGTTGTATTTCGCACTTTATTCACAGAAGAACTCTCAGCTATAAAACACCAGCAGCATGCCCGATGTTGTTTTCGTAATCATTTTACTTTGAAAATTTGATGTTTTAAACTAAATTATTAAAACAAATAGATTATGGGAATTTTTGCTTCTTCTTTTATAATTTAAACATGGAAATAATGTGTATTTTTCTTCTTGTAGTGCTGTTATTGTTTCTACATAAAACAAGCAAAACGGCTTTACTTTCTTTTGTAGTGTTGTTGGTGTTTCTACAAAAACTTTTACAAACACGTGTGTATGCTTTATATTTTGATTTACTCTTTTCGTTCTCATTCTTTTTGGAGTTGATGCAAAATGTGATGATAAGATGTTACCAATATGAATGTTCTATGTTGTAGAATGTTTTGTTTTGCTTTGACTACGACTGCAAATCAATGAGGCATCGCATTGTGTCTAAAACTCTAAATAATGAATAAAACCATAACTCATTTTACAAGCATTTAAGCATATTTTACTCGTTAATAATAAACAAAATGTCCAATAGAATTGATGGGACTGTAGCCATGGCGTAGATGGCGCATAAAATATGATAAAATTTTATGAACACGTTCGTCATTCGATTAATGTCTTTTTTGTCTTAATGATGGCATTTGTTATAAAATAACATTGATGTCACAATTTTGATGCAATGGCATCATTAATTTGAAGATGCATTTTTCTATGAGCGTACTGTATTATCTATTTTATGGTACAAATCATTCACTAATAACTAGGAAGATCGATCGAATAGTATTCGAGTTTTGTCCAAGTCGAATATTTAAAAATGTCAATTTTTCGAATATCGGGTAAACCGGTTATGTTAGTAAAATAAACCGGTTATTTTAGTAATGTGTAATTTATATATGTACTTTTTTCTGACTTTTTTTTATTAATGTTCCCGTAATTTAAGTATTTTTCTAATGGAATATTTGGCAAACTTAAGCTTTTTATAAAAAATGTCAAAACAAAATGAAGCAAAAGTCAAAAAACATTATGAGCAATGTAAATATAAATCGCTTCTATAAGCGTGTGTTCTTATAACAAAAAACAATTTAGAATACTACAAAAAAATTGTTCAGATTAAAAAGTAATTAGCAATTTGACAGTATTCTAAGAACTATACATATCTTTATAAAGATGTCATCTCTGGTGATAATATCGATCTGATTTAAAAGACAGACAATGGTGCTTAAACGGCCCTAAAATGATAAGTTGCAAAGGTTCTTCAACCTCACAACGTCTTATTAATCACTTTTAAAACTTGACTCTGTTCCAAGTAGTTTTTAATAGACTGCAAAACATACTTTACTAAAATATGCTTCCAATAATGAATGAAAAACTCTTAAGTAGTTCTAGCATATCTTCATGCTTAAAACTACAACGAATCAACGATATGGAAAAATTCTTCAGTTTAATTTATTAAATTACCAAGAACTTAAAGCAAACTATCTCAAGGAATGGTTCAAATTATGATCGACGAATTGATAGATTTTTCCTAAAAAAAGCATGTTCATAATACTATTGTTTCTATAATGCTGAAACAAAATAATTTGAAATAATTAATCCTGGATAAGAGGTTTTGTTTACTGATTCATATATTTAGACATGCTTAGCCACCAACAAATTAAAACTCATATAAAATAAATTTATTCAAACCTATTAAATATTTGACGTCCAAACGTTTGGCTAAAGCAAACATTATTTAACGGTTTTTTAACTACATTATACATAAATACAATTATCATCTTAGACATAAAGTTTAGCAAATAAATAGAAATTGTATAAAATAAAGCTTAAGTTTATTCAGTTTACTGGTCAAGCTTTTTTAGATTTTATCGTCAAATATTTGTTAGGTCTGATCATACCTTAAGTCAAATCTATGTATTTTGTTGGTTCTTTACCTTCGTGAATTGTTTTGGTTTTATTCTAATTAACTTTTTATTACAAAAACTTATTTGATTTATGTAGTTTAATGTATTCGAATTAAAACCGGTTAACCGGTTATTTTTAAAATGCTTAATCGAAAACCGGTTTTTTTAAATAGCAACTATTCGGAGTATTCGAAAACTGGTTATTGAAAAAAGTCGAGTAATCGATCTCCCTACTAATAACACTGTGCAGCAACAATAGTTGCAATGCGAAATGAAACAAGAGTACTGCAGCCGTATTCCGTAATTCGCTAAAGCTAAATCTCTATCGCTAAAAATCTACAAAGTTGATTTAGCAATTTTTGGCTACGAATGCAATTCTATAATGAGAATTTTTTTTTTTTTTTAATTCCCTAAGCTAATCCCGCGAAACCCTACGCTTGTCTGCAGGAACCAGAGTCTCTGGCGGAAATCGAACCCGCAACCCCGGCGCTGCTAGACTAGCTCACTACCAGCAAGCCTACCGGGGCACTTAAATTTGGCTGTGCCATAAAAATTTTATTCGCCTTAATTTAAGCTTTTAATGTCATCGCTTAAATTTTTGTAAATTAAATTTTGTATTCTCTAAGGCATTTTAGCGATCGAAATTTAGCTTTAGCTAAGCGAATTTACAGAATACAGCTGCTGGTTGAGCAAATCTGTCAAAGGGTTTTGAAAAGTTAGCTCGGGCTTTCGAAATTTTTTTGAAAAGGCGTTTAAAATAAATAATAAAAAAAATACTAAATGTACTTCTGAGATAAAACCATATTTCAAATGTCGTCTTTAAAATTGTATGACGATTCTTTTCTTAAAATATATTTACCCTCTAACTCTTTTTTTAAGAGGTATTTTTTGTTCTTTTTCAACTTTCACACAAAAGTACACTAAAGCGGCACTTTGAGGGTTAAAATATTCTGCGAATATTATTTGCTTCAAATTCACTAGAGAGCTTCGAGGGCCAAAAGTACCTGCAATTTATGTAAAATGCTTAATAAAGGAAAAACTAACATATATTTTTATTATTCACAAAAGCAGTGGTATTTAAGTCAAAACAGTGTAAAGTATTTCTGAGCTAAATGGTATACATATTGGGATTTATATAAAAAAATCTAATGTTGTTTGTTTTTAGAAAAATTAACCGTATATTTAAATTGTTTGTGGTCTTTTTGTCTTGTTTTAAAATAAATATGTTCATACTTAGCATTTAATAATACTTATGCCTAGTGTGTTCTCATAATATTTTGCAAAACAAGCTGCACTAATTTTTTTCGTAAAATGAGCTTCGAGCTCTTTTAGATGATGTTGGGAGCAGTGTTACCGTTATGCGACTAAAGTCGCATTTTTGCCCCTTTTTGACTGCCGTGCCACTTTTTTGACCCCTTCGTTTTAAATCCCCTTTTGTATCATTTTGTAGTTTTTTGTGCCCCTTTTGCCCCTTTTTGAACCAAATTTTTTTTATACTGTCAATCAATGAATCCGAGCTCAATTTGAAGAGAAAATAGCATCTAATTTGGAAAAAATTAAAATAATTCAGGAAGGGCTATCTATTAACAATAAAATTTACCTCAAATTTCTGTATTAAATATTATGAATAAATTAAACCTTAATTTTTAAAACGAATCATCACAAATTATATATTTAGTTTCATCCACGAAAGATATTGTATTAGACATTTTTAAAAATTTTTTAAAAAAAGAGTATGTTATGCAAACAAATATAGAACAAACTGATTTTGTTGATGTCCTGCATATAAAAGAAACTCTTAATATATATATCGGCCACGAAGCCGAGCTAGAAATATGTACTAACAACATCTTAAGTAGTGATATTGTAGAAATTAAAAACAACATTTTACTTTTTTACCAAAAGCTGTGCAAAGAAATTTTATCAAGAATTAATATTAGCGATAAGAGGCTGAGTTCATTAAAGGTTTTAGATCCAGTATTTATTAAGTCAGCTGAAGACATTAATTACTTTGTGCCGGTTCACACACGTCAAGTTTGACTCGTCAAGTCTTGAGCTTTTAGGAGAGAAGGGAAAAGAGAAGGCCATTTCTTTTCCCGTCTCTCCTAAAAACTCAAGACTTGACGAGTCAAACTTGACGTGTGTGAACCGGCACTTTGAAATTGTTACCGTTTTTATTGATATAATTACTAACCCAGATGATTTTGTAAAAGAGTTCAAACTTTTAGAAACCAGATCAAACGATAAAAGCTATGAAGCAATTTTTAAAATATCAAAGCCTGAAACATTTTGGTACGAAATTGGCAATTTAAAAAACTGTTTGGGTGACAATTTATATCCAAACTTGTATAAATTTGCTTCGTATGTTTTTACTTTACCACATAGTAGTGCATCCGCTGAGCGGATTTTTTCTAAGTTAGCATATTTAAAAACGTATTTTTTTATAAACATGGAGTTTATTTTTTGTTATGTTTAGTTTTCGATGAAAATAATTTAATAAATACATACGTTTTTTTTTAAATTTTCCTGTTTTTAAAGTTGCTCCTTTTTTTCTCAGAATTCCCCTTTTTGTGACACTTTTTTTTTGAAAATCCCCTTTTTGTGCCCCTTTTTGAAAATTTTGAACGGTAACACTGGTTGGGAGATGGCAATTTTGCAATCATTGCTATCAGCTTGTGATATATTCATTGATATAATCATTAATTATAAACATTACTTTAATCATTACTTAAGCATTTAACTTATATTGCATGATCTAGTGGTTTTTAAAGACCCCTAGTGAAATTTGTTACAGATAATATTCGTGTTAAAATGTAACCCTTAAACGGCACCTTATTAGTATACTTTTGTGTGAGAGTTGGAAAAAGGACAAAAATTGCCCCTTTAAATGAGAGTTTGAGGGTTAATATATTCTAAGAAATGAATCGCCATACAATTCTTCTGAACACACCTTTGGCAGATTTGCTCTATCAGCAGTCTTGTTTCATTTCGCGTTGCAAATATTGACGCTGACGGCGATGACTCGAATTTTGTTGCACTGTGTAATTTTTGCTTTGTTTTAAACCTAACAAAATATACATCATGGCGACACCTTTTTTTAATTTTTTTCGAATTTAAGCAACTCGGAACAACAAAATTTTTAAGACTTTATAAAAATTATTTTTAATAAAATAAAAAATAAATCTGACAACCCTGACACAGCATCTGACATTGCCCATGTGTCCCATTGCCTTTGAGCCAGGTTTGTTTGTTATAATAATTATTATTTTTTTTGTTGTTGTTGTTTGTTTTAAGCTTGTATGATTTAAGATACAAAAAAGCTTTTTGTTTTGTTGTTTTGTTGTTTTGTTAATAAATACTAAAGTATACATTTGGCTGAAGCTTTTCATGGTGCGATAAATATTTGAACGCATTGTGAAGCTTTTATATTTTTATTTTTGGTTTTTTCATAAAAACAATGTTGATTGTTTAAAAATCATAAGCACCTTAAAGTATGTTTTCAAAAATTAGAAGCGTTGTCTTAATATGTATCTTTTAGATGCAAGCATACCCTAAAAAATTTAACATTTTGGTGGGATTTTTCAAAAAATATAAACGGTATTAAAAATATTAAATTAAATTCCTTTTTAACAGCTTGTACCAAAAATTTTCTTAGGCTTAGATATTACAAATAAGTAGGTATTATCTCGGGTGGGTGCGTAGTAGAAAAAGGTTCATATCACCAAGGCTAATATTAATTGTTTAACTCGTTTCATATTCTTTGAATATTTGTTTTCTATATAAAAATAATACCCCAGCAAAGAGTAATATTCCTTTTTTTTAAATTTATTTTGAGAATAAAAACCATAAAAACTTTCTATATTTTCAAATATAGAGGTGAATTGTTTTCGTTTGTTCATACACATACGATTTCCCAATTTAGTTTTTATTAAATTTAACCCCTTTAAATAATTTCACACAATTAAATTGAATATACAATTCGGTCCCATAATAATTGTTTCATCATAAAATCATAAATTGTTTTATATACGAGTAGTAGGTACCATCATCGTAATTAAATTAGAAGCCAAAAAAAAGGTTTCTTTTCTTAAAATATAATTACTTAATTCTTTTTGTATTTATGATGTTACTGGTGTTGTTGCAGTCGTATGTTAATTAATTTAATACAATCACCCATTCATAAATTTATTTATCCACAAACCAATCTTCCATCTATACAGTCAGTCATCCATCCATCCATCCATTCGTGTAGACAAAACATTTGTCACACGAAACTTTTTTTGTAATTAATCTTTTAGCATTCAATTGCCAATTCATTTATGTTTCATTCACTGCATTACTGTCATTAAAAATTAACAAATGATGGTAATAACAACAACAAAAATGACAGGAACAACAACATTATCGCCCTCATCCGACATTCTCACACCAACGAATGATCATTTGCACTCTTATTTGTCAGACATTATTTACAGACTCTAGTATTAAAGTAATTGTTTTTTCTGTTTTCTTCATCTCTTGAGCATAATTATAACGGCACAATTAGTGGGCTGTGTTTTTGTTGCACCCCTCCTAAGTCAGTATGCATATATTGTTGTTGGACAAAATCGTTCATTTTGTGGAAACGTTCCAACCGATCCGAAAGATTAAAATAACTAGGTCGTTCTTTTCGTTCATCGTTTCTGTTTTCTACTTTAAAGTTTAAACCATGAATGAACGAGCAACGAGAAAACTTCCTTGTCGTTCAAAAAAAAACGTCAACAATCAAACATTTGTTATACATTGTTTGTTTGTATTTTTATGTTGTTCTAAATGTTTGTAAAAAATAATAACTTTTTCAATAAATTGCAAATATGTTTTAAGAATTTTGTAAATTTGTACCTGTTTCATTCAACGCGTAGCTGCATGCCGTTGTTTATGGTGGACATGTGATATATGGCTAAAATATATTCAATAACGAAACTTGTTTATATGTCACGATATCGTCGGCAACACTGATCCCTATAAAAAAATAATCAACCTTGTTCTTCATGTACAGAAATAAGTGAACATAACACGTGTGATGATTTTAAAAAGGAACGATAAAAAGGCAACTATTTAAAAAGTGCGAACTGTTCCATTTAGGGAATCGTTCAATGGAACGACCTTGTTCCGGAATGACAAAATTCTGTTTTATATAACTTTGTGGCTACGTGTGCATATTTAGTTGGTCCGAGGGAAATTTTTCTGCCCAACATTTAGAACATTTTTTTTAATACAAAACTCATTACTAGCGATTAGATTTTCATGCACCAAAAAATCGAAAATATGAGCAAAAATATGCACAAAAAAATGGAAAATATGCACTAGAAACCTGAACATTTTCAATAAAAAGGTGGTTTTTTAATTTTATTTAAAACAAAAAATTCAGTCAATTTTTATTCAAAGGTACAATATTTTTAAAAACTTAATTTAAATTACTAATTTAAACGTTTGTTTGTACATATAAACAAATAAGTCCTTTTTATATTATCAAAAGTAAACCTGTGCGGGCGCAAAAAACGTTTGTATATGGAAAATAATCTCTCAACGTCAACCGAGGCATGCTTGAAGAAGGCCAATTCATTTAGAGAATATTTATTTTCTAATTCAGATCCCACATTTGATTCCAGATCTAAAATGGTTGAAAAATGTTTTATTTTTTGAAAACCTATATTTTTTGATTAGTTGGGCTATTCTTCTTTCCACATTTTTAATTTTTACTTTCTGCAATATGAATTAAATTGAGCTGACTATTAAGTAGAGTATCCACACGGTAAATCGTTGTTCGATTAATTGAGGAATTTTTCCGCAATTATTTGATCGAATAATTAAAAAAACCAATTTCGAATAACGAATAACTCGAACAATTTATTGCAACAAATCGATTAAAATTAATTTCTTAGAAAATTCTACTTTTTTAATGTAAAAATATTTTGTTTAGATTTCTTACCTTAAAACTAAATTACATGTTGCAACCTTTTGCATTAATTTTCATTACTCATTATTTAAACATATTTTGGTCCATTTTTAGATTTGCGTGTGTGTGACAAGTTATGTTAATCAATATTAACAGGGTAAAAAAAACTGCAGTCGAAACCAAAAACTGTCGAACAAAAAACTAAAATTTGTATACAACTTTTCGCTTTTTGAGTTGGTTTGATAGCGACTGTTTACATTAAATGAATCAGAAGTAAAAGCAAATGTTTTTTTTTTTTGCCAATGAAATATGAAAAAGTGGTAGAAATGGCAGTTTTTCTACTTTGACTGCAGTTTTTTACACGCTGACTATAAACGTCAAATTCGTAAAAACATTCATCAGCAGTTAAAAAGTTGTAAACCATTTACTGTCAGATAATGGGTTACCGGTTATAACTCTACTGTAAATTTTTTTTATTACCTCGTATCTTCTTTCGTGAAATAGTAATACGTTAAGAAATAAATAACCCAAACCTATAGAAAAGATTTTTAAAATAAAGGACATTAAAAGGGGATCTAGAAACAAAGATCCTGTTTTAAAAGATTTTCATCTCTTAAAATCAGGAAAAACTGAGGTGATTATTAAAAAAATTGAAGGGAGAATCTCCATCGAATTTAATTTCACTCGATTTTAAAAAAATACTAAATTGGCTTAAAATGTTTTTCATAACTGGCTGGCACCTCTCACCTTTCTCTTTCTGTTTATTAATAAAATAAAACTAAAAGTTCAAATAGAGATGTTTGGTTTTTTCCTATTGGATAAAATTATTTAAATTATTCGAGTTATTCGAGTAATTCAAGCAATCTACAACCATTATTCGATTAATCGAGCAATTTTAAAATTCAAAAATCGATTAATTGCTTACTCGAACAAAACCAAAACTCGAATAATTGGATAGTCTACTAATAAGTAATTGTTTCGCCAATATATCCGTAGTTGAAAAATACAAATCGTCGGTTTATAATTTAAATGTCGTATGTGGATTTTTTTGCGGGTTTGAGTTAAGATCGATTGCTTCGGTTTTACGAACTGATCTTTCATTTGGCGTTATCAGTTTTTCGATACCTCATACGGGTTTCGAGATAAGAAGTGTTGTGTTTGTCGAATGAGGTATTTGCTGAACCAATTTTCAAATTAAATGTCGTATGTAACTGCCAAACGCCACATACGACGAATTTCTATATAAAACGACCAAAAAATTGATTTATTAGTTAATTGTAGTATGTGGATTTTTATAAGAGTTCAAACTTCAAACTCAATTTACTCGAAACTATCGGAATCCACATGTGACCATTAAATTATCAGTAGACGAAATGCTAATTAAAAAAAAAATTGCTCAAAGTTTTTTGAATAGTATTCTACAGCATCTAGCCAAGTTCCCCATCTTGTTAATACTGGCGGCGGTGGTAACAGTACAAAAAGATACATTTCATTAAAAAGTGCAACTAGTGAAGGAGCCTTTACAAATATTTTTTTCCCGTATGAAACCAATAAATCAATATTATCGAAAAAGATTATAATTTCCTCTGCAACTAGGTGTAACTCATGTGCCAAGCAAGTTACATGTAACAGTTTTGGATAAAATATTGGAAATTATTCAAGAAATAAAACTATTAAAGTATAAAAGCTTTTAAAATTGTAATTTAACTTGGAATACACGTTCGAATTAATCTTAAAATTTAATTTTTGTTTCGTTTACACCGAATTTTTTGAAGAACTTTTTTTTTAAATATGTAAATAAAAAAAATATCACTAAAAAATTTAAAAATATGCAAAAGTATGCATTTTAAACCAAAATATGCAAAAATATGCATTTTAACGCAAATTTAATGATTCGCAAAGATAATTGGTCCACATCGATCTAAGACTATCGACAAAAAACATGAATTTGCATGGAAATCGCATCACTATTTATTACCATATAAGGGCCTCTCATAGCGATAAAGATTGTTAATGTAATAAAATTCATCCCAACATTTTCATTCTCATGCAACGTTCAATTCCCATTCGCTTTTGCATTCGTTTGGTTATTCACTTTCACTTTGACATTCGCTAAACTCATAATCGAAACACCTTTATTTAAAACCTACTTGTAAAAATTAAACCAATATGAGGTCCATTCTCAAATTTTAATTTCTTATGAATCTTGTTTGTTGTGTTTATATATCAGTAAAAACAAGTGCATTCTACTTAATTTGGGAGCTGTAGTTTTAATTTTTATAAAAACTGGTTCAGTTATTTGTCCCTGATTAAATAGCAGCGGGGAGCAACACACATTGTACAATATTTACAATTGCAAGTGTGAAGCAGAAAATTAGCTTAGAAGAATTAACGTTAAAATAACTTCGAATCGAAATCGAGTTAATAATTTTGTAAGAGAGAGAGAAACAAAGAGAGGGAGAAAACCGACAGAAATTTTGAAGGAACAGGATTGGGCTTTACCTCGTAAGTACGTAGGTCCGTTTTTTTCTCTAAGCACGCTCCATTTACTCACAATTCCGTCGTAAACGTATTTTGTTTTCCTCTGATAATAATTTAGAAAATTCCAAATTTATGCTAGAAACAAAATAGGGTCGAACGTAGTAAGAACGTATGACATACACTACAATTACACCGTTTAAGTATGTGGTCATGGTCCAGCAATTTTTTTAAAATTCTGCATTGAAATTGCATTAGTGTTCAGTATATGAAATTCTAGTCTTGCAATTTTTGTATTTTTATCTAGTGTTTTCTCTTCTCATTTCTATATTTCATATATGTATGAATAAATACAAGTACCTGCAGCCAACTTCAAGTTGAAATTGAGAACATGAAACTGACTGTCCCTCCTCAATCTTAAGAATTGCTGCAACTAAAATTGCTACTCCGGACGATGATTATTTAAATTGTTGTAAGTTGTTTTTCTCCTTTTATTTTTTATTATAAATATTTATTTTGTAAACACAAAAATTCTTAATTCGGGATACTGAATAAAAATTAAAGTCTGCCAGTTTGTACATGTTTTTCTTCTCTATTTTATTAAAAGCCTTAATTTCTTTTTTAACAAATGCTAATGCACTTACAATTTTTTAAACCTTTAACTTCATTTCTAAACTTGTTAACTTCCGTGTCAATGATTTAACACATTTCCAACTAACTGACAACAGAAATAAAGAAATGATCCCTACTAATGTGCCAACTTGCCACCAGATTCTCGTTGAACACAGGCACATTAGTGAAGTTCCATAAATCCTTTTAAATACGTGTGTGAAGAACTAAACAATTCAATTCAAACGCACTTTTTTAAGTCTAACACTTCTATAGCACTTACCACACCCCTTTTGCTTGCCACGTACATACTTATGGTTTGTTGTCAACCCGGCAAAATATTTTCTAACACTTTAACTGATTGCAGAACAAATTTTTAAAGGTAAAAATACATACATACACATCTATTATACATCCACACATATGTATACTAAAGTTTTTATATTCACAATGGTGTTAAAATATGGAATTATTATTTCTAGCAGAGGTTCCCAATATACAAAAAAAAATGTATGAACTATAGTCGGTCCAGTTCGTCCATTGAAAACCCTCCACCATAGTATTTACAGAAACTTTTAGAAAGTGTATCCCATTCGTGGGACCCATGGGCAATCATGGATCCGGCAAAACAAAATATGTAATGGTGTTTGTTTTTCCATAAAAGTTCTTTGTGCCGAATATTATCTAGATTCGCGGCTTAAAAATCCTAAATCCTCGCCAAATTTTATATCAAAGTTAACTTTTATAACGAAGTAATGACAATATCAATATTTTTAGGTGCAATTTCAGCGCAAAATTAGATTTTCAAAACCATAATTTAAAATAACGTTAACTAAAATGCAAAAAGCCCTTAATAAACATATATTAAAAATCGACTATTTTATTAATTCTGATGATCCACAAAAATCACAACACAAATGTCTGCAAAGAAAATTATGAAATTTTTAGACCAAAATTAGCGATTATATTAACAAAAAACAAAATGCCCTATCTACAAAAGTTTATATATTAAACGCTTAATTAAACAGTTTGCATAGTAAGCAAAATTGTCAATATAACTTGTAGGCAGGGCTGCTAGGTACTTTTTTCCATGTCCCCAAAAAATTTAAGAAAAAATCCCTAAACAAAAATCAAACCCGTAAAAAGTTAATATTTTCTTTTGTTTTTTTTTTCTGACCAACTTTTGAATCCTGTTAATTAAAAATTTAAAATTTTTTTAAAAATAGTAAGAAAAATTTTAATAGGAAATCCCCAAATAAAAATTTTTAGTAAAAAAATCATTTTATTTTTTTAGCTACTGGTTTCGGCATGTTTTTTAAGTCATTTTTATGCGATTCCAGAGAGCAGAGCAATATGCTGTTTTTAAAGACATATGAGGCAATTTATAAGAATTTGAAGCTTGTTCAGTCGGTTGTATCGCGTCATAAAATCAACAATAAAAATACGTGTATCCTTCATTTATTAAAAACTTCGACGCATCATAAGTACTTACCAATAGCCCAGCATTCTTTTTCCGAAACGTTATTATATTGCCTTTTATATTTCGTCACCTAATAAGCAAAAGGCCCTATCTACAATTTTGAAAATTTCACAGAAGAAGCAAAAACTATTCAAAATGATAAATTAATAAATCGCCTTAAACTGTTTATAATTTTATTTTATTTTATTTTTCTTGTAAAACCTTCCAGTTGTTTTGACAATTGACAATGTTTCACTTAATAAAAACTGTCAGTTAGGCCTTTTAGCGTTTATCAAAGTATCTTTTGTAGATATGGCAATTTTTTGTATTGATGCAATACATCAGAATCAATAAAAACGTTGATTTTGAATTTTTCGTTAGTTAGGGCCTTTTGCGTTTCAGATAACGATATACTTTTTTTTGGGAAAGACATGCTTAAAAATTGTCTTTAAAAAATCAAAAATTGTATGTGTTGTCAACGGTTTTAGATTCTTTTTTGAAATTCTTCATTTTTAAAACATCAACTTAAGAATAATAGCATAAGTTTAGTAAGTACCTTTAACACACTTAACAAAAATGGTATTCTTAATTAAGACCGTTTACATTGTATTAGTTGTTGATAAGAGTAAGGTTAAAGTGTTGCTACTTTTTTTCATATTTTATGTACAAAACAAAGAAAAATTAGCGTAAATAATAGAAGAAGGGAAAATTATATTTAAAATGTATAAAATCCACAACAAATCCCCGAATTATTTTTTTAAATCCCCGAAAAATTCCTCAATTGACTTTCTTTGTCCTTTTTGCTCACATTGAATCCCCAACTTTGGGGATAAATCCCCCAGTCTGGCAGCCCTGCTAGTAGGTTTTACAGGAAAAAATAGAAAAAAATGCATCAAGGGTTTTCATGAAACTGCTTAAAATTGCCATTTGTGGGAGACTTGTTTTATAAAGCCCATTTTTAAACATTTAAGCAATAAATGTCAGTTTGTAAGAAACGTCAACACAAAAATTAATATATGTATAAAAAAAAATTTTAAATTTGTGTATAAAAAGTAAAATTTGTTTTTAAAAATGCCAAAAGACAAAAGGCTGATTCGTAACAGAACAGAAAGTAAAGACTTATGCTGCCTTAATTTTCTCAGATTATGTCAAGAATTCCGTGTGTGAGATATGTTAACACTAGATTTTTTTTTGTTGAAAACGACGGTAAGCAAAAAAAAATCTGTTTGTATAAATGCACAATTGAACAGTCAAAATTATTTGGGAAATTTACGAAATTTGTGTAAATGAGTTCTCATACAATATTTGTCAGTTCATTTAATAGAGTGTAAAAATGAACAGTTTGCACAGATAGCGAGACTTTTAAGTAAACTCACTGTTTATTGTTGTTATTTTTGTTGAAGCTTTGATATTGTTACAAGTAAAGCTGTTGCTTATAATTCCTATTCGCTTAATAGTTTTATTTTTATAATATCGTTAGTTTTGCTAAAATCTTTGGATGAAGTTTTCTGACGATCTGGCCTAAGCAACCAGTGAAATGCGTATAGGAATAGCTTATTCTATCAACAATAAATTTCAGTGTTTTTCAAGAATAAAAATTGGAATTAAGCACGACAAAAAAAACCTTGTTAATTAATTTATCATTTTAAATAGTTTTTGTTTCTCCTATAAAATTTTCAAAATGCCAGGTAGGGCCATTTGTGTTTTAGATAGCGACAAATATTTAGATTCTAAACAGTGTTCGAAAATAAACATTAAATAGCGCTCCTTAGTGTTCGGTTCGGTAGATTTGTGGAAAACACAAACGCAAATAATGTTTGTGTGGTATAGCTTATGATCCAACTCAAAAAAAAAAATTAAAACATTTAATGCCGTACGGTTTTTTTTAACAACAAAGTTCATTGTCTAATTTCTAATGTGCTTAGCGCCGTTTTGACTGGTGAAAAATGCATACGAAAAACAAAATATAAAGCCAGCAAAGACATTTTACACAAACAAAACACATACACAATACACTCACAAGCTATTCCTGCTGTGGTCGTTGCTAAACTTTTGTGTTTGTTCATTTCTTCATCTATGCAAAATAGTAACATTATAGAACATTAAAATATAATGTTTGTCTACAGTACCACTAAAATTGTTCTGTTTTTCTTAACGAAGAACAGAACACTATCTAATGTTCGGCTCTTTCTTGAAAAATGTTACGAACGGTTTTAAGGGTTGTGTTCGTCTACACAAACGCTAAACAATTAGATATCGTTCCTGGGTGTGTGAGCCGAACGCTAAATAATGTTCTATTTATTTTCGAACACAGGTTCTAAATAAATCAATATTTTCTTTTGCCTGTATAAACATTTTTATTTTCGAATTTCTTTTCTCTTTGGTAATCTGGGAACCACTGTTCATAACAGACATACGTTTTTATTTCCCTTTTATATCTCAATGAACTTTTTTGTTCTTCTGTTTCTTGGTGTTGGTGTTAACATACTCCAATTCTATTCACTTGTTGTTGTTGTTGCACTCGTTGTTTTTGTATTCAAAGCCCTTTAAAGTCAAGTGTGTTTTAAATTCATCACTTGGCTTTAGTTCCATACTCTGATAAGTGCAAAGAAACATCACTATTAGCGAACTACATAATGTTTTCAGTTCGAGGGCTAAGCTCACTAGAAATACATTAACAAAATAAGAGAAATATAAAATATTATTGGTAAAATTAAAGTGGTTTACATGAGCTAAGCTCTTAATGCTCTACACTATAAACCAGTTGTTAGTTAATAAAACAGGATACTAATAAGACTTTAAAATGGAATTTCTGATGGCAAACTGTTTAAGGTTCTCGAAAGCAGTTTGGAATTCAAATCCAGTAAGATGGCTTCATAAGATTGAAAAGTTATGGACCAAAAATGGAACACTTATGCCCGTCTTCACAACTTATCGATAGGTAAAGGTAGGATTTTATCAGCCGTATAAAAACTGTTCCATTCCCTAGAGGGAAGCGAACTGACACCAAAGTAGTCCAGTGATAGGTCTTTGGTGGAAGAGACCGGTTCTAGTTCTAACACTTTATATAAATAAGACCTATCGATTAAACATGGGGTTGTCATTGGAGGGGGTCAATTAACACATATTCTAAATGAACGTGCCAGTTTCTTAAATGTAGTATTATAATTTCAATAAAACAAGTCCTATAATTAAATTCAAGAACCAAATTTTCGAAAGTACCGAAAAATGTGTCACAGCACCGTTGAAGACTGTACTGTTATTCATTACTTTTTCCACCTGTTTGTTCTTCATAAACCATTTAAGGGATTGGTTCTTCTTTCACTGGTCATGAGTCCTTTCTTTTATACTTGTTCTTTTTTCACAAATCTCAGGACCAGTCTGTTGGACCAATTGACACAAATTTCCCGCAGGGTTATTACAACTTAACTCTAACCTACCAGGTAGTATGGACCTTAATCCACTTTATCGCTCACCGATAACACAGTGCAACAAAATTCGGGTCATTGCCACCAGCCTCAATACTTGCAACGCGAAATGAAACTAGACTATTGGTAGATCAGAACTGTAAAAGGGTTTTGAAAAGTTAGTTCGGGTTTCCGAAATATCGGCCCTTAAAGTTTTTGAATTTTTTTAATAGGCGTTTGCACATACTATTGCAGTTGTTTTCAGTCGAATTGTGTTTAAGGGGTTATTTTTGTCATTTGTTTTTAACTTCCACACAAAAGTATACTAAAACGGCACTTTAGAGGGTTTAAATTTTTTATAAACATTTTTTGCATTAAATTTCACTAGGGGTCTTCTAAGACCAAAAATCGTGCAATGTATGTAAAACGGGTTTTCAAAAAATTAAAAAATTTCCAATCCCGGAATTTCGAAAATCCGTTTTACATACATTGCAGGATTTTTTGGTCTTAGAAGACTTCTAGTAAAATTTGATGCAGAAATTATTTGAGACTTGGGTCGGTTCGATCAGAGCAGCAATCTGGATATTATCAGGGTATTCTTAGAAGTGCATCCCTTATTGTTAAATTTGAAGAACGGTTTATTTTAGCACAACAGCAAAACTAATTCTATACAATGTTAAAAATATTTCAGTGTTGAGGGTTTAAATTAAAATGAATTCCTGGCATTAACTTTTTTAAGCACGAGTGAATGCCTGCAATTCAGCCGAGGGTTTTAAATTAACCACAACCCTTTTAATCAACATAATCAATAACCTTGTTTAAGATAAGAAAAAAAAATTTTTGTGAATACGCACTTTTATAATAAGGGCTTTCGCGATGGTTAGTGCAAAGTGTGCAAACGATGCAAATGGATGCCAGTATACACAAATTTGCACATCACAACAGCAAAATGTACGTATTTGCAATTTGCTGTATTTAAAAATCAAGGGAGGGTGTGGCAACGCCGGAAATAAAAATGAAGGGATCTCTTGGATATGATTCTCGAAATATTTATATAGATATAGTTCAAAACACATACACCGTGCAAAAAATCGTCCGAGCTATTCCAGAGAAAAGTGGGTTCATCCAAAATGGTCGTTAAGAATCGTTGCTGATTTATGCCAGGCAGTGTCAGGGCGTAAACTTGTAGGCTTGTTTGTGCTATTATACATGCCTTTGTTCCGAATATATTCGACTTTTCTAAGCGTTCCGATATTTTAGGATTATATCTGAGTGATTTGTAAATTTTTGGTTCTGCAATTATATTCAAGTTGTTTGCCCAATGGTTATTGAATTGTTCTTTTAAATTTGGTATCAGTACCATTAGAAAACAATTATCCCTCAATATTCTTAATTATTTTTAAATTCTTGTTATGAAATCCTAAGTCACTTATTCTCATTAAGGGGTGTCCCGGAAATCGAAAACGCAAAAATTTTAAATGTCTTTTTTAATAAGATTTATGTAATAAAAGAATTTTATGACAAATATTATCCAAACATTTCTCTATCAAACAGAATTTTATAGCAAAAATTATAAAAATTTGATTAAAAGTCTATTAAGAACAGCTTCCAAATTCTTGCGTTTTACGTTTTAGATTTCCAGCACTTCCCTGATTATACTTTCTATAAGATTTTTTGCAGTATTAATTATAACTCTCTTTGGATGTTTGCAGAAATAATTAATAATTCTACTAGAAGAAATTGGTTTTTGGTACAAATCCATTAACAACACTGTGCAACAAATTTACACTTTTTTGAGACAACCTGGCACATGGCGTTTTGATATAATTCGGGTTCGTGGTGGAGCTCACCGTTTTTTTTATATTGGCTCTAGTTTTCGAGATATACCGTTATTTCGAAAATGGAGGAGGTTTAGTTTATTGAAATTAATATCCGAAATTTTGCAATAAAATTTCCTTTAAGAAAAATAAAACTTTTTTCTAATATGAGCAGTCGTTTTTGAAACATAATTTTTTTTGAAAAACGCAAAAATTATTTTTTTATCAAAATTTCGAATATTTTTTTTTTAAATTCATAAAATAATGGAGACAGCGGGTAGGTATGTTAGAAATAATAATAACAATAAATGTGATTGTGTGTCGGTGTGACGGACAAACAGGTTTTTTGCAAGTAATGCACTCAGTAAAGGTACTTTTTCCTTTTTCGACGGGCAAAATTTGCACTAGCGCATTGTCGTTTTGGATAAGGCGAATTCGTTGATGGTGATACACTGTCTTCTTCTCAAATTCTTCGTACTTATCACAGAATACTAACAGAACTGTAAAAAGTGACGTGTAAAAAGGGCCCGAAGGCAGCTGTCGAAGAAAAAGACAGAAAGCTTATTTTGGTAGTGAAGTGACAACGTGTAAAAACAGGCCGCAACAATCAACACAAATGGCGTGATCAAAACAAAAATAACAAAACACAAACCACGCTAAACAAATGCATTAGTTCAACACAGTGTTACCGTTCAAAATTTTCAAAAAGGGGCACAAAAAGGGGATTTTCAAAAAAAAAGTGTCACAAAAAGGGGAATTCTGAGAAAAAAAAGGGGCAACTTTAAAAACAGGAAAATTTAAAAAAAAACGTATGTATTTATTTCATCGAAAACTAAACATAACAAAAAATAAACTATATATTTATAAAAAAATACATTATAAGTATATAACACAAATTTTTTGGGAAAATCACACACATATATATATATACATACATGGTGAAAATACATGTCTTGTTTGCAAGTAAACGATAATGAACTGTTGCATAAAATTTTTATTTCAATTATTTATACAAAAACAGTTACTAATTACTTGTAAATAAAACGAGCTTAAAATAGTGTAATAACAATACTTACAAAAACAAAAAATAGTTCATAATATGATTTGATACAAAAAAACTTTACATTTAAATAGATAGAGATATGTATATATGTAAGTATATGTACATAAATATTTGGCACTTGGATTATTTTATTTTTTTACCAAAAAAAATTAAGTTACGAAAAAACCTCGAGGAAACAGCATATAAAAGTATTGATAGGAAGATAGTTAATATCAGGTACAGATCCATTTTTTTATAAATTGCAGTGTTATGTTGTTTCTTCAACTATTAAATATTTATTTTTTTGAAAACGTAAATCTATATTTATTAATCAATTCATCACTTGGAATCCAATCTTCCAAGTCATTTTGATACAAATTTAAAGCGGATAACAGACTGACAGGTATCTACTTTTAGTCTATTTGTCACTTTATTTTTTAAATATGCTTACTTAGAAAAAATCGGCTCAGCGGATGCACTACTATGTGGTAAAGTAAAAACATACGAAGCAAATTTTACATGTTTGGATATAAATTGTCACCCAAACAGTTTTTTAAATTGCCAATTTCGTACCAAAATGTTTCAGGCTTAGATATTTTAAAAATTGCTTCATAGCTTTTATCGTTTGATCTGGTTTCTAAAAGTATGAACTCTTTTACAAAATCATCTGGGTTAGTAATTATATCAATAAAAACGGTAACAATTTCAAAGTAATTTATGTCTTCAGCTGACTTAATAAATACTGGATCTAAAACCTTTAATGAATTCAGCCTCTTATCGCTAATATTAATTCTTGATAAAATTTCTTTGCACAGCTTTTGGTAAAAAAGTAAAATGTTGTTTTTAATTTCTACAATATCACTACTTAAGATGTTGTTAGTATGTACATTGTACATATTTCTAGCTCGGCTTCGTGTCCGATATATGTATTAAGAGTTTCTTTTATATGCAGAACATCAACAAAATCAATTTGTTCTATATTTGTTTGCATAACATACTATTTTTTTAAAAATTTTTTAAACATTTCTAATACAATATCTTTTGTGGATGAAACTAAATATATAATTTGTGATGATTCGTTTTGAAAATTAAAGTTTAATTTATTCAAAATATTTAATACATATACTAGAAATTTAAGGTAAATTTTATTGTTAATAGATAGCCCTTCCTGAATTATTTTAATTTTTTCCAAATTAGATGCTATTTTCTCTTCAAATTGAGCTCGGATTAATTGATGAACAGTATAAAAAACTACAAAATGATACAAAAGGGGATTTAAAACAAAGGGGTCAAATAGGGGCAAAAATGCGACTTTAGTCGCATAACGGTAACACTGGTTCAACAAACGTTTGTTTTTTGCAGAAAAAATTTGTTTAGTAATATTGTATTGTTTTATAATGTTATTAACTTACCAAAAGGTAATTTCAATTTTTGGGAATACAAAATTTAAATTTCAAAAGATTTTGTTATTCGTGCTAAATTCCCAGTTTTTATTATTGATAAAAACACTTGAAATTTATTGTTGATGGGATAAGCTATTCCTATGCGCATTTCACTGGTTGCTTAGGCCAGATCATCAGGAAACTTCATCCATAAAGATTTTAGAAAAACTAAAGATATTAAACCAAGTAAAATGTTAAACGTATAAGACTTATAGCAACAGTTCTACTTGTAATAATATCAAAGCTTAAACAAAACAACATCAACAATAAACAGTGCGTTCATCTCGTCTTACATTCCTGATGAGCTGGCCTAAGCAACCAGTGAAATGCGCATAGGAATAGCTTATCCCATCAACAATAAATTTCAAGTGTTTTTATCAATAATAAAAACTGGGAATTTAGCACGAATAACAAAATCTTTTGAAAAGTTATTAACTTACTTAAATATTGTTTACTCGTGTTGTGGTGAACTTAAAATTAATTTTTACCACAGTTTTGCAAATAAATCTCAACTTAATAAATTTGTGTTCATTGTATTGCGGCATATAAGATGATGCAAAGAGAAATGCAAAAGGGCAGCTTTCTTAGAAAGAGAAAAAAAAACACAAAATCTTCCGTCTCGTAACAGTTCTTTTAGTATTCTGTGGTACCAATGATGCAGAGGCTTCTGCGCGAGGAAGCCGACTACGCCTCTTGATATGTTCTTGAGCTAAAACTTCACCGAGCTGCACTAAAAATATGTGCCTTTTGCCAATCAGAATATGTTTCGGCCGAAATTATTAAAGCGTTTAGAGCAGAAATATCTAATAATTAGAGAACTGGCCACCGATTGAACGAATACGTACGAACCATTTAGTCCAATGTGTTGACTCCGCCTTTTGTCTAGTTGTAGGATTCAATTATTTTCGGAATTTTATTTGGATGATCTTCCAAAATGTTGCTGTTATGGTGAAGAGTGCTAAGCAAATAAACCATTCTGTAGTTTTTAGGCACATACAAAACTACGTTTTCTTTTTCTTGAGTGTATTGGAAGCTTACGCAAATCTTGTGTTGTTGCGTGAACCGGCAAAAAACGTTTGTTCATCCTCACTGTGCCAACAATAGTAATTTTTCTTATGCAAGATTATTATCGGAAGTCACATTTCGTCCCGTTCGCCTTGGTTCCTTTCAGCATTTTCTCCCACTTTACCCAAGTATATTTGGAACAGTAAGCAAAACGCAGTGCAGTGTCAGAATCCGCTGCTATCCACGCTTTCATGCAATATTTCCCAGGTTTACTTGGAATGTATACTTTGAAAGGACATCTACCTTGGACCGGAATAAGCTGTTCGTCAATCGTTATATGTATGAGCACTTGGAACGTAAAGCAGTTGCAAGTAGTGAGTCCATTGCTCATAAAATGTGCGAATAGGAGCAAGTTTATCTCCTCTTTGTTCTGATCTTCTTCTTAGCCTATCGTCAAATGCTAGTTCACGAGAAATATCGTTTTTAAACTTAGATTTACAATAGCAACTGATCACTATGAAATTTAGCACAGAACTAGAAATATTTGGCTTCGTTGTTATTGAATACAAAAATTATAACTGTAAACGCATTCCAGTGCATTCGCAACAGAGAGGTGTTCCAGACGATGACTCTGCACTAAGGGTTTTTGTTGACTTTCTTTCTACAACCATGCGTTATTTTTTTGGGCGTTTTGTCGGTCATTCTTATTTTGTTTGTTTTGTTGTCATGTAAAACACCAAAGGGGTGAAAGACAAGTGCAAAAAACATATCATAAAGACATTATATATTTATTATTCGTTTTACAAAAATGATAGAAGGTCATAAAATGACCCGAACATGATATGTGTAAACACTTGCAATAACAAAATTTCTAGGCCTAAAATGGTGATAAAACTAATTGAATTCAATATATTTTAACAATTGATGCACGGAGTAGTAAGAACTTTCAAATATATTCATTCCACTAGTTAGAAATACGGCTATGTTAAATACGATTTGGGTAATCCAAAGACCCTAACGTAGTAGTAGGGTTAAAGTGTTTTACATAAAGTTTCTAGCTCAAGCCGGTTATTCACTTTCCTATTCAGTCGTACGATTTTTCTGAAATCGTGTGTGCTTATAAAGTACGAAAGTGTTTCTTAAAAATCGAACCGAATGACGGATTTTCTGACAAGTATTTTCTTGTAAAGTAGCTGAGTCATATGATTTTGCATCTGTTTTGTTTAATAACACTGTGTGTAATTTTTAAGTCATGAAAAAGTAACCATAAACGGTTAAAAAGTAATCATAAAGGACCAAAAAAAAAATAAACCCGTGTCTCCCGATTTTGCCCAAAGTCATGCACTTTTTAATTTATGGGCCCTTAAAGATTTGGGGCCTCGGTGTCATTATTGCAAAAAAGTGATAATCTTCTCAGGCTCATATCTTGCAAACCGTTCAGAATTTCGATTTACACTTTGAGACAAAGTTGTAGCTCCAATAGTGAAAAAATTCCCTAAAATTCGAAAAGAAAAAACCAATGAAATTAAAAATTTTCGGGAAATTTTTCACTTTTGCGGCTACCTAAACGGTGTTAAGAATTATTCCTAGGAAGTTCATATGCTCCAGAAAGTTGTTAATTGAGATTTTAGGTAAATTTAGGAAAAAGGTAAATAAAACTTTAAAGTCTTGTGCGATTTTGAGCTTGAAGATAAAGTTTTTTGATTTTATATGTTCACAATTGTTGTTCTTTATGGCAAGAGCTACAACTTTGTCTCAGAGGGTTAATCGAAATTCCGAACGATTTGCAAGATATGAGCCTGAGAAAATGATCACTTTTTTGCAAAAATGAAACCGAGGTCCAAAATATTTAAGGGCCCATAAATTAAAAAGTGCAGGACTTTTGGCAAAACTGGGAGACACGGTTCTTTTGTTTTTGGTCCTTTATGGTTATTTATTGTCCGTAAATGGTTATTTTTTTTTCGTGTTGCACTGTGTAATTGATAAGAGATTTTGCAGACATTTTTTTATGTCGAATAGAATTCTGTCAAATATTCGTGCAAATGAATCGTGTTATTGTGTAGGGTAGTGAGCGGCCTTAAGCAGCATGAATGTTAATAAAAATGCTGCTTTGGTAATAACAACTAATTAATTTTCACATAATTAAGTCAGTTCTTTGTAGTTCTCATGATAAATCAAACAAAATTATTATTGTATTTTTTACAAAACTTTATTAAAAAAAATAGAAAAAACACAAAACAATTGATTTGCAGCAAAATATGATAGATGAGTGAGTTACAATTCCGGTGTGAAGGTCTTGAACGAATTTCAACTATCAAAATTATAAAAATTACAAAAAAAAAAAATATTTAATTTATTAATTTTACAAACAAACATTAGAAATGTAACTTAAAAATATAATTAAAAAAATTTATTAATGAGTTTATGAAACAAACAGTCTAACTTAGAAGAACAGACAGTTCGTCAAGGAGCTTAAGAGCGACTTGACTCCTTTAACGAACCCTGTTCTCTTTTTATTTATAACTTACTTCTTCTTCTCTTCTTTTTTAATTGATATTCCTATGAGAAACAACAAATAATCCTAAAAATAACTTAAAAATAAATTTGTCACACGTTAAAAAAGTTTTTTTTTAAAACTTTTTTTTTAAACTTTTTTTATAAAAATTAATATTCATATTTAAAAAATTCTTAATTACTAAAAAAAATATAATAGAAGGGCTGATATAAAGACACTCAACAAAGGAGCAGAGAAAATAGTTTTAGAAAGAACGATAGAGAGAGAGAGAGAGAGAGATAGAGTTGTTGTAGAATTATCTAGAGCAATAGATTATAGAGAGAATTTCTTATTTTACTATAAAATCTTGCGTAGAGTTTAACTTTTCCCTTTTTATGAAAATTTATTCACATTGAATGCTTTTGATCCTTAAAAAGGACTTCTTGCTTTATCATTGAGTATTTGTATTGTTTGTATTAAAGAAAAGAGCTCTAATGGGGTGCACCATATGAAGAGCTGGGCGCCGAAGGAGCTGAGGGCCCAGCTGGAGCACCATATTCGCCAGATGGAGCTGGTGCAATGCTGTTGGGATATGGACCAGATTCATCCTTTTGGGTCTTGTAGCGAATGAAGTAAACTTCGGGTTTGCTGGGTTGAGTTGGTGCTGGTGTGGGTATAACAATATCGGGCTGCTCTTCGGGCTTCTTGACCAGCACGTAAACCAAAGTCTTTTCCTCAGTTTGGGGAAATTGTGGTATGATGGGTGCAGTGGGTGCTGGTGGTGATGGTGCCTTAATGAAGACAATTTTGTAGTGTTTTTGTGGTGGAGGCACAACGATGGGTTTTCTGGAAAAATATTTAATAAAAGTTTTAATTTAATTAATGGTTTTTTGATTTCGTGGAAAATTTCTTTTTCATTTTCTTTCAATTGAAACCTTAAAAATCTCTCATCCATAAAAGTGCGGCAATTCAGGAAGTTTTACTTTGTTTTACATTAAATTGAGTAGAGTTTTTCTTTGTTAAAGAAAATGTACATTTCTTTAACTATTTGCTCCAGTTAGTTTACGATAAAAATTTTTTGCTTTCTGCACTTAAAATTTCTTTAGGCTCATGACAAGTTTGTGTTCAAAAAATTAATTTACCTCGTCTTCTATATTTTTTTTATAAAAAACTTAGATTCATATGTCTGTTATGGTTAAATATTTGTAGTATCATATTTTGGTTTGAGGTTTCGTTGAAAATACTTTTGGTTTTAATTAAAGAGTTTTCCTTTTCATTTAATCATGGAAAATGGAATCTTAAGCGGAACACTGAACAATTTAAGTACAATTTTAACAAAAAATTATTTGAGCATAAATATTATCTCATAAGGCAACTAAGAAAATTAAGCAAGTTTTTTAAAATATGAATATATTTATATGTATGTAACCTTCTCCGAGAAAAGGGAACTAGTGTGTGAAAATGAAGTTTTGAGAAAAACTCATTTCATCTTATTCTACACCCTTTTAGGTGCCAGAATCCACTCTTAAGTCCAAACCCGTTTTTTGACACACTAGGTCCCTTTTATCGGAGAAGGTCACATACATAAAATTTTAAGACTAATCACTATTGGCCATTTTATACTTAAATGAAAAAATGTAATATTTAAAAGCAAATATAAGTGTATTGTTAAGCTTTAAAGAAAATTAGCTACTAAAACAAATGTTTAATATCAATTATACACAGTCGGCTGTTATCTGGCAATTTGTTAAGGCTACCAAAAGTCTTGTGTATTAAAATCATTACATCTTAAAATAAAATACTGAAGTTATCATTATATAAAGATTAGGCTTTAGCCATTTTATCAATATATGGTACATATAAGTGAAGCAACTTTTTTATTACGTATACATTTCTAAAGTCCACACTGGATATCGAGCAATAAAACTTCAGACAAAATAGTTTCCATGCAAGAAGTGCTGCATATCGTTGGATACAAAACTTGAGTGTTTCTTAAAAGAAGTATTTTTCTTAAAAGAGGAATTTTTTTTTAATCTCATCAAAATTAACAAGATTTTTTTTGAAATATAATTTTTTCAAAATTTCTTTTTACAATCAAATATTTTAAATAATTCTTTTTTTTCTTTAAATTATTTTATAAAATTTTGCATATTCATGCTTTTTTACTTGAATCATAATTTTGTTAGTTTATCAAATTATTTGTTAAAAGTAAAAGTATTAAATAATAAACCAAATAAAAACTTATTATTATTTTTGTTGTTGTTGGTTCGCCTATACAAATTCTCGTATAAAGCCAACATTATGACTTAAATTAATTAAATTTACATTGATCTACAACATTTTGAGTTGAGCCTCTTAAAAACTTGAAAAAAAACTACTGAAATATTGAATATTTAGAAGTGGGTGATTTCTTTTTTGTTTGCGATTTAAAATGCATCATTAAAAAATGATTTGTCATAAAAAAATTTCACACAGAAAGTTTTATTATTAAAGTTTTAATATTAATTGATTTTGGGAGCTTTTCTCAATAGGGACTTAGAACAGTTTCAAAACATAGTTACAACTAAGCAGATTTTAACAAGTTGCTTAGTTTCCCAAATACATTCGACATTTTAAGGTTAATAACTGCTTAAGTGCAACAGTTTTTATTTCTATTATTATTATTATAACATTAGTTTTTATAGCAATTTTTTTATGTAATAAATTTACAGTGTTACTTAATATTTCATGGCTCTTAAAGACGCCCATAATATTTGCTATTGACTTTCCATTTCAGTTTTTCTTCTTCAACACAAAAACTGTCATCTGATACATTAAATAACAAACATATGAGCACTCGCAGTGCTGATAAACTTTCCTTTCTCTTAAATTAAAAACTGTATTAAAACAAACATCCTTTAGTTTTAAATGATTTTGTTTTTCGTAAACCACAAAGACATCATCTTTGAAACAAAAAAATACAAAATTTTTTTTTTATAACGCAGAAACATTTACTTTTTTTTCGCGATGCAAACAAGTAAGACAACGTTCGGTAGGAAAGTGAAGTTGTGAAGTTGAAAGGCTTATTTAAAATTATTTTATAAAATTGTCAGCAAAAACCAAAAACTTCAGCACTTCGTTTGCAAACAACAAGCTTTATTATCTAGTTAGCAAAATGGTGTGACGCACTGTGAGGGATTTTGAAAAAAAATGGAAAGAATACTTTATTTTGTAAACGGTTATTCCTATTAGAGCGCCGCCATAGGTTCCCATAAGTTCATCGGGTATTGCAAAAATTGAAAACGATCCAGAACTCTAAACTTAAGTTCGATTAAAAAAACTTGTTCTAGTCGAGTTCCACAAAAAAGTTAGAGAATTGCATAGTTTATCTCTTAAAGTTTGGGAAATATCGGACTTTAAAAATTTAATTTTCCAATTTGGACCTAACTTGGTCGAGTATTTTGGGGATAAAACACACAAATTTATCATGGTTTCTTTTTTTAAATTTTTTTATGAATTTCTAACCAGAAAGTCGCTTAAATTCTACAGAAATGAATTGAGAAAAATTTTTTGCAATTAAAAAGTTATATCACTATGGGAATGGGAACTAGCATCAAACTTGTCACGTGATAGTTCTAAAGTGGTAGGTGAAAAGTCACAAGTGCCCACTTTAACATGACGATGTCCTAAGAGGGGGTTAATTGGCACCATATTGAAACCTTGCAGCAGGTTACTGAATTAACCAAAATCGACGCATTCATTTTTGGTTAAAATGCCGATTGTCACAGATATTGTCCCGAGTGAACCTCTGCAGTAACTTTCCTTTTCTCTGGATTAACCAAACTTTATGATGTGTCTTGGGCTCACTTATCACAATGCGGTCTATTTTATTAAAATATTCTGTTTAATGGTCACGGGATTAGTGCTTTAAGATTTGGATTCCTGAGACCCCCACAGTTGGTAACTAAAACCTTATTTTTGGAAGATTTTCGGAAGTTGTGGAAATTGTGGAATTCTTTTAAGTAAATTAAAAGAAATTTTGGATGGTTTGTATTTAGCATTTTAAAAACTTATTACATGTAAAATTTCGTTGTAAAATATTAATTAATAAAGTTTTTATTGCATAAAAAAAATTTATAATATTAAAACTCAAAAAACCAATTTTTCTAATTTTTGGTTTGTAAAATATCTTTAAAAATGTTTTAAAGTTATATTCATTTTCTAGGTACAATTCCCTACACATTGATGCATAATATGTCTCCTTCACCCTGTTTCTACACCTAATTAATGAATTATGAAAAATTACATCAAATGTACCTTAAGATTTGCTCAAAAATAAAAAAAGTATGTTTAAAATTATTTCTTTTTTTGAGAACAAGACCCTCCCCCCGGCCCTTGCCTGCCAATATTTGTTCCATATTGATCTGGGTTTTTGGCTTGGCCGTTTTAGTTGAATTACAAAAAAAAAACATCGGCAAAATTTTTTAAAGAGAAAATTTCTACAAAGCTTTTAATGCGTTCTTATTTGTCTACTAAAATTTTTTTTAAAGAAACCTAATGCTAAGTTCATTAAATATTCTAAGACCTTCACGTAACCGTTAGTTTTATTAAAAAATTGTTTGCTGTTGTAAAACGTTTTTTAGATTAAACTTCATTTAACGGTTTCTAAATTACATTATAAAATTATCTTCTTACAAATAAAGTTAAGTAAGTCATTAAAAATGGTTAAAAATAAATTTTTTGCGCCCAGTTTTTTGGATTTTTTCATCAAATATATGTTAAGTCTGACTTCAAATAACGTATTTGTTAGAAATTTATTTAATTAAATTCCTAACTGATTTTCCGACTGCAAACGAATTCATCATATCAATTAACATATTTGTAAGTTTGAGCTTTTCTTGCTGTTCAGATTCAATCAATAGGTTTAATTGAAATGTGACCACCAGCAAAAGAGGCTTTTTAAAACGTAAAGACAAATCAAAATATTTTTTTCAATCAGCACATTTAATTGAAACCATTAAAAAATTTTTTGAAACTTTAAAATATTTTGAAGTTTGTGTGTACGTTTTCATATTTGCATATACAAACAAGCAATATTATTTTAATTTTCAATTAAGGCAAATTAATTGAAGCAATTAACAAAATTGTTTGAAACAGCATTATTAAATTAATTGAAAACATTTTGGTGAACATTTTTTCTGTGTAGCTTAACAAATAAAAAAACCCCTTTTATAAAATATTGACTAAATATTCAATTGATTTCCAATAGGGTATTAAAAAAATAAACCAAAATAACTAAATATAGGAAATCAAAACGCAATAGCCTGATTATCGTTATGTTGAAATTGAAAGTTGTATTAGCCAAGTTAACAAAAGTCAAAATAAAAGTCTGCAAAAGATGAAACTGCACTTTTCCGTCTACCAAATGCAAGGCTGGTTAATTTGTCGTTTATCTATGATTTTCCAAGAGGATGAGCTTAACAATGGTTAGTAATCCAGGCACTTGGTTATTATATTGTATTTAAGGCCAAGATTGACGTTCAGCCAGACCAACAACAAAAAGGATGACAAACTGAAAATAGAAACGTTATTCGTTTGACGGATGCCAAAAACACCAAAACGAATTCGAAAAGAAATCTAAAAACAGTTCAATGAATTCGTCTGGGTCATGTTGACTAAGACAATAAACAAAATTATTAAACCTCATTGAGTGCAGTGAAAACAATGGATCAGTCCGATTGGCAAATTCATTGGCTGTTTGTTATTGCATTTTAAATGTCATGATACTTGAATGATTTAGCAAATGCCACACACGTAAAGTAGAGACTTAAGGTCTGTCATTGGAGGATGCGAAAAATCGATTTGATTTCAGTTCAAGGAAATTAATACCATTTAATTTTATTGGTTTGAAGAAAAGGAAAAATAGAAAATGAAATATTAAAAAGGTTAATCAAGTTTGTCTAAAATATTCAAGAGATATAAAGTTAAGAAAATTAAGCTTAAAGCCGAAATCCCGTAGCTGAAAATATTTTAATAGCTTAAACGAACTTGAAAATTTTCAATTTAATATTTTTTGCTCCATCTCTCCTCTTCGGAACATATGGCGTCCAGTTTGCTGGTGTTTCGTTAATCAAGTTTTTCTTCAGCTAACGAGGTTATTGGCCTGCTGTAGCTGGTCAAACAAAGCTCTCCGATGGTGTTGTTGTACCCAGAGAAAAACATGTTTAAAAATGGTCACCTCCAACCAAAATATGTTTAATAGAACATATTATTGTCAGCGGTAACCATATTATGGTTAAAGTAGGCCTCCATCAAGAAGCCCCAACCATATCATTGTTGCCTCCAAACATGTTATGACCAATAATAACTAAAATTTGCTAAACACTTACAATAGCACGGTTGGTTTTCAACCATAGTATGTTGCTCTTTAAAAAGAGGGAAATACTTTTGTAAATTTAAAAACAAATTATTATCATATTTAACCATACAATTTTTAGAGGCAACCATAATAAAGTTTGGGTTCTTGATGGAGGACTAATTTAACCATAATATGGTTGTCGCTGAAATTTATATGGTTATATTAACCATAATATTTTTAAAATGTTCTTTACAAATAGTTCGGTTTGAGGTGACCATATTTCAACATGTCTTATCTCTAAGTTTGAGAAGTGGAGGAGGCCTTTTCTTTGCTCTTCGTCCTATTTCTTTTCTCATACCAAGAGATGGTATTGCCTGCCTATGATATCCGTTGTTGATGTTATCATCTCCGGCAGACAAAATCATAGTTTTAAACAATCTTATCACTTTCTAGACTACTTTGTTATCTTTTAAGGGTAATATACACTATCAGACAAGTCTTACGTATTTTGGGATAAAACAACCCTGTCACGATAAGTTGTTATAGTTTTTTGAAAAGATTTAAATAATAATTTTCGTCAAATTGCGTAAGACTTGTGTGATAGTGTTAGATACCCTTAAGTGGCATTTACCTCATTTATATGTGACCTTCTCCGAGAAAAACGCATTTCATCTTATTCTACACCCTTTTAGGTAACAGAATCCACTCTTAAGTCCAAACCCGTTTTTTGTCCCACTAGGTGCCTTTTCTCGGTGAAGGTCACATATATCTGTAGGAATTACATCAGTATAATCGATTGCATTATAAAGATCACTTAGTAAGTTTTTTGAGTATCCCATATTTCAACGAAAAAAATTTCAAACTCCTTATAAACTCGTTAAAGTCTCATTAATGTTTAGCCAATAAAAAAATTAATTTTAAAACTACAAAATACCAAAATGATTCATCACTTTAACATCTCATCTCTAAAGAAACATTAAATGAGTAACGAAAAAGCGATAATAACATTTCAATTTTTTCCTCAATTTTCAGCAAGAAATCGAATTAAAATTAATTTGTTAGTTGTTAACAATTTGTTAACGATAAACAAAAACAACTTTATAGTTTTTTGCAATGTAATTTGAAATTAGAAATAAAAAAACAGTTTTAGGTTCACATGAGCTTATAATGCCCGAAAACATTTAACAAAAACGAAATTGTTTTATCTTTTTTTATTTTATTTTTTTTTTTTTGACCAGAAACTTTCAATTCATTAAACAGTTAGAGAGCTACAGGGGTGGCCAATTTTGTTTTATTATGATTTTAACACAAAAATATTTTTACCATAAAAACAGCAATCTATCAAGTCAGAATTATAAAAAATATTTAAAACCACATATCGCACTTGATCATAAAGAGAGTATTAACTAATTAAAACGATTTTTAATTAAAAAAAATTTTAAAACCAATCGTTTCATCACCAATTTTTTCCAAAAAAAAACTGAAAAAAACAACAATTTTAAGTTAATACACTCTTTTTGATCAAATGCGATATGTCAGTTTCTTGTGTGGTGAAGTGGAGACAGAGATTTTATGTTTTTTAATTTTTATTATATTTTCTAATCATACCCAGCAAAAACTTGGTAATGACTTGCAATTACTGAACAACTTTCTTTTCAATTACTACTTCATACCATCTGCAATAAGTAGAAGTAGTTTAGTAATGGCTGATACAAAAGAACTTGTTTATGAGTTGATTAAAGAAATTTATAATTGATTCATAATAAAATGCATCTAAGGTTTCATTTATTCTAATCTAATACAAATTGATTTGAAATATTTGTTCTTAGAATTTGTATTTTTATTTTCATTTGTTATAAATGAAGACCAATTTGTAATAGATTGGAATATGAAAAATATAAATGCTTAATTAATTTTAATTTGTATTTTAAAATTAACAATTTTAATAAAAACTACACCACCCAATCACCCAAACAATATTATAACGATACAGTATTAGCGTTTATTGTTTTCCAGAAATCTACCGAACCGAACACTAAGAAACGATATTTAGTGTTTATGTTCGAACACTGTTTTTTATTGCTTTTAATTTGCATGAGCATGTTTTGATTACCAATGGTCAATGGTATCACACGGTGGGTTCAAAACTGAACCGAAACAAGTCATAAATATAATGCATATATGTATTTAAAAACTGGTCTATAACTCTCCGCAAAGTTTAACTCTTTACAGTTTTGTAAGTGGCTAAATAAAAATGTGTTCGTTTCAAAGGTAGCGGTAATAAACCAAAGTTAATGGCTGCAGTAATTAATGGCAGTTTACTTATTCCAACTGAAAATATTTTCGAGTTTTCGTTTTTGACTTGGTTCGCGTCAGCTCTAAATCCTTCATATAAAAGTTCGTTTGTAAAGCTCTTAAGAATCAGTAGCTATATTTAATGAAAAATTGGGTTAATTTTTTTTATACCTCTGTTTTGTCCACCTTTATTCGCTAATGAAATGACTAATGACGATCAATACACAAGGCTTTTAATAATGCCACTTCCCAAAAAAACCAATGCGATTTAGAAAGAACTTGTAGCAAGTTTACTAACATAAGCCTTAAGCTTAGAAAAGTGTTGTGATAATAGAAGGCTTATAAACAATTGTTTAATAATGAAAACTGGTCCCTTGAGATAATATTACTTGTCTATAATATAATGTAAGCTAAGAAGTCTAATTATAGAATAAGCTTACAGAAAAATACTTTTCTGGCATATTTATAAAAAGTTTTATGCTTATACTTGTATAATATTTAATAACTTTTTTCTAAAATTGTGCACTGTTTAAAGCACTTTACTCTTCGAACGAAACAGAAAGACTGAAAAGTTTAACTAATAACACAAAAATTATATACGCGCCAAAAAAACGGGACATCATTCTCAAAAACACTTACAAAACTGTAGCGAGTATAAGTCGTTTACAATCATATCTGTTGTCATGTTGTAGAAAATCTCTTATGATAACCTTATTCTACAATTCATTTACATTTTGCTCTGTTATGGTCTGTTGGGTTAGGCCCAAAACAGACTGTGAAAGACAACTACAACGAAACTGCAAGTTGTAGTTATTTTTGGGTTTTATTTGAGTTAAGGCCATAGTAAGACCGCATATGACGTGACCATTTTGAAACCCATTGAAAAACATTTGCATTGAAACAGGCGTTCAGGAAGCTCATGTTTGCGTTTCATCTCTTTTGCAAGAAACCCGAAATGATTGTTATAATTTTAGTACGCTACAAGGTTGAGGGTTGTATGGAAAACTATTAAAACTGGTTCCAAGACAATAATTTAAAAATTGTTTTGATTCAGTTGCGTTTCACGGCATGTTCTGAACATTAAGCAAGAAGTTCAATTCACGCGTTTTCGTGTCAACGCATTGCATGCTGTTTCAAGTTACATGCAACGCTTTTAACACGGCATCACCGCCAATAATAAAAATTAATTTAATTTGTTCAAACGCCCTTTGTGATGCTTACAAAAGAAAATAAACTACACAAGTGGCTTAACAACAATACCAACAACAAGATGTTTGTGTGAAAATGAACACGATTTTCATATCTTTGATCAAACCGCTTGTGTGGTTTATATGGCCCTATACTTCTGTGCATGTAGCTTGCTACTTATAGCTACATTGATTCTACTTTTTTGATAGCTGCATAGTATGCAAAAAGCCTGTAAAGTGTGGTGTGGATTATCAGATTAAGTGGCTTAACTCATCAATCAAAACCGTTTTAGAGAATTTCTATGGCAAAAGAAACGTGAAACTAGTAAGATGCAGTAAAGTTTTCTTCCACTTTAAATTGGCCACAGCCTATCTGCTGAAGTCATTAAGGTTTTTCTTCGCCAGTTTCATTTGTATGTATTACAGCTATCAAACACATTTTTACCTTTTTGATTTTTGTTTTTTGTTTAACAAATTTTCACATTGTTTTATTGATCGTTAATTTCGGCATGGATCGATTACTAGTAAAACAAACCTTTAACGAACATTGTAAACGCTTAAAGTTTTTTTTTTATCTTATAGACTTGTGCCAATACATATTTAGTGCCATAAGATACAATATTTTCACTATGAATTTTTTAAAAATGTTTTTCTTTAAACTTCAGAGTAACCATAGAAAAGGGGAGTTGTTGGCACGCATAGTTAAGTTCGCGTTAAACGGAAATTATAAATTTTTTCCATCAGCAATTTTCATTCATGTGAAGGCAAAATTATTTTAAATCATGGCTGCATGTTTCTGTTTTTTCAAATTTTTATTCAAAATTTTTTCTCTTTTTCAAAGATTTTCATGAAGTATTGTTTGTTTTTAGTTTAGGCCAACTTTTTTTTTTTTGCTACCAGAAATCATGATAAAAAAAATTGTGCTTTTTTGTAATGTTTTTTTTTAAGTTGTTGACACAGTTTTTAACAAGTTGTTGCTTGTCATTTACTTGATGAGATTTGCGATTAAAAACCGAAAAAAAAATGTAAAACTGGGTGGTTTAATAAAAATAAACGCTTATAAACTTGTATGTATTATCCCCTAATAAATTCTTGTATTTAAAAAAAAATATTGTTTGGTTTATTTTTCCTGTTCTTTTGTGGCAATTTTATTCAACTTGAATTGGTTTGATTTAATTTCTTTAAAACATATTAAAAAAAACTTTGATTTAAAGCACAGGAAAACTTAAATTGGCTAATAATTCATAATAATTGTTGTTATGTTTGGTAATTTATTGGAAAAAATATTAAAAATTTTTTATTTGATTTTATTGAGGTTATATTGAATGGAAGTTTTTTGTTTAAATAAAATATAAATCGAAATGAAAGGGTTTGTGTTTGTCGTGCAAATAACGCAGTGCAACGAAATTCGGGTTATCGCCGCCAGCCTCAAAACTTGCCACGCGAAAGGAAACTAGACTTTTGGTAAAGCAAATCTGCCAAAGGGTTTTGAAAAGTTAGCTCGGGTTCCCGTAATATCGGCCCCTTAAGTTTTTGAATGTCTTGAAGAGGCGTTTGGTACAAGTCAAAAAATATATTAAATGTACTTCTGAGCTAAAATACTATTTCAGATTCCTTCAGTAGAATTGTGTGGCGATTCATTTCTTAGAATATATTAACCCTCTTACACTCAAGTTAGAATCTTAAGATGGTCAAACCCGGTCATATGATACCCCATACCACATTATTTAAAAACAAATTTTCGATAGTGTACCTTATTTGGTATCCATGGGCAATCATTGACTCTCCAGAACAAAATTATGTTTAAGGTTAAGATTTATGTAAAAGTTATTTGTGCTGAATATTTTTCTGATATCTTTACCTACATGATATTTGTTTGTCCTTAAATGATTTTAGGATCGGCGCTTATATGGGGGTTATGACTAAGTTTGACCCTACCAACGCAGACATTTTTTCAATGCACAGTAGCTTTCTTTAAAGTTATTTATAATTAAGGAGGTAATGGCATTAAAAGCTATTTCCGGAAGAAGTATTTGTGTGGTCAAATACGGACCGATTCCTTTTAAATTTGGTAAAACAGTTTAGATTGTAGTTAAAAAAGTTTGGACCAAATTTAAGTTAAATACCCACATAAGTTGATGAGTTATGTGAAGCAAGAGTCTTATCCGGAAAGAAGCTTGTATGGGGCCTATGCGAAATTATGAACCGATTCTCACCATTTTCAATAGGCATGGTCCTTGGAACAATTATATGAAATTTCATCAAATTGCCTCCAAACTAAGTTTACATGGGCAGTCAGCATGCCAGCCGCATGGACGGACTTCGTTAGATCAATTCAACAAAAGATTCTAAGTGGATCGGTATATTAAAAAGTGGATCTAGACTAATATTTTAAGTGATGTGGGTGTAGTTAGTGAAGAAAAAAATTAAAATTTATCCGGAAAACATTTGGGCCTTTAAATTTTTAGCAGGCATAAGAAACGATATGCTTTAATTTTTTTGGTTAACGTTTTTTCTTGTTTTTCTTAGAATTAACTTTCAAAAACATGGGAAATTTGCAGAACAAAGAGCCAAAGATGTTCAATTTGATTTTGAAAGTCAGCATGCAATTATTCAAACACAACGAGCATATCGTATAATGAGCGATGAGTCCAATTTCCACTTCAATAGTCATGAGAATAAACAAATTTGCAGAATATGTGGGCACCTAAAATCCAAGAATAAAGTGCATCCACTTAGATGCACATATTTTTTTCTGGGCCTTATTTTTACGAATATTCCAATAAATTGAACTTAATGTGAATAGCATTTAGTACCGGGCAATGATTAAACAAATGCTTAGGGCCGAAGAAGAGAACAAATAATGCTCTCCTGCGTGTAATGTTTGGCGATCGAATAATATTGAATTTTTCTAACTTAAACTGGCCATCGCGTTCACCAGATTCAACGGCTCTCGATTTCTTTCATTGGGGTCACGCAAAGGGTAAAGGAGTATGCCAATAAGCCATGAATCATTTTATGTTATTGTACAATCTTTAATTTAAAAATTATAAATCTTAAAGTATCTTATGTAAACAAAAACATGAAACAGCTGTTTCAAAAATTCTTGCAAGTAAAAATTTTACCAGTAAAAATTTGCAATTTGTTTACTCTGTATTGGCTCTCACTTTTTGTTGTGGGTGAATGAACGCTTTCAAGTAATAATTGTTACAAACTCGTACACATTTTTAGTAAATGAACAAACCTATTATATTTAAAACATAATGCGAACATATTTCCAATCTGTAATCTGAATTTTAATAAATGCCTTCGTTAAATAAAATCGGAAATAAAAATGTGTTTAGCTAAATAAATAAAAACGTTATTTATTTGCCACCCTGTACATGTTTTCTAAGTCATTAGGCGGTGATTTTCCATCAATATAATCAATGAATTTAAAAATCCAGATTTCTTTAAAAAAAAAAGTAAAAAAACGTTCTTGAGAAAAAGTTAAATTCTCTGACTTAATCGTTTTTAACACTAAAACATAATGTATACGTTAGAAACATACGGCCATGTTCTGACAATCGCACGATTTGAAATCGCACAACGTCAGATTTATTTTATGGTGTTCTGAATCTCGTGCGTTTAGCGTGCGATCTGGCATAGTTTCTTCCAAATATTCTAGCTTCTTTGAGTATACTTTTGCAATTTGAAGTCGCAAAACTTCTTGCTATTTTGATTTACAGAACGCCTATTATGCGAATTCAAGTCAGAATCACCAATGTTAGGCATTCGCGATTGTCAGAACATGCCTGATATATTTTGCTTAAATCGGCATATTTTGTTAAAACTTCTTTGAGCTAAACCACTTCCAAGTTGTTAAATAAATGTTTCGACCATTACTTTTTCAGGAAGAGCACTATATTTTATTCAAAAATGCATATCAAAAATAAAAAAAAAATTTACTAAAAGCGTTTTTGGCATGAAATTTCATACATATTTAAAATGAAGTTGTATTTTTATCGCAAAGAAATCTTTACAGTCGAAAATAAATCTATTTGAACAGAATGCTTATAAAAATGTTATAAATGCAACATATTTTTAATGTAAAAATGCAGAATTTTAGCTTTTATATGGATATTTATGCTATACGTATAAATAACTACCAATAAAATTACTTGCTTGATTAAATTAATACTTAGAATCAATCAAATAATTTTTATTATAATTAAAATTGTTTCAAATGTGCTTTAAAGACTTTTTTACAATAGTCTTATTCATATACTTTTAGCCTAAGCCAACATTTGGTTAACATTGAATCTGTTGATGTGAACATATACTTTGGAATGATTCTATACACTACAAGAATACCTTGTTTCTTCATGTTACATGATTTACTTTAGCTATCCTTTGGTTAGCAATGAATTACATTTTCTATGTGTAGAAAATTTTACAATTATCAGACACAAGCAAAATGTAATGCATTTTCTAGCCCGCAACGGCGCTCGTCAGCATTCTTTGTGTCACACTTAATAGTGATACTTTATAAATTTCATGTATTTAACTCAACAATTTTAACAAATAAAATTTGGGAATTATTTTTTTTTTTTCATAAATAATTTTTATTATATTAAACATTTAAAAAGTTCAAAAAATAAAATAAAAATTTATGAAAATGAAATAATTGCCACTTTCTATTAATCAATTGAAATTTTGGCTTTAAAATGCATATAAAGCGATTAAAAAACTTTTCACAGCCTAAATCACTATTTTGTGGAATAATTAAAGTATTATTTAAACATTTTTTTCAACTTTAATTAAAGAAAACAAGAAATGTCTATAAATAGTATAGATGTATTAGAATTTCTACGATTACGAGGAAACTTTCCTTCAACGAAAACTGAATGATTTAAAAGATGTTCATATTTAGTATGAAATTGAAATCTCTTTGAATTTGAACGTTTATAACTTTCAATGACATTAAATTTGGAATTTCCTTTTGGAATATATATTCTTAAGGATTAATTTATTTTGAATTGTTTAAAGCACTTTCACTAGCCTGAACAATTGTTTGCTTGCATCCTCTCTTCATTCACTCATCAATATATTAAATTTTACTTTTCCGCCTTTTGCACAATGTATTTGCTTCTACCCGACAATTAATATCCTTTCAATAGCTTCATCAATCGACAAAACAAATATCCGTTTTTCCTCTTTAAAGGGAAATTATTTGCAACAATAAATCCTAAGAACAACTTTCGTAAGAACACTCTCACTCACCTGGGTACTTGATATTCTGGCTCTGGTGGTGGTACATGAACATAGACATGCTTGTGTATCACTGGTGGTTGTTGTGGTGGACCATAGACAGGTTGTGGAGCACCATAACTACCACTTGGCACACTGGGTGCATAACTGCTAGATGGTGCCGAATAGCTGTTTGATGGTGGGGCTGAATAGCTGTTGGATGGCGGGGCTGCATAACTTTCACGTGGTGGTTCAGGACGAGCTGAAGCCATGCTAGCAGCACACAAAACCACTAAGACCTACACGAAAAATGAAATATTTATTTTTTAAAATTTTTCCTTATAAAAATCAATTATATAATTTTTTTTTTAATTTTTTGTTTTTGTTAAATAATTTAATACAAAACAACACAGCAGGTATCAGTGATTTAGTAGTTTTTTTTATTAAAAAATTCATTAAATTCCGAAAGGAAAGAAATATTTATTTGGTATTGCAACATTGTTTTTTTAATTATTTTATTTTATTTTTGTAAAGAGTTCATTGTTGTATTTCGAGGAGAGAAAAACAAAAACAGAAAACACTAAAATGTTTAATAAAGTTTATAATTTAATTCATGGTTATTTCATATTTTCCGTATTTTATTTATTTCAATACAAGTACATATTAATATTCCATAATCTTTTGGATTGAAGTTTAAAATTTTTTTTTCCAATTTTTTTGCTTTTTCGATAAATCATTTTGTTAAATTAATTTACACACACACAAACAAACACATACCACACAAAAAGGCTTCATTTTATTTATTTTTTATTTCGACAAAGTTTTTACGTTAAAAGGATTTTTATAACAAAAACACACTTTCCCAGCACTCGGATCAAAATAGAGATAAAATGAAAAAAGAATTGAGGAAATCAAATTGTTGTAGTTTGTAACTGTTGTACACTCGATTTGTGTCTGTGTCTTTTTGTAAATACAACAGTTTCTTTTATACAAATGATGATGGCCAACAATGGCAAAAGTAAAATACTGTTGCTGGTATCTGTTGCTGTTGCTACTGCTGGCTGTTACTATTAATGTTGCTGCTTTAGTTGTTGTTTTTGCTTTCGTTAATGTTGTGCTGATGATGATAATGATGATGAGTAAAGTAACTTCAAAATATCACGAACTCTAAAATTGCCGAACAAATCATATTGTCATAATAAAAACCAAGACTCACACTCAGTAGTTACTACAGAAAACTCTACAACAAAAACATACCAAGCTAATTTTTATAAAGATTTTTTAAATCGCCACTTATTGCTTCTTCGTTTTGATCATTATCATGTTCAGAGTGCGTGTTTTAGTGCAAGCTCTTCTCAAGTTGGTTTCGTTTTTGTTTTAAAATTTGCTCAATTTTATCTCTTGCAAAGCGTTGCCAGATAATTATTATTAGTTATCTTTAAAATTCATTAAAACGTATTTTTTAAAAAGAGCTTTTTCTTAAATGTTACTTTACAATAGAAATGTGTATTTTTTAAGAAAAATATCCATTTCAAATAAAAGCATACAGTTACATATTTAAAAATTAAAGATTTTGTTCAGAAAAAGTACTTTTTATATATAAAAAATGCACATTTTGGTAAAAGGAACTTTAAACAAATAAGAGTGCTATATTCAGCTGTGCCGAATCTTTGATACCCACTAGAGTATCCATATCGAACTACGATTAATCGAGAAATTTTTCCGCCATTATTTGATCGAATAATTAAAATAGCCAAATTCGAATAACGAATAACTCGAACAATTTATGTTAATTAATCGATTAAGATTAATATCTTTAAAAATTCTACTTTTTTAATATAAAAATATTTGTTTTTTTCAAATTTAAAACTGTTTAAGATAATTTAAAACTAGAAAAACATGTTCTAAACATCTATTTTTATTTTAATCACACAAACTTTTGAGCATATTTCAGACCCTTTTAAGATATGGCTGTGTGAGAGCCAAATTATGTATATCATTGTAAAGGTCAAATTAAATACGTTAGAAACGTGGTACTTAAATAGCACATTTTCATACAAAGATTACAAAAAAGTAAATATCGTTAGCTTAAATGCAAAAAGACGCAACTAACAAAAAATTCAAAATCGAGTTTTTGATTGATTAATATAAATGCTATAAAACTACATGTCTTGACAAAATTTTACACTTCTGCGATCAAAAATTGCGCTTTTATTAACAAAAAACAAAGGTACATATCCACAAGTTTTTTTGTTTAATGTATGCAAAACGACGTAATTACACATTTTTTTTCTAAGAAAATATAATGAAATGGTTTTCTTTGAAAACTGGTTGAAGAATTCCATGGACGACTTATCAATGCATGTTTTTCTGACATGTTTATAGTTTTCACTTTACAAAGTTTTTTGCTTCTCCTGTAAAATTATACTTTTGTTAGTTACGTCTTTTTGCATTTTAGCTAACGATATGTATGTTATCAGTGAACTTGAAATAAATGTAAAAAATACGATGATTTAAAAAAATAATGTGAGTTTCACTCGATTTGTAGGAATATTAAATTGGTTTTAACAGTTGTTCATAACTGGCTGGCACCTCTCACAAAAAGTGCCGGGACTAAAAAGACAAAAATATATTAAATAAATAAAAAATTATGAGCCTACGCATATCTTAAATAACCGCATTAAGTTAAACAGCCGGGACACAATTGCAAATTATAAACCGGAAAAAACTAAGGGTTATCGATTGCTACTAAGCATAACTGTACTAAACTTTGGCTTTCAGTTCATTTTATAGTCTGTTAAACTGTTAGCATTGTTTATAGTTTATTTTAATTCAGTTTTCCTTGCTGCCTGTTTTTAGAAAACGTAAACAAGTGAGTGAGTGAGAAATTATATTGAAAACAAAAACAAATTTTCGGTTTTTATTGTTGTTTTCAATATAAATTATACCTATTTATAAAATATTATGTATTTCTTTCCTTTTAGTAAAAGGTTATAAAATTTCTTAAATAACCTTGGATTGCTAGTGAAGATTCCTCAAGAAAGGACAGAGTAACAGGCAGGGCTGTGGAGTCGGAGTTGAAGAGTCGGAGTTGATGTTTTTGTGCCGGATTCGGAGTCGGAGTCGTAGTACCCACAAAAACTCGCGACTCCGACTCCAAAGTTTTTCGGCTTTCCAACGGAAAGCTAAGGTAAAATGTAACAAGAAAATACAATATAATAGTCTGATAGTGTATAAAGTCATTTCTGAAAAATTGTAGGAATATGACTATTAAAGAAAAGCTTTATAAAATACATAACTGAAATTTAGCTCATAGAATACATTCGAAAAATAAAAAAATGTTGAATTTAAATTTAAAATTAAAAAAAATTTTCAAAATAAAAATTATCTTGAATCTGGGAATTTATTTCTCATGTTGAGTAACATTTATTATAAAAAATTTTCATATTATTCGAACGTGTATTCTAAGTCAAATTACAATCCTCAAAAGCTTTTATACTTTAATAGTCGTATTCCTTCAATATTTTCCAGGAATATTTTGTAAGCACTATCAGACTTTTTGTATACATTTTCTTTACAATTTACTTCATTGCTAGCCAAAGGATAGCTAAAGTAAGCCTCGTAGCAGAAATATACAAACAAAAATTCTGATAGTGCTTACAAAATATTCCTGGAAAATATTGAAGGAATACGACTATTAAAGTATAAAAGCTTTTGAGGATTGTAATTTGACTTAGAATACACATTCGAATAATATGAAAATTTGTATAAAAATTATCTTCTTAAAACACATTTAAAATTTAAATAAATGGTTTATGAATACTGCTCTTATGTGCTGTTTCCAAATGACAGGCGATGGACTGAGTGCTTTTCATATACAGGGGTGTGCTGGAAATCGCAAACGTAAAACGCAAGAATTTTAAAAGTCGTTTTTAAATAAGATTTTTGTAATAAAAGAATTTTATGAAAAATATTTTCCTATTAAACAGGATTTTAAACCAAAAATTATTACAATTAGGTTTAAAGTTTATTAAAAACAACTTCCAAATTCTTGCGTTTTGCGTTTGCGATTTCCAGCACACCTCTGATAAATTTTTCTACATAATCAATCGCCTGTCATTTGGAAACAGCACATTAATGTTTGCGTACGGTAATTGCTTCTCAAGAACTCTAATTTTTAAAAGGCCGTACGGTTATGAAAAAATAAAAGTTAACATCACTGAGTCTCATATACATTTAGCATCAAGATTATAGTAGGAGTCGGAGTAGAGAGTCGGAGTAGGAGTAGGAGCCGGAGTCGCACTTAAAAAATTTCAGCATTTGGAGTCGGAGTCGGAGTTAGTACTTTTTTTCGGACGACTGCACAGCCCTGGTAACAGGGGACAAAAGTTCAAGCTTCATTGAAAATTGTATGATTTTGTTAAATTTTGCTCTTTTCAAATTTTATTTTATTTTATTGCATGCGACATTAGATTACTTTAACCTGAACATTTTGCGGCCAACAAGACATACAAAAATGACAAAGCTACAGAAATTCAATAGTTTAAAGATATTTTTAAAATTTATTGTAACTAAAAATTTAGCTTCGTGTATTAATTTGTTGTGTTTTTCTTTGATGTGATACAAATCGAAAAGTTGGTTAATTCAATTAATCGTCTCTAACTTTGTCATTTTTGCACCGATCTGGATCCTATTTGGCACAAAATGTATGTTTTTGGTTAAAAAAAATAACTTGAAAATATCAAAATTGCAAAAAATCATCAAATTTATAATGAAGTTTGAAATTTTGTCCACTATAACTCTGCCATTTATTAACTCATCTTCACAAACGACCCATGGTTATTTTAGAAATTTTATAACCTTTCCCTAAAAGGAACGAAATACAAGATATTTAATAAATAAAATTTTTGAAGATATTTGAATTTCAGTCACATCATCTTTTTTAAAAAAACAAATAACGGTTATTCTCAAAAACTGTTCTACTTTTGACATATTCGGATTCGGATTCGGGGGAAAATTTTACATTAAGTAGGTGTCAAATTCATTTGGTCAAAAAACTGTCACGTTGTGTAATTAGCCAATTCACAAAGTCTTCTAAAGTACTATAATACTATTTTAGGCTTAATAGCGCTGTTGTGAACAGCGTGGTGTATTATAATATGATAAATAATTGTAAACGTCAAAACTAACTGACAAAAATCAAAAAATAAAATTTATTTTATTACATGAATAAATTAATAATTTAAGAAAAATAATAAATAAAGAGGTTGCAATCGAAACATGTAAGGGTAACCTGTCCGTAAAAGCCTGGGTTCGAGCCCAGCAGCAGTTAAGAATGAAAAATTATCAATAAATTTTAATTAATTTTCATGTTGTAAAATTCCTTCTACATAAAAATAATTTAATGAAAAGTTAATTTGATGAACTTAAGCCTAATTAAAATATCAAAACTTGGATTAAAAAATAAATAAAGATTATAAACTAAAAATGTGCAATGCTTTAGAATAAATATGCATGAGTTGCTTTTAAAAGTGAGTATAAGTTATAACATTGTTGCATTAGAATGATTTAAAAAAAGAAATTAGAATAAATTGTTAATCATATTGTAACTAAATACTTCTTTGTACCATTCAACTAAACTTGAAACAGTACAGTGAAATTGATTTTAAAGAAAAAATCTGCAAGAGTGACTTGCACTTTAAAAACTGCAAAAAAAAATGAATTTGCACATTTAACAACGCTGCACTTAGCCCAAATAAAAGCTTGGGAGCCTTTGCATTTTCAATTATTCCACCATTATTTTAGTAGTTTTTCTTTAATGTCCACCGGGCATTTTTTCTCTAGTGTAACTATAACAATCGTTAAAAACAAAACCACTCTTTTTTAACAATTTACTCTTAAACTTTATTGACTTGAAGTTTGATGTAAAAACGCGAAATTAACTTATAAACAATAAAAAGCTCTAGAATTGTGGATCCTATTGAATGAAACACGATCACTTTCATTTTCGTTTTACGTTCATTAAATTCGAATGAGATTATTTTGTGAGAGTAGGTACATGTGTACATGTGTACATGTGTGTGTAAGTGTGTTTTAATTTAAAACTTAATTTTTATAAACTTAATTATTACATTCAAGGTAATCATTTAAGCCAGCTTTTGGTTTTCTCTGTTTGTAATAACTGACTTATGGTCTTCAGATAAAAATGGTTATCTGATTTTTTTTTCTTATAAAATATTTTGATTTTTGAAGATCAGTTTGTTAGTTCAACTTTTGTATATATTTTATGTATAGACGGACAAAGTTTTTAAATTGAATGTCTTACGTTGCAAAAAATTCTTAAATTGCTCTTCAATGTCCAACATTTATTACGTAAATCAATAATTGTTATTGTTTGTTCGAACATTAAAATGAACAATCATAACCAACTAACCAACCAACAGTCATCATCAAACATTTTCGTGAACAATTCAGTTAAAAAAAAAACATTGACAACATTCACCATTGAATGACAAAATTCTAGTGGTTGTGAAATACGATCATTGATTTGTAATGTATGGTTTATGTATGTCTTTAATTGAATTTTCGAGACAATAATGGTAAATATTAAGAAATAATTTAATGGCGATTTCTTTTCTGAGAAATATGTTGCATAAATGTTACATGCTCTACACAAAAGAGATAGAGCATGTAACATTTATGCAACATATTTCTCAGAAAAGAAATCGCCATAAGATATGTAGACATTATAAAGCCCAAATTCACAGTCATTAGTTAATTACACTGTGCTAGTTGAAAAAACAGACAAGCTCTGAACCTGGCGTTTTAACTTTTTTCGGGTACGCTGAATCCATTGGTGCTAGCCGCTTTTTTTATGTGAGCTCAGGTTTCCGAGATATGCCGTTATTTCGAAAATGTAGGAGGTTGCACAACATATGTTCGCGTGAAATTAAATTCCGCAATAAAATTTCCTTTAAGAAACATTTTTGAAAGATATTTTTCATCAAAATTTCGAAATTTTTGTTTTTAAAAATTCATTACAAATTGGAAAATGCAGCTATGCTTCTAGTTGCTTCTATTGCAGACATATAAAGCTCTCAAATTTTAATTAATTAAGGAATTTCATAAAACGCAATATTTGTATGGGAGCCCCCCTAAGGGGTGGAGATATATTGCAAGTATGTTTTAAGAAATAGTTAAGAACGAAAAACTAATGGAGGTCGGTCAAACATCTTATCACCCTAGGGGCGATTCCTTGGAAGTTATAGGACTTTTTCTTCAATATATTTCTAGTCTGCATAGAACATTTTGTATGCGAGCCCTCTTAAGGAATAGAGATAGAAGCTATGGATGTTAGAAATAAATTATTGAGATGAAAAATGAAGTGGGGTTGGTCATACATTTGACCCATCTAGGGCTGCAGGCGCCAAATTTAAGAATTTCACCCATACAAATATAGCCGTTTAATGAAATTCTTAAATTTGGCCCCAGCAGTGCCTTGGATTTTTGTGCAGCTTCGTTTTTTATGTCTGCTAAAAATTAGAAGCATAGCTGAATTTTCCAATTTTTTATGAATTTATAAAAACGAAAATTTCGAAATTTTGATAAAAAAATTTTTCCAAAACGACTGCGCAATTTACTTTTCTTAAAGGAAATTCTGTTGCGTAATTTCGTTTTATTTAGCTTTTTCAATAACCTAAAGCGTTTTTGAGTTGCGCGAATATATGTTGTGCAACCTTCTCCATTTTCGAAATAACGGTATATCTCGAAAACCAGATCTAACCTAAAAAAACGGCTAGCACAACTGGATTCAGTGTACCCGAATTAGGTTAAAACGCAAAGTGCCCCGCTTGTCTAAAAAAGTGTCAATTTCTAGCACAGTGTTATTAGTAAACTAAAATGATGACATATTTACAAATGGTAACTCTATTTAAATAATAACAGCCTGTTCATCGATTTCGAACGTTAACGTTCGCATAAAAATTACATTTAAAACAAAAACAATTTTAAGAATTTTCTTTTTGTCTTAAATATAATTTTCTATGCGAACGTTGACGTTCAAAATCGTTAAACAGGCAGTTAATTTCAATGTTGGTAGGAGTGTTTTTGTTGACACTATTTTGATTGACATTTTTATATGCTTAAAATTAACCATAATTTGCCCGAAATCAACCATAACTTGGGCAAACGTACTCATAAGCTGGTCATTAACCTTATTATGGTAAAAATAATCCATATGGTCAACAATTCTTAGAACAATTTAGGCTACAGATAACCATACTGTGGTCAGAATTGAAAATAATATGGTTACTATATTATGGTTATTTATTTCCGCCATTTTCAAGTTGTTTATTGAGTAAAGTTGTAATTTTATTTCGTTTTTTTACTTCAATTGCAAATTAAGTTATAACACTTTTTTCAGCGACGACCTTCATCATCATTCTTTCCATTATGCTGATGAAAGAAAAAGAATGTGAGAATTTTAAACATACGCAACTGATTATAAAGAATTTAGCCCCTATAAAAAATGCATAATTTTGGTACTTTCATGTTAAGCGTATAAGAATTAAAAGCAATAGTTCTACTTGTAACAATAACAAAGTTTAAACAAAAACATCAACAATAAACAAAGGGTTTATCTTTTCTTACTTTCCCCACTACAAGTAGAACTGTTGCTTATAATTCTTAAACGCTTAACACTTTTACCGAAGGTTAAACGGTATACATAACTTTGTCATTCCGTTTGTAATTTCTACAATATTGACCCTATAAAGTGTGTATATTCTGGATCCTTATGAGAAGGGAAGTTCAAATCCGGTTGTCCGTCTGTCCGAAGCCCCCATGAATGATGGGGGCTTGGTTGTTGTATATATCTGTCAGGTATTCTTCATATAATTTTTCTATTGAAAAATGGATGAAATAATTTTTCCAAAAATCCCTTGTTGTTGTTGTATTTTTATTACTTTTTTTCTGCATATCTGGAGAACGGAAAGAGCCAAAGTTTCCAAATTACAACAAAATGTGGAAGCGATTGGATAAGTGGGCGTGGTACCTCCCGTACAAAAAATGTTTAAAATTGTAAAAAAAACCTGAATTTTTGGTTTGGCATATGACCTATGATTACGCCTTATTTATCTTTAGTAGAAAATATTTTCTGAAAATTTCGGAACAATTGGTTCAGATACGAAAAATTTATGGCCATAGTAAAATTTTAAATACGCATTATCGGGAACCATTGATCTTCCCGAGCCCAAGTTTTATAGTTCAAATTAATGGAATTTGTTCTTTAACATGTCAGTATATTGATCTGTCAAATCGGTTAAAGAATTGCTGAGTTGTAATCAAAATACTTAAATCCCAAAAGTTACTCTTTTTTTTATAATTAAGTTTGTTTCTTAATACATACATTTAATACAATTAAGCGATTAATAAAACATATATAAATATACAAATATTTAGATATACGTATCTATAAACCTCTGTACTTTTCCAAACATGGTGCAGTGTATATAAGATTCGGCATAGCGGAATATAGCACTCTTACTTATTTAAAATATGTTCTTTTCAATTTAACCTAAAATATTTTTTTAATTTTGAACTTAAGTTGCCTAAGTGCCAACATCTGTATTGAATTTTCTTAAGTAGCAAAGCACCCCCAACCAGGAAATTTAATGGTTATTAAAATTTCCAACCTGTTTCTTAATATTCGAATTAAATTGCAGTCAGTCTTTAATTTACAGCCACATTTATCACGGTTTGAAATTTTTTTGGGGCGTGGAAACGAATTTAAAAATAAAAATTTGCACATAAAATTTTTATAATTTCATTAGTAAATATGGATAATATTAAAGAAAGACTACCACTGCTATTTGCAAAAAAAAAATATATTTATAAATAAAATCTACTTTGATAAATTGAAAAATTTACACACAAAAAATTTAAATTGTACATCAACAATTTCTCAAACAAAATTTGTTCATTTGTCATTTTCTTAAGATTTGCAATAATTTGCAAATAAATTTTATCACGTTTTTCCCCCTTCAAGAAAGGTGTTTATTGTTGTCAATTATGACATGAAGCTAAAAGAAATATAAAAAAAAACTTTATTTAAAAATTTCAAAATAAAATGCAATTATTCTTTCATGGCCAACACGTTTTTCGCATCATTCGACCAATTGATCAAAAAGTCTTGAAACAGAAATAAAACCAAAGGTTTTTTTTTTTTGACAAAAAAACTTCCGCATGAAGGGGAAAAATACAAAACAAGACACTCCTAAATAAATTGCCAAATCCCCCGAAAATTAAACAAATTATTGATTTTGAAATTGTCAAAATTTATTTTAAACAACATTTACTTAAACAACTGCAGCCACACTTCTTCCATCAGCATCTGCGCGGTTTGACTTAAATGACGTTAAACATGATGATAATGATGTTGATGGACAATCACTGATTTTTATTATTTTTTTTTGTTTACTTTGTACTACATACATAAATGATTCCCGTAATGAAATGTTGCATAAAAATCGTGTTTCTTATTTATGAATGAGTTTGTTTTGTTTTTTTTTTTTCTTTTGAAATCTTTTCACCTACAATTTTAGTGGAAAAATTTTATTGATATGGATCTTTTTATGTATTTTCAATATTTTTCCTTTCCTTTTTCTTCTTAATTTGGTTGAATTTGCTGTTGCTCTGCTCCCACTTCAATTTGCACGAGTTTTAGATTCATGCCACATATATGTATTTTATATTTTTAACTCATGGCCCCCTGTACATCTTCCCATATAGACTGATGTTTTGAAACACTTGCATTCCGGTAATTGAGCCACAACAACTATCATTTTGCTCGTCGCTAGACCTACACACAATCCGTTTTGGCCAACATATTGTTGTTGTTGTTATTAGCCTGAAGCATCTGTATTTGAACTGGACATAACGACTTTAAAACGACAATCAGTCAAAAAGCATCTTTGTCACACTCTCGAGTGTCGTCCATATACCTACATACATACATACTATTAAAAAACAAAACAAGAAATATCTTGATAAATTTTCATTACTTTGATTACAAATATGGCACTGTGTGAATAACCACATGTTGCAACATGTTTGTATGGCAAAATAAAGTGTTGCCTACTTGCTGGATATTTAAGTGAACAAAAGGATATAAAAACAGTAAAGTTGCGTTTTTGAAGGCATGTTCAATTGCAATGCAGCAATGTCGCGGATTCCCAAACGTGCAAACTTAAGCAAAGTATGAATTTTCTTAAATCATTTGCTTTCCAGCTGGTATCAAAGCAAACGCATACAGCGCATTATTTAAATTAATAATTTGATTTGCATCGTTGTAAAGTATAAATGTTTGATTAAAACTAAAATTTGATGTTGCAAATATACATTTAAAGAAACAAAACTGTTTTAAAGAAAAATAACCTGAGTGTTTTTAGTTCACCAAGCGATTACGTATGGCCAGCAAGCGGGTGTACATTTCTAAAACAATTTAAAATTTTACTAGGACCAAAAATGAGTATGTATAAATGCGTACAGGTGTGTCACAAGGCGGTGTCCTCTCTTCATTTCTATTCAACGTCGTCCTTAACAAAATGAAATTCAAAACGAGCATTGCGCACAGCCAATGATGTAATCTGGAGAATAAATGATCGTCCAGAAAGCCTAGACTATACGGACGATATCAATCTTATAGCACACAGATATGGATATATGCAGGCCAAACTAAATGCAGTGCAGCTAAAATTAATACCACGAAGACATAGAAAATGAGAGTAATCACGAAAAGTAACTCTGACTTTTGCGCCAAAACCCAACCTCTAGGAAAGGTAACATCGTTTTGGTACCTCGGCCGGTGGATCTGGAGACGAAATAAAAAAGAGAATTACAACCTGGCCCACGGTGTCGATCGACATCTTGGGCGAGCGACATAACGTCACTCATTATCGTTCTCTTAAGTGGCCCACTAACTACTGACTTGTCGTCACGTTTTGCGTCTCTAACGTAATGCATTTATTTATTCCTTCCAAATAACAGGACCAGTCCAAACACGCATGTAAAATGTAGCCCACAAGGGACTAGGACTAGTCCAAAAGTAACCCAAACATATGGAAAAACATGGTCTATTTAATATTACGATGTCCTAGAGCAGGACTATAAAACTACTCCATTGTATACACAAGGGGATTAGCTGTAACTTCGTTTAAAAACGAAAACATGTCGTTAAAAACGAAAACAAGTCGTCCCACTACAAACACTTTTTAACAATGACTTGGTCCATGCTTGCATTACATTGGAGTAGTCCATTTGATCAAAATGTATCTGGTAGTCCAATATTATTTGCAGGGTATTACATTTGCTTCACTTGTCATTGTAAGTCGAAAACCACTTACAGGCACTGCTCCAATTTTAATATAAATGCAACTCACGAAAACGCATTGGTTTTTTTAAAAGAATTTTTATTTTTACTTTATAAAGGGAGAAGATTCATATATCGATACCAATAAAGACTTCCGGCTAGTTTTACCCACTTTTTTATTTTATTTGAAACTCATTTGGCAACTCTTTAATATTGGTGCACATCTTTCCTTATATTCAATACCGCGGGCCAATTTATACTCCGAAGTTGACATCAACTACTGGAATTTATTTCACAAAATATTTTAAACATATTTCCTAGACTGCAACAGAAAAAGCTGTAACAATCAGAAAGATGTTATAATTTTTTTTTTAAAGGACTTTTTTATTCACACAACCAACGCAATTGGAATCAAAGCAACTGTTTTTGTTTGCTTTGACCAGAAATGTTTGCGTGTACGATTCCCAGAAGGAAATCAAAAAAAGAAAATAAAAGAAAGAAAGACCATCATTCAATTAGTTAAAGATTTGTATCGGGAGACCGCCACGAGACAAGTGTCTCACGCAATGCAAGCGAAATTTTCTTTTATTATTTTTTTTTCTTCAAAACAAGTGCAAAGTCCTCATATTATTTCCTGCTGTTACGCATGAACATTGGCCTTATTGTGTTCAATAGCTTGATTGTATTGACTTATTTTTTTTTAATATCTAAATAAGGACTTTTGTGTTTGTGTTACGAAATTGAGCATTTGGCATATGACTTCGAAAGTGAAAAAAATTATTTGGAATGTGGAAGAGGTTAGTTACATTTGAAGTAACAGACAGTTTTGTTTTTAAAACAAACGTTACTTTAGGCCAGTTTAAGAGATCCAAATATATGTATGAATATTTGGAATTAGAAAGGAAAATGCTTTCGATTCTAGTTTCGTCAGTCTTCTGCAAACTTATATTTGCAAGAGCATAATGATTATGTGAATATCTATCCCTTTGATCAGCACTATTGTTAATTCGTCAGTTATTTTTAAAATGGAAAGTAGATAAAAAGTACATTTTAAAAAAGCAAACTTTCCTACACGTTTTTCCAAGTAATTCACGGAATAAAGAGAATACCATAATTTCATTTATAGATTGCAAATTTTACATTGTAGTCTTTCATTGATAGTGGATCGATTTGCCGAGAGACCAACCTCCTTTCCATCTTTAATCTCCCACTTAAGTAGGTAAATGTTTAATTCAATTTTGTAAGTTTGAAAGTATAAAAAAAATCAGAAAGTACCAATTGAAAAACCAAAAATTCTCTTCTTGTAGTATTTCAACCACTCTGTACTCTGCATGTTGCATTTCTTGTTTCTAGGTTCAGTATTTTTATATATTAAAAAATTTCAATTTAAAAAACTTAAAAGTACTAAAAGGATCTCTCTTACAGATCCTCATTTACTGAGGGCAAGTGCCTGATGAAGAACAAAAAGTACCAAAGAGGTCACACATTGCATGCTTAATTTTCTATTTCTAGGTGCATTATAAACGAAAATTACAAAACAACCAGTTGTATAACGAAAAAGTACAAAACAGCTCCCCCTTACAGATTCGTAGTCACTCAGGACCATACATGTTAAATTTTACGTTTCTAGTTCCAGTATAAACGAAAGTTCAAAATGTGCCAGTTGAACAACAAAATAGTACCAACATTATTTATGTTATAGGCTCTTTCTTATTTACTCAGGTCCCTGCACCTATAATTTAATGTATCTAAGTTCAATAATATAGAATATTCAAAAAGTATAAAAGAGAAATTTAATTTCCCGTATTTCCCCTTTTCTTTTCTCCCCATTGAAGCATCAAAAATTTTAATATTGCAGTGGGAGCCCATAATTTAATACGTTAAGGTCAATGAATTTAGAAAAATATTTTGTAAAAAAAAGTACCAAAATTAGGTACCACTTTATCCCTTAAACGTTCAAATTTTGAAAAAGTACCAAATCCATAATTGTATTTTTTAGATAACTTACGAATTTGGTAACTTTATTCTATGTTTATTTGTTTAAAAGATAGATGGGGTGACAAAAAAGTTGCAAACTACAGGTTATACCTGTTTATTTACCAAAAGTACCGAATATCAGAAAAGTACCAGACTGCTTATCTAATCTAATGAGCAATTATTATTATTATTCGTTGCTTTTACGCCATATCGTGGCCGCATAGTGCCAATACAAAATTATTCCAATCATTTATATTTGAATGATAAATTTCCCGGATGTAGGTTTATCTCTTCTTTAAGACTTCGTCTCCAGCTACCTCGTGGCCTGCCGCTGCTTCGCGTTCCTTGAGGATTCCAATCAATAGCCATGATGTTTTCAATTGACTCAATTAAGATTTCGTCAATGACTGATAGAACACATCCTTGCCTAACTCCAGATTTAACAGATACAGGAGGCGATAGTTTGTTGCCATGTTTTACGCCACATTCAGAACGCTAATACTGTGCCTTGATAAGTTAACAGATCTCGTCAGAAACGCCTTTTCTGCCCCTCGCTGCCCATAAGCTTTGGTGATTAATAAGATCGAAAGCATTTTGGAAATCAATAAAAACAAGGTAGAGCGATTCCTGCATCTCGTTTATTTGTTCCATGATTATTATTAAAGTAGCAATATGGTCAATAGATGATTTGGGGCTGCGAAATCCGGCTTGCTGGTGCCGGAGCGTATCGTTAATTTTCTATTCAATACGATTTAGTATGATTTTGCAAACGAATTTAAGGCAGCTGCATAGAATCAATCCAATTATTGCAGTCGATTAGTGCTCTTTTCTTATGTATTTTTACTATGATCACTTGCAGCCAGTCGGTGGGAAATGTTTCTGTTTTCCAGATTTCCTGGAATAGCTCATGTAAAATTCGTGCAGATAGTTTAGAGTCCGCTTAAAAAGTTCCACATGCACGTTGTCAATTCCAGCAGCTTTGCCCCTTTTAATGCTCTGAATAGCTGCGTCAATCTAATCTAATGAGCAATGACAAGTATTTAATTTTTTTTTTGATAAATGAGGTTACCGAATTTGCCCTATTTACCCGCTCAGATCTTAATAAAATATATATCATGCACTTCTGCAAGGAAATACCTTTCAAATGATGTATGCATCTTCTATTCAAATCGGTTAGAAAACAGATGAGAGAAAAGTTGTTAGCAGGTTTGCCTTTGATGATCCAAGAGCGTCTAATGCATCCCATAAAAGTCACTGTTTAGTGTGGATTTCGGGCTGATGCCCTCATTAGTTCAAATGTCTGTGAGACAGGCATTAGCTTATTAAGCATTTATACAAAATCACTACTTATAACAGTTGTTAAATAATTATACACACACTACAAGAGTAAAGATGTGTATTATGCGTTTGTGCTTATGTTTGTAACACCTTAAAATAGTGGTCCTAGATCTAACTTTGATCATGCCGATCGACTCAGAATCACATTCGAGTCAATCTTACGACGGCCATCCGTCCATGTAGACCTTGTGCGCTAAGTACAGGTAGCAATAAAATAATAAGATGAAATTTGTACAAAGGACTAAGCCATATTTTGAAATTCCATAATTTCACGGTCCATAATTTCACATAGCTTTTATAAGCTTCTTTCCGGAATAAATTCTTTGTGCCCATAAACCATCTTATTATTTTTGTATTAAGATTAAATTTGGTATAATCTTATATGATTGCAATCTTAATCATGTTAAAAAATTTCATTGGAAGCGGTCCATATTTGACTACAGCGTGCTTACAAATACTATTCCCGAAAATAGTGTTTTTCCTTAACTTCCTAATAAATGTTGCTATTGACATACACATTGGCGGCTAAACTTTTTACGATAGCTTTACTATTTCATTACACAATGTTATAGCGATAGGCCCGAAATTAACCAAATGTTCCATATAAACCCCATCCTTAAATCACTTAAAAGCAAACAAGTCTCATATAGATGAAGATATCTATTGATATTATTTGGCGCAAAGAACTTTTCCATGGATTTTAACCTCATTATATAATTCTGCTCTTGCGGCTCCATGAGTGTCTGTGGGTCTCAAAAAAGGGTACACTTTCGAAAGTTTGTTTTTAAATACTGTGGTGTAGGGTATCATATGGTCGGGCTTGTCCTAATATACTTTTTTTAACTTAAATACATTTGAAATCCAAAAATTTTTGAAAAAATAGTCACACTTATCTATTAAAATTAAATTTGTTTCATTCAAATAAAATTTTTCAAGTAAAAGATTGTCAAATGCTTTTAAAAACTGACTTAAAAACAATTTAAAATAAATTATTTTTTAATCAATATAATTGATTTTGTTTAAATTTGAAATGTTTACGAAACTAATTTTAGATATGGCCATAAAAAGATTGGATTTTGCCAAAAAAATTTAATATTAACTTTATCTGTTAAGACAAGTCATACTTACTTTTAGTTTGACACAATTTCTTGCGAAATTTAAGAAACCCATTAACAAATCCTTTTTACCCTTTTCTCCTTTTTCGTAAGTTGACACCTAAATTAAGAATAACTTTTTACGATTCTTTGAAAGGAGACTTTACGTTAAACTTTGTTTTGGTCGTTAATAAAAACGACATGAAACTGAGAAAAAAAACTCTTCAAAAAATTATGTAATATTTAACAACATTATAATTTTGTATTTTTATTTTGGTTTTTTTCTAGTCAAGATTCAACATAATGCCATAAAATGCAATAACATTTGTAAAGCCACTTTTGGCATAAAACGTACAAACGGACAGACGGACAGTGGCTTTCAGACTAGCAACAACAATAATAATCATCAAAACAAGAAGATGAAAAAGAAAAAGACTAAATAAAATAAAAACTAAACCAAGTCATTTGCAATTAAGGCTTAAATACACTCACATTCACATAAGACACTTACACTTGAGCCTGTTTGCATGTGTGTGCAGTATGTGGCAAGAAAACCCACAGAAAAAAAAATGTTAAAGATTCACTTGCATTCGTTTACTTAAAATACATTGGAAATATGCTGCACAGACGAAACTCAGTGAAGTTGATGAACATCATAATGACCACAATAAACTTCATAAGTACTTACATTCATTTATATATGATTTACATACATCCATTCATATTCACTTATGCAGAATAGACAATCACTTTAATTTGAAAAAAGCCTAACAGTTTAGCTATGAGATCAGAGCTGAACACAATGAGCACATTATTCAAAACACAGTTAACATATTCAGATATAGAAAAAGATATAGATTCCGATAGATTCGCCGATACAGATCCCAAACGATCAATATTGTACTGGTTCACAAAAAAATAATTGCCTATTTACTGATTAGTTTATAAATCATAAGCTAATTTCTCACTTACCATACCAAAATCAAAACTTTTCATTTATCTTTACTCTCCTTTTAGCTATTAACTGTTCCATGATTGAACTCCTTTCATCTTCTGTCCCTGGCCCCCTTTAGGTGCATCACCATAATTGCATACTGTCTTCGAATTAATGTCTATACATTCATATATTTTTTTCTAAAAAAATGTTCATATGTGTCCACTTAAACATTAAACAACAGTTTCAATGTCTTTTTCATGTCGAAAGCAATAATCGGAGCAGAATTACCAACCATCATTAAAATGCACCCAAAGAAAAACCTGAAGCATAAAGACTCGATCGACTTGGTATAATTGTTATAAATTTTAAGACTTGTATTTATAAGTAATTTTGCTGCTAATGTTGCGGTGCATTGATGAAGATCATTACATATGCATTGATGTTCAGTCAACTGCGTAACTGATTTAACATTTATTTTTTGGATTTTATGTTGTAATTTTTGTGGTAAATGGTGGACAATTTAAAGTGTTATGTGAACATCAATGCACTGCTACTGTTTGAACGCTTGATGACTTTAAAAGAATTAATTGTTTAAAATATTTGGTGTTTTCAAAAACAACTTAGAAATAAGTAAAAAAAAAAAATCAAGCCCGTATTTACAGACAAATTTTCGAGAATGTGTACCCTCTCTGGAAGCTTTACGCAATCAAGGACCCAACCAATCAAAGTTTGTTATAAGGTCGTACCGAATATTATCTAAATATCAACATATCGTCACCTAAAACGCAAAAGGTCCCATCTTACATTTTAAAAATTTTACAGGAGAAGAAAAAAACTATTTAATATGATAAATTTATAAATTGCAATAAACAGTTTATAATTAATTTTTTTCTATTTTTCTTGTAAAACCTACCAGTTGTTTTGAGAACTACCAATATTGCATATTATATATACAAACTGTTTGGTTAGCTGTTTTAGCGCTTATCATATAATCTTTTATAGATAGGGCCGTTTGTTTTTGCTGTCAATAAAATCGCGTTTGTGTGTCGAATTTTAAGTTTTTCTTTGTCAGGGCCTTTTTCGTTTCGGGTGACGGTATATATGTGAGATGTTTTTCATATTGTGATTTATGTAGAACCTGTTGACACTTCTAGTCTTAAGCTTCTAATTTATGACATGTTTTTTAGATCTGACTTTCCAACTTTTCAACTGACATCTAATTCTTCATGTCAGTCAAAAATTTACAGAAGCTTTTTAATAATCGATCATAAACGTTCTTGTTAATTTCTTCCAGCATAGTTTATGTTTTTATACCCTCCACCTTCACTAGTGGGGAATAAGGATATACCAGGTTAATAATTTCGTGTGAAACTTTTTTAGTATTCATCTCAGACCCCATAAAGTATATATATTCTGGCTCCTTGAGTAATTCTAGGTGGATTTGGCAATGTCAGTATGTCTGTCTGTCTGTCTGTCTGTCTGTCTGCCTGTCTGTCTGTCTGTCTGTCTGTCTGTCTGTCTGTATGTCTGTCTGTCTGTCTGTCTGTCTGTCTGTCTGTCTGTCTGTCTGTCTGTCTGTCTGTCTGTCTGTCTGTCTGTCTGTCTGTCTGTCTGTCTGTCTGTCTGTCTGTCTGTCTGTCTGTCTGTCTGTCTGTCTGTCTGTCTGTCTGTCTGTCTGTCTGTCTGTCTGTCTGTATGTCTGTCTGTCTGTCTGTCTGTCTGTCTGTCTGTCTGTCTGTCTGTCTGTCTGTCTGTCTGTCTGTATGTCTGTCTGTCTGTCTGTCTGTCTGTCTGTATGTCTGTCTGTCTGTCTGTCTGTCTGTCTGTATGTCTGTCTGTCTGTCTGTATGTCTGTCTGTCTGTCTGTATGTCTGTCTGTCTGTCTGTCTGTCTGTCTGTCTGTCTGTCTGTCTGTCTGTCTGTCTGTCTGTCTGTCTGTCTGTCTGTCTGTCTGTCTGTCTGTCTGTCTGTCTGTCTGTCTGTCTGTCTGTCTGTCTGTCTGTCTGTCTGTCTGTCTGTTTGTCCGTCTGTCTGTCTGTCTGTCTGTCTGTATGTCTGTCTGTCTGTCTGTCTGTCTGTCTGTCTGTCTGTATGTCTGTCTGTCTGTCTGTATGTCTGTCTGTCTGTCTGTCTGTCTGTCTGTCTGTCTGTCTGTCTGTCTGTCTGTCTGTCTGTCTGTCTGTCTGTCTGTCTGTCTGTCTGTCTGTATGTCTGTCTGTCTGTCTGTCTGTCTGTCTGTCTGTCTGTCTGTCTGTCTGTCTGTCTGTCTGTCTGTCTGTCTGTCTTTTGCACAGAGTACGATCTTAAATTTCGTGAAGATCGGCCCATAGTTTAACATATGCCTCATATAAAGCCTATTCTCGGAAAAAATTTTGGTACGCCTAAATCGTTACGAATAATGCCACAAGCCTATTCTTGGAAAACACTTTACCTACAAATCGAACTATTTTTCCTACTCCAATAAATCAACGGTCTCTTTAATTGCTGATGAAATGTCTAAAAAGCTTATTGAAATAGAAAATGAAAATGTACACGATACACCACCACCAATACCAGAACCATCCACAAAATCTAAAAAAATAAATGTAAAGAACACACAAAAGCCTGAAAAATCGTGGTGGTGATGTCAATTGTCCGCAAAGATCAATTGGTAAGTTCCTAAATAATTTGTGTTTTATTCAAAATCAGCATTGGCCTATAACATTTAACCACCAACCATTATTTTGCAGAGGAAAATTTGACAAGTCAGATGTAAAGACACATATCGAGTATGTTAGGCTTTATATATATATGTATGTTCCCTTCGATCCTATAAGGAGCATACGGATATAGAATAGCTATAATACATAAAAGTTATCGGAATCTATTTTCGGAATTGGGTTTCTATTGAATGTATGGTCATGTATAGAGCGATGCCAATAAAACTTCGTAAATTGCAAACATGTGTTTTTTTTTTTTTTTTTGGGCCAAACGTAATCGAAATACCAATATAATAAAATGGGCCGATAATATGCTTGTATTGGATCTTAGTAAAATAATTGACGGAATTACATTATTTTCAACAACATCGGATACAGTTCTTACCTCTTTGTTTCATCAAATTATCTTCAAAACTGCGAATTGTACTTTACGCACAAGGCTAACATGAATAGGCAGCCGGACGGACGGATATCGTTAGATCGACTCAAAAGTACTTAAAGATTGGTCTATAACCAGTATTTCTTGCGTAAAGATATTTTTTTACATAATATAATATGCATCATGAAGAGACGTATCTAAACAAGAGCGGAATGCGGAAGGTTTTCTTAATCTTTTACGAAGATGTGCCTTACCAAGGTTGTGTTACGAACAGTTGTGTTTACTTTCTTTTTTGATAAAATCAAACTAATAGAAATAAAAAAAGGGACCGCTAAATTGACCAAAAATAGCTAAATTAGCATTATTGATTAACAATAGCGGACAACTTCACTATAAAACGCGCTGTAAACATCGGATTTTCCAGTTGACGCCGCGCTATTAAAGGATGCGTCATACATATCGTATGGCCGTGACAATTTTTGACAACTAGAAAACGCGTGCCGCCTTTGTTTAGGTAGGGCTGTAAGATTCCTTTCCGATATGCAGAAAAATGAATCTGTGCAATATTCAACAATATCTTATGGAAACCTTTAAACATTTTCTATTGGTTACTTTTAAAAATAAAAACTCTTACATTTAAAAATCGCCTAAAATAAAAATAAATAATTTTAAAAATTTCAGGTTCTGAGAAGCACACAAGCAGCAAATAACTTAACATCTCAATGCATTCGTTTAAGTTTTTTATGCATTTACTCCTTTAAAACTCGTTCCAATATTGATTTTTTTTGATATTTAACTAAAAAATTTTTAATTATTTATTTTGTATTTTATTAAGAAGATGACCAAGAATTTTATGGCTTTTAAGCAACCTGAATTAAATTCGACAGCGCGTCAGTCCATTACAATTATTAAAAGTTAAATATTTTTTGTAATTGCTTTAAATTTATTATCAATGACAAATCATTGATTTTTATTGATTTTAATTTGATGTTAAAGCTTAATAGTCGGTAATGATGATGGAAACTAAGTTTTTTAATATTATTTGATTAAAGCAATTTAAAAAAATATTATTTTTTTTTATTTTGACTGATGCTCGCTACACAAAGTAGCGAAAATGTAATAGCTGGGGCAAGATTTCAAGCATTTTGTTTTAAAAATAAGTTTTTTCACTCTAAAGTTTAGAGTTCATAAATGATAAGAACAAAAAAAAATAATCTCTCATAACCAGTGTTGCCAGAAGTAGGGGAAATCCCTACATGAGGTATTTTTGATACTAAAATAGAAGCGTAGGGAAAATCGAACAGATTTTTTTATAATCATCAATGTGTAGGGATATTTCGTCACATCGCATTATTTATGAAATAAATGCTGAAGAACCGTATTTTAAGTACTTTTTTCTGGTCCAAAACGGTTAAAAAAAATGTTTTCCCTAAAATCGCTTAAGAGAGTTGTTTGTGGTTAAAATAAATGGCTACTACACTAATATGAAAGCTTATGTTTTTCCTTAGATTTCTGTAAAAAACAAAGTGGTTAGGCTCCTAAATAATTGTTTGCTGAAATATACATTAGGGTGGGTCGAAAAAAAATGTGCCAGTCACCCCTAGAATGAAAGATATGTCAATGAAGTTTCTAAAACAGGAAAAAATTTTTTTGCAACGCCCCAAAATACAGCCCTTTTGGTTTTTTATGTGTAGCGCTGCCATTTAAGTTCGATCTCACCATATCACATATCATTGTTCATGGTTGACAAGGGCTTCATTTTTGTCTTAGATGACTTTTAGATCCGACCTCAAATTCAGGGTGCCACTTACGCCATCTGGGATCCTTCCCCCAATTGAATTATTATGAATCGCTTATAAATCTTATAACTAAGAAAGTCTTAAAATGTGTAAATATCCAATTTTTTTTTTACGTGCCAAGAAAGTCCTTCTACAACTACGTATGTAGAGATTTTAATATTCCCACTTTTATGACACGCCTGCAAATTAAGCCCCTTTTTTCTTTTCACATACTTACTATATTAAACCAGGTAGAAGCCATTACAAACCAAAAATTTTTTATTAGTCACGCCCTTGACTAAAAGGTATATCAATTAAGTTTTAATAACTTTACAAAAATTGTTTTTGCCACGCCCTAAATTACATCGCTTTTTGTTTTGTATGTAGCTTCGCCATTTAAAGTCCAATTCAATCAGATCGTATATCATTGTTAATGGCTTGAATAAGGCTTTATTTTTATATTTTATGCTTTTTTAATCTAACTTCAAATTCTAGATGATATTTATGAAATATCGGATCCTTCGCCTCTAATGTCCAATTTTTCATAACTCGAAAAAAAATTCTTTTGAAACTGAATAAGTAAAGCATTTATTACTCAAGCCCTAAAATGATTCCCACTTTATCATCAGGGCAAGTTTTTCTTATGACATATGCAATTATGTGCCATTTTTTATACTTTTTCGTGCCATTATGCCAGCCATTTTAAACTTGCCCTGTTCATTAGATAGTAATTAAATCGCCCCTTAAAATCTGACCGAAAAATTTGCTATTAATTATCGTATCGAGGATATTAATTTTTTTATGTTCGATATTTAAGTGGACTGTGAAACTCTTCTGGCTCTCGTTTTCTGTATTTTTTATTTATTTTATTACTACAAATTGAATAATCTTAATTAAGACATTTGTAAAAGCAAACATAATGTTAAATATGAGACCATGGTTAAAACAAGAACTAAAACAATTTAAAGAAATTGCAGAATTCTAAAAATGAAAAAATACAAAATAATTTAAATGCAATAAAATGAATGCGTTACAACATATAAATTTAAAAATGGGATTTTCGGTGAATGTAAATCTTCACGAGACTCAAGGCTATAGGTTATACTGTAATGGCACGGAAATTCAATAAATTAAATTGGGGCGCGGCGAGTATATTAAAATTTAATATACTTAGGGAAGGATCCGAGATATTAAAAATGCCATCTAAAATTGTAAGTTAGTTTAAAAAAAGCATTGAATAGAAAAAAATCCATATTCATTAACAATGGTATACGATCCGATTAAATTGGACTTTATTTGGCGAAGCTACATTAAAAACCAAAAAGGCTTTATTTTGGGGCATAGAAAAAAAAGTTTCCTGTTTTAGAAACTTCATTGACATATGTATCTTTGATTCTAGGGGGTGACTGGCACAACTTTTTTTTGTGTGGAGGTCGACCGGGTCTAATATACGTCAATGCCTTAGTGACAAATAAAGAATTTATCGTAGAAAAAAATATGTTTCCTGCATTACTTAGGGTTTTTTTTTTTTTTTTTTTTTTTTTTTATAATTTCCTAGCTTATTCCGCGAAGCTTTATGCTTGTCTGCAGGAAAGAAACCAGAGTCTGCAATTAGCTCCTTTTTGAATAACACAATTTAAGGGTTGTGAACAACCTTTTCACCTGAGAGATTAAGACCGCCGGTTAGCGAAGAAGTTAACAAATAGTGGGTATCAATTGTTACAGCTTATGGTGACTAAAGAAAGCGACATGTATATGCACTGTGACATACACTACCGCTAGCGGCATTAGTGTATAGAGTGAAAATGCCAACCATTTTGCTAGCCAGTAATGGCAATGGTTCTTTCTTATACCACTGGGATATAATTCAACATTGAAAGTTATAATTGAATTTATTAAAAGTGCATACATACATATTAGTTTTTATATACATATTCAAATAAAAATTACTTTTTCAACTAATTTTTTTTCTTTTATTTTAATGACAATAATATGTAGGGATTTTTGTAGGGAAATTTATTCAACGTGTAGGGAAAATCGGATTTTTTTAACATGTGTAGGTATTTTTTCGAAAAATTCTCTGGCAACACTGCTCATAACCAAGAGAAATCTCTTCAATAAAGTAAAAGTCAAGGCGAATTAACTACAGGTGGTGTCGAAACGGCACCTGATTTTGACAGTTCGAGCTTATTTGTTTTGATTTGGTAGTGTTTTGCCAATAATGGTCGACATTTCGAGCTGTAAGCAATAACAATGCAATGCAAAAAACTCTATGTTGCTTCTGTTGTTTTTGGATTGTTGTAGTTCCGACAACCTGTATTTGAATTCACCTTGGTAAAAGTATGTTAGTCTTTTGTTTTTGATGTTTTGCATTAAAGTTTGTTATTTATTTTATGGCGTTTTCTTTTCTGAGTAAAATTCTGCATTTATTCTGCCTTTTACATTTTTTTATGTTCTTTTCTGAAAAACATTTGTTATTTTAAAGGTGCAAAGCGTTCTTTTCTAATGATGTTCCCTATAAAATCAAAAAAATGCAACATGTTCAACACTCATTTTAATTAAAGGGGCATGAGTGCAGCACTAGATCAAGGCGATTCCAGTACAAGGTGGTGGCAAGTTTTGAGCCGTTAATACATATAAACAATGCAATACAAAAAACATCTGTTGTTTCTGTTGATTTGTAAACGTAAAATATGAAACACTTCTTAAAAATTAGGGGAGCATTTAAAAATGTTGCCAAGTCACATGTTACACTTATGAAACGCTTTTTTTAGAAAAGAAAACGCCATTAGTTTTTTTCGAGTTAACTAACAGGGGTGTGCTGGAAATCGCAAACGCAAAACGCAAGAATTTGGAAGTGGTTTTTAATAAACTTTAGACCTAATTCTTTAAGGTTTAAAATCCTGTTTAATAGGAAAATATTTGTTAAATATTTGTCATAAAATTCTTTTATTACAAAAATCTTATTTAAAAACGACTTTTAAAATTCTTGCGTTTTACGTTTGCGATTTCCAGCACACCCCTGTATGTTAATCAAATATAGGCGAGAGTCAGTGTTGCCACTAGTGAACAAAAAGAATGTTCAGCTATCGGTCAATAATTATTCAAAACGATATGAAATAACACAATTAATATTGTAAAAAGTTGTTGAAACTATTCGAAAGCTGCAAAGTGATCTTCCGTCACAAAACCAAAATTCGGCTGTTACAGCTGTCACTAAAGCAGGGATGTAGGGCAATGAATCGTACACAACACCACAAGGTGGTACCATCGGCAAAATACACTATGCGACAGTCAAAATCGGGATGGGGTGAAACCAACGGGAAATGTTATATCGCCGTTTCGCTGGGTCACGTCTAGGAATCGAGATATATTGATTTGAAAAATGGGTTAAAAACATCAAACTTTTTATAAAAACCAAAATTTTAGGGCTGCCATACGTCCTATGGATATGACTTATATACCAAAATATCGCATTTTTAGTAGAACACGAAACGCCGGGACACGTATAACTTCTTTTTTACCGATATAACTTTCCCCGGTAGATTGAACCCTTCCCGATCACTGACCCCTACCATTTGTCGCACAGTGATATTATACTGGGTTAGAAATCGCCAAAGCAAGCACATACACGATCCATTGGCTAGCATTGCACATGCATGCTGTAGTCTTGTATGGGGTCCTTAAGTTAACAACGTTTCTGAGATAAAACATTGTTATACCCTGAGTTTACACAGGTTAGTAAGAGCCAGAAATAATGATGCCTATTGAAGTTTAGAGGAGACCGTTTCAGCATGATTTTATCCACTTTTCATAAGGAACCCTTAATCAAATCAATTTTCTTCGAATATATTGTTGCTATTCGGCATTGCTTAAAAACTTACAAAATTATGTTTAAGTATGACCATTTAATAAACGGGAATTCAGAAACTTCCAGTATGAAACATTTAATGAAGAAACTTTCTTCAAATACTTTTAGAAACTGTATTCATGTCCATACAGTGAAACTTTATGTTTGCAGCAAGTTTAATGAAACTTTCATCTGCTAAAGCAAGGTGCGAATCTAATCACACATTTCGTACGGAATCAAATGTTTTTTATTTTGTTTTTGGTTTTTTTTTAAATACATTTGAGAAACTTTTCGTTAAATTTTGACAGTAGGTTAAGCAAGGCTATGCGTAGTATGGTTAGGCCTTAAGAAGGCAAGTCTGCTGCTATGAAATGATTAAAAGATTTAATGGGTTGAAGTTGTCGATATAAGTTTGGTACATAGGGTCCCAAATTATGGAAGCATACTTCAAAATAGGTCACAACAGGGTCATTGAACTCTATAGCCCACCGTTTTATAAAACTAAGTACTCCTCTGGCTTTGTTTACCATAATTGTAATATGATTAATGAAACTTAGTTTAGGATCCAATAAAACTCCAAGATCTAAAAAGCTATCCACTTTATTTAGTGGATAATTGCCCAGCGTATAACTTACAGATATCGGATTCAGCTCCTTTGAATGCACCATTTGTAAAACGAATCCAAGTCATTTGGAGTAAAACCTGGTTGGAATATTCACTTGTACTCAGGAAAATTTTCACATCATCAGCATACATTAAAATATTGGAAAATTTTAGAACTTATGGTGAATCGTTTATAAACAACGAAAATAAAAGCGGAGCACTAAAATAAATCATGTCAGTTTTCAAAGCATGAAATAAGCGTTCTTCAGATCTCTACAGCAGAGCTTCTACGCGAGGAATTCCAAGCAAAAATCATGTAATATTTCATAGAAGTGTAAGCGCTTCACTCCGAATTCTCCCTTACATTATTGCTTCCTAGGAAGCATCAGTTTTTGCTGGGTCTGTACAAACTACATCTGTTTGTTTTCTTTGAAGAAAACCGCGATTGACTGTTGTGATAAGTTGTAATAGATTTGTTGAAGTTGAACATCTTTTTTGAAAACCGTGTTGGAAGGGAGAAATTAAAGTGTTGACTTGCTGACACAGGTGATCCGTTTTAAGTTTTTCAAAAACTTTTGGTATAATACTTAATTTGGCAATACCTCGACAATTTGTAATGTCGGACTTGTTTCCAGATTTAAATAGCGGAATAATGAAGGAATCTCTCCATTTATTTGGAAAACACCCATATTTTATTGATGTATTAAACATAAGTGTCAATGGAATAGCTAAAACATCTGCATATAAAATTAAAACAAATCTAGGAATTTTATCAGGTCCACTTTTGTAGGAGAATTGAAGCTTTCTTAATCCATTAGAAACTGTAGAAATATCAACCATTGTATAGGGATAAATGTTTGAATCATCAAAAATTGCATCCGAATTAGAGTTTGGCAAAATCGTTCCTTACGTTCATCGTTCCTGTTTTATTAGTTTGAGCAGTTAATGAACGAGGAACGAGAAATCTTCTCTGTCGTTCGTAAAAACGTCAACAAATAAATATTTGTAATTGTTTGTTTTCATGGTGTGGCCTAACATAAATATATAGTTTATAAAAAAAATACTAATTTAATATATTTGAAAAATTTTCAAAAGATTTTGTTATTCGTGCTTAATTCCCAGTTTAAAATGTTTTAAAAATTTCGTAAATTTGTACCTGCTTTAATCTGCACGTACCCTAATGCCATTGCTGGTGGGGAACCGGTGGTATGGTGCTAAAATATATTGCTTTAGATCACATCAAGGTATATTAACATACAAGGTAAACTCGTTGCTACAACAAGTACAAAAAGACAAAAACAACAGGTCAAATTGTTTTTGTTCTTTGAACCAAAACGTCAAAAAAGCAACACTTTGCCTTAAAAATAAAAACACAAACTGAAAAAAAAACAAAAAACAACCAGCCATAAGTATGTGAAAAAACATTAACAACTTTTGACGTTTGGGTTCTAAATGGGGTAAACAGCTGACAAACATATGGGCCAACGAGCCTACCTTGGGTAAATATACCTTGGATAACATTAGTAATTGACTGATTTAGAAATTTTTTATATGTTACGATATAAATACACAAAAGTCGGCAACACTGATCAATAGACAAAAAATTATATATATATATTCCTCTAACTCCCATTGAAGCATAGGGGCCTAAAAACATAAAAATACCCTACGAAATACATGCAATTGCGGAACGAGGAACGATAAAAAAGAAACTATCGAAATAGTCCGCACCATTCATTTTAGGGAATCGGTTTATGGAACTATGTCGTTCCGGAACGACACAACTCTAATCCGAATCTCTAGTTGAGAACAAGTCCGCAAACAAATCACTTATAACAACATCATCACTGGATTCATTATGATGAAATTTCATTGTAGCCAGAAAGCCAGTTGTTTTCCTCTTAAGCCTAGTACCCTGTTCGAGCTTGCGAAAAATGTTGAGCAACATTGATTATTTCACACGAAAATTTTGTCATGTATCAATATTATCTATCTAGCGGTTTTTAAAAACTTAAAGTTTTTATTAGTTACAAGTATACAACATTATTTTTGAAGGTCAACCAAAACCATAGTTGGGGGTAGTGCACTAAATGTTAATTTAAATCAATATTGCACTCTTACTTAATTAAACTGCAAAAAATCAGTTTTTACAATTCACTAAAAAAATTAATTGGTATTGAAAATTTTTTCACTATCGCTAACTGTGATTGTTTGCATAAAATCTGCACTCAATCCAAATTTGTAGTTCAAACTTTGAACTTGCAATCAAAAAGCTGTACGAAAACACAATATCATTAAAATTTAAATAAATTTAATTTTGTACGTGCATTGTTTTTGATTTTTCCGATGACATGCATAAGCAAAGAAAATTAAACTAAATGAAATTCTGTCAATAACGGAAAAATTCTTTGATTTAATAATTAAAACACAAGTTTTGTATTTTAAATTGTTTGCAAAATTTTTAGTCAAATAAGAAAAGAAAAAAACTGCAACTAACTGATGATTGCTTTTTTTAAATCACATTACAATCACTTATGTGTAGTGAGATTGCTAATTTTCTATTCATCACTCAACATCAACAAAATTATTGCAATCATTTTAAACTAGTGCACTACCCCCATCTATGACAAAAATTATGTGTTTTGATAATTGTCATAAAAAGCTGAATGTACACGACATGTTTTTGTCATCTGACATGTCAAGTTTTAAAGTCACATGTAATTTTGCATGTCTGTCAAAATTGCTGGTTTACATAAGGTTTATAATATTTGGTCACAAACGTACATGTAATTTGCTTCTGATATCGTCTCTGTTTTTTTTTCATAGTAATTGCAGAAACCAAAGTAGTTTGAAAATAACGTGCTGCCGTCACAAACATTTTTATTTGCACCGTTAAAGAGTTCAGCCATCTTAAAATGTTTTTCTTTAAATTCGAGATGCCAATTTTGGGTATAATAATAAAACGTTTTTTATATTTGTATGTACGTTATTTCTATTAAAAGGCTAAAATAACATACATTTATCGGTATTGTAAAATAACAACCTCAGCCGGCTAATGAAATCGCCAATAGTAGACGCAGCTTACGATTTCTTCACGGCATAGATTTCTGAAGTCAGATGGTTTGTCAGAAGAAAATTGAGCATGCTCTAATTGAAAGAAGCAAAGTTAAAAAGGTAACACACGACATGTATGTATTTTGCAGTAGGAAATTTAATATGTCAGATGACAAAAACATGCCGTGTACGGGCGCCTTAAGAAAACTAAAACAATTATCTTTTAATAATTTTGTATAGTAAAAAACAAAAAAATTTAATTTTATTATTAAGAGATCCAGATTGCTTGTACTTTTTTGTACTGACTTATAAGTAATTAGTATTGTGGCTATTTTGTTGAACTGTTATATGGGTTAAAAAAAAAAAAAAAAATCCAAATTTTAATATTTGTATAAGACATAAGCTCATCAAATTTAATTTTCATTAAATTATTTTTATGAAGAAAGGAATGTTACAACATGAAATTAATTAAAATTTATTCATAATTTTTCATTCTTGACTGACCTGAGGCTCGAACTCAGGCGTTTTTACGGACAGGTTACCCTTACATCTTTCGATTGCAACCACTTTTGTAATGATTTTGTAATTATTTAACCACTTTTCGTCAAGATGAATTGGCAACTTTGCAAAATCTAATTTTTCAAATATCAAACTATTTTATTTACAATTTTATTATAAAATATTTTAAACCAATTATTGTAGTTGTTAAACTTTTAATTGTTTTAAATTAAAAAGTTGTAATTGATTGAAAATGTAATATTGTATTTTATTCGACCATAATCCATTGTTATCTTAAATTAAGCCACATTTGGGCATAAAGATCTGGCAACTCTACTTACGATGTAACGAATGTACCTCATTAGTGTCAATTATGATTATAAAAACTTACTTATGTCAGAACGTTAACAAGAATAATTTTCCAAAAAAGAAGTAATTGTTTGTAAATATGACACTGACACTGAAAAAGAAATGTTTTTTTTTTACTTTAATTTTCATTTGTAACTTTGTCAGCAGTGTCGTCTTCTCTTTTGCCATCTTCATAATCGTTGTCATTATTGTTAACAACATAATTACGTTCGTTAACTGTTGATAAATGCTCAGTTTAAGTGATTTTTTCTTGTTACTTTATATTGCGTAGAATGTATGTTGGTGTTCCTCGGGTTGTATTTATTTAGTATGATGTTTTGTCAAACTTTGAACATTGTTGACTATTCCTGCCGGTGAAAGATTTCTTTTTCTTCTTTGTATTTCTCGAGATTTGCGCTTTCAGGTTGAGGCAGTATTTTCAAATTGTTATTAGATAAGAATTGGATCTTTTTTTTAATTTATGTTGGGTTTTAAGTAAGGTTGGCAACCGATACCGTTATTAATACCGATACCGCTTTAATACCTTTAAAATTGAATACCGGTATTTATAGAGAATTTCATTTCGGATGCCAATAAACATACTTTGATTAGCACAAGTGTTGAACATTTTAAATTTCTTCCACTTAGGTTGGCAACCGATACAAGTTTCGGTATTCAACTATTCCTTACTTCGGTATCGGTATTTGAAATATGGATATCGGTATCGATAAACCTCTACAAAAACTTTTATTGGTACCTATATCAATTGTACAATTGATTAACCTAATTAAACAAGAATGCTAGATCACAATTTTTTACCTCGCAGCAATTATTAAAGTGATTTTTCTCTAAAATATTGTACGAATTGTATTATCTAAATTGAAATCCTCAAGACTTGTGCTAATGGAAAATATGTTTGTTGGCAACAGAAACGAAATTTGGTATCGGTATCAATACCGGTATTAATCGATTTTAGAATCGGTATTAATACCTAAGTCGATTTGATGCGGTATTTTGGCGGTATCTGTATGTAACGGTATTGGTTGCCAGCATGGGCTTCTACTCTGCAATTAATATTTTTTAAGCGATAATAAATATTTAAGAGAAAAATCACTATGTAAAATATGTGGCATCTAGCATTCTTTGTTTGGTGAATACAATTGTAAAACCAATTTACTTTTGCCGTTACAAAAGTTTCTGGACCGGTATACCGATATAATTCAAATACCGATACCGAAATAACGAATAGCTTAATGTCAGTTGGTATTAAGTTTGGAACTAAAGAACGTGGATCGAAAAATTATACTTATTAAATCTTTTAATTGAATTTATCAACATTACTACATTATATTGAATGTGACGTCCTGTTAATATTATTGTTAATAATTTTTCCTGAGAATTTTGTCCAAATAATGTCGATGTATAGAAAATAAATAATACAGAAAATATAATAACTGGCCTCGAGCTTAACAGAATCTTCTTTAATTTATCGATTATTCCGTATAAATTTTTTCTCGATCATTTGATCCGTATTTTATTTGTCCTGTTTCGATTAATATAAAGTTTTAAAATGGCTGCAGTAATGAATTGTACACTCATCACAAAGAGTTCTAGCAATTCGATTTATCTGAACGCAAAAGTATATCAAACTTTTTGTTTTTAAAATATTTTATTTTTGCCACAAAATCTCGAAAAAGTATATTAAATAAAAATTATACTTTGCAAGACGTTTGTCGCCATTCACTTTTGACTTCTTGAAAAGTTGCTGTATCTATTATTTTGTTTTTTTTTATTCCTTTTTCAAATTGGGCCGAAAATTCAACAAAGTAGATAATATAAACACACTTATTTTATTATTGTGTTTGTAACAGTTTCTTTTATATTGTTCACTGAATTTGTAGTAGACCTCATGAATAACAAAAGAAAATGTATAAAAGGCAATTGCTTAACCTTCTAGTTTGGAGGACAAAAGGACGATTTTTCCATATTTTGTAACAAATAAAGAAAAAAAAACTTTGAGGTAAAGTATTTTAAAATATGAGAGCCAAAAATTAAAAAAGCAAGCAAATATGCTTAAAATGTGTTAAGCAATGCTTGAATATGCATAACAAGCGTTTAAATTAAAATATCAAAATTATTGATTAAAAATATAGAAAATAAAATTTTACATGATTTTAAAGATTTGAGAGATTAAATTTTTAGAGTGGACCAAACTTGGACAATTTTTCTCTTACCGTTCTTAAGATATAAAAAGAACTATTTTAAGCCACGCCCACTTCTTCAATCCCACCCACGTGTTCTAGGATGTTGTGTATTGTTAAACGATATGTGTGCATATGATTTGGAAACTTTGGCTCTTTCCGTTCTCTAGATATGACGAAATAAATAATATCTTTGTTTGGAAAGTGCCGCGTCCACTTCTCTAACCCCACCCATTTTAAAGAGAGGCTGTGTGTTGATAACAAAGATGCTTGTGCCTAGTTTAAAAACTTTGCCTCTTGCCGTTCGTTCTCCATATATACAGAGAAATTAAAAAACTGCAATTGGCAGATCATTATTAGACGAAGGAAGCTTATTTCTAAAGAATCAGTTAGCCGGGAAGAGAGAAAGACCAATCTATTTCTTACAGATTGAGACGTAAAATCTTACTGCTAACTATAATCGTTCTAATTGCTTTACACACAACGATATGAATCAGCTGATTTGCAACGTTACTGTTGCTCCCGGCTAAATGGACCTTTTCAATTATGCATCTGACAACGGCGTTATTGTCAGATATCTTTTTCCACTGGCTTGATAAATTTATTTAGAAAAAAGACTTTTTATTAAATATGAAATTTTCTATTACAGATAGTCACCAATGTATCAAAAAAATTAGTAAAACTGCACTGTAGTTTTTATTCCTAATTTGAATGAGTTAAATTAAAAAAAAAACAAAAATATAAATCTTGCAAAATTTAATTACATTTTAATGAAAATCAATTAAAATTATTTAAAGCAACATAAACAAGTAAAAATCATTGCCATTTATTTTTCCTTCAATACAATCACCCCTATCGTGAATAATTTTTCCCTCGTAATTTTTCCCCTTTTCACATATTTGCGATCATGAAAAACTCCCATGAAAAAAAGGTCATTCAAAAGAGAATAATAACGTGAAAAAATGTTCACGTGAAAAAATTCCCCTTATCGTGAAAAGTTTTTTCCACCGTAATTTGTTCACATTTTCCTTAGATTTGCTCACTTTATTTTTGCTAGAGAACAGAACATGTATGTAAGTAGTTTCTCCTATAAATCGAATATTCAGGTTTATTTCCGTTAATAAGGCACCAACCGATATATTGGTCAACAAAATGCAAAACAAGAGGTTAATTGCCGGCAGATTTGTAAAGCTTTCGAAAGACGTGGTGGCAGAATTTTGGGAAATATTTTACTACATAAAATTTTTAAAATGCATAAAACTAACGTTGCAATCAACCTGTCCCGTCCCTCCAATACTAATCATTTAGCTTATTATTTTCACTTTTCTTTAAAATATATACATACGTAAATATTTTTGAACATAAATTTCATTGATTTTTAATATATCCTAATCTTTCTTCTTTTTTGTTACATTCACTGGAACTGATAGCGTGAAAATTTTTCACATGAGATTCATGATTGCTTTTTTCCCTTCGAGGGGAATGAAAATTTCAAATTTCAAATTCCACTTGTTATTCACGATAAGGGTGAATATTTCCACATTTTCAATTTATAAAAACACACGCAATTTTCATTTTCTGAAAATGTCTAACAGTGCATTTACACTTGTTATTTTCAAACTAGTTTTTAATCGTAAACTACTTTCATAAACTATACCGTTTACATCAGCATTTTTGACAGTTAAGTTGTTTATCTTTGACAAGTTCTTAGCCCCAATAATAAAAAAAAACGTTGATGCACATACATACGAACATATAAACAAACCTTTTATATCCGTTGTCCATCTTAAAGAAAGTATGTAAAAAAACTAACATTTCTTGAATTTTTTTTAAACATTTTCTTTGTTTATTTTATATTTCTTGTTTGTTTTGGCTTTTTACAGATAAAAGTAAATTTTGTTCACTTCATTTTTTTTATTTTTGAGGAAATGTCAAATATCAGTAGCATTGCCAGAACAAAATTTGAAAAAACAGAGTTGAATTAACAAAAATAAATAATAATGGCATAAGTTGACATAAGTGCTTTTCCTTTTTATTACATATTCTTATTCTCTTCTCCAATATCTATCACTCAGCTAAATTTCAAACATCTTTGTTATATTTAAAAATTTCATAATTAAAATAATTCATAAAAAATCAGTACAATTTGGTGTTCCGTAAAAAGCACAAAAAATGTGGTAAATTTTTTTCTTTTCATCAATAGTAAGGGCAACGGAGAATATATTCTATAAAAAAAACTTTTTTAAATATAAAGTAAATATTGACGATTTTCATATTTTTTGCAAAAACAACCTGCATTTTTTTACGTCCATCAAAAATTGCTTATATTTTTTTTTAGTTACAGCAAAACTTTTTTAAGATTTATCCAGAGCATTACTAATACATACTTTAAATAAAGTGTGGGTCATGTCTTTTTTCCAAATAATAACTTAAAAATTGTGCTACTTCTTTAAAATAAATTTTTAATATTTTCTTTCCTAGTGCATTGATTTTTCTTGTAAAATTTTATAAAAATTTATTTAGATACAAGAACAGTACAGTAATTTTTGTAAACATTGGAACAACATTGTTTCACCTTATTTTTGTGTATGGAACAAAGTACCGTGCACCGTCTGTACGAAGCTTTATAAACAAATAAAAACAATTTTCCAAAAATTTCACAATATGTATATGCAAAAATTAATTTTGTAGGCAAAATGATTGAGAAACTTACCCTGTTTATATAATAATTGATAATGAAGGATATTATCTAGTTATGTGTTTGTATTATGTTTGCAACACTGAAAAATATTGGTCCTTGAGCCACATTTTAGTATACCTGTCGCCATAAAACAAATTTTTAAATCGGTTTAACTTTCCCAAAATTTGCAAAAAAGAGCTGAAAGATTAAAGTGACAGTTGTCAGCAAAGAGCCAGCAAATTTTTACTGAAGAAATTTTTGCCTGTAAAATCCTTTAGAAAACAAAAACAAACGATTCAATATAGCAAACAAGCAAAAAACGTACAATTTGCAACAAAAAGTCTACAATTTGTAAAAAAAAAACATTTTAAAGAACAAAAGCTGAATTGAAAGTGCAGCATAAACTTAAAACTAGTTTTCTAATAGGTATTTTTGAAAAGTAAATTAAATTCAATATAAACAACATTGCATTAATATTTTAGAGATGTAAACTTAATTAATATATAAATACTTCTTACTGCATATTATTCAGGGTACCGGATATCAAAAATTAAGTATTCATGTATTTTCGTATGTTATTTAAATAGAAACAAAATTAAAAGTCATGTATAAACTGAAACGTCTAAAAGCTTCCACAGAAGTTCATTTAATAAATACATTTGCTACGAATTTAATTAAATTATTATTAAATAATTATTAAAATGCAATGCATCAAGTACCAAAAGCAATATATACTGTGTAGTCTAAAAAACACATATTTTACAACACTAATGGCCGTTTTCTCATTACCTGATTAACTTTTTTCCCAACGAAAAACTGCACATTAAAGAAATTTGGTTTTCTCAATGTCTCATTTGCTTCTATTCTGTCGCAAAGCTAACCAGCACTCATCTGCCGATTATTTATTTTCCTTTTATTTGCCGTACAGATAAATTCAATCAGCTGACTTCCAACATTTACATGTATTTTGAGAGGTGTTGCCAGCTTAAAACCATGTTTTTTATCGGTATATTGAGAAACCCAAAATTGTTTATCGGTCTAATAAATTTATGTTGACATTAAGTAACAGGCAGTTTGACGGTACATTGAGAAAATGGCCATAAGCTTTTTAGCGGTCATATGTTTAAATTAACCTGCAACTTTTTGCAATTCTTCCGATCGTTTACTTTTTTGTCCAAGAGCCAGTTCTGAGAGTAAAATTTTTCATATTGCCAAAATTTTACTCACCTACTGTACTGGAAAAGTAACCAAAAGCACCTGATGTCCATCCGGCTGGCTGGTGGGCTGTACATGTAAGCCTTGTGTGCAAAGTGTAGTTTGCAATTTTGAAGATAATTTAATGAAATTTGGTGCATAGATTCTAATTATCACAAGGACCAGGCCTATTGAAAATTGTGGCAATAGGCTCAAAACATCAGTATAGCCCAATACAATCTGCTTTCCAGTATACAGTCTTTGTGTCCACGGTATTTAGATTAAATTTTGTCCAAACTTATCTTATTGCAATCTTAATCCGTTTACCAAATTTGATCGAAATCGGTCCATGTTTGACCACAGCTCCCATACAAATAGTACTCCTTAAAATAGATTTTAGTGCAAAACTTCCTAACAATTGTTTAAATGTTGCTATTGACATAAAAATTGGCGAAAATAAAAATTTTACTAAAACTATCACATCAGGTTGTCCTGGTAGATTCAAAATTACCCATAGGTACCATCCTTAAATCTCATATAGAAGAAGATATCTAAATAATATTCGGCACAAAGTTCATTTACATGAATCTTAACCTCATAACCTAATTTTGTTGTGGCGGGCCCATGGGACCCAAATAGGGAAAACTCTCGAAACTTGTGTTTAAATACTGTGGTGTATGGTATCATATGGTCGGAATTGATCGGTAATACTTTCTTACTAGTTTTTTCATTAACATCTTGTGTTTTTCATTAATATCGCTAATATTCAAAGATAAGTTGAATTTAATATTTTATATCAAAAAAATATATAGTTTTTTGTGAAACTGTTTTTTAAAACTTCTTTGTTTCCAGCATTAGAGGATTTAGAATAAAACAAAATACTGTTAAATAAAATACGAAAGGGATGGATTAAAAAAAAAGTTTAAATTTAAATTTTTAAATAATTTTATTGTAATTAATTTGATTTGCATCCTATTTGGTTATACATATTATTTTTAACTTAACTTAACTTGGTCTTAAACTCAATTCATTTAATGCAGGAACAAAAATAAATATAAAAAAAAACTGTCAACTTTTCCTTGTTTAGACAGATGCAAATTTAAAACCAGTGAATTACGAATGAGTGAGTTTTCGAATGTACGAATGTAAATGTGCAAAGTACGGTAACTTTTGGCCTAAGCATTTGATGCGACTTTTCAAACCTCTTCTTCTTCTACAAGTGCTTCTTCTTTATTTTTATTATTATTGCCATCTTTCAAAATTTGTAACTTTCATTTTTCAATTATTCAAATGTTCAAGTCGGCAACATTTGTTTTTATTTTTTACTTTTCATCCGACAAAGTTGCATGTTTTCTTTCACTAATTTATTTCAGTTTTCCTTTTCCATTATTTGCTTCAAGTTTAAAAAAATAAGAAACAATCCAGAAGTATGTTTATTGTTTGTCTGTTTGTACATTTGAAATATTATTTTGTAATAATATTAATTGCATAGCAAACTAACAACTGCAAACAGACTAAATCCCCTAAAAAACAAACCAACGAAAACAAAACATTATTTGAATACTTAAAAATCACTTAATTACAATAAGACCCAAAAAAAAGCAATTAAATACTTCAACCATATTAAAAATAAAATCTCAGAAGTGGGAGATAAATCTCCATCTAGAGTACTTTATTCAGGGGTCTGAACTCTTAAGTAAGTGAGAGTAAGAAAGTAAGTTCATATATACACATGTGTGTATCTATTGTACACAGATAAAAATAATACCGTAATGAAACTTATTTGTGTTTTTTTTACTGAGGGGGTGTGTAAAACAATACCAAAGTACTCATAGAAGTAAAATTTTGACTCTAGACTAGTACAAATTTTGACATAAGAGTTGAAATTCTTGACAATTTTAATTCACCAAAGAACTTTGCCCGACTGAGTTTGAGCCGAATATGTATTATTCCCAATATAGTTTCATGTGTAGTATGAATTTTTTCATAAATATTGTTATTGTTTTTCGTTTAAAAGGCCTATCGATGCCAATAAGTACGGAATATAATATTTTGGAAATGTCCGTAACAGCTTCGCTTGGTGACACGCATTCGATGTGTCTAGTTTTCTATGGTATGGGTTATGTTGACTATGAGTGCCGTTGTGGTCTGTGGCTTATTCTAATAGACCTGCAACTTAAGAAAACCGCACAAGAAGAAGTGTATCGTGCTCAAATCGCAGGATCTCGGTTGACAGCTCATACTACCAAAACGAAAAATTACTATAATCGTTTAGAATGTCCATTAAGACATGAATTGTCTGGCACGTAGCGGCGACCTGTTAAAAACACATGTTGTTGGTACCCATAGCAATTAGCTCATCTCTACAGAAGTTGCTAGTCATCGACCTTTAGCGCTCGACGCAGGGTTGTTAGATGTGACGATTTTTCGTCATTTTGACGATTTTTTTGAGTTCTTCCCCATCACAAACCAGGTGGCTTTTTTTTAGAAGCATTAGTAATTCAAATTCTACAATTATATAAATGCCATCGATACTGCAAAAAATATACAGTAGAGCCCTGATTTGCGGCGGTTCTATTTCGTCCGCTTTTTAAAAATTGGTTAAATCCGCTTTGCGTTTTTATGATTTCGATTTCTACATACGATTGCATTTTTCGATGAAGTCATAATCACATCATGGCCCAACTAGTAGGTCTGCGCGCAACTACAACAATCCAACAATAGAAAAAACAACACGCATTTTGTTTGTGTGAAAAATGATAAAGATGTCAAGAACAAAAGCAATTGTTAGTGTAAAAAATGGTATAAATGTCAAAAGCAATTGCTACAAAAACAATTGCACGTAAAAGACACAACTCTGCAAAAAATCACCAGGCATTTCAAGCAGACCTACTAATTGGACCATGAATCACATGTGAAGAATTTTTCTATTTTCGTGTAAAAAGGCGAATTCTCATTTAATGCTGTTAGGTTAGTTATTCTAAGTATAGTTGCCTGTTAGGAAGTACGAAGATGTGTAGAAAAATGGGTGTAAAGAGAAGACAATGCATTAGTGCTGGTTCTAACTCTTCAAGTTTTAGCCGTCAAGTCTTGAGCTTTTAGGAGAGAAGGGAAAATCGAGTGCCATTTTTTCCTCTCTCTCCTAAAAACTCAAGACTTGTCGGCTAGAACTTGAAGAGTGTTAACCAGCACTTACTTAGTTTGGAACTGAAATTGGACGTTATAAAAAGTTTAAAGTCGGGTAAAAAGACTGCTGATGTATACAGAACCCTTGGTTTAGCACCTTCAACAGTAAAAACAATTTGCAAAAGTAAACTCGTAAAAAACTCGTTGAAAAAATCATTTTTATTAAATAATAAAATAAACCAAAATTAAAACAAAAAAATTTCTTTTATAAAACAAAGTTTCAAAAACGTAAGCAAAAATGTTTTTTGAATGCAAATTCGTATAATTAACAAAAATTTTTCAACTTTTTAAATTTGATATAAGATGTTTTATCGAAATGGCACAGATTTATAAATATTTTAAATTAAAACCTGTAAAAACGCTTCATACTTTTCATGCCATAACTTTTTTTGACTGTGTATTCAATTTAAGATTATAAAGATGTTATTATAACAATTAGTTGTAAAATAAACCTTTATTATACCATAACATTTAATTTTTTAGTCATCATATTTTGGAGTTTGTGTTTTAGTGAATTTTTATGAAAACACACATCACAAATAAGTACAAGTGGATGAATCTTGTTGAAGTCGTATGCAAATTACGATAAAAGAAATTGAAATTTATACATTCAGGCACTTGAAATTCAAATTTGTTTGCTCTATTTTGATTTCTATTTTTAATTTTATTTCAACAGCGACCCACTTATTAATTGTTTTAGGTGAAATAGAAGTAAAAGATACCTTTTGTTGGTTGGGTACCGTTAATTTATAATTTTATTATCAAAAATATTTTTTTGTGTTGTTTTTTGCTACATATTTTAAATAAACTTTTTTATATAATCGTATATTTTGTTTTAAAGAAAACCAACAACTTAAATGCAAAACTTAAAAAATAATAAATAATTCAATTTATTATTGTAAATTACAAACATTAAATGTTTTAGCTTTGGGTTATCTAATTTCAGTTTTTAATTCATCTCATCTGCTTTTGGGTCTCACTTAATCTCTATAAATCGTTTTTGGCGAATTTTCATTGCTTTGCTCATGTGTTCACTTTTAAGATTTGATTTATTAAATCGATTATTTTAATTTTGATTCATCCTGGCTCATAACTAAAATAGAGATATACAGTGAGTGAAAAATTGCTTTAAAAAAATAAATCCATTTCAAATGTACAGCGAAAAAAATTACGACAAATAAATAATTTGTCAAGTTGAATGCCATATGCGTCAATACAATTAATTTTTTAATTGATAAGGCACCAATAACCAAATTTCTAAATGTAAAAAAACCAGGGACCGGAAATAAGAGTTATTTTTCAATTTTTGAAGAAATAAATCATACATAAATGAACATCGTAGAAAACTTTTAATTACACCATCATGATTTTTAGGCGAAATGCATCCAACATATTGCATGATTTTTAAATTTTTGATTTTTATTTTAACAATCAAAAATAAAAGTTATTTTTGATTTTTATTTTTTTAAATGAAAAATAAAAGTTATTTTTGATTTTTATATTTTTAAATCAATAATAAAAATCAATTCAAAACTCTTATTTATTTGTTGATGCCGTATGTATTATAATATGCTGCTTCATTCAAATTTCTATATGAATATAATATCCCTAGAGGGAAGCGAACTGACACTAAAGTAGTCCCGTGATAGGTATTTGGTGGTAGAGACCGGTTCTAGTTCTAACACTTTATATGAATAAGACCTATCACTTTTACATGGGGTTGTCATTGGAGGGGGTCAATTGACACCATTTCACCAGTCGCAGGTCTATTCTCAATGAACGTACTTAGTGCCAGTTACTAAAATGAAGTAATATTTCAATACAATGTAGTATTATTTCAATAAAACAAGTCCTAGAATTAAATTTAAGATCCAAATTTTAGAAATTATCAAAACATGTGTCACAGCACCAGTTTAAACTGTACTGTAATTCATTACTTTTGTACCTTTTCGTTCTTTATAAACCAGTTAAGGGATTGGTTCTTCTTTCACTGGTCATGAGTCTTTTCTTTTTGTACTTGTTCTATTTTCACAAATCCCAGGACCAATCTGTTGGACCAATTGACACCAATTTCCCGCAGGGATATTATCCAACATTTTTTATTTTTTCGAATTAATTCTATGAGCTAAATTTCAGTTATGTATTTTATAAAGCTTTTTTTTAATAGTCCTATTCCTTTAACTTTTTAGGAATGACTTTATACACTACCAGACTATTATATTTTATCTTCTTGTTACATTTTACCTTAGCTGTCCTTTGGATAGCAATGAAGTATATTGTATGTACAGAAAAATTTACAATTATTAGACACCAGCAGAATGTAATGCATTTTCTGGCCCGCTACAGCCTTCGTCAGCATTCTTTGTGTCACACTCGATAGTGACACATACAGTGGCACTTCATTGCTATCCAAAGGACAGCTAAGGTAAAATGTAACAAGAAGATACAATATAATAGTCTGGTAGTGTATAAAGTCATTCCTAAAAAGTTAAAGGAATAGGACTATTACAAAAAAGCTTTATAAAATACATAATTGAAATTTAGCTCATAGAATAAATTCGAAAAAATAAAAAATGTTGGATAATATATTATATTCATATAGAACGTAAATGAAGCAAAATTCATTGAAACTTTTTTAGGAACAAAACTTTTTTTAACCTTTAAGATAGTTTAGAGATTTAGTCATCTTTAATCTGTGTTTTTAATTATTGAGATGAGGATTAATTACTTTTATTTGCCAGTTTAAGCGGCCCAAGTTGGTGGTTTAAGCTTAATCATCAAAGGTCAACACACATACACATTTATAACAAAAGCAGCTTTGTTGAAAATTTTTTTATAGAAAACAGAAAAATTGATTATTCTAGTAAAGATGAACCTTAAGTAATTCTGAAACATATGAAAACCTAAATAAAATAATTATAAGAATGAATTTTCTTTTTGTAAGAATTAATAGGGCGAAATTCCTCTTCTTCTGTATAAAATGCTAAGTGGATTGATAAAAGTTGCCATTTTTAAATATGTTGGGGTGCCATTTGTTGTTATTCAGTATGGAAATGCTGCGAGGTTTAAACTACCTCTTAAAAACGGCAAACACAATTAGTAATCAATTAAATTTATTCTCAGATTAATTAATTAATTAATTAATTAAGATTAAACTCGATGTTTAAAGCCCACTCTAAGTCATCCTTATGGGAAAAACCACACAAAATTAATAAATTTTATACGATAAACAAAAAATTGGTTAAGCTTCACTAAAGAAACTTAGCAAATCTTTTAAGTGCTGAAAGCACAAAAAATATTTTATAGTAACGAAATATTTCAGAAATTACGTAAGTTACCCTCGTATGTGGTTTTCCACACATATGTTATTTGCACTATAGACAAAATTTTCTGTCGGCAAGAGTGTATATTTTTTATACTGTTGCGAACTGTAAGCAAAATATGTTTTTTAAATCAACAATAAATTTCAGTGTTTTTATCAAATAATAAAAATTGGGAATTAAGCACGAATAACAAAATCATTTAAAATTTGCCTAAATTGTAATCGAATGTTTAGCATTTTACCAAAATTAAATTTAATTAAGGGGGTAATTTTGTTGTTCACTTCACCTTGCGTTGAGAAAATGTTCATATAATTTTTTTTGAAATATAAGTTCTCCAAAATCAACGGAGTACATCAATTTTATGATTTAACTTCTTGAACTTGGCAAAAAGCGATTAAAAATCGCCAAGTCAATTTGTTCTTCAAATCCTAAATAGTCAAAAGTACAAACATCTCAGAAAAAAGATTGCGAGATCTTAAGCTATAAAATAGATGTGGAGCCGATGCATACTTACGACAAAAGCATTTACAGCGTAATCGGCACTGTAATTAATTCTTCAGGTTAAAATATCTTCAAAAATATTTATAACACGTTCTTAAAATAAATGTTTGTTTAAAGATTTTCATGCATTTTTACGTTAGTTAAATAACACGATTAACCCATATCGTCCCAATGTTCGATTTTTCGAACAGTAAATTTTTCGTGTTTTTGAATTTTTTTTACACTTTTTAGGAAAGACAAAGAACAAATTTTTTTAAACAATTAAATATTGTAAGTGGTTCGCTACAAATATAAAAATAATTGTTCTTACCCACTTTGCTACTTCCTTTTATAACAAGGGGAAAGAAAAAATATTAATTTTAGCATGATTTTAAAAACTGAAAATTTTGTAAAAATTATAAAAAAATAAAAAAAGTGAAAATGTAGTTCTATTGAAAAACGATTAAGCTTTCAACAACAGCAAAAAAATTTCCGTGTTTTTCAATTGTGTTTTTGTTATTTGACTTTAAAAAGCAGTGTTCGATTTGTCGAACACTGGGCACTATAAATCACTTTGGGTTTTTTCTTTGAGAGGCTAACTGAATCATCGGATGTTACCATAATATATATTTTTCACGCATTTGAATTAACGGATATAAATTTATTTTGTTTTTGCTGATTAATAAAATGTTTATGCACAATCAGCGTTATGTGAGAAATGTTTTTCGTCCGATTCGAGGAAGTTAGGGTACGCTTAATCGACGTACTGAAACCACAATTGCCAACATCATTCGCAAATTTGAGTCCAGTATGCATGATACTCGACCCTTTAGACAACATCCAGCACGTAGTAAAGTGAATATAGCAGCTGTAGCTAAAAGTGCAGTCACTGGCCCATTTTTCTTCAAAATTAAGGAAAACCAGAACAATACCGTCAATGGTAACCTCGCACCTTGTTGTTTTACATTGCATTGCATTGTGATGGAACTATGTTACGGAAAGGTGGAAAGAGAGAGTAGTGCTTGTGAATATTCGACTTGAACTTATTGAAAGTAAAAGGGTTATTCCACATACGAACAGTCCGGCCAACAAAACGAATTTCTTGTAATGCGTTGTACGATTTACCGGTCAATCGACCACAAAAGGATGGCCTCTTGAGGAAAAACGTGAATTACGAACAAGCGTACGGGTATCGGTGTCGGCCAAGCGTATCATTCATGTTCTGCCTAATAGCACCAACATCGGATACGCTTCGCCCATAATCAAGTGAATACTAATGGCATAGGCTTGTAAAAGAGTAGATAGGGTTGAAAGTTTGACATATGTAGGAGGTCATTTAGAAAAATAATAAATACAGTAAGAGAAAGAACGGAGCCTTGCGGCACCCCTGAATGAATTTTGAACTCGTTTGACGAAAACCTACTATAACAAATCGTGTAGTGCGATCTCTGTGAAAACTCGATATAAAACGAGACAAATTATCACCGACACCAAATGCAATAAGTTTCTTGTCAAAACGTGCACAATGCCAGACTCTGTCAAACGCGTTGGAAATATCTAAAGAAATTACAAACCTTACTTTCGCCAAAATGGTAAATGGACCGGCACCATTTTTTTGATAACAGGGTCAGTAGGTCTCCAGTAGAGCGACCTGAAAATCAAGCGCATGGTCTCTGTGAGCTCTGGTTTCAATAACACGGCGCTACGAGCCATACAGCGCGTGAAACAATGACCTTATTCAGGAATCATTTTGGTGAGCACTTAATATCTCGTTTTGCTATGGTAAATTGGCCCCTAGATCATTCGATATCACACCTTTGGACTATTTTCTCTGGCGATATGCAATGTATTGGGTCTTCAGGAATAACATGCCCAACATTTGCCAGATATCATTTCCAAACAGTAAATGCCATAAATTGTTCTTTTAACCGATAATAAAAATTTTAGGTTCACTTTTAAATTTATGTGCTTTATTTTACATTATAATTCAAACCTACCGATGAATCACCCTTATTATTCACTCCCAGCCCGGTCCTGTGCTGGCCGGATAATCGAGGATCAACTGTATATTTTTTATTTAAATAAATGCCTTCTTCCATTTTTAAATAAAATGAATTAGTTTAAGTTCATAAAAAACATAGGTTTTCCATATTTACAATCTATAGGAGCAATAAAACAAAAATGCTAAATAGCGCCCAACGTTCGATTTATCGAACACCATTTTTCTCAGAAACAAAAAATCCAAAAAAAATTTTGACTTCAGATTCGTGTTTTCTAGTCTCAAATTATCTATCAACCACAAAGTTTTTTAAAATTACTCGAAAAAAAAAATCGCTGGGACGATATGGGTTAAAAAACCCCTACACCGCAGTATATACCGAAAATTTTTTTGAGAGTTTTCTCTATCTGGGGACCCATGGACTTAAGCAAAACAAAGATTGTGTTTTAGATTCAAATAAGACTTCTTTGTGCCAAATATTTTCTACACTCAAATGAAATCCGAAATCAATCCGAAGCGGTATAAATAGTACGGTGAGTACGGATTTTTTTCAATCAAGTACAGAAAGATTGATTCAAGTAAGGATCGCAAAATACTAAACTATCCATATTCAATCCTGATTTCGTACTTGAAACCATCCGAAAATGAAATCGATTTAAGTAAAACTAAGATTGAATCAATCTCAAAATACGCTTGATTCAAGTATTATTAAGTTCATTTTATCCTGAAGTCGTGCTTGTAAAAAACAAAAAAAAATTTGAAAGAAAAAAATATTATGATTGATTTATTTACCCGTTTACACCTTATAGAATGACAAAACACCTGCATCATGCCCGATATGGTTTTAACTTTAGAAATCGTATGTACATATTAAACCAAAGATATAAACTAAGTGAGAATCAAGAGTTCAAATTTACTTTTAACCCTTCGTGGTACACATGAGTCTGGCCATACCTTTTTTCAATGTGTTTAGAAAATCAAAACATGCGTAAGCCGGAGGGTGAAACACAACGAAAATTTTAATCTTTTTCACTTGAATTCAGAATTTTATACTTATTTCAAGAAATTTCGGGATTGATTTTCGAAAGTAATTTGTGCTGCTTGAATTAAGAGTACGACTCGTACTTAACGTAATCATAAAAAACTTGATTTGTCCCGAGTGTTTTTCTTTCTGTGTAGATATCTAAATCTAAACACGGTTTGTTGGTCTTTAAAGGATTTTTGAAAGGGGGTTTATATGGGAACTAACGTCAATTTTGGACTTTCCAAAATAAAATTTTACCATTACAAAGTTAAAGTAGCTAAATTGTATACCTGTGGGAGCTATGGCCAAATATGGACCGATTTAAATAAAATTTGTAGGATAATTTTCTACCCAAAAAATTGCTAAAAAAAAATAGTTAAGCAGTGGCTAAACAAGATTTTGTTACAAAAATACGAATTAATATTAATAAAAAACTTGCAAAATGTATTTACTAAAATTGCACAAAAGAGCTTATCTTGTTTGTATTAATGCATTTTTCTTAAAAATAAACTGAACATAAGAAAAATCTTTGAAAATATTAATTTTGTTTTATTGTAAAAGTCGCAACTAATGCTGCATTTATAACATCTTTTGGTTTAAAAATTTTAAAACGTGAACAAAAGTTTCCTTATCAAACATGCCTAATGTCAAACTGGATTTGTTCATGGCTTAACCCTGCGGCCACACGATCAAGTTGTTCTTGATAGGCTTTTACATATACTTCTTGTCAAAATTTACAAAAATTCAAAGCTGTGACGTAGGCTGCACTCAATTTGTAAGCAATTTACTTTCATGATGTCATCAAAAAAACAATTTATAAAGACAAACATGTAATCAGCTGTTAAATTGAAAGCAAAATTTCGTAACAAATGGAAAGGTGAAATTGAAAACAATCTCGTGGTCAATTTAAAAAGTGTGAGTGTGTAGTTAAAAAGTGAGAGTTTATTGCAAATTGAAAGGAATTGAAAAGCAAAACTTGATCGTGTGACCACCAAGTAAGGTGATAACAAATGACTAAATGTAGCAACTAAATATATATATTGGCAATGAATGGGCACAAAGGCTCTATTCTGGAACGAATCTTGTATAGAGCTTTGTGAAATTATAGACGGATTCTCACCATTTTCAAAAGGCTTTGTTCTTGTGACAATTAGATCCCACGCTGAACCAAAAAGGTACGTGGAGACAACGAAAATGTACGTTAAGCAAACGAAAAATTTATTAATTTTTGTCCAATAAATTTGTTCGTTTAAGCATTGAATGACCGTTCTTTAAAAGACTTTATTTTAAAAATTATCTCAAATTTATAATTATAAAAAGAATTGTTTAATTCAAAAATCTGTTTCGTTAACTTACTGATCCTCTACGTAAATTCAACGAACAATTTTGCTTTACAAATTCGTTGACTTAACGTACACAGAACATTGTCCCCTCGCAAAATTGTACTTCGTGCACCCCTTCCCCCCCCCCCCCCTCATAATAACCCCCTTTAAAATTAAAAAGACTCATAATTCAAATTTGTTTATATTTTTTTATTTTATTTTATTCCTATTTTACAAAAATGTTTGAAATTTATGTATATACATGATAATTAATTTCTTGATATGGGCATTTCCAGCGAAAAGTCTACTTTTTGTCACGTAACGCCAGAAGTATTTTAAATTGTTTCTCAAAAAATGTTATATCTATCGTTTACTTTTTTATATTTTGGTGTAAAGCGCAACAAGCTCTACATTAAGTAACAATAGGGATAACGATTGAACAACATGGTCCGAAAATACAACCTGATTTGCAATCTGGCGTTACATTAAAAAAAGTAGACTTTTAGCTGAAAATTCCCATATTTACCTTAAAACGAGCAAAGATTTTTAAATTTGATAGCTTGAAAAATAAATCTATATAAGTTCTAAGTTTACTAAAAAAGGTTTTGTACAAAACTTCTTGCTCAATTCGCAGTATTTTTCAGTTTTGTAATGCAATCAAAACCCACTTCCGTTTTTTTAACGTCACGCCAGGGCAGATTTTTGCTTATATCTGCAAATCCTTAACGTCGATTACTGTAATTTTTTTTCTGAATGTAGAGCTACTTCATTACTTTGTATATATAAAAACCCTTTTTACAAATTTGACTTCGTCATTTAATTTTTTTACATTTTGTGCTACAAATATCACGACACGTCAAAATGGAAATGCCCATATTCTTTAATTAGGCTTGAGTTCATCAAATTTAATTTTCATTAAATTATTTTCACTGAGGAAGGAATTTTTTACAACTTGGAATCTTTTATTAAAATTTATTGATAATTTTTCTTGGCTGAGCCTAATTAAAGAATATCAAGAAATTAAAAATTGACAGTTCAACTAAAATCAAAATTGTTCTTATACATGATAATTTTTACAAAGTTCATTGAAAATTAAATTTTATAGTTAAAACTCGTTGGGGTTTCAGTGGATCTTTGTGCTTCCTTTGTTATATTGGACGTCAATGAGCCACTTGAAGCTGATCTTAATTAACTAAAAGCAAATTAAACGCATTTAACTTTTTTTTAACACAGATAGCAAATAATTTTTGTGAATCTTATTTAACTTTCACTTTTATTTAATTTGAAATAGTTTTTTTTAGACATGACAATATTTTTAATTTTACACTGCATTTTTGTGGTAGCATGTCAAAACGTTTTTTCTATTGTCCATGGACACTATAACACTGGACGTTATGACATGCCACCCATTTTTGTATTTGCTTAAATAATATTTTAAGAAGAACCAGTTCGAATGAAAATCAATGATAACAAGAAATGTCAAAAATGCTAAACTACTGTTTTAAAAAGCAATTAAACAAACGTTTCGTTACCCCATGAAACTTTTTGACTTCAACATACGAGTTCGTTTAGCCATATTTTATTAAGGTTTCGTAAACTGAACGAACATTATATTAATTTTAACGTTTGAGTTCTTTATAACAGCCCAACGAACACTTCATTAATGTTAACGTTCGAGCTTATAAAATTAACGGGAATTTATGCTAACAAGACTTAATAAATGTTTCGTTACCTCAAAGAACATTTTATTTTCTTTAACGTATATTTTATATGATATATTTAATAAATGCATGTTCATTGTGTCACTAAACAGTACCCAAATTTCAATACCTCGATAATTTAATTTTTCATTATATTAACGAATAAATCGCTGAACCAACGAAAACTAGTTTCATAAACTTTGTGCGTTAATATTATGAACACTTTTTGGTTCAGTGTATATACCAAATTTCATCAAATTATCTCAAAAATGTCGACTTGTACTTTCCGCAAAAGGTTGACAAAAGGATAGGCAACCAGCCGGACGGACATCGTTAAATCGATTCAAATATTACCACAAAAGCATAATACCCCTGCAAATAATATCGGGCTCATTTGGATCCATTTTAGCTAAAATGGACTACTTACAATATGGTCCAATTTTATGCAATCATACAACATGTCATTGTTAAAATAGAGTTTCTAGTTAAACAAGAGTTCATCGTTTTAAAACGACATGTCTTCATTTTTAAACGATTTCAAAACTTCGTTGTTGTGTAAAACTGGGTTATATGGTCCAGCCCTAGGTCATCGTTATGTTAAATAGACCATGGTTTTTCAATATATTTGGGTTACCTTTGGACTAGTCCTAGTCCCGAATGGGCTATATTTTATATGCGTGTTTGGACTACTTAGTCGTATTGTTTGCATTGGTGTGGGTATAAATATATGTACATAGTACATATGTATTACTTGCAGTATTATGGGTCATTGGTGCATGCCTTACCAAAATTATCCACCTGGCCGACTAAAACAAACCCAGTTTTCCACTCTCACTTGCCAAGACACACTAAACACATTTACTTGGTATCAAACAACGTTTATATAATCAGTTGTGGGCAATTTTGGTCGTTCTCCCTCTAAGCCATCTTTGTAAAAAAAGAAAGGATTAATTTGGTTTATTTGGGTTTGGTTTACTTTGGCTTGCATGCTTTAACATCCAGTAGTTAAACAGTGATTTCAAATTTGAATTGAAAAAATATATATAAAATACATAAATAAAAAAAAACCCCACATGATGTAACACCAAATAAGAAAAGAGTAAAAAAATTTAATCATCTTCAATCTGTGTCTGCAGCATTCGAATCACTGCAGTTAACCATGCTACATCACACACTAAATCATTCGTTCATTTAAACTCCACATAAAAAACAATCCATTCGTCCGATTAAGCCATAAGCAGCGTTAGCAAGTGAATCTGGGTGGACTCGTAAAATATCTTGAGCTTAAAACTTTGTTTTGGAAAAAAAACACTTGTTACACTGAACTGACCACACAAACATTCATACTCTGGATGCAACAGATTCGTTTTCGTACATCCAATATGCGAAAAATATCCAGGTGGTAAAAGTTGTTTTATTTTTTTTTGCTCATCTTCTTTATTTTTAGTAGTGAGAAAATTGTTTTGTGTGCTTTTTGAATAATTGGAATTTAAAATTATTTTGAAAAGATATAAATAATAACGGCTTTAATGCAACGCTAAAGATGCCTTCAATGAATTTTGGGGTTTGTACGTTAAAAGATGATAATTTGGTTTTAAAGTTGTATGCAATTTCGAGAGAAGTTTCTTACTTTGTTGCATTTTTATTTATTTATTAATTTTTTTTTTGTTAATTCAAGCCTTTTAAGATTTACTAATTGAAACAAGTTTTTAATGTGTTTTAAGTGATTTTGTTAAATTGTTGGATAAAATATTTAAAAAAAATATTTTTTCATTTTGTGACAACTCTTCTGCTAGTTTTTTTTATGTGAGTTAAACTTGGTTAAAGTAAGCGTAGCTAGTTAGACTGGTTTGAAAATTAAATTAGCCCGCAACGAAATGGAATAACACCCAAAACATAAATGAAATAATTCCCTAATTTGTGGGGAATTATTTCATATCGCTCCTTTACTGCAAAATAGTCATATCTCAAAAAAAAATCAAACTTGGCCAAATGCGATAAAAGTTTTCAAAATGTACCTTTTTATAAACATTTAGAAAAATATATTTTGCTATAACTTCGGTTAAGTTTTAGATATAGCAATGATAATTTGTTTAACATGTAGAGAAAATAAGAAAGAGAACTTTTGCTTAAGTAACTCCAATTTTTTTTTTTTTTTGAGATATAAGACCCCAATTTCTGAAATAAAATAAGAGCCCAATACGTATAATACAATTAATTATACAGATTTGCTTTAAAGAATCAGGCGATAGATATCATGGTTGGGACTTCGGCCGGGCGCAGGCAGGGATTTCCTCCTCTATGATAGACCAAACAAAAGCTTCGTCAATTAAGGCTTTTTTACATAGCCGGCTTTTGGCCGGGCGCAAGGACTTTCTCCTCTATGGTATAACAAACTCCGGCTTCGCTAACTAAAGCTTCTCTGCAAAGCCGGCCTTTGGCCCGCCGCAAGGATGTTCTCCTCTATTGTATAACAAATCCCGACTCGACTCGGCTAGGCAGAGGTGGTTTAATTAGCGAAGCCGATGTCCTGTTTATCAAAGTGGTGAAAACCCTTGCGCCCAAAAACATTTTAAGATTAGCAGTATAATTAGATTTATTTTGTGATATTAAGACCATGTTAGATCTCACTAACTATCAGTGTACGAGAATAAACACTAAATATTGCTTCTTAGTGTTGGGTTCGGTAGATTTGTGGAATATACAAATGCTAATAGTGTTTGTGTAGAAAAACATTAAAAAAAAAACAAACGTTTCCTTGTTACTCATCTTTCGAACACAAAAATACATAATACTGTTTTTATCAAACTCAACAAAAGATGAGAACATTTTGACCCTAATTTTGTATAACTCAACCGCAACGCCAAAAATAACACTAAAAGCTAAAACAATGTCAAAAATTTGTCATAATTTTGTTGTTGCTTTCTATAGAAATTCATACTGCGTTTTAAAATTTTTAACGCCACAAGATATTCAGCGTTTGAAATTTAAAAATTCAATATGAATTTCTGTGGTAAACAACAACAAAATAATGAAATATTTTTGACATTGTTTTTGCGTTTAATGTTATTTTAGGCGTTGCGGTTGCGTTTTACAGAATTAGGGCCTAAATTCCGTTCGGTTTTTTTTAATCCACAAACTGCATTGTGTTCGGTTCGGCTCCTTAATGGTCGCCCCTATTGGCTGTCAAAAAAAACTAATATTTTTTACAAAAACAAAATACACATACGAAAAAAGCAAAAAGCCTGCAAAATAATTTAACACAAACAAAACATATACAAAATACACACGCAAGCTGTTCGTGTTGCGGTCGTTGCAAAAATTTTTTGTTTGTTCAATTCTTTATCAATGTAAAAAAAGAAACATTTTAGAACATTAAAATATATAGTGATACTGTAGATCACTTCAATTGTTCTGTTTTTTTAACGAAGAGAAGAACAATATATAATGTTCGGCTCTTTCTTGTTGTGTTCGTCTACAGAATCACTAAAAAAATAAATATCGTTCTTGGGTGTGTACTGTTTATTTTCGAACACTGCTTACTATTAACAAAAGTACTGTTTATGCCTTTTCGGTCAAACATTTAATAAGTAGCTTAAGTCCTTGCCACAACCAAGAGTAGGCGCAATGTTGCCACAGTATATAAATTACATTTTTCATTTTATTGGACACTTGTAATTCTGGAGAAAGCCTCATGGTCACTTTACGGTTCATGATCCCTATTGATCACGTTAACTATCAGGAACTTTATCAATAGCTGTAATAACGGCCGAAAGAAAGCTTCGTTTAAAAACACCAAAAGGCGTGGAAATAATGAAACGCACCTAAATAGTGATTTTCACCAAGTCGCCTGACAGCCAATTTCGTGCCGCAAGCGAAAATGTTATCGCCATCTTATAAATTTAGTCAAAAGGTGCAAATTTAAGAAATTAACGTCCTTAAAAATAAAAATTTGCTTAATAAACCTTTTATAACTCTGTTTTATTTTTGTATAAATAAGGGGGTCAATTAAAAACTCTTTAACATACTCGATTAAGTTTAAAGATTATACATTTTTATGCCTGATCAGAGATCAGAGAAATAGCCTTTGATATATTATTTAATAAAATATTAGCGATTTCGTAATGTTCTTTATTTTTCCATTAATTTTTTTATTGATTTGAATTGAGTTTATTACATTTTCTCGTTTGTTGTGTATAATCATAATAATGTTTAATTGTTTTAATTAAATATTTCGTCATATGAATTTATTGTATATATCTTCGCTACATTAAAATTATTGTTTTCAGTTTACAATTGTTTTAAAATTTTTAGCAGTTGACACATATATTTAAACATTGAATAATTGATTTAATTATTTAAAATCCTCATTAATATAAAAAAGCTTAAGTTTTTTAATTGAATTGAATTTCAGAAAGTAAAACAGGGTGGGATATAAAAAAATGTTTAAACTATGAAATATTTGAATTTAAATTAAAACGTTTTTTTTTTTAATTTTTACATTGACAAGATTTTCGTTATATCGATTAAATTTTGTTAAGACAATTATAGGAACTTTACATTAAACAGCCTTTTAATAAAATCATTACAAAATAAATTATAAATTAAAATTAAATTTGATTTGGTTTGATTTGTATGCTTTAAAATTAAAAAGAAAATAACATTTTTGATAAACTACGTATTATTTCTGTTGGTTTATATTTCCTACAAATTTTTTACTAAAATTCTGAAATATTGATAGATAAAACAAATTATATAAAACATATACTTTGATAGTTTAATTTTACATTTCATTTTAATAAATTATGGCCTGGTTTCAATTGATTTTTTTTTCTTTTCTTTCAAATTTCTGGGTTTTAGTAGTAATGTCCATTGTCGTAAATGCCACGGGGAGCATTATATTTCCTGGGTACATCTATGCCATCCATATTGCCACCCAATTTATTCAACCAATTAGCACGCTGGGCTGCAGCAGCAGCGGCCGCTAAAGTATTGCCATTTGCCTCATTTGGTGGTCGCTGCTGAACTCCACCGTCTTCATTGCTGGATTCCAAGATCTAAAAGATACAAAATTTAATGAAATTAGTTAACAGTTTTGCAAATTGTAGGAAAAGATGTAGCAAGTGAAATCTGTACCAACTAAAGTGTTAATTAGTTTCATTTTTTGCTTTTTTGTGGGAAATTAACATTTTTGTCTATTATCTTAACTTTATTTAATTTAGTTACGCTTCTTGTTACTGCTTTTTCTTCTCTTAATTTCATAATTTTCCTTAACAAATGCGAAATTTTTCCATTACAAAGTATACTTAGTTTATGCCAGTATGTTTATTTTTCCTAACACTTTTTTTTAATAAATTTTTAGACTTATTGTTATTTTCTGAGGGGATTTAAATTTGAGTTTCATCAACATGTTGCAAGTCTCTTTTAAATCTAAATATTTCACAGTTTTGTTAAAAAAAAAAAACGAAACTTCAGCTACTTTAATCCGTAGACTTGTGTCTGCTACTCAAAATATCGTATCGTATGTACGCAAGTATTCAGTTACAATTAATTCCACTTTAACCACAACAACTTCGGATTGCTGTTGCTGTTGCTGCAGCTTCTGCTGCTGTTAGTTGGCTCTTGGTTAATAATTATGTTAATAATACAAATTATGTGTAATAGAATGAGTTAAACTTGGCTGTGGGATTTTTAATAGTTTTGTGTGTATTGTGACAAAAAAAAAAGCGAATGCTAATTTGTACAATTTTGAAAGCATTTACAAGCAAATAAACAAACATTTCCAAATCTAAAAGACACCAGACATTTGACCACAATTTTGCCACATGGTCGACAAAATGAAAACATGTCCAAGTTGCTTGCTTGGCTAAGATTTTGCAAATAATTCTTTAACTTTAATGCCAGCATTTAGATAGGCTTTTTATTGTGTTAATAATTATGCGAGGGGCGGTTATTTTTAATCCTTCATAACTTGTTTAGGATAACCTTTTAGACTCGGCATGTTAGTTATGCAAGTTACTTGTCGAGTACAACAAAGTCTGTACAAAATGTTGCTTTCCTTACCCCGACCTTACCGCTGACGTCTACAAACCAAGAGTTGCGCAGGAGACTTGCGGTAGTAACTTGCCGAGTGTGAAAGGGGTCTAAGCGTGTTTCCACAAGCTGTACAGACAGACGGAAATGGTTAGATAGACCCAGAATTACTCAAGGACCCTGAATTTATATTGAATATTAAAAAAGTTTCACACGGAATGACAAACTTAGTGTACCCTCATTCCCCGCTATTGGTGGAGGGTTTCAAAATGTGATGAAACAAATCAGTGTTGCCAGAATTACACCTTAGAAAACTACAAATTAAAATCTTTATGAAAAAGTTATTAAATTGAGGCCCGTTTGCACAACTTACCGATAGCTTAAAGTAGACTTTAACCGGCTTTATAAAAAGAGTTGCATTATTAAAACTTTACTTTAACCTAAAGTGAGCGATAAAGTAAATTAAGGTTCATGCTACCTGGTAGGTTAAAGTAAAGTTGTGATAATGAAACACTTTTTATACGACTACCTTTTGCTATCGGAAAGCAGGCCTAAGAGAACTTTTGTATTGGAAATTAAAAATAAATATCTTTATTTAAAAAAAATATAACTTTCTTTTTAACTCAAATATCTTTGGCATAGTGCTAACAGCCCAGTCAATATTCTGCTGTTTTGGGGTAATCGTTGCATTAGGTTTCTTTTCTTACTCTCTTTTTTTGCTGAAACAACCAATTTTTAATATAACCCACAACAGCTTCTAAGGGTTTTGCTAGCCAATTAAAAAAAAAATTCTAAAATCAAATATTTTAATATCAATTTTCTCAATAGTTAATTTTTTGATCTAACGATTCGTAAAAAAAACAAATTCTTCCTGAATACTTAAAAACTCCACTGATTCAACTTTTGTGTACATAAGAAAATTATTAAGCTATTAAATTCTAATTACATTTAATACCCATTTTATACCTCCATCGCTGAAACGCCATAAAATGCATATAAATATGAATGTATCTCGCTTTATAAAGTATCTTGCAACATGTTGTTACTATTACTTAAAAAAAAAACCATATTATTACATTAGCAATAAAATAACTATCTTTTCTGGCTGTAGTTGATGTCATTTTCACCTTCTTCTTATCCATAAACATTTACTCCTCTAAAGAAACCAAAAAGATGAAGAAGAAAAAATCTCACATTAACTCATCATCCTTATGGCACTGCTGCCCTCCCATCACCATCATATAGCCACGCAACTTCAAGTTTTTCTTTTTCTCGAAATTTAACAATTTTAATTTTTGAATTTTCTTAAGTTTTTTTTTCTTTTTCATCATTATCATCAACATCATCATCGTATTCATCGTTCCAATTGTGTGAATTAAATTATTTAACAACATTAAAACTAAAATGCTAACGACATTTTCTTGGCACGTTAGTTAATTTTTTCTAGGCGTATTTAAGTCTGTATGACTCCACAAGTATTCGCATCATATTCATTCATAAAAAGTTAAAAAAAATAATAAAATTAATTTTGTGCAATTTTACAGATTCATCAAAATTATACAAACTTTCCAGTTTTATGTTATCTACGTTACGTTTTAGTTGCTACGTGTAGAGTTTAAGTACTTAGTAGCGTTTTAAATGGAATTGTGGCAGTGGCACATTTGTACGTTTGTTGTGAGTAGAGGCAGAGAAGTCAAATATAAATTCTCTTATTCAAGTGGATGAAAGTTCCACAAAACAACGAGGGGAAAACAAAGAAATTTTTGCCACCAATTTTCATGGGAACACGACATTGGCCAAAAAAGGGGGATGAAGCATCTCACCCATTCACATTTGGGTATACACCTACGCCAATTCGGAACGTTGTGCGCTCTAAAGGATTATAAAGTTTACCAACGGTTTTCATTCCATTTCCAGATTTGGTATGTTGTCCCTTTTAAATTATTCTCTGTTAATGCGATCAAAATCAGGAAATTTGCACAGGAAATTTGTTCGCCACACAGAAAAAAGTAAAAATTTATTTCAATTAAAAAATTAATTAAATTTGCACCAGTAAACCAATTAACAATATCAATTAAATATTTTTTGGTATTAACAACATTTTCAGTAGTAATTTTGTAACGTTTAATTAATTGGACTAAATTTTTAATTAAAACTGATTTCATTTTTAATGAATGGTTTAATTGAAAAAATTTGTGAGAATTTTTTCTGTACACATGCTTCTCATCATTCGTATCATTGGATAACTTCATATAAGCTAAATGTTTTTCCTAAAAAGAATACATTCTTTGCTAATTCTGGAAATTTGTTTCAAATGATATTCCTTTCACTTGTGTTGTGCTTTTGTATAAGAAAGAAATAAACAATAAAATAAATTTGGTTTACTGTTGAAATGTCAGATTCTATTACAGTTTAAAAAAAAAATTAATATATTTTGTATATTTCGAAGGAGGTTTATTTTTGTAATTTAGTTTGGGTTTAAAGTTTAAATAAATATTTGAGTGAGCTGAGTGAGATTGCTGCAAGTCAAAGGTAAATAGATTTTTGACACATAATCAAAGTTACGTGTCAGTTTTTAGTTTCCGGAAAAATGATAAGCTTTAAAGCTTTTGCTTAAAGATTTTACAGAAGTTTTATTAAAAAATAGCAATTTTTAAAACCAATCGATCGGTTGCATATCTTAAGAAAGAAAAAATAATAACTTTTTAAAAATCGCATGTACTTATTGAATGAAATGTTTAAAAAAATTTTGAATTTCTAATTTATTAATTTTGTATTAAGAAACAAAAAAGAAAATTCTGAAGAAGATTTCCAAAGGAAATCAAAATATCAATAATTAACTAATATTTTATTTATACAAAAACCGAAGTGACCTCGCTGTAAACCAATTTTTAAAATTTTCCTTTTAAAAAATGCTTTAAACCGGTTGGAAGATGGTAACGATTCCATCGTCTAACCGTCTGTTTACGTGGAAAAACGTAATTTTTTAAGTATCAGTGTATCGGGTTCTCAGGAACTTTAGGCCTCGTGCGGACGCCAAGTTTCAATATCGAAGATTCCTGAGAATTGTCCCGACAGTGAAATCGTTGTTGCTGGTTATTTGAATGTCTACAATTCTTCTTGGATTCAACATTCGGGCCGTACAAATTATGAAGGCAAATATGTTGAGCTATATGCAGCGCATAACTACCTCGTGCAACTGGTGAATGAACCAACACATAGTCCATTTGTTAATGGGAACCAACACAATACCTTTGACCTCTTCTTCTCTTCGCACCCTCAAAAAAACGAAGTTCTAGCACTTCTCGGTAACTCAGATCATTGCAACACAATCGCCTCTTTTCTGTTCTCCAAACTTCGGAACGTTTCACGACAGGCTACGATTTAGATCAGAAATTGGCGTAACAAAAAAAACGCTGATACAGAATTGCTACGCAAAATGGCAAGGACTTCGTGTGCCAAAGTACTTAGACGGGAATAAACTCTTCACGAGCAACGTGTTCATTCTTGCTGCTCCCCGGGGCAGTAAAAGCTACTGGTCATTCGATAAAAGAGTTAGGGTTAATACAAGTTCTTCAATATCAACTTTTTTAAAGAATGGCCGAACATCATCGGACCCAGTTGATAAATCTTATTGGTTTGCCGAATTATTTGCAAAATATTCTCACTTGCCAGCTAGCAATCAAACACTAACCGGACTCATAAAAGTATCCGTAACTTTGCCTAAAATGTTGTTCGGGCTCAAGCTGTTAAAAGGGTTTATGCGGATCTAGACATAAACAAGTGTCCTGGGCCGGATGGTATACCTGCACTGGTCTTGAAGCTGTGCTCTTTGACGATAGCTCGTCCCTTAGCAAATCTTTTCAGCTCTTTATAAAGTTGCCAATGTAAAACCAATTCATACAAAAGGAGTGGCTAATAACCCTGAAAATTACCGCCCAATTGCAATTTGTTCGGCACTTTCCAAAGTGGAAAGTATGGTAAATTACCATCTTGTCAAACTACCTACTATGAAAACCCCAGTATGGCTCTCGTAGAGGTCGCTCTACTGGAGCCTTACTAACTCTGGATGCTGTTCCATTTACCATTTAGGCGAAAGTAAGGTAATTGCTTTAGATATTTCCAAGGCGTTTGACAGAGTCTGACATGGTGCACTCTTGTCAAAACTTGTTGCATTTGGTGTCGGTGATAATCTCTCTCAATTTATATTGAGCTTTCTCAGAGATCGCAGTATACGAGATGGGGTTTCATCAAGCGAATTCAAGATCAATTAAAGGGCTGTCGCAAAGCTCCGTTCTTCCTCGTACTCTATTTTTAATTTTCTCTAAACGATTTCCTATGTCAAACTTCCAACCCTATCTCTCTTTTGTAGATAACAGCAACCTTTGCCATTCGTACTCATTCGATTGCAGGCAAAGCGTATCCGATGTTGGTGCTATGAGGCAGAATATGAATGATACGCTTGGCCGTCACCTTGACATAGTCTCGGAATGGGTCCATCTTAATGCTAAAAAAACACAATGTTGCGTGCTGACGCATAAACGGGCGACAGATCAAGGGTGGTATAATTATTGAGGAATCAGAATCTCTTGATGTTCTGGGCACGAAGATACAATGTTAAGTCCGATGAAGAGAACATATATTCAAAGTGTCGTATGAAGCATTCAAGTGCCTCGGTTTTTTAAAACGGTACTTCACTCCATCTGATCGTCTTACTATTTATACCATCTACATATATCCGAAAGCGTATGGAATACAACTCACACGGCTTCAAAAAAATCTGTATGGATGCATGTTTCTTGTATAGCACAGTGTAATTCAAACAAAATAAAAAAAACCTGGTGTTCACACTTAAAAAATAAAATTTAAAAGTTATTGACACATTGATGCCGAAGATAATTTAATTTTATATTAAATTTAAAAACACAACACCCATAACTTTGAACTGTTTTCGATTAAATAAGTTGAAAAATCCAAATATCTAAAATGTTTAGCGCTTTTGATTAACAGAAATAAATTTGTAAAAAATCGCTCTGGGTAACAAACACCTTTCAATGGAATGTTTATTCAAATGAAAAGAAAATTACACTTTATAATCCGCTAATAAGTATTTTGTCTTCTCCATTAGGATTACACAACTTTGTGGTGAGTTTAGCTGTCTACCGTTTGACATGAATCATTAATCATAATTTGTTTTTTTTCCAACTGATGTTGAGTTAAAATAAATTTACTCCATATTTAACACACATAAAAAGAAACAAAATTGAAAATAATTTTAAATAAAGAAATTTGTGAAGTGTTTGGAAATTAAATATATTTTTTCGTAGTATTTATACCCCCAACGCAATAGTAGTTGGGGTAATATGCGTGTATGCTGACGTTTGTAACACCTTAAATCGACTCAGAATCACTTTTTGAAGCGACCTAACGATGTCCTTCCGTCCAGCTGGCTGTCCATTTAAACCGCAGAGCATACAGAGAAAAAAAAGTGACTTGAGAAAAATGCCCAAATCATTTGTGAGGGCAGCTTTCGAAGAAAGAGAAAGAAAATGTTTTTTGGTAGAGAAGTGGCAATCTGTAAAAACAGGCCGTCGCAATCAACAAAAATGGCGTAAACAAAACAAAAATGCAAAAAGGGCAGCATTCGAAGTAAAAGACAGAAAAAACACACGTCTGGTGACGGCTCTGTATTCTCTGTAATATAAACATTTGGGGGATTCAAAAGGCTGTCATAAAGTTGTAAAGTCATATGTCTTAAAACAATTACAAGAAATATATATGACTGCTGTGGGCACCCGCTTATAATTTAGATTTCTACTGTATAGTTATGCCGAATTAATGAACCCAGCATTAAAATATTAATTTTGTTTGAAACACAACAATATTTTTTTTTAAACAATTGTTAAATATCATTTAGGACATTATGACGATATGACGTGATAGCACACCTTGTGAATCCCCAAATTGTGCGCAAAATACAAGTCACAATTCAATCAATTGTTCTGCCGGGACCATGAATGCTCGCCCATGAGTTCCAAAAACGGTACGTCCGCGAAAATTTGTATTTTAATATGGTGGTGTAGTGTATCGTATGGTCGGACTTGCCCAACCATAATTTCTTAGTTGTTATTAACGAAATTGTGAGTTTTGATTATCATTTAAATATTATGTTGAAAACATAATAACATATATTAAGTTACATGTTGAGTTTCTTTTGTTTTATTTTAATATGCATAAAGAAATTAACACATGTCAAAATATTAAGTTAAAACCAATTTGTTAAAATGCTACTTTTTAGTATGTTTGGAAATCAAAACAAAACATTTGAAATAAGCAATTAATTTTTATGGAATCTCTATACATAAATCGGCAAAGGCAAAACAGTTAAGAACACTTTCCTCCTCTGTATGCCAGCCGACTTCAACAAAATATACACCATTTGAAAGGTATTTACTTACAGAAGTGCACAATATGTATTTTATTAAAATCTGTTTAATATTTTCGGAGTAATAACCCTGCAGGAGATTGAACTAAAACCTAATTAGAACCAAACTAGTACAAAAATAACTAGTACTAGTTCAGAACCGTAACCTTTTCTATACCATCTAGCGCTGTGGTTAATTCGTGGAAACTGCATTTCTTCATAGCAGCTTCGAAAAACGCAAATCATATTTCACAGTTTGTTTTCAAAAACTCGGTGTCCAAGTCTCTGCTGCTTTCGTTGGAGGATCCAATAGACGGAATTGAATCTACGTCCACAGAGGATTCAGACACTTTATGTAAGCAGCAAAACCTTCTGAGGTTAGACGGGCTTGCACGTTCCTTTGAAAAGCACCAATCGTCGCCGTTGCATTGTGTGTACACCAAAAGTCACCAAATTTTAGTGGGAGCAGTGCTACGTCTACATACACATATACAATTGTTTCAAATTGTTCCACGAAGAGAAGCAATTTAATTCACAACGCCGAGCCACACGTTGAAAGAAAAAATGAATAAATCAATGCCAACTGTATTTTGAAACTAAAGCAAATACTTTTTCTACTTACTTGTATTTATTTTGTTTTTTACCTGCTAATTCTTTGAAACACTACTTCATACTATACTTAACTAAATACGTACCATAAATAACTAAAAAAAATGTACCCAACAAAAGATTGCAAAGCACTTAACAGTACCAGCGTGTGGTCAAACACACGGCAATTTTCAGAAAAACTACTCGTCGAAAAAAAATTTTTTTATGTACCGATGCGCATATTTAGTTTAAATTCAAGTTAAAATGGGTAAATCGATAATTTGCTTTTAAAAATGTTTACTTTTACGTTACCCTGCCTTTACACATGCAAGTAATTACTTGCAAGTAGTGTATAAGTATTATCAACGAAAATGTCGAAGAAATAGCCGAAAGTCTTGCAAGTAGCTTGAGTATTTACACAGTCAGTTGTTTCTTAATTTTTCAAATGTTCTCGAATTAAAAAATGTTTATGTTTTGGGTTTAAACAACATTATCATGTTAACGATACAACAAAATTAATTTAACAATTAACAATTTCTTCTTTATTAAGTTTTTGGTTCATCTTAATGAAAAAATTAGGTTTATTTAAAAAAATGTTCTGTAACTTAAGTGAGAATTTCTCGCATCGAAAAGATGTGAAACAAAATATTCCATGTGGTCACCTCCAATGTTTAGATATGGTCACCTCCAACAAAACCATATTATTGTCACCCCCGACCATATTTTGGTTGAATTAGTCCTCCATCAAGAAGCCACAACCAAATTATGGTTGCCTCTAAACATGTTATGGTTAAATATGACAATAATTAGTTTTAAAATTAACAATACAATTTTCCACTTTTCGAAGCGCACCATACTATGGTTGCAAACCAACCGTGCTATTATAAGTGTTAAACATGATTTAGTTATTTTTTTTCTGATATCACAAAATTTCTGAGAAAATACTTTTATTTTGATTAAAATGCTTGATATTATTGTCTAATACACTAAGAACTAGTATATTTATACAAAATCATATACGGTAACACTGTTTCTTCATTTGTCATTTTACTTGCTGCAAGTGTCAAACATTTACTTGTTACCTAGCGTTTCCACATGCAAGTACAAGTTCGAAAAACTCAATACACTCACACTTTTTCACTACCATTCACACAATTTTTTTACTTTAAGCCAATCGGCTGTTTCCTCGATTTTTCGTTGATAATACGTATACACTACTTGCAAGTAATTACTTGCATGTGGAAACGCCGGATTAGCAAAGTTGAGCTGCAAGTACGAAAATTGTGATGATGCTAATGAAAAAATGTGAGTGTTTTAAGTTTTTCGAACTTGCACTTGCATGTGTTGCCTATTTGGGATATCAATTCTACATTTCCAAAACTTAGAATCAGTTACACTGCTACGAATTAACAAATAAGAAACATTGATTAAATTAATGTCAAAAGGTCCTCCGACTGTTGCAACAAACAAGTATTAAATGCGCGGTGATATAAGAAGGGACTCCAAAAGGGAACGTAAGCAATGTCACAGCGAGATTACCCTTCATGTAAATAGGCTCTTAGATAAAAACGAAGTCACACTTAATGTAAAATTATTTGAAATAAATAAAAACAAATAATAAAAATTAAATTTTATTAAAAATAATTTATTTTTTACTGTACGGTAATTATTTAACATACTCGCACTTTAATTGCCCAACATTTTATGACTGAGCACTTAGCGCCACATGGTTAGTTTTTTTTCAATTGTAAATAAATAATTTATAGTCATAGTATTTGTACTTCATACAACTAAATACATGTTGTAATAACTTACGGTTATTACTCCACTTTGAATATGTGTCTCTTTAAATGGGTTTTACTACACCTTGGAATTTACAAATATTATTTTTATTTATTTTTATTTTCTTGTTGCTTTTCCTCAAGTGACTGGTAGTTGTTTATTATTAATTTAATAGCTTGCAACATTAACTTGTGGTAGGACTGTAACTTTAATGATGTTCAAAAAACCACCAAAACAACCTCAAACCACAAACATCATCGTAATACACAGCATTAAACAATGACTCCATCCATACTGCTTCATCTAAATCTACAATAAAAATTGAAAAATTTTTTTTAATTACACTTCGTGCCTAATTAATTTCATTTAAATTATACTTTTAATTTTTGTTATATTTCGTCTTTAACTGCCAAAATCTAGTTTTGATTTCAAAACTGGGAATCTGAGTACTACTTAATTTTCGTGGGCCTAACAGTTGCGTTCGTTGCGGTAACATTTGGTTGTAGTCCATTAGCCAGTAGTTGAATTTCATGGTCTCATTTAAAGTAAAACCATATTAAAGACATTTATCACCATTATCTTTTTTAAGTATTTTTTTTTATTTCTTCAGATTTAACATAAAACTTTTAACTGTTATTTTATTTGTATCGTTATCTTGTGTATGTGTAATTGAATTTACTTGCACTGGAGTTGTTATAAATAAAAGTTTTTTTTTTATTTTTGTTTGTTTTGGTTTAACAATTACTAAATCTTAGATATAATATTTTTGGCAAAAATCCAGGTCATAAACTTGACCTTTGTCAATGACAACAATCCATTAAGTTTCAAAAACTTATTTGAAATTTGCTTTCATTACTTGAACTAAATAGAAGTGGGTGTGGGAGTGTAATATTTTTTGTTTTCAATTGAAAACTGTTTCCTGGAATACCAAAATTTTTATTTAGTTGGCTATCAAGTTCAGCAAGGAAAATTAATAGACTTGCACTCAATACAGACCACATAAAGATTACATATATAGTCTGGCTCCTTGAGTAATTCTAAGTCTGTCTTTTCGTCCATCCGTCCATCTGTTCGTCTATTAAAAACAAGCTCACTTTCGAAAAACTCAAAAGAAAATAATAATGTTGTTGTCAAATTTCTTCTAGTTATCCTAAGAAGTTTGGGATTCAAATCCTGCAATATCGGTTTAGTAGAATAAGAGTTCTTAATCCAATTGTGGAACCACCTCATATAAAGCCTACTCTCGAAAAACAGTTTAGTGCGCCTAACACAGTAACAAATTAAGTTATTGTAATAAAATTTGGTACATCACAATTTACAAATTACACTGAAAATTATAAGAAATAGGTTTAAAGTTTATTAAAAACAACTTCCAAATTCTTGCATTTTGAGTTTGGTAATTCCAGCACACCCCTGATTAGTTATAAACATCTAGACATGCCCCCATTTTGCTACTACTGGCAACTGTGGCTGAGGAATGAAGGGATGCATTTTATTACAAATTGCAATTGGCTTCTTTATTCTCTGCAACGCGGTAGAACACATGTGCCAAGCAAGTAACTGGAAACAGTTTTGGATAAAATATTTTAAACCAATTAGAAGCCTTAACCATGTAAGGTGCTGCATCGGTTTAAAATAGAAAAATCTTTAGTCGAAATCCTGAAAATCTTGTATTTAAAGCAAAGCACACTTTTTTTGGAAAGTTTTTTTTTGTGTAATTAAAAATTGTTGTAAGAACTTTTTCATAATATGGAAATTAAAAAAAAAGATCCATCATTAATGTCAAAATATGCATTTACACGATAATATGCAACAATATTAGAGTTGTGTCGTTCATGAACGAACTCGTTCAATTGAACGGATCAGTCAGTTGAACGATGAACGGCCGTTCAGTGTCATCGTTCAATTCCGTTCAATCGTTCACTTGCAGGGTTAACTTGGGTCTTTTTAGTCAGTCGGTCACTTGGTTACCGGACAACTGGTTGAAAAGAAACAACAATACTAATATGTGATGCCAGTATAATATACTTTTTTCATTTACTCATTGCTACATTGCTTTACACATTTTCATAGCACGATCAGGGTTGTCGTTTCTTGGGAGCTAATTTTCAATTTGGCGACATAGCGATTTTTTTGGCGGCTTTTAAAATATATGGCGATTTTGTTGGCTATTTGATAATGCTATGTTCACACTTGGGTTTGTTAACGCATTTAAGCAAAATGTTGTTACATTTGAGATGATTAAGATGACAGATGGTTGAGAAAAAACCCAACAAACAATTTTATATTTCTTTTAAGTATTAATAATGGATAAAAATACTTTTTAAAGTTATCAGAAGATTATTTTAAACAAAATTATGATGAAATTGTAAAAATTTATGAATTACATAAGGAAAAAAATATAACATTAAGCAGAAATCGTGGCCGGTTGTACACGTTCATGTTCAGAGAATTCTATATGTTGCTTAAACGAGCTTAAGAACCCAAGTGTGAACATAGTATAAGCCATGAATATGTTTTGAGACTCGTAGACAAATTTACCATTTGTTATTTGGAAAGGCTATTTCAATGATGGTATTCCATCCAATTAAAATCAGTTTTTGAAAAAAGCATATAGCTATAAGGATACGTCCGGTACGTACCATTTTAAATAACTTTTTATGTAACTTTATTGAAAGAGTTCTTTTTAATAATTAACTCCAATAAAACTCGCCTTCAAAATAGAGAGCAATATAAACTTCGTGACACGTTAATACGAGTTATAAATTATATAAATGTTAATAGCACTTTTGTAGCTTCACACGATATCGACCCCTTTGCCCGAAATTATCGTATGTTACAAATACCAAATTTTACAGGACAGCAATTTTTCTACTTTTCTCTGCTTTCACTTGTAATATCAAAATGAATATATACATGTGCTTAGATAAGATAATATTAAATAAGACGAAGTGGAATTCGCCTACAATATTTTGCCAGGTGACGTCTCTTTGAATGTAGAACAAGATTGCATCAAAAACTAAATTTCAAAATAATTGGCATATACGATAATTTCGCGCAAAGAGGTCGATATGTTGAATAAACTGAATCGTATACATTATTTTCCAAAAAATAAACAGTAAGAATTACCTTGTCGGTGACGTGTATATCTTTTTAGATATATATCCAATAATTCTTTAACACTAACCTAAAAAATGTTTTGCTGCTTTAATTAGACTATTGTAAACTATTGTACCTTTTTTGTGTTAACCAATCATTTTATTTTAATTAAACAAAATATATATCATGGCGACTTTTTCCCATTTTTAGCAATTAGGAAGACATTTATTTTTTAGGATTTATACAAAATATTTTTATGAATGTTTGAAATACATATTTTATATTGTTAAAAACGCAAAAAATGGCTTTGGCGATCTTGAACAATCAATTTGGGAAGAAAGATCAAAATAAATCCGACAACCCTGGCTGCTATTGACAATTATTCTACAATGTTTATGAGCGTTGCCAGTTGTTCTTAATATAAAACCCGCCAAATGCAAATTTTTTTATTTGAGCAGAAAATTTTATACATATATATTCCATTTAGTTTTAAAATAAGATTTTTAAATAAATAACCAACTTCAATATTCGACAGCTTTATTTATTAAAGCTAAGTCAAGTTTTAGAGCACGAAATTAGTATGGAAAACCCACTTTTAATGTATACATTACCTAAGCATTCGTTTTTGAATAAAGCGACTCATACACTTGCAATAAAATTGTTAAATTTTACGTGCTGTACACTTATATTGCCAATGTGTATGTAATATTCGAAGATGCACAATATTGGCAACAATCAAAAGACTTAATTTTTATTGCACTATGTTATTCCTATAGGCTATGCTAACTTTGTATTAAATGAATGAAACCATTGTGCAACTTATTGCATAAAATAGGACAAAATGGAAATAATATGGCGAATATCTTAAACAATAATATTGCAAGTGTATGGGCCGCTTAAGACTATTAAAATAAAAAAAATGGTTTTTAAGAAACTACTTGTGAATTTTAAAAACTAAATCCAACCTGGTAAAACACCCAAGATGGCAGACTTATTATTTTTAATGCATTCCTACAATATGAGTAGGTATCAAATGGGAGGACTTGCTGAGAATAAGTCAAAAAATTAAGTGCCTAAATCTCTAAATCAAATATGACGGACTAAGTTTTTATGCTCTCCTTCAATATGGGTATCAAATTAAATTAAAAGTTAAATAATATATAAAAAAAAAACTTTTATTAAAATGCTCTAAAAAAAAAAGAAAATTTTACTTCAAAACTTTTACTATCACCTTATAACGTCGTTACACAATTTATATGATTTAAAGCTTGTTGCGAGATTTCAATAACTTGCAGCCAATTTCACCAAGTTCAGTTATAACTAACTTTTACTTTAACTTCCAGTTAACAATATGTTTTTGACAGTTATAGGTGATAGTTAATTATAACTGAACTTGGTGAAATTGACCGTTGATGTGATTGATTTTAACTACTAAATTTCTCAAACAAAGTAAATACAAGTTCTTAAATCTCGCGACAAGCTTTCATATTTAAAAAAATTGTGTCTTAACAGGCAACATGCTTTTAAATCATATAAATTGATATATGACATTATAAGTTCTAAAAACAGGCAGTAAAAGTTTTTAAGTAATTCTTTCTCTTTAAATAAAGTTACATTAGCATTTAGAATATGAGAACACCAAACAAGTATTAAAACCGCCACGATTCGCGAGAAATCAGTACATATGGCAGCCCAGATTGTACTATTAAAATTTTTATGCAGTGTGGCAAATTGCCACTGGCAATGTGTTAAAAGAAACAAGTATAGTATACTGGTATAACATAAGCACTATAATAGTTTGTTTCTTTTCCATCCGTTGTTTGGTAAACGAAAAAACAAATGCGAATTTGATTTGCGTTTGTTATCCATTCTTGGGTACACTCAAAAATTTTTGCAGTAACTGAATGTAATTTACTAAAATCATTTTCCGTAAAGTTAAAACTTAGTGAAAATTTTGTTATTTTATAATTAAGGTGCTGTTTTCACAACACAAGTGATTGAACGTGTAGAGTTATTTATATGAAAAACTCTCAAAAAACTTAGTGCTTTTCATATAAATTTTACTACACATTCAATCACTTGTGTTGTGAAAACAGCACATAAACTAATTCATAAACTTACATGTTGTTCCAAAAATAAATATGTTCAGTTATTTGTTATGCTTAAAATAAAACTGAAATGGGTACTTAACTGCAAAGTTAAATCTCAGTTAGTCTTTACGTTCTGTTCTGTTACGAATCAGCTGATTTGTTTTTGTTATTAAAAACCCTATGAAATTGATAAGTATTTCTGTTTTGTTGCGATTCAGTTTGCTGAAATCAAAAACTAGTTAAGTAATTGTAAGTGACAGCAAAATAAATAACAAAAAATACAATTTTATATTAAAATAAACTATTTTTTGATTAAAAGAATTCATTAAATTAATTTTTTTCAAATCTATGTGCATTAATGTTATTTAAATAAAACAATGGACAATGCAAAATTAATAAATTTCTCATAAATGGCTGATAAGTTGCTACAGAAAAAGTAACTTTTACAATATCGAAACAGAACGGCACGGAACAGAACAAAAACAGAAAGTAAAGACTAATTCTGCCTTTATTTTAAATTATTTTATTATTTACATACCTACATATATGTATGTGCACATAGTGAATAAAACAACAAAAATGTTTCGCCAATTTGTCTTAGTATGTACATAATTCAAATCGAGTTAAAATTAAGTGAAAATACCTTTGAATGTATTTTTTGTAGTTACTATATTTAAGTTTAAAATAACGGAAAAATTTATTTATTTTTAAAGCGTTTCTCCGTTTTAAAATTAACATTAAAAAAAATAGCTGTAAAATTTCTTTATTTTAAATGAAATGACCCGTTTTCTAATCAAATTTTCAAATATTCAACTTAATATTCTTTTGAATTTACCTACATAGTATTTTGAGTGTAACATCACACAAGTATGCTATACTTCTTTCTTTTATCACATTACCGTATTCAATCAGTTGTGAATGAATGTTTTGCCGTACAAAAACAATTTGGCCTGTTGTTTTTGTCTTCTTGTACATAAAACGAACGATTGAACGGAATGAACGAACTGAACGAACGGGTTCACTTTGAATGATTGAACGAAAATGACCGGTCACTGAAATGAACGATTTGGCACAAGACTAAACAATATGCAAAAACAAATCGATGCCATTTTAACGCAAATTTAATGATTCGGAAAGAAAATTTATCGATAGCGTTCTTAGACTACAGACAAAAAACATGCATTTGCATGGAAATCGCATCTTAATTTGGCATTTCTATTTTTCCGTTTTTGACAAAGTCAACCATGGAGGGATACACAATTAAGCAGCGCGTTAAGAATGTGGAAGCCTTTTAGGAAAATATGCGTTCAAATTTAAATGCATTTTGTGTACTTCGTGATTTTTTTGGTCAGCATAATCAGCAAATTTCAGCATTTCAGTTTGTTGCGAAATAAGTTCGGCCAAGCAGTAACCATAATTAGTGTTCGCTATCGCAAGATGGTAACGGACTTTTTGTGGTCAGACATTGAGAAACTGGACCTGGATGATATATTGTTCCAACAGGATGGTGCCACTTGCCGCACAGCCAACGAAACAATGGCTCTTTTGCGCGAGTAATTTTATGACCGTGTTATTTCAAGTTTTGGCGTTAAAAAATTGCCCGTCACGATCCTGTGATTTTCCACAGTTGGGCTTCTTTCTTTGTGGATATTAAAAAGAAAAAGTGTACGTCATTAAGCCAAGAACAATTCAAGAGCTAAATGATGAGATAATTCAGCACATTAACGACATTGCACCGCAATTATGTCTCAAAGTCGTTGAAAATATAGACCATCGGAGAGAAGTATTCCACCAAAGTCGTGGCGAGCAATTGGCCGGTATTTTGTTTCACACATAATTATTAAGAAATATATTAAGATAATTCTCTAAAAACCTTTTGTTTTATTTACAATTAACATCGAGCGTTTTGGTTGGACCACCCTTTAGTATAAAAGCAATAGTTGGGCCGGCTTTTATGTTTGGCTTATTTTTTTGGGCCACTATTTGCATAATATCAAAATGTTCTGTTTTGTATTTTTGTTTCAAAAATATGACAAGCGTATTTGCAATAATATTAAGACTATAATCATTAATTATAATTCAGGTAGATGTAGATTCAGGTCTTCCTTGAATTACAACAACTTTCAAATCTCAAATTAATAGAACTTCAGAAAAAAAAAACATTGAAAACCAAAATTTACTCACATTCAATAGTTTCCAAAGAAGTTGGCTTTGAATATATGCATTCACTTTTTTGCTCAATACGCCGAAATGTTATTAAAGTAACGCACACTTTACTTCTGAATGCTTAATTCCCAATTAATGCAAATTCTTATTCTTCCGAATTGTACTAATAAAAATATCTACAGATTTGCATTTGATTTTAAATATTTTTGTTCATTAGATTCTTGTAGCAGTTTGACACTGGCTAACAATTTTTTTTTTATTTTCAAATTATAATTAATGCCAGATTTTGCAACCACCAAACAGGCATTCACTATAATATTTGGCTTAAAAACATACATTTATTTAATAAAAAAAAAAAAATCAGTTTCGTTAAGTAATCGCCACAATAAATAAGCAGATGATGATGATGAGGAACGCGAAGAAGCCAAAATCAAAGTGAAATAAATACAAAAAACTACAGATAAATTTGTAAATCCAAACTCGTACGAATTTTATAAAGTATTTGTAGGCTAAATAAATTTAAAAACTCATCATTAACATCGCTAAAATTATTGCATGTTGAACAAGAAAAACTGCATTTTTATTAAAAAAAAAAAAAATAAAAAATTTAAAATCGCCAAAATCACAACAAAATAAACTGAACCGAAAACACTTGAATGGATGGATGGATGATTGTGAAAAAAGCACAGAGGAATGCGACAATGCGACAATACGAATGCGATGTAGATGCAACATACGAAATGAAAATTCATGAATGCTTACACAAAAAAATGTAAATTAAACTATAAATTAAAAGCGATTTTCATAAAAATCGTTAAATTAAATACAAAATACTGAAATTTCTGAATTATTATTCCCTTTTTCAAAACTTTTTCACATTCTTATTCGTTCTGCAAATCAAAATATGTACATATTTCAGAAAAAAAACATGTTCACCAAAAAATAACAATTACATATGTGAAGTTTTGTGGTGTACACAATCGGTTATTTTTTTTTTTTTTTTTTTTTGTTTTAAGTCCCATCGTTGTTTTTAATCTTTTACGTCATCTTGTCGTCCTAACCTGAACAACTTCTTCAATTTGCCCAAATGTACTAGAAATTCAGGCTGCCAAGTGTGATCATAAATATTTTGATGGTTTCTTTAATTGAATTTTAATATCGAATTTATGAGAAGAGAAAAAACTGTTTAATATTTCCACTCATCTCGCAAGGAGTGTTGCAAAGGCGTATTTTAACATGTTTATTTTCGTGTTATTTATGACTGACTTGCTTTTTATGTCTTTACTTGATTGGTTTTATGAATTAAGTTTTTTTTTTTTTTTGAAAGGTAATTTTTATGAAAAACTATAGTTTGCGCAGTGCACTTTGTGCAAAAAGGGAATCTTTTTTATTTTTGAAAAAAAAAACACTTCTCGTGGTCATTTTGCGTTAAAACTGTATTATTTTTCAATAAAAATTAACTAAAAAAAATTATAATTTTTATGCATGTGCCTTTTTGTATAAAAATTACTTTAACAGTCGGTCCACAATTATTTATATACTCTTAAATAAAGCCCACTCTTGAAAAACTCTAACTTGTTTTTAACATAATTTTTCGTTGTGGAAGGTATTCTTTTGTGTGAAAAATTTACTTTTGTACAAACAGTACCCATGTTCTATAACTTTAGTGAGAACTTCTCGCATCAAAAAGATGTGAAACAACATATTCCTTCGTTTCTCGAAAAGTGGGAAAACAGTGTGTCTGTAACTCATGTCAAAACTGCCAAGAGAGGTTACGTCGTTACGTTAAAAATGTCATAACATTGCACTCGAAACCGATGTGATATTGCAGACGTTGAGAACGCCAGTAATACTATGTTCATACGACGATATTAACTACTGGTTTCGCTCTCTGAAACTAGATTGACAAACATGCTGTTCATACGATTCGTTCTTGTTCCATTTTGACATTTGTTTGTGTTGTTAGTGTGATACTTTTTAAAATAGATAAAAAAAAAGTAAATAAAACTTAAAAATATATTATTTATTAGCACTTTATTTTATTAAAAATCAATTTTTATTTTGCTTTTTTTTTGTTTTGATTTTTGTTGAGAGCTAGTTCAGATAAACTAACGATAACTGTTATCAAAATTGGAGATGATAGTACATTTTTTGTATGGGGCAACTAGTCGTTTCAATCATGTTTGGGGCGCGAAACAGCAATAAGAGAGCAAAACACGAATATTGCTGTCCGTGTGAACATGGTATTACAAACTTATCCAAAGAAAAAGTTCGTGCAAATTTGTACAGGAAATGAAAAAAATTACGCTCTCAATTACTCTCTTTATTGCACAAAAATTGTTATGTGGAACGCTTTTGGGTAATTTTGTGCAAGTTCAGACTGTTTCGTTATGCATGTGGAACAGAACTATTTTGTTTTATTTCAGACATTTCAATCGAGAAGTTTCTCGATGCGAGAGATACAGAACATGGCCACAGAATAGGTATTTTTTTTTATTTAAAAGTAAATTTTAGTTTAAAAATAGTATTTTTGTGTTAAAAGTGTATTTTTCTGTCAAAATTTAGCTTTTTGTTAAAAATGCAGTTATGTTTGCTTTGCATTATAAAGTGCACTTTTGCGATAAAAGAAATTTTTGTTTAAAATATTGTGTAAAGTTGAATTTCTGTGCAGTTTATTTATTACTTTTATTTATAAAATGCCGAGGTTGTTATTTCTTTATTTAAAATGTGTTGTTTTGTGCAAAATGTAAATGCTGTGTAAAAAAGCAAATTTTTGTGTAAAAAAATTATTTTAATATGAAAAGGACATAATTACGTAGTTGCTATATTTGTGTCAAATATTAAATTTTGCGTTAAAGATTATAAATTTTTTGTACTTTTACAAAAGATCTGCTCGTCTAATTAAACAAAATTTTTCCCAAAATCAAAAATTTACAAATTTACTTCTCAAAACTTTTTCAACCAAAAACAAAAAAGTACATTTCTTATAAGTGTAATTTTGTAAAGAAAGTGTTACTTATGACTTAATGAGGCAACAATGCCGAAATTAAAGAAATCAATAGCAAGTTCATACAGGTTATGGGTTCCAATCAGCATCACCTGTTCAATTTTTACTGCTTTTGGTTAATTCACACCCTTTTACTAAAGTTATTCACATTGTTTTGTTGTATTTATTTTTTTTTTTTTTTTTGTTTTTGTGGCAAACAGAAAAAACAACTTACCTGCAACATTAACTCACGCAATTTATCCAAATCATCGCCATGTGACCTTGTCGGCAAGTAACGACATTCACAAGGCTGTTGTTGGGCTATTAAAACTGCAGCCATCAGAAGGAGCCACCAAAGACCTAAACTCAGGCCATGTGATGTTGTTTTTGTTATTGTTGCTGAAGAAGATGATGATGATGGGGACGAAGACGACGAAGAAGACAATACCGAGACAGCTAAATGTGATTGAGCTGATGAAGTTAAAAAGTTCATGTTTCTTTTGTCACTGCTACCAACTTTATTGAAATGCATTTTTTACGTTTCCGGTTGAACGATTGCTCTTGTTGTTGTTGCTGCTGCTGATGATGTTGCTTTTATTTTTATACCAGCTCAGCAATAAAAAAAAATTTTTTGAATTTCACTTTTGTTTGCCGTTGAATTCAAGAATTGATGATGATGGTTGTTGTTAAATTTACAGAATGTTTTTTTTCTGCTGCTTTTGTTTGCACAAAACGACTCCTGTGCTTCTTTTTCTTTTTGTTAGTCGTGACCACAGAGGAAAAAATGACTGTATGAAATGAAATTTAAAGAAGAAAAAAAAGAAATCAGTTTATAATCATTATTAAGTGCACATTAAGTATTTTTTTTCTTTTTCTTAAGGTTTTTTTTTGGTAAAAATGCTTTAAAATTTCGTAATAGTTATAAATAGTTGTTATGCTGGTTATTTTATTTCTTTCAGTTTATAATTCATTTTTTTTTATTTCTTTTTCCTTTTTTCAGTTTTGGTGATAGTGTGATTATAGTGCTTAAGGCAAAAATTTTGGTAAAAAATTACAAAATAACTTTGTGACATAATTTAGAGTGGCATCAATTACAAGGGGGTTTGCGTGTAGGTAGTTTTTACAACAAAAAAAAAACATAAAGAAGAAATTAAATATTTCATTGAACCAAACCAACTTTCTTACATTTATTTTAACTCTCTTACAAACATGTTAACTGAGTGACACCCATATAATATCTACTTGTATATTCACTTTAACCGGAACTATCCGCCTGGCACTTGTTGCCGTCATTTAAAAAAAAATGTTAAACTGAAAGTTATTTTTACTTTGACCTAAACGTTTTTCCCCCCTTTTATTATGAAAAAATTTCGAAAATTATATGTTTGTGTTGCACTGTGTAGCAGGAAATTTATTTAATTTAGAAGGGAATTATATTTGAATCAGATAAACTGAAAAGTACTCTGAGACAGCTTTCTTATGCTGAGTATACTAAAAGTAGTATGAGTTTTAATATGGTTTTGAGCTACACTTTAACACAAATTTTAATAATTTATTTGAAAGAAAAATTTTAAACACAATATCATGGATGCCTCTTTGTGGGCACTTACCCGAATTGAGTGTAATATTTCTGTTGTAGGTAGAGTATGGGTTATTTATTATAGGTGAAGAGCAGGTGTAATTTGAAATTTCTTGTTGTCTGAAACCATAAATTATGTTGCTTAAAGCAAACAAAATTTTATTTGAAAGTGAAATTTATGACAATAACATTAGAAAATGATTTTAGCACAAAAAAATTTTTGCAAAAAATTATTCAATTAAATAATTAATTGGTGTACATTAATTATTCAATTAATTTTTTGTTTGCTGCAATTAATGTTTTTAATCAAAACTCATAAAATTAAATGTTTGTGTATATTTGGTGTATTTTTTATTTTATGCAATTAATTTTTTAATTGACTAAATTTGTGTCCCATGACTCAAAAATACAAATCCGTTAATTAATATGATCAATTCCTTTGCAGGGGCAAAATTAGTTAAATATTTAATTGTCTGAACAAATTGTTTAATTAAAGTAAATTTTCTATTTTTTTTGTAAGGCATATAAAAACGGCGGCTGTTCTTGGCTAAACACACTCTGACGCCCAATTTTGAGCTACTTTTTCGAGCATTTCTGGCCGTATGTCACAAATAATGCAAATAATATTGGCCTCCAAGGCATCAATTGTTGCTGGCCTAAAACACGTAGCCCCACAGGAAATAATCGGGAGGTATCAAAGTGACAACCTTGGAGCCTAATTGACAACAACTTTTCTCGAATTCAACATTTTGGCCTTGTTTCGGAAAAAAGACCAGTGATGCCACTAACGTGTAAACTGTACCAAACGATACATTTTGGCCTCATTTCGGAAAAAAGGCATGGTGGTGCCTCTAACGTGTAAACTGCACCAAGCGATACATTTTTCAGGATGTAAAAGAGTCAGTTGTGGATTGGTCACACTACATATGTAGCAATTTTGTTCGTTTATAAGCCTGTTAAGGTGAGCTATAAAAATAATATAGTAAATTTGAATTTTAACAAACAAAGCGTTAAATTTATATCAAGTGAAGTTATATTAAAATGTAATTCCGAATTTTGCTGCTTGTAGCACTGCGCAATATACATGCGACAAAAATTAAGCGCTAGTTGAAAAAAATTAAAGAACAGAAAAAGAACATGGTTAAAGGAACTTTTAAAAGAAAGGAATGCTCCATTGACATTTAAATAAAGTTTAAAAAATCTTTTCTTTTTCTTTTTTTGTATTAAAATAACCATAACATAAAGTGAATTTAAAAAATGAGTCCCCAAAACCTGCGTTTTATAAATCAGCTGTTCAGAAAATTAATTTTGCTGTACAACAGCTTCGCCAACAAAAATTAAATTAGTTGATTTACATACTTCACAGTATAATCCATAAGTACGACAGCTTGATACACGTAAAACATTAATTTTGTACTTGTACGACTTGTAGTTCGTTTTGTGTACACTCAGTATTATTTCAAAACATTTTTCTAATAAAATTCAATCGTAAGTTTCTTGAAAATTACAGAAAACGTATAATTTTATTAATTTACGTATTCCAGCATTTTTAATATTTCTGCTTCTTGCATTTTTTTTGACGCTTTTTCTTTTTTAATTGTTTAATTTTTACAAACACTACAGTTTATAATATTTTCAATTCAAAAAAAAATTATATTATTTGTTAATACCAAAACGATTGTACCTGTATTAAGGGAAACGGTATACGTATACCGGTATTTTATGTAGAAAACTAATTTCGGTATCGGTATCAAAACCGGTATTCAATTAAAATGGTATTGGTAACTTTGATTGTAACTTCAGAAAGTACATGTTGTACTTAAAAGTACAAGAAAGAAATTTATTTAATTTCACGTATTTCTTCTACTTTTTGCTACTTTATTTTTTTCTCCCCATTGAAGTATCAAATATGTTAACATTATATTGGGAGCCCATAATTAAAACGTATGTAAGTATGTTACGATTTAACGATCGAATTCATGAAATGTACCAAATTTGTATTTGTATTTTTAAGATAAGTTACAAAATTGGTATAACCTTTATTTCAATGGAATGTGAAAATTATTTATTTTTATAAGTTTTATAAGTTTTATTATATTTATCAGAATCATTCCTACATATCTAACGAATGGATGTTAACAAAAGGTAAGCTTAAGCAAAAAGTGAAATGTGAAATATTTAAGAAATAGGACTATTGCAAGAAGGCTTTATAAATTAAATTTTAAATGTGTAGCCGTGAGTATAATTACTTGCACATGAGTTAAAAAACGCAAATAGAATTGAATATTTAAAAAATTACTGAAAAAACACATTTTTTAACATATAGATGAGCTTTTTTAACGAAAAAATTATTTATATATAACCAATTGTTTCTCTCTTTTTTTGATTTATGTATGTATATTGAAATTAATTTTAAATTAACTTTGATAACTCGCCTCAAAAATGCCACTAGGCGCTGAGGCCACCTATTGTAATGAATTAAATTGAATATAAACTTCATAAAGTAAAAAAAATAAAAATAGAATTTTGATTCATTGAACACATTCTTTATTTCATTGTTATTGATTTAATTTTGTGAGTTCAAATTATAAAAAAAGAATTATAATGTACCAACCAATTGTACCAAAAACAAAAAAGTCTCCTCTTACAGATTTGCATTTTCTGTTGACCCGGCATGCAGAATTTTATGTTTCTAGTTTCAATTATACTAATTTTAAAAAGTACCAATTAGACAACGAAAAAGTACCAAAATATATGAAAATAGAATGAAATAAAATTTCCTTTTTTTTGATTAAAAGTTCCATCTCAGCAAAAATTTTTCAGTTTTTGGAAGCAATAAAATTAGAACAGCATCCAAAGTGCTTCGTCTGTTGCTTCTTGAAATTATTGACGTTCACAACTGCAATGTGAAAGGCATATATTCAGCAATATAAAAGTACTCGAAACATTCAATACAAAGTTTTGAAATTGCTTCTTAGGTGCACAAACACATGCACCAAGTTTGTTTTTTTTTCATAAGTTTCTAGGTGAGGGAGAAAAATAAATGGCATTCTCTTGTTAAATAATATTATTATTATTAATATATATATGTATATTCCCATTGAAGTATCAAAACTTCCAATATTGTAGTGGGAGCCCATAACACTGCTCAGCAGCAAAATCCTCCGTTAAATAAAACTGTATGGACTATATGGATTTTGATGCGCTGAACTCAAGTCCGTTCTCGGTTTTTTTCCATCAGATCGAGATTTTGTTTAATGGGCGTGGCAAATTTTTTGCCCTTAATTAGTCAGGTACGGAGACATATTTCATCCTAACTCGAGAACCAGTCATTCGATTTTCAAAAGTGAAACACCAGAAGATGTGCAACAAATTGTTTTGTTGTACGAAAATATATAGAAGTAACGAGTTGCCATTCATTGCTGCTACAAGGCGCTTTAGTGCGCCCACTATGACGTTATTTGCTGCATTACACATATTTGGTCAATATTGGGTACCTGCGGTAAATTCACAATAAAATCTAAATTTTTTAACCGATTTTTATGGTTTATGGCTTTTTTTATTTAAAAGATAAGAAGCTCTCAGAAAAAATTCAAAATGTGTAATACTTGCTTTATATTTTTTTTAATTCCATTTTTAAATTGAAAAATATTACGAATTTTGCACAAAAAAAAAATGTTTTCTCCATTAATTTCTGAATAATTCCAAAACGATAAGAGATACAGAAAAATTGTGTTCGACTAAAAAAAATTCAATTTTGTTACACATCTTCTGGTGTTTCAGTTTTGCAAATCGAATAACTGGTTCTCGAGTTAGGATGAAATATGTCTCCGTACCTGACTAATTAAGGGCAAAAAATTTGCCAAGCCCATTAAACAAAATCTCGATCTGATGGAAAAAAACCGAGAACGGATTTGGGTTCAGCGCATCAAAATCCATATAGTTCACATAGTTTTAATTAACGGAAAGACAAAAAATTATTTTTTGCAGAGCAGTGTAATTTAATACATATGTACGTATTAAATTACACTACAAATGCCAATGAAAGCAAAAAAAAGGTTTTGTAAAAAACTACTTTTTAACCCATTTAACTTTCGAATTTTGAAAAAGTACCAAATATTAATTTGTATTTTGTTTTGATAAAATATGAAATTGTTATACAAATTTTTATTTCTATATTTATTGGTTTAAATTTAAATTGTGAAACGAACCTCATATTCATTGGTTCTTTAAGTAGAACTGTAAGTAGTGCTTTTATGTTTTTCTGATTACTCAACACATTATTTTGTAGGGAACTTTTTAATCTAATTTGATTTTCAATATCGGCGGCTTATTCCAAAACATGCTAAGTCGTCTTTTGATTTAGACATTATTCACAATTAATTGGTAGTATTTCATTTTACAGATATTAAAAAATTTCACCCATTTTATTCTTAGAAATTTAAATTAATAATTTAAAAAATAAACAGTCCATTCTTTTTTCTTTACAACATTTAAAAACAAATTTTTTAAATAAGTCTTCCTTTAAAGAAGTCAGTATATTTTATTCGAAATTTTTTTAACAAGAACAACAATAGAAAATTTCTGCAACCAAAAAACTTAAAGGTTCTTTCTTCTTTATTCCGTTTCTTACTACAGGATTCAGTTGATTGTGTAATCCATAGCGTGGAGATATTTCTAATTTCTGCAATTGTGCCATTGAAGACATGCTGGCGACAATATGAATACTCAATATATTGTGTGCATAGTTTGTTCTGGTGAAAAACTTGTCAATATAGAGACTTAAGCTTTTATACACTTATGACCAATAATTCATTTATGTTAATATGTGTATAATGCCAATGGAACATACGGGACACGCTGATAAGGAAATAAATTGTTCCTTTAACAAAAAAAAAAATACCCTTTTGGAATCAATGAATTATTGAACAGAAATTTAAAGAATGTAAAGAAATTTTAAAATCAGGTTAAAAAATAATTAAAATAATACAGTGTTAAATCACATCTTGCGCTAAGTTTGGAAATATTATAATTTGTATACCCTTCATCGAAGGTAAAAGGGTAAATATAAGTTTGTCATTCGGCTTGTAATTTCTTCAATATTGATGTTAGACCCTCCCTATTAAGTATATATATTTTGGGTACTTACAAGTAGCGAAGTTGATTTAACGACGTCCGTCTGCCTGTCTGTATGCCCGTTAAAAAGGGTTTTCTGAATAAGCAAAAGCTGCGAGGTTTTTTTTTATGAAATTTTCTGAAGCAAAGTGTTTTACAAAATATGCGGGTAGTTTTCCAAAGACAAACCCAGATTCCATTTTTTTTTTATTTTTTTTTTTTTTTGTAATATTAACTTTTAAAATTCAGTTCAGTTTCTCTTCTTAATACAAATATTATTTGCCTGTTTTAAGACTAAAATAATTCCATAATTTTCTAAAAATGTTTTTACCAAAATGATTTTGAAATATTATTCAATCCTTATTTCCTTTTTGTCTGCTTTCTTTAAATCAGTGGTTCTCATCGATGTTTTACGGACCCCTTGAAGCCCTTAATTTGTTTACAAAAGAGTTGAAGAAATAATTATCAAAGTAAACCATAAAAAGCTTTTTGTCAATGTTTTCATTTTTAATGTTTTTTTCAAAAAATTAAACGATTAAAAAAGTTCTATATATTTTTAATTTCAGAAGCTTTGGACCAAATTTCCTCTAACTACCAACATAATAAAATGGTGTGTTTGCATAAAGAGTCGATTTTTGTAATAAGTTTGTTGTATAAGGGCTATGTAAAATTATGAACCGATTATGAGCAATTACAATAGGCATGGTGCTTATAACAATTAAAACCTATACTTTGTGCGCATGGTTAGCATGGCCAGCTAGCTGGGCATCGTTAAAGTTATTCCAAAATTCTGACTCTGATTCTAATTCGATCAGTATACTTTAAGGAAGTTCCAGGAACAATATTTTAAGGTCACTGCGGGAAATTAGTGTCAATTGGTCCAACAGATTGGTCCTGGGATTTGACCAGTGAAAGGAGATCAAATCATTTATCTGGTTTATAAAGAACTAAAAGGTAAAAACAGTAATGAATTACAGTACAGTCTTCACCGCTGGTGTGACACATTTTTTGGGACTTCCTAAAATTTTGTTCTTGAATTTAATTCTCATGTAAAAGTGATAGGTCTTATTCATATAAAGCAGGGCTGTGGAGTCGTCCGAAAAAAGTACTAACTCCGACTCCGACTCCAAATGCTGAAATTTTTTAAGTGCGACTACGACTCCGACTCCGACTCCTACTATAATCTTGATGCTAAATGTATATGAGACTCAGTGATTTTATTTTATTTTTTCATTACCGTACGGCCTTCTAAAAATTAGAGTTTTTGAGAAGCAATTACCGTACGCAAACATTAATGTGCTGTTTCCAAATGACAGGCGATTGATTATGTTTATCAGGGGTGTGCTGGAAATTGCAAAACGCAAGAATTTGGAAGTTGTTTTTAATTAACTTTAAACCTAATTCTTATAATTTTTGGTTTAAAATCCTGTTTAATAGGAAAATATTTGTTAAATATTTGTCATAAAATTTTTTATTACAAAAATCTTATTTAAAAACGAATTTTAAAATTCTTGCGTTTTACGTTTGCGATTTCCAGCACACCCCTGTATATGAAAAGCACTCAGTCCATCGCCTGTCATTTGGAAACAGCACATAAGAGCAGTATTCATAAACCATTTATTTAAATTTTAAATGTGTTTTAAGAAGATAATTTGTATTTTGGAAATTTGTTTTAGTTTTTGTGGGTACTAAGACTCCGACTCCGGCACAAAAACTTCAACTCCGACTCTTCAACTCCGACTCCACAGCCCTGATATAAAGTGTTAGAACTAGAACCGGTCTCTACCACCAAAGACCTATCAAGGGACTACTTTGGTGTCAGTTCACTTCTTCCCTCTAGGGATGTTACAAACATCAGCACAAACGCATAATATCCACTACACTATTGTTGTGTTTGTACGCAAAGAAAATTATTTGGATTTTTAGTTAATTAATCAATTTATTATAAAATTATAGAATTTTTTTTTTCTTAATAGGGTACTTTACACTATTAAACAAGTCTTACATATTCTGAGGAGGAACCCTGTGGGAATAAGTTGTTATTGTGTTCTTAAAAATTTTCATATAATAATAAGATCAGGGATGCATTTTCGTCGAAATACTTATTAAGACTTGTATTATAGGGTAAAACGGCAATAATTCGGTAATTTTGGGCCTGTTCAGTGATTTCAAATGCTTAAATGTATATCAGTGAAGTAGATGTGGACCAAAAAATTGTGAAATACTCCACAAAAATAATAGTCACAATAAAAAAAAAAATTTTAATTATTTTTTATCGGCATTAAAAAAAGTTTGCTTTTCTGATGCGGGCGCTGTGATGCATTTCCTTATATTTTCTTAACATTTTATGGATGTGTCAAATTTTGAATACTAAATCAACTTTTTAAAAAAATTATTGAATTAAATAATGCAATTGGACTAAAACAGCAGCCTGGTATAGAGAAACCAACAAATGTTCCAATGGAACATTCTTCTATTAACCTGTTGTTACGTATATTAATATATCAAAATATCCGAGGATCCCTATTAGGAAACCTTTGCTCCATTACTAAATTACTCAAAATGAAATGCTTTTATCTTTCACTTATACTCAAAATGCAACTCGAATTATTTCTGTAGCCTCTTGACAAAACATCTTAAGTTAAATTTAAAAAGTTGAAAAAATGCTTTTAATTATACGAATTTACCTTCACAAACATTTTGGTTTGCGTTTTAAAAATTTTGTATTATAAACGAAATTTTTCTTTAATTTCGGTTTATTTTATTTTTTGATAAAAATGTATTTTTTCACCGAGTTTTTTTTAAACTTTTTATATTATTATCTCGACTTAAGATGTTTTGTTAAAATGCCACAGATTTATAGCTTTAACATTAATTTTCCTTTTACTTTTTTAAAATCGAAAATAAAAATATTGAAGGAATAAAAATAAATTTCTAGTTGAATCTCAAAACCTTTTTTAAGTACAAATTTTCAAATATTTCTTTTAGTGTTTTTCAATACATTTTACAGTAAAAAGAAAACTTAATAATTCATTATTATTTTCTTGAATTTTTTTTATTATTTGAATAATTTCAATTAGCAAAATTTGGTTTTTACATTTTTAATTTTCTTTTTACATTTTTATTCACTTTTTTTAATAACATTAACAACAAATATATATTTTTAATTTTATTATTTTTCTCATTTTTTCTTAACTTTCTTAAGTCTAAACAAATCGTTTACAATTAACTTTTATTTATTTCAATTAAACACTTACACCCACAAAACGTTGTTTTCTTTTATTTTAAAGCAGTTTTATTTTAGCAAAAGTTTTCCGAACTTCGTAAAAAAAACAAAAACAAATTTAATAATATTATTACAATTTGTTTGTCTTAAGTGAATTCACTTAAAATACACACTGAGAGCACGATATTAAGAAGCGACCGTTTAACTTTATTTGGTACTTATCTAGGATAACACAGTTCAGTTTTTAACGCAATATCCTTTGGTAACAATTGTATTTATAGCCGAAAAAAGTCCTCTGTGTGACAAGACGACGAATACAAACAACGATAGAAACAACAACAAGAATATTCTAAGCAGCAGCTATAAGAACAATATCCTTCTAACACACATACATTTGTATACACACACATGCAAGTTCATATATTTTACGAAGAATTTGTATAAAACACTTTCGCTTTAGTTGAAATTTTATCTCTTGAATTTTCACAAAACACAATTCAACAAAAACAACAACAGCAGAAATAAAAAAGCAAAAGCCCAATAAAGGCAACCAAGTTTAAATTTCTCGTCTCATACTGCCCAACCCACTAATTTTAACTTGTAACACCCCCCTTCAACCATCTTGTCCTAACACTTGACTTTACTGCTAATATGAACAATATTGAATGGAATGGCGCTGCAAAAGCAAGCAAACCATCATCAAATTCTGTACAAACAAGGAGACAGATTTTCCTCCCATACACATTCATGACAACTAAATTTGCCATAATTCTGATGCTAGCCACCTTCTATGGCATCCCTACAAACAGTGGGACAAAATCAAAATACTTGGGATTTGATCTGGAAATTAAAAAAAAAACAGGCAGTACTGTTTTGTGATGACGAGCGGAAAACTTGTTCGTTTAACGAACATTTAAAGCAAAAACCAAATTTTTAAATTTAGCATTTTTTCATTGACATCGGTGCAAATCTTTTAATTTTATTCACGATAAAGTGATGGAACAAAACTGAAATAGATTGAAATTTCAATACAACAGTAGAAAGCTACTTAGTCGGCCGTCAATTTATTATTAAAGAAGGAGATTTCTTAAGTTCACCTCAGCCAATTGGCGCTGGAGTTCCACAAGGCAGCATCCTCGGCCCTCTTTTATACTTAATTTATACTTCGGACATGCCAACAAACAACTTCACCCAAACTTCAACATTTGCAGACGATACAGCTTTTCTAAGCGTACACGAAAACAGTTATGAAGCATCTCGTTTTTTACAGGATCATATATTTCAACTAGAAATATGGCTAAGACAATGGAGGATAATGGTTAATGAGCAAAAATGCGTACATATAACATTCACCTTGCGCCGGGAATCTTGCCCCCCTATTACAATCAATAATCAAATAATTCCTCAACATTTGCATGTAAAATATCTATAGAGGCAAAATTAACTCAAATGAAACTAAAAGCCATACAAATTCATTGGCTTATTGGAAGAAACTCTGTCCTTAGTCTCGATTGCAAGCTTCTACTTTACAACTCTATCTTAAAGCCTATCTGGTGCTACGGTATTCAACAATGGGAAGCCGCCTCGGCCTCTAATATCGAAAAAATTCAAAGGCGTCAAAATAAACTTCTTCGAATAATCACAGCAGCTCACTGGTACGTTAAAAACTCAAACATTCATAAGGATCTCAATGTGCCATTAGTAAAAACTATGATTGAAAAATATGCAGTAAAATATTTAAAAAGGCTTGAACAACACCCAAATCCACTAGCTCGAAATATTTTAAATCATGGCGGCCATACTCGCTTAAGAAGAAGAGATACTGCAACAGTTACCCAACTAGAAGAGCGATAAGCACATATTTATGAGAACCGAACCCGTGAAGAAGAAAAAATTTTTGTCTGGCACTGGCAGGACATAAATAAAGAGTTAGCATAAGATATGATTAATTATTGTTAGTTTATATTTAATATATGAAGATTCAATAAATAAACAATGAAAAAAAAGAAAAACAGTACCACACAAAGACAAGTTAAAAAGTTTAAATATTCCCAAACTGTATTATTGGCGTAAAATACCCGTTTCGGTATTTAAAAATAATATAAATTTTTAAAGAGTAGAAAACAAACTAAAAGTTTTAACACTTGAGTTAAAAGAAAAAACATTTGTTATAAAAAGAAAATAAAAAAGGATGTTATTTCTGAGAATAAATCCTTCCTAGGTGGCGGCATGAAATATCCCCCCAAAAAATAATAAAATAGCCGCCTCCCCCAAAAGAACAACAACAACGATGTTTGGGGTGTTATTTCATTCTTTTAATTATGAAATAAAGCCCCAATATATTATTTTCGGGATTATATCCTATTAAATTTATAACGAAAACATTGTTGGGCGCAAGGATTTCCTCCTCTATTGTGTAACAAACACCGACTTCGCTAAATAAAGTTTCTCTGCACAGCAGGCCTTCGGCCTGGACGAAGTATTTCCTCCTCTATGGTGTAACAAACACCGGCTTCACTAACTAAGGCTCCTATTATTATTATTAGAGTATCCAATTATTCGTCTTTTGGTTTTGTGCGAGTAAGGCATCGATTTTTTAATTTTCTCGATTAATCGAATAAAGGTTTTAAATTAATCGAATTACTCGAGTGACTCGAATAATTCAAATAAGTTTATCCAATGGGAAAAAACAACCATCTCTATTTTAGTTCATACTTTTATTTTATTGATAAACAGAAAAAGAGTGATGAGAGGTGCCAGCCAATTATGAAAAACATTTTAAACCAATTTATTGTTTTTGGAAATCGAGTGAAATTGAAATAAATAAAGATTATCCGTTAAATTCTTTTTAAAAATCACCGCAGTTTTTCCTGATTTTAAGAGAAGCTCTGGTAAAGATAAGAATTCAATGTATACCATATAAAAAGGAATTTTTTTATAAATTTTAAAACCAGGATCTTTTTTTTATCTCGTTTGATTTTAATTACACTCGTATGTATTCGGTTTCCATATTTTTTTGTAATCCCCTTTAAATTTCCTTTATTTTAAAACTCTTCTCTATTGGCTTAGTTAATTGGTTTGTTAAAGTTTTTCGCGACAAAAATTCGACACTTCGTTTTTAAACAAGGACACTTAGATTTTTAAGGCTGATCTAACGATATCGCAAATGTCAACATCAATCCGATTAGAAGATACGATGTAATAAAAAGGTTGACAGCCTGGAAATAACAGGAAGCCCATAATCTGACAGTACATGTGTTACACATTTATAGCTGCTGATGAATTTTTGTACGAATTCGACGTTTATAGTGATTAACATAATTTGTCACACACACGCTCAAATTTAAAAATGAACTGAAATATGTTCAAAGTATGAGCATTGAAAATAAATGCTAAGGGTTAAACATGTAATCAGTTATAAAACTAAGCAAAAAATTTTTACATTAAAAAAGTGGAATTTTCTAAGAAATTAATATTAATCGATTAATTGACATAAATTTTTCAAGTTATTCGTTATTCGAAATTGGCTATTTAAATTTTTCGATTAAATAATGGCTGAAAAAATCCTAGATAAATCGAACAACGATTAATATTGACCGACCATCAGAAAGTTTAATGCTATTTATAGTTAACAATTTTAACTAGCTTGAGCCGAACTTAAATGATTTTCAGGAGGGCAATTTATATTGGAGCCATGGTAAGTTATGAACCCAAATTCTGCAGAGTGATATCTGGTTTTAAACAACATAAATTTCAATACAGCGATGAAATAAATTTTAGCTTTTACAGTGAATTTCAGAAGTCTGCTAAATATGGGGTCAATGGTAAATTATGAACCGTATATGGGCATTTCCATTTTGACACGTCGTGATATTTGTAGCACAAAATGTAAAAAAATTAAATGATGAAGCCAAATTTGTAAAAATGGTTTTTATATATACAAAGTAATGAAGTAGCACTATATTTTGAAAAAAAATCACAGTAATCGAAGCTAAGGATTTGCAGATATAAGCAAAAATATGCGCTGGCGTGACGTTAAAAAAACGGAAGTGGATTTTGACTTGCATAACAAACTGAATAAAACTCCGAATTAAGCAAGATGTTTTGTATAATACCTTTTTTAGTAAACTTTGGACTAATACAGATTTATTTTTTAAGCTATAAAATTTATAAATCTTTGCTCCTTTTAAGGTAAATATGGGCATTTTCAGAAAAATTTCTACTTTTTTTAATGTAACGCCAGATTACAAATAAGGTTTTATTTTCGGACCATGTTGTTCAATCGTTATCCCTTTTGTTACTAAATCTAGAGCTCGTTGCGCTTTACACCAAAATATAAAAAAGTAAATTGAACATATAAAAATGTTTGAGAAACAATTTAAAATATTTCTGGCGTTACGTTACAAAAAGTAGACTTTTCGCTGGAAATGCCCATATCACAAAATTATATGAAATTTTTTCTGGTCATATGAAACTAAGTTGGAAGAAATGTTACCACAATAAATATATCTGCTACGGTTTTAGGCGTTTTTAATTAATTTACCAGGGTGGTCTTTACTAAATTATGGACCGATCATCACGAAATTTATTAGCGTGATTTCTAGTCCTATAGAACTGTTAAGTATTAAATTTTATTCTGATAACATTATTTTTAACGCTTTTAGGCCTTCTAAACCGTTTTCCGGGAGTAGGATTTATATGGGGCCTATGGTAAATCATGGACGGATCTTTACGAAATTTTACAGCCTGATTTCTAGTCGAATAAAACGAATTTTTGCTGACTCTTATATCATTTAGTGCATTGTTCCACCATTTATGTTAGTTTTTGTAACAAAATAATCAATTTTTTAAAGTGGTACTTCCACATTTTGACAAATAGCTCTGATCCTACTAAACCGATTTTGCTGGATTTCAATCGTAAACTCCTTAGGATAACTTCAAGCAATTTGACACCAAGTTTGTTCATTTCATTGAGTTTTTCGAAAGTGAGCGTGTGTTCAACAGACCGACAGACGGACTTGGCTAAATCGACTTAGAATTACTCAAGGAGCCAGAATATATATATATACTTTATAGGGTCTGAGATGAATAATAAAAAAGTTAGGAATCATTCCTAGGAAGTCCATATATTCTAGAAAGTTTTTTATTGAGATTTTAAGTATATTTTTGTGTATATTTCTATATTTCCTGCAGGGATACTTTCTTATTCCTTCAATATTTTCCAGGAATTTTTTCCTTGCACTATCAAAAGTATAAAAGCTTAATAAATTGTAATTTGAGTTAGAATTCACATTCGAATTAATTTGAAAGTTAATATAATAAATGTTACTCACCATGAGAAATTAAATCCCATATTCTAATTGTTTAAAATTCTTTTAATTAAAAAACGTATTTTCGTTTTATTGGAGAGTATTAATAAGATAACTTTCTATAATTTTGTAATGTACATATTTGTAACATTTGCTATTCCTCTATTCCACAATGCCCGGAATCATTTTTTTGGATTACTGTGACAAAAAACTTATTCTGGAGCATGATAGAATAACTGCAAGGTAAAGTCATTTGAAATTTTGTTCTCAATTTTTAAACCCATATAACGTCAAACAAAACAAAATAAGGAAAAAAAAATAAAAAAAGCGTCAACATTCCAAAAAAAAAAAAATTTTTGACATTACATCAGTAAATAATGACAACTCTTCCTAATGCACCTACCTGGTACTTATTATACTACAAATGTTCTGGAGGAACTTGATTAAATAATTTTCATAGTTATATAATTCTTCAAAAAAAAAAATTTTTTTTTTGCCGGAAGAAATTAATTCATTTCGCGCGGTTAGCATGGCATCATATCAAAGTAAAGACCTGGCCTAGAAATATTGAACCGATTTCTACACTAACCATACTTGTATGTATACGAATGACAAAGTTATGCGTTGAACCTACTGTTGGCCTAACACACACACACACACACACATCTTCATACACAAACATTAAGCATCCACACCATTCCACTTCCACCATCAACTGGGGCATGAATGAAACATTGAAAAATTGTGGAAAATCTCTGCTAATAGTGCGAGAAATGTATGAGAGTTTATTATGAGACTAAATTTGATGACGACAACAGGCGGCAGGCAGCAGCAACAAGGCGTTATTGTTAAGTCTGCTGATTGTTGTTGTCCTTATGAATGTTGTTCTTATTGCTATTGTTGTTGCTGTTGTTGTTTATAGTTTTAAAGAATGAAATGCTGCTGAATGTTAGAAAATAATAAATAATTGTCTTAAGGATAATAGAATTATGCGCCTGCGCATATACAATTACATATTTTCCTAATTCTAACAATAACTGTATCACTATTTAAAATTGTTTGCATGCGTTTGTGTGTGTGGGTGTTGTATGAAGAATGGAAACAAAGACAATATTCCACACAGCACACCAGAGACAGATAGTTTTCTATGAAAAACAATAATAGAATTGTTTTAGAATTAGTAATGGGATTTTTATCTCGTAAACGAGTATTTGCAGTAACATTAAATGCGTTCATATTTGTCTGTAGGTGTAAGAAAGTGCGTTTGTATTGCAATAGAGAATGTTAATATTTTTAACATTTTTACAATGTGCAATTTGCAGCAGTGTAGTAGATTTTTTTTTACAAATTCAATATTGTTCTACAAGACTCATCTGTTTTTAGTGTTTGGCTTGCTGCAGAGTTTTAAGTAATTAAATCTTTTGATATTCAAAATTATTAAATTAAATAAAATGATTTATGCTAATTTGTTAAAGCTTTTTTAGACATTCGTTGTCATTGCAAAATGTGTGATATTATTATATACTTGATTTTAATTTGCATTATTATATTTTATCTATATTTTAAGAGATGAAAACATCACTTTTTTCTTTTTGGAAACAAAATTAATTTTTTTTTTTAGAATTTAGAGTTTTTTGCAGAAATCAAAAATGGGTATTTCCATTTTGACGTGTCGCGATATTTGTAGCACAAAATGTAAAAAAATTAAATGACGAAGTCAAATTTGTAAAAAGGGTTTTTATATATACAAAGTAATGAAGTAGCTCTACATTCAGAAAAAAAATTACAGTAATCGACGCTAAGGATTTGCAGATATAAGCAAAAATCTGCCCTGGCGTGACGTTAAAAAAACGGAAGTGGGTTTTGATTGCATTACAAAACTGAAAAATACTGCGAATTGAGCAAGAAGTTTTGTACAAAACCTTTTTTAGTAAACTTAGAACTTATATAGATTTATTTTTCAAGCTATCAAATTTAAAAATCTTTGCTCGTTTTAAGGTAAATATGGGAATTTTCCGCTAAAAGTCTACTTTTTTTAATGTAACGCCAGATTGCAAATAAGGTGTATTTTCGGACCATGTTGTTCAATCGTTATCCCTTTTGTTACTTAATGTAGAGCTTGTTGCGCTTTACACCAAAATATAAAAAAGTAAACGATACATATAAAATTTTTTGAGAAACAATTTAAAATACTTTTGGCGTTACGTGACAAAAAGTAGACTTTTCGCTGGAAATGCCCAAATGCACTTGCAAACAGGAATGAGTATGAATGAATAATTCTTTCAATCGAAAACAGGCGAAATTGGCCTTCCCACAATAAGTTTGTTTTTGCTTGACTAAACAGTGACCAAACTGCACAAGCAAGCTTGATTAAGTTCTTAGTACACTAAAAAGAAAAACCAATCCATCCTTACATAAATAAATTAATAGTACGGTAAGTACGGATTTTCTTAAATCAAGTACAGATAGATTGATTCAAGTACGAATTTTTCAAGTGCTTGATTCAACAATTATAAAGTTGATTTAATCCCGAATTCGTGCCTAAAATAACCCGAAAGTGAAAGTGAAACTAGATTGATTCTAACCTAAACCACTTATCCCAGAGACAAAAGTGAATATTAATATGATTGATTTTCATACGAGTTTCACACCTCACAGAATTCCAATTATAAAACAGCAGCATCATGCCCGACATGTTTTTTACTTTAACAAATAATATAAACTAAATAGGAACTTTTGCTTTTTATTTTACTTTTTAAACATTGTCATCAATAAGATGAAACACCGGCCTTATAGAATAAACGAATCGGAGTCTGTTAATAAAACATGTCATCAGTGCGATGACTCAGTAACATCCGAGAAAGGACTATTGGGATTAACCGATATGGGTTTCGTAATTTTTTCGTCGTTGGATTGATGTAACTTTTGCCTCATTGATTCCATTTGTAATAACATTGATGTCACAATTCTGATGTAAGGACATTATCAATATGGAGATGCATATTTCTATGAGTGTAGCATTACGTAGAGAAAAAATTTGATTCTTTCTTTTTCTAAAGGAACATTTTCTAAATATTATTGTTACTTTAACATATTACAGTATTTACCGGTTATATGCACGTCGGTTATAAGCATTTCCCGCTTTTTTGCATTTAAGTTCGTGCAATTTCAGGTCGCAATTTAAAATATACATGGAAATTTCATCTATAAGCATTTCGCTTATATGCATTTCTCGCTTTTATGCAGGCAAAATTTTATACAATTTGAATAAATTGCATGAAAAAATGTCTTCTATACGCATCATTCATAAATTTGCAAAAATTATACCAAAATTGTTCTAAAATAATAAATTCGGAAGTATAAACCACCAATTCCAAATTGAATTTTAAAATGCTAGTGTAATCAGTAGCGATATATATTTATACTTGTCATAAACACTTTGCATAGCAAAAGTGAAAAAAGAGCAAATCAGATGTCCAAGAAACCCCTGTTTATCAATATTTGAAAAATAATTTCTATATTAAAAATTAAAAGTCTTGATCATATATTCAAAATTCTGCTACATTTTAAAACAATGTTCTCAAAATTTTTCATATCAAAAAAAAATCCAACAACAAATTCCATTCTAAAATATTTATACTCATGTTTGCAGTTGTGGTGTCATTCATAAAAGCTGGTGCCTCTTCTCCATTCCAAAAAAAACTAATTGAAACAACTGCCCACTTAAATGTCAATAAATATAAAAAAAAACCAAAAACATTCCATTGCTTGGCAAAATATCTCGCAAAAGGAAAGCAATGAGAGGGAATTCCAAAAATTTACTATGAAAAAATAAATGAATCATGATTTGTAGTTAAAATAAAAATTGGCAAAATTCCAAAATCACAATAAAAAAAAATATTGATGACGATATGGTTTCTTTTTAATATTTTTTTTTTTTTTCAAAAAATAATAATTCTGTAAATGTCTTTGCAAATTCTATGACGTAGTTAATTTGGCCGGCTTTAAGTTACAAGTAAAAGTGAACAAATTGTTTTTTCTTTTTCCAAATAAAAAGTCATGTTTCATTTTTCTTTATTAATTTTTTGTTGGTTATTTCTTGATCCATATCCTGTTAATATGAATAAAATTTATATTTTTTTCCAATTTCATATAATTAAATATTTTGTGGCATGTGTCTTTAGACTATTATCTCTAAAGTATTGATTCCTTTCATCCAACTTATGTTTTTAAGGTTACTTGGGTGATTAATGTATGACCTCATTGGTTCATCTTATTCAATATTATTGTATTGAAATGATACTTACATTATACAAACATTTTCAATATAACAACATGTTTTAACAAGTGTTTGTTTGTTTATATGGGTATTTGAGGGTTTATTTGGAAGGATACAAAGAGCAATTCATTAAAATTTTATATCTTTTATGACCACAATAACATGTCAAATGAAAACAAAAAAGAAAACATTTGCAAACAAAATAAGAATAATTTAATAATAAAAAACATATTTGCTTCTTGGCATCGACTTTATTAATAACTAGCTTTCATTAATATTGTATTAAGAAATTACATACATGTTCCCGCCCGGGATCGAACCGGGGGCCTTCCGCGTGTTAGGCGGATGTGATAACCACTACACTACGGAAACCGTTAAATTAGCTTAAACAACTCCTGCTCTTGCTCGAAGGTCCATTTTTGATTAAAAAATAATTCGACTTAAATAATGAAAATTTCTTGCTGCTTTATATATAAAAGTATAAAATATAAAACTTATGTTTCCGCCCGGGATCGAACCGGGGGCCTTCCGCGTGTTAGGCGGATGTGATAACCACTACATCACGGAAACCGTTAAATGAGCTGAAACAACTCCTGCTGTTGCTCGAAGGAACAATTTTGTTAAGAAAACAATTCGGCTAAAATAAAATATAAAACCTCTGTTTCCATCCAGGATCAAACCGGGTGTATTCCGCGTGTTAGGCGGATGTGATAACCACTACATTACGGAAACCTTTAAATGATCTCAAACAGCTCCTGCACTTGCTCGAAGGATTATTTTTGATTAAAATATAATTCGACTTAAATAAGGAAAATTTCTTGCTGCTTTATATATAAAAGTATAAAATATAAAACTTATGTTTCCGCCCGGGATCGAACCGGGGGCCTTCCGCGTGTTAGGCGGATGTGATAACCACTACACCACGGAAACCGTTAAATGATCTGAAACAACTCCTGCTGTTGGTCGAAGGAACAATCCTGCTTAAAAAACAATTCCGCTAAAATAAAATATAAAACTTATGTTTCCGCCCGGGATCGAACCGGGGGCCTTCCGCGTGTTAGGCGGATGTGATAACCACTACACCACGGAAACCTTAAAATGATCTACAACAACTCCTAATGTTGCTCGAAGGACTAATTTTGCTTAAAAAACAATTCGGCTAAAATAAAGAAAATTTCTTGCTGCTTTATATAAAAGTATAAAATATAAATCTTATGTTTCCGCCCAGGATCGAACAGGGGGGCTTCCGCGTGTTAGGCGGATGTGGTAACCACGTCTCCACGGAAACCGTTAAATGAGCTGAAACAACTCCTGCTGTTGCTCGAAGAAACAATTTTGTTAAAAAAAACAATTCGGCTAAAATAAAATATAAAACTTATGTTTCCATCCAGGATCAAACCGGGTGTGTTCCGCGTGTTAGGCGGATGCGATAACCACTACACCACGGAAACCGTTAAATGAGCTGAAACAACTCCTGCTGTTGCTCGAAGGAACAATCTTGCTTAAAAAACAATTTCGCTAAAATAATATATAAAACTTATGTTTCCGCCCGGGATCGAACCGGGGGCCTTCCGCGTGTTAGGCGGATGTGATAACCACTACACCACGGAAACCGTTAAATGAGCTGAAACAACTCCTGCTGTTGCTCGAAGGAACAATTTTGTTAAGAAAACAATTCGGCTAAAATAAAATATAAAACCTCTGTTTCCATCCAGGATCAAACCGGGTGTATTCCGCGTGTTAGGCGGATGTGATAATCACTACACTACAGAAACCTTTAAATGATCTTAAACAACTCCTGCTCATGCTCGAAGGATTATTTTTGATTAAAATATAATTCGACTTAAATAAGGAAAATTTCTTGCTGCTTTATATATAAAAGTATAAAATATAAAACTTATGTTTCCGCCCGGGATCGAACCGGGGGCCTTCCGCGTGTTAGGCGGATGTGATAACCACTACACCACGGAAACCTTAAAATGATCTACAACAACTCCTAATGTTGCTCGAAGGACCATTTTTGATTAAAAAAAAATTTGACTTAAATAATGAAAATTTCTTGCTGCTTTATATAAAAGTATAAAATATAAAACTTATGTTTCCGCCCGGGATCGAACAGGGGGCCATCCGCGTGTTAGGCGGATTTGATAACCACTACATCACGGAAACCGTTAAATGAGCTGAAACAACTCCTGCTGTTGCTCGAAGGAACAAATTTGTTAAGAAAACAATTCGGCTAAAATAAAATATAAAACCTCTGTTTCCATCCAGGATCAAACCGGGTGTATTCCGCGTGTTAGGCGGATGTGATAACCACTACACTACGGAAACCTTTAAATGAGCTTAAACAACTCCTGCTCTTGCTCGAAGGATTATTTTTGATTAAAATATAATTCGACTTAAATAAGGAAAATTTCTTGCTGCTTTATATATAAAAGTATAAAATATAAAACTTATGTTTCCGCCCGGGATCGAACCGGGGGCCTTCCGCGTGTTAGGCGGATGTGATAACCACTACACCACGGAAACCGTTAAATGATCTGAAACAACTCCTGCTGTTGGTCGAAGGAACAATCCTGCTTAAAAAACAATTCCGCTAAAATAAAATATAAAACTTATGTTTCCGCCCGGGATCGAACCGGGGGCCTTCCGCGTGTTAGGCGGATGTGATAACCACTACACCACGGAAACCTTAAAATGATCTACAACAACTCCTAATGTTGCTCGAAGGACCAATTTTGCTTAAAAAACAATTCGGCTAAAATAAAGAAAATTTCTTGCTGCTTTATATAAAAGTATAAAATATAAATCTTATGTTTCCGCCCGGGATCGAACCGGGGGCCTTCCGCGTGTTAGGCGGATGTGATAACCACTACACCACGGAAACCGTTAAATGAGCTGAAACAACTCCTGCTGTTGCTTAAAGGAACAATCTTGCTTAAAAACAATTCCGCTAAAATAAAATATAAAACTTATGTTTCCACCCGAGATCGAACCAGGGGCCTTCCGCGTGTTAGGCGGATGTGATAACCACTACACCACGGAAACTTTTAATTGAAGCGTAAATTTGTTTATAAATTTTATAATATTTAACTTGTAATTCAATTTGTAATGAAAAAAAAAAGAACTTGATAGATATTAAAAAAAAAATCATATATGACCATTTCTCCAGAAATGTCAACCACAGGCAAAAAATTCAAAGTCTATAAAGGTATGTTGTTTAAACATATTTTTATAGGGAATCTATCAACTTTTAATAATGTAAAAAAAATTTTACATTAAATCATAACACACTTTGAAATATTCAAATGCAAAGTCGAACAAGTGCAAAAGTTTTGTTTTGAACATTTCTATTGCAGGTTTTGTTTGGCTAAATGATCTTAATGAGAAACATTATGCATTGACAATTGCTTTTTAAATTTTGGTTTATATTCAAACAACATAAGAAAAATGTAAACGGAACGTTGCGATTGCCAGTTACGGGCATTTTTTAATTTGCTTTACCGTATATTTCGATGTAGCGTGCGACATTGAAAAAGAACATTTGTTATCAGTGCGTCGAGGGTATTTGTACAATGCGCATCAAGTAACAAACAGATATTTTTGTTGCGAATTTAATAAAAAAAATTAGCTGGAAAATAATCAGTGATTTTCTCTTGGTACTTATTTTAAATTTGTAGCGTGCGACATCGTAAGTGTAAAAAGCATAAAATCCAAAAAAAAAATTTTCTAAAATATCTTTATTTGCGATGGCCAATAACTACAAGCAGCAAGGACAGCTTATTCCAAAGCGACTTCTGTTTTTGTCGCATGCAAATGCCTTGGTTTTTTTTAATTTTCTTGAAAACGAACAATTGCTCAAAACCAACTTTTAGCTAATCAAGAGCTATAAGTTTCGGCTTTTGTCAAAATAAACTTAATCACCCTTATCGTGGTTGGCGAATTTAAAATACGCCTACGACTGTTTGGTAATAGATTAAATAAAATTAGTTCACCTTCTCTTTAATATATTACGAAACAGTCGCAGGCGTATTTTAAATATGCCAACCACGATAAGGGTGAATGTTTTGGTATATGTTTTTTCACTTTTAAAGCGTACAAATGTCGCATTCGACATTAGAGAAATGCCCATATGTATGTCCTTACTTGACTTTAGCTGTTATTCCTTTTGGAAACAGAAATATTTGTTATTATTATCTCTTGACACCCATACCACAATATTGGAGAGATTATTATGCGGTTGTGCTGATGTGTGCAAGACAACAAAATATTGGGCCCACAATTCAAACACCACTCCAAAAAATTTCTTAAATATCCCTTATCATGTTGGTATTGACATTTGGCGACGATAATTGTTATAATAGCCACTCTGAAATTGCTTTCAGATGGACAAAATTTATATAGATGTTGATATTTCGATAATATTCGAAACAAAGAACTCTCATATGAAAATTAACCTCATTACATAATTATGTTTTGCAGGGTCCATTTTTGGTAATGGGTCCTAATAAGGTACAAATGCAAAAATCAGACTGCTTGTTTTGATTTGTATTTTGCATAAACTGGCGGTTTTGGCTATGTCATCTCGAGGCCTCTGAAGCTTGTGACAATCCAACGTAATTTTCTGCTTAATACTCCGATGTGAATTGGTCATTGACATGTTTGTCTCCAGAGCTCTGTGTTACGAATGGGGTTAGGCCAGAAAACTTTGAGGATTCTTCGAGAGCATCGATTATTAAAAATTTGTATGAAATTAAGAGCGTAATTCTTCTGATATTTGTTAACCTTTTTAACAGCTAAATTTTAATTTGCTTGGCATTTCCCCTAATAATTGCCAATCAACTTTACACTCCATTAAAATTAATTTTTGAATCTGTTAATTTATGAACCACTTGCATCGATTTCTATTAAAGATAACAATGTAAATCCATCAAAGAAATAAAACAAATTTTTCAAATATTTTTAGACATTCAAAAGTATTTTTATAACAAAATGTCTGTCATTCAAATAAGATTGCTAAATTTGGCTATAGATAAAAAGTATTTTCTTCCTTTCCAAATTTGCATTATATTGATATATTTTTCAAGTGGGAGTTTGCAATTCTATTAACAGCTCTAATTTATTTTCTATACAACATTTACTTTACATACATAGAAATGAATCAGAAATTATGAAAAAATAAATCTCACATATTAAATTTCATTATTATAAAGGGGTTTTTTGGAATAACTTCGTTGTATGACTGACGCCTAAAGTAACTTGGGCTGTCATATTTTCAACAGAGTGACAAAGAGATTCATGTTAAGAATGACAGCTTAAAAGATGCTTCAAATCAAAGACAACCATCAAGCACATGCCATATTATATTAATGTGAATATATATTTTTTTCTTTTTTGGTTTGACAACCGATACCCAAGATGGTGTGTGTAGTGAGACGGGTGGTTGTATGACGTTAAGGCCATGAAGTGATGAATGAAGTGAATACATTTTTTGTACTTGGATTAATTACGTTTACGCTGGCATCGAAAATGGCTTTAAATGCTAAATATATTTTTTATTTTTCAATTTATTGTCGGGATGGGAATTAAAATGAATCGGATCATGTTTTTCAATGTATATTGAATTGACAGTTTCTTCCGCGACTTTTACGCTTTCTGGTGAAGCAGGAAGTTTTGAATATTCCGGGATCACGGAAATTACTGCTGTTAAGAAAAATAACAACAATTTTTTTTAATTTTCGAAAAATTCTATAGATTTCTAAAACTTGATCGACTAAAAATCTTATTATTATCTATATTTTCTGGTATCGATGCATTATTTTCCATAATCCCCATAAAAGGTGGACTCGCGGACAGCAGTTAAGTATGCCTAAAACTGTAACGAATAATCATATTGTGGAAAAAATTGGTATGATAAATTTTAATAAGACTACAATACACACCGCCTAATTTCGTAAAGATGGGCCCATAGGCCCAATATAAAGTTCTCTGTCGGAAAATAATTCCGGTTTCTTATACATATATGGTATGTATTAGTTTCTTAAAACTGGAAAACGCACGACTTATGGCTTCTAAACCACTGATGGCTTAAACGCTGGTTTAGTTGAACTTAACTTGAATTTATATTTAGCTTAAATTCAACAACTTTAAATCAGTGTCCCAGGTATTATATCGACCCCTTTGCGCGAAATTATCGTATGTTACAAAAACCAAATTTTACAGTACAGCCATTTCTCTACTTTTCTCTGCGTTCGCTTGCATATAAAAATGAAAATATACATTCAATTTTTGGAGCAAAGAAGTGGAATTCGCCTACAATATTTTGTCAGGTGACGTCTCTTTGAATGTAGAACAAGATTGCATCAAAAACTCAATTTCAAAAAATTGGCATATACGATAATTTCGCGCAAAGGGGTCGATATGTTGTTAAAAAACTAATATGTGGCAGCACTACGATAAATCTTATCAAATTTATAGATTTGTAGGTTTAAACATATTTTAAGACAAAAAGAGAGTTTAACTTGCTCTGATTTGTAAGCCCTTCATATCGTAAAGATCGGTTAATAATTTACCATAGGCCTTATATAAAGCTAATTTTTGCAAAACTTTCTTCTCGAATAATCCTAAAACCGCAGCGAGCTTTAATACTGTAAGCAGGGTTTTTTTAGATTGGCTCATAAATTATAAATTTCATTCAATTTTCGCCTTCGTATTGGAATATTTATGGCGGCTTGGTTCATTTGATTCCATAGTCTGTTATTTGATTTGTATTGTGGCTAAAAGACTCGTAGGATTCTTCTAAGGTATTTGTAAATAAAAACTTGCAGGGCATGCATATAACGCGGGGCCACTTTCCACGTTCCCCATCAGTATAATAATGTAGATCGGTCATTGAAGTTGAAGATATTATTTGGTTAAACACAGCGAGAGAGAGTTAAAGGGTTCCATATCTTATTAATTTGGCCAGAGGTTTAAGTCGCCTTTTTATTCGATAAGCAATATTTGCACCTGAACCGCCTGATGTTGTTATGACACATCCGATGGAACAAAAGGAATTAACCTTCTCCAGAGGCACATTAGTTTGCTTTTAATTAAATCAAATATGTATATAATTTTTGGCAAACGTAACCTTAATGTCGACTCAGTACTTTTTATCTGAACATATAACTGAAATAAAAAATTATAAATAAAAGCAAATTGTTCCCTTATTTTCTAAATTATTATTTAAGCAAATTTCCTTAAATGCAGAATAAAAATCCCGTTAAAATGGGAATTGAAATCAATTAAATTTTTAACGAAACTCCAGCGAGGGAATATTATGCCAATGTAAACACTCTATACGTTTTACCGCACACCAAAAAAAAAATTAATAAAAAAAATTTACTTTAAAATCATTTCATAGCTTTAAATTAATGTCAGATAAATATTTGAAAAATCAATTTGCATAAATAAATAATGCAGATTTAAAGTGCACGCGACTTCTTTTATTCGTTACACAGAAAAAATTATTGCCAAATTATTTTCAAACAAACGCTTGTTTGAATTTTTTTTTAATTTCTACAAATTTTTTTACTGATTCAATAAATAAATGTTGACAACTATTCAAAACTATATTTCATACGAGCTATTGGTTTCAAGTTTTCATAATTTTGTATGAAATATTTAACGGTCTTTAATATTGTCGTTTTTTGCATTTTTTTATTTGATCGTAAGCAACACTTCTTTATGTGAAATATAAGAACAACAACACAAAACACATACAGTCTATTTTTGGACGCTTTAAAAAAGTACAACAAGAAGAAAAAATAGCGTGACGAGGTTATTAGAAAAAAAAAACCGAAAGCAATAGCAGGTAAAAAAAGGTTTCATTCTTTTTAAACAACAGAAACAACCACAACATTATAAGAAACAAAATAAATTTTTGGTTGGTTTCAAAGTTGGTAAAAAAGAATGAAAAACAAAATCCCGTATTCAATTTTTGAAAACTGTTTAGTTAAATACATCAAATATAAAAATAAAATGATGACGAAAAACATATCGAGTCGGTCTGCTGCCGTTTTTGGTAACATTTCTACTTCTTTAGCCAAGGAAAGGATACAGCAGTGAGTGATGAAGAAAAACATTGTGTGTATAAACAAGACTTCGTTTAAAAATTATTCCAACAAAAAATGTGTCTCAAAGCCAGCCGCCGCTCTACTTCTGCCTTCATCTTCAGTGATAGCTTGGGTGCGCGTCATTGCTTGTGCAAAAATTTTTGTTTGATTCAGCAAAATTATTTGTTTGAAATTTATATGAATTTCAGTAAACTTTTTGCTTGATTCTGTAAATTATTTGTTTGAAAAAATCAGTGTTTTTTCAGTAAACAAAATGCAAATAAATTGTTTGAATTTGCGAATTTGTTTGTAGGACCGATTTCAGACAAAAAATGTTTTGATTCTACAAATTTTTTGTTTGAATTCGAAAAATAATTTTTTCTGTGTAGGTAAATATTAACAGTTATATTCATAAAAAGTTCTTATTTTAAGCTTATAGTATGTAATAACTATCAAACGCTGCTTGTCTTATAAACATCTTATAAAAATGTGTATTCATAAACGTAAATTAACAGCTGTTTTACTTTTAACTATTTGTAGCGATTTTGTGGTTAAGTATGGCATCATTCCGTATATTGTTCTGCCATTTTCTTGTTAGTGATGCATGAAGCTTCTATTCGGTTCACATGATATTCGATATTAAATTTTTTTTTATAATTTTTTTTAATTGTAGAACTTGAAAATTATTCTAATCAAATAAAACTACATATTATTTTAGTTTCTGAACAACATGTTGCCGAACGATATCATAAAAACTTTTGTTTGAACCTTTTTTTAATAGTTATATGAGATAAAAAAGTATTCGAATTAAAAGTTTGTTTACTTTTTTTTTTATTAACATCACTATTATTATGATTTGTTTATTTGATTTTTTTTAAATATTTTTTAACAATTATTTGTTGTTTTAAACAAAAAAAAACAACTACATAGTTGCAATAATTTTAAAAATAATTAAACAGAATATCTGCATTTGCCCCTGAACATATTCATTTAAATCAAATAAATTTTTTTTTTAATAATTAACAATATGACTTTCAATTGGTTGTCTAAAATAAAAAAAATTTAGTAAAATATATGTACATATTTAACATGCCCATGTAAATAAATAAAACTTTTTTTCATTATTTTTCAACATATTTCACGAAAATAATATCATAAAATGCAACAAACACTTACCAAAATGTCATTTTATTTTTAGTTTAAAGAAGGGCAAATCCAACAATAAATTTTCTTTCTTTATGAATGGTTTATTAAAGGTTTAATAGACTATTTTTCGTTTATGAATACAACTTTAGCAATTTTTGCTTAAAAATGGTTAATTAATCATAAATAAGTTTTAATGAATACGGCTGTAAGAATAAAGGGCTTAAGATTAACTTGTTTCCACCCGGGATTGAACCGGGGGCCTTCCGCGTGTTAGGCGGATGTGATAACCACTACACCACGGAAACAGTTTTATAGTAATATTATAACATAATTAAATTTTTTTTAAAGTAGTTTTATTTAAAAGCACATGTGTGTTATTGTTTTTAAAACACCAACTGCTCTACAACTTCATATTCATTTAAAGTGTCACGAAGAGACAACACGCCTGTATCAAGCCTTAAGCACCTGCCGCTGTCGCTACTGTTGTTGCTTGAGACGCCAAAGATAGCAAGCGGTAAACATTTAAACACCTGCACACTTCATAAAAAAAGCAAATAAATTAATATTTAAATCAATTTAATTTAAAATGCTTTAATGTTGATAACTGTCTATTTGGTTTCTTATCTCATTTCTCTATTAATAGTTGTAGTCTACTTTTAGACGACCGCCTCATTTAACAAATTTAAAGCTGGTTTTTTCAAATTTATTTAAATAAGTACTTAACTAAACTGCTTGTAAATAGAAAAAAATAATATCTTAAGTAGCAGTGTTTATCTGGTAGTCAGTCATAAGCAATAAGTGTGATTGCTCTTTAATTTAAGTTTGTACTAATTGCTTTAGGGGTTGAAGCTGGCAAATAAAATTGTTCATATAAAAAGTGGTTCAAAAATGTCATTAAAAACAAAATATGTTTAAGACACCATGAAAAAAATTTTTTTTTTAAGTATTCAATTTGCATGCGTTTTAAGCTACGAAATCAAAAAATCAACCTAACAGTGCACACTGGGAAATTCCGGTCAAAAATGATTTTTTTTTTTTTTTATTTAATTTTTATAAAATTTTGATGACAGATTATACCGACACTTTAAAACAGGGACCGAAAATAACTGTTAATTATGAATTTTTGATTGAAAAAAGCAACCTCAAGGAAATGTCGGAGAATGAAACCAAGTATACCATTTTGAAAGTCTTGGACCAAATTGTCAGAAAATGCGATGCTTTTTAAAAATCTGATTTTTATTTTTTCAGGCAAAAATAACAGTTATTTTTTTATTTTAATTTTTTTGAGCAAAAGTAACAGTTATTTTTTAATTTTATTTTTTTGAGCAAAAATAAGTTATTTTTTAACTTTTATTTTTTCTAGCAAAAGTAACAGTTATTTTTGACTTTTATTATTTCGAGCATTAATAAAAGTTATTTTTGACTTTTATTTTTTCGAGCAGAAATAAAAGTTGTTTTTGACTTTTATTTTTTCGAGCAGAAATAAAAGTTATTTTTGTGTTTTCAATCCCTTTTTTTTAATAAAAATAATGAATTTATCACAAAATAACTTTTATTTCTGCTCAAAAAAATAAAAGTCAAAAAATAACTTTTATTTTCTGACTTTAACGATAAAAGTTATAACAGTTACGGTCCCTGCTTTAAAACATACAAATCATTTCTTATTTTGGCTCTTGAATAACTGTTTAACTGTTAATACTGGAGCAAAGAAGATAATTTTTTTCTAACAAATTTAAGGTTTTCAATGTTGATTCTTTATAAATAAGCACGTTAAGTTTAAACCGTATTAGTAATTAATCATTCCATGTGGTAATTGTGATTTTGTCCGCGTTATTTTTTTTGGAAAAGTGAAGGGACTTTAAAATTAAATAAAACCCAAAGTAAGCCAAACTTAAAGAGACCATAACAAAAAAGGTAGGGCTAGGGGAGGTTAAGTGAAAATTATATCTAGTACTATTTAGTATCAAAAGTAAGTACTATACATTTCAGCTGCCACCACCAGATCATTTTTATTGATTTCATATATTTTTATAAGATTAACGTGACTGATTGGGTGATCATCGCCCAGCCCAAATAACTTAAGCCAGACACTTTAAATTTTGTGTGTAGACTCCCCTCCAATGTGTAAATAAAAAAGTAATGACAAGGGGTCAGAAATGGGTAAAAACGGGTAAAATCAGTAACATCATATCTCGTGATCTAACATAGGTAGACGTAAAATTCAGAAAATATCATTATTTAATCGAAAATCAAATTTTCATGTGTTTGGTACTTTTTTTAAAGGTCAAAATTATAATTTTGGTACTTTTTTGGCAAATAATTTATCTTCTCAAGTAATAAAGATAAAAATAAAATGTTAATTGTGTTTCTTCTCTTTAAAAGCTCTCATATAAATTTTGGTGCCTTTTGGAAATTCGAATATATAAATATAATTGGTAATTTTTTCTGTTATTTGTATTTCAATACTGAATATATGCCCAATATTTGAAAGGGCAAATTTCAGCTATTTACTGACAGAAATAAGAAAGCTATGAGGTTTGATATTTGTTATATATTGTTATGCAGGAGAAGAAAAATGAATTGGTACTAGCCCACCTCAACACCCACCCACCTTAAACGGAAAATATATACCATTTCTATGGTCTTTCCAAAAGAAATTTTGCAAAATGGTATGTTTCAGTTGAAAGTTCACCCCTCACCCATCCCACAGGAGCTCATGTCAGATCCACGTCTGAGTTATGTAAAGTTTACATATTATATTATAACCATATATAATCATGTCTTCTTTTATTTGCTCAGGTAGGCAAAAATAGGGGCAGGAGATGAGCATTTATAGATATTCCACAAACTATTAATATAATCGCTACAAATTATCATATTTTTCTACACCGCCAAAGCCCTTTTTTAGTTTTGTTCGATACTTTTGGGTCGTCCAAGATTATTTGGCCAAATTTTACTTAGGGATCAAACATGCTATTCTTAAGTTTGATACCAAATTTCAGCCATTTATGCAAAGAAATAAAGAAGTTATGGATTTTCGGCCGGATTTTCCCAGTGTGCAGTATTGTCAGAATTGGAGAAAAATTCCTACATGTTGGGCTGCCCTTCACCACGGTGCAATAAGAACAGAAACTTATGTAAATACCGTTTTTTAGATATAAATAAATAAATTTTCTGCCACGCCAACTTCTAAACTCCCACATTTTCCCGGATGATGTCTATTGGTAACCAACATAATTGTACATCAAAGTTTTTCTTGGTATTCATAAAACTAATTAACAAGGTTTCGTTTAAATGTGCTGAATTTCCATTTCATACTATTAATAAACTAAAGTTTATTGCTGATGGGATATGCTATTCCTACACACAGATGAAACAACAATGTAAAATTAACATGGAAAAATGTTGATTGAGAATCATAGTAAATTTCTGCAAAAGCATGCCCATTATTTAATTTATCATTATTTCATATTAATTTTAAATGAAAAATATTAAAATAATCTTAAATTACGCTTATTTAATATTATTCACGGTTAAAATAATTTAAAAAAAAATTTAAATATTGGATCCATTAAAAAACCTGTTTTATATTAAAATCAAAAGTTCATCTTGTTAAATTAACATGCATACATTGTTAAGTATGTTAATTTTTTATATTCATTCTTAAAATATGTTATAAAAAGAAGACAATTCCCGTATTATTTTAATTCAAATTATTTAGTTAAATAGTACATCAAGTTTTTAAAGTAGAATGATGACGAAAATCATATCGGGCGATTCTGCGCTATCGGAGTAGTATTTTATCTTTAATAAAATATTATTTATTTATTAAATTCAAAATATGAAGTATTTAATATTAATTGAAAAAAAGAGTATGTATTATAATAAAAAGTTTAAAGTTTTTAAAAAAATTAAAGGCGACCGTACACGACATGTATTTGTCATCTGACATTCCAAATTTTCCACTGCAAAATACATACATGTCGTGTGTTACCTTTTTAACTTTGCTTCTGTAAAAGTCAGACGCAAAGTCATCTGACAAAATTTCAATTAGAGCGTGCTCTATTTTCTTCTGACAAACCATCTGACATCAGAAATCTATGCCGGGAAGAAACCGGCAGCGGCGTCCAATATTGACGGAATCATTAGCCGGCTGAATTTAATTTTTTACAATACCGAGATATGTTTGATCATCTTACCATTGAATAGAATTTATGTGAATATATATATAAAAATCGTTTTATTATAATATCCAAAATTGTTATCTTTGAATTAAAAGAAAAACATGTTAAAACAGCTAAACTATTTTACGGCGCAACTAAAAAATTTCATGGCGGCAGCAAGCTGTTTTAAAACCGACCACTACTTTGGTTTCTGCAATAACAATGCGAAAAAAAACAGAGACAATGTCAGAAGCAAATTACATGTACGTTTGTGACCGAATATTATGAACCTTATGTAAAACAGCGATTTTGACAGACATGCACAATTACATGTGACTTGAAAATTTGACATGTCAGATGACAAAAACATGTCGTCTATATGCTCCTTAAGATATTAAAAAAATCAAAGGCTCCGTTTTTACATCCTTAGCGATTCTACAAAATAAGTTAAGCATGTGTTACAGTGGTAAGTGTACTTAACTTAAATAAATGCATATGTTGTTTCTGAAGCTTCTTCACACTGTTATAACACACTCAAACTAATTTGATTCTACATGAAATTCACGTTGTTTCAACTTGAAATAACTTTCATTCAACGTGATTCGGATTGTTATTTCAATATAAATGACATTTTGCTCTAACTTTACTGCAATGTTAAATTAACATGAATTATAGTTATTTTAAAAGAAAAAAATGTTGTTCGCAAGTAATTGTAAAATCAGGTTGAATTAACATGAAAAACGTATGAAGCAAAATCAACACCGGAAAACTTTAAATCAACCTTGTTTTCTACGTTTTTAACTTGATGTTTTTTCTGTGTGTATGCGCATTTCACTGGTTGCTCATGCCAGATCATCAGGAAACTTTATCAAAAGATTTTAGAAAAACTAATGATATTAAACCAAATAAAACTGTGTATGCGAATAAGAATTATAAACACCAGTTCTACTTGTAACAATATCAGAGCTTAAGCAAAAACAACAACAATAAACAGTGAGTTTATCTTTTCTTACAGTCCCGACTTCGGACTGTATTTGGCTCTTGTAGTTCACCAGATACAAAGATATTTTTATAGAGGTTGTGTGTTACTAACCACGAAGCTTGTTCCTAATTTGGAAACTTTGCCTCTTGCCGTTCTTCAAAATAAAAAAAAACGCCAACAAAGAAAAGAAAGAAAGCTTTCAACTGAATATTAAAAACGAAAAAGCCATCTGAATTTCGAAAAAAAAATTTTGCTGCGAAAGATTTCAAGAGGCATCTAAAAAATATGTATCAAAATATGCATTAAAAAGGCAAAATATGCGCTAAAAACTTAAAAAATGCTGCAATAAAGCTCTTTTAACTAAATTATGAAAAATTATCATCCAAACGGTAAAATATATAAATAACATAATTCCAGACTAAATGTACCACAAAATCTTATTATTGGTCTCTAAGATCGTACGATTTAGCACATTTTGCAATTTCGTCATTAATTGCAGTTATTTAAAATCATTGCTTTATGCGAACTAAAGAAAGAAAAATTTTAAGGTCACTTGCGAGATAATACAGAGCTTTAAGAATTAGCTCTTTTTAAACTATTAATAATTTTGGACATCAAAAACATATACTCCGTTTCACTGCACACAAATTTTGAACGTGGACATTCGTTCGCATGGAATTTCATATGAAAAATATTTCTTAAACTGAATGTTTTTCATAGAAATTTTGAATGCGAACGTTAACGTTAATTTCCAAGTCAATAAAGTTGAAAAAATTTAAAAAAAAATCTGCTAACCCAATTAATGCACACATAAAAACAAAAATCAAATTAATTTTCCCTTGAAAAATTATAAAAAAAAATCCACATTAGATCGATAAAATTGAAGTAAATATATAAAATGCATTTAATGCTTAAATATCCTTATCTTTTTATGGTCCTTCAAACCAAATAAACAATTAAACCAAAGCATACAACCCAACAAATCCCTTCACAAGAACAAAAAACCAAAACTAAATATTTATTTAACAACAACACCCATCCAACCAGCGCAATAGTTCACTAATTCGAAGACAACAGCAATGCAAACAACAACAACAGTTCTTTGGGAACAAAATGACAGGGCAAGTTTATTTAAGGACACGTGGCGCCAACAACTTAAATCTGTGAATGAGCGAATGAATAAAAGTGAAGAAGTATTTAATGGATACCAACAATTTAACTAACAACAACAAAAAATATTTTCAATCAAATAAATTTTTAACAAAAGTAACAAAATATATGCCATCAAATAAGATGAAAAAAAATTAAATTAAAGAACTTCATATTTGCAGTAGATAAAACGAATATGGGTGAATGACGCATCATCAGTGTTTTTGACAAGATTTGGGACAAAAAGTAAGAGGATAGGGGATATAGGTAATGCAATTATTTTTATAACGGAACTTTTTCTCTTTTCCTGCATTCAAGTGAGATTTTCATGAATTATTTTGTTGTTCCATAGCATTAAACCCCATTAAAGCTACGGTCACACTTATAAAATATTTGACCAAATAAGAGTAACCCCTAATTTTGTTAATAGTTATTGAGATTTAACATGGCCTTAGTTTCGCAAAAAAAAAATAACTATACTACTAGACATTGCTAAAAACTGTTTTTTGTAAGATGTGGTATAATAATTAAAATACTTAAATATTGGAATTAAAGGAAATTAATATTTAGTTCTAATGATGGTCCCGTTTTTTTCATCACATATTTGACAAGCTTAAGTTTTAAATTAGTTGTCTGCGTTGGTAAAGGTTAAATAATTTGAAAACAAATATTAATTATTTACAAGAAAGCCTCGTGAGATTAAGTCTATTAAGTGCTTTGGAAATAGTAAACATTTACTACTCCAAAATATATTAAAAATATAAATTTTCATATTAATTCGATTGCATATTCCAAATCAAATTATAATTTTAAAAGCCTTTATACTAGTACCATTTATACTAATAGTCTTATTTCTTCAATATTTTCCAGAAATATTTTCTATGCACTATCAGAATTTTCGTTTGTATAAAATAAGACTATTAAGCTGCGTTCACAATCAAAAAACATTTGCACTTGGTGTTCATAATAGGGCAACAATTTTATTTGTAACTACACATATTTTGCATCAAGAAACCGTTTGCAAATTTTAGCCACAACAATATTAAGCATTTATTTTTATTTTTGTAAACATTTTGTTAAAATTTTCATTCAAAACTAAATAAAATTATTTTAAACGTCAGAAACAATTTCATACAATTTGCTGCTGAAGTTCTAGTTGACTCAACTTTAGTTACAGTTTTAAAAAAATGTTATAGAGCCTTTTAGTTGTTAGACTGTTTTCCTCAAAAATCGTCAAAAGTTTTAACAAAATTCGTCAAAATCGTCACGAAAATTGAACAAAACGTCAAATATATAAATTTTACAAATTAAAGACAATTTATTGCATGGATTGGTTAGAAAATATAAATTTTTAGCAAGAAATTCTATTTATGATAAAGAAAGTGATATTGTTAAGTTTTATTTTATTTATTTCAGCAAGTTAGCTGAATATATTTATCATTTACAAAGAAAACATAAGAAAAAATATATTTGGATAAATGCTTAACAAAAATTTTTTTATTTCATTAATCTAAATATGGAATATTAAATAATTAATAAAATCTCATTTACTTTTAACTCGAACTATTTTAAAATGATGAACTTTTAGCGCTATCTCTATTGCAAATTGTTTTTATTGTTAAAGGTGCTAAAAACCAAGGATTCTGTATATATCCACAGTCTTTTTACCCGACTTAAAACGTTTTATTACGTCCAATATTAGTTCCAAACTAATACATTTTCTTCTCATTGCACTCATTTTTCTACACAACTTCTTATTAAAAAGCAACTTCTTACTTCCTAACACGCAATTTTACTAAGAATAACTTACCTAACAGAATTAAATGGGATTTGCCTTTTTACACACAAATAGAAAAATTCTTCACATGTGATTATGAATTCATCGAAAAATGCATTCGTATGTAGCGTGGCAAATCGAAATCATAAAAACGCAAAGCGGATTTTACCAATTTTTAAAAAGCGGACCAAATAGAACAGACGCAAATTAGGGCACTAGTGTATATTTTTTGCAGCATCGATGGCATTTCTTTAATTGTTCAATTTGAATTACTAATGCTTCTAATGAAATCCACCTGGTTTGTGATGGGGGAGGAATTTTTTTGTTTCATTTTCAAACATTTTTGTGTTTCGAAAAATTGATTTTTAAGTTTTGGACTGTTTTCAATATAATTGTAAATATTTCTTGTGTGTTTTATCGATGCCAGAAAATCGTCATAACACTATAACTTTTAGTCAAAAAATCGTCAATCGTCATTTTACTGTATTTTCTCAAAAAAATTGTCAAAATGACGAAAAATCGTCACATCTACCAAACCTGCTTGCCAAATTAGAGTGTTATAAAATTGATTCCAGATTAAAGTAATTTTATTGACGGGATTAAATCGTCAAAACATAAGTAACTCTACATCAAAAATCGTCAATCGTCATTTTGGTAAATTCTTCGAAAAAAAATCGTCAAAATTACGTAAAATCGTCACATCTAACATCAATGCTTTTACAGCACAACTTGAAGGACAAATGTACACATAGAGCTCGTGCCTTAGCTTTAACAAAACAATCAAGTATTTAGTACCAAAAAGTAAAACTAATGAAAATTAAGAAGCTTTTAGTTTGAAAATTCCAACCTCCATATATATGATAATTTATAAACAAAGTTTGTATATACATACATACATATAAGTGTTTAACTATTCCATTAATAATTAATTTAGAAAAATACATTAGAATTTTATCAAAATATATTCTATATTACATCGAATCAAAATATATAATATTAAATTAAGAACCTTTAAGATTTCATATGACGTAGGAACTTCATATTAGAATTTTATTATTTTCAATTAAACTTCATTATTTAGATGGACTTTTCGACGTTCTTATTCTTTAGAAATTAATGGATTTATAATGTATTTTTAGAAAAATTTGTACAGAAAATATAACCGAAAACAATTTAAACCTATTTAATTTTGTAAAAATATGGCAATTCGTCAGCTCATTATTATACATAATAATACATAATAGCCCGAAAAAGAGATATCTAAAAAAGTAATAAATACATGGGTTCCTTTTAGGCGAAACATGCAAGATTTTAACATTAGCGTGTCATTTTCCAGAATGGGTTCGCATTAATTAAACGGCTCCACATTTAAAGTTCAGGGATGAATTAGGATTTTTATTATTATGAAATATTCATTTGAATGAGTGCGAATTAAAATCAATGAAGTTCAATGATTCTAATACGTATTTTCATTAGTGGTCAATATTAATTTTTATATGCATTATTATAAATTAATTAAAAAGAAACATGAAAATACTAAAAAAAAAATAAGGCATATTGTACATTTTTAAATTGTTTATTAGAGTTTTACAGCCTTATTCAAAAAAAGTTACTAAAGGTTTACCAAGACTTATTAAGTAAAAATCGTTAAAGTATTATTCAAAAACAATTATTAGTCTAAAATACGTTTAGTAACTCAATATTAAAAGAAAGAATTTTAAAGTACCTTCAACCCTACTTTAAACCAAAATTAATAATATTACAAACACAACAAACTTTGAGAAAATTAACAAAATAATAAAAATATAAATTTTACAATATTATATTGGTATTTAAAATGGAAACACTAAGTTTTATAGAACGAATTGGTAAGTATTATGATTATTTAAAAAAAAATTAGATATTGACTTGTCTTCTATTTTAACAGAATTTTTAACGCAAATATCCAACTGCAGACGCCAAAGAATTTATAAAGATAGGCCTGATCCGTTTTCCCTTCCTGACATCGAATTCAAAAAGAAATATCGGTTTAATAAGCAAACCGTAAAAAACATAACAAAAAATGTCTTTATTGCCTCTAGCTATTTCCAACCATATTGATATTAATATAAAAAAAATATTTAATATTATTAATAATTGTTCACCTTTTTTTAATTACAAAACATTCCTCTGTATTTAAAAACTTGTAAAACCATAACTTTAGTAAACAAAAATGCTATCAAAAATATGGCTGAAAACTTCAAATGCATTTTTCTCAGTTCACGATTTTTTGAATTATTACGGTATTGCACCAAAGGCTCGATATGTAAAATGTATAACTAGTAGATACATAAACCGGTGCATGAACCGGTGTTACCAGTCTTAAACTAAAAAAATTCTAAAAGTCATTATTAACTAATATACGTTTTTTGTATACAAATTTTTACAATAAGGTTATTAAGCGTAAAGTGCTTATTAACTAATATGTTCTTTAAACCAAAATTAACATTTTTTTTCAATAAGGCTGTTAAACTTTTCATTTTTAAAAAGTTCAAAAATCAATATATAATCCTAATGTTATTATACCCTTCACCACAGGTGGTGAATAGGGTATATATAAGTTTGTCATTCCGTTTGTAATTTCTATAATATCGATGTTAGACCCTAAAAAGTATATACATTCTGGGTCCTTATGAAAAGCAAAGTTGATCTTGGTTTTTCAAAGAGAATTTTTTTTTAATTTTTATGTTCTAACTGAGCTACCTAAACAAGAGCGGCAAGCGTTTTTTTAAGCATGAAAATTCTATTGCCAATACATTTTCAATAAAATAAAACGACCATGCGATTTATCAAATAAGATTTTCCATCCGGGGGGTGTAAAATTCGTGTTCTAAATGTATGTTTCGTATAAACTGTGTAAAAATTAAAAGTTTTGACATAAAACAGACGCTTGCCGGTCTTATTTAGGTAGCTCAGTAAAAACGATTGTAAATAAATATTTACCAGTTTTAGATTTTTAAATTTAATTTATAATGAAGTTTTGTGAATATGTATGTAAATGTAAAAATTATTTAGTTTTTGTCTAGTTGCTCTGTATTCTGTATCGATTGTAAATAAATATTTACCAGTTTAAGATTTTTAAATTTAATTTATAATGAAGTTTTGTGAATATGTATGTAAATGTAAAAATTATTTAGTTTTTGTCTAGTTGCTCTGTATTCTGGGAAGGGATATAAGATTCGGCACAGCCGAATATAGCACTCTTACTTGTTTTTTATTAAAGAAACAGCTTCAAACAAAATTATACATAATGAACAAATCTTTGTATAATTAACAAACAGCAAATGCGTTTTCTTAAATCCACTAAGTTGTTAAACCTTTTTCGCCTTCTTTTTTTTAAAAGAACTATTAAGTATTAAAATTAAATGTATACATTAAATAAATCTAACTCAACTATTAATTTTAATTGCATAAAATATTCTACCCGTTTCAATCGTAAAAGAATTCATACCAAATTGTAGTGAAATATTGCAATTCATGCATAAGAGTTGAATGGGAATATTGCATATAATTTCATAAGTTATGAAAAATTTATTATAAGGTATGCATTTTAAATTCATTTAAGTATAAATAAGTACTAAAGAAATCATGAAAATATTCCCTCTTCTTTTTTTTTTTTTTTTGCTGGGAAGAAGTATTTTTTTTATATAAAATTAATAATTATAACTTATTTTCCCTTGTTATAAACAATTTGATTTAAAAAAAAAATTTTGTAGATTTTTCTCTTCAAGAAAGTCATATTCAAGCCAAATTATGATTTTTTTACCAAACTTTCTGGCAACGCTATATATTAATATAAAGTTGCAGCCAACTTCAAGTAAAAAATACGAACGAAAAACAAAATGAATTTGCGAGTACAGTACAGTATGTACTCCCCGCTATTCTCTTTTCCCCTCCCTTCAATAAATTCAACACTTTTCAATGTAAACTTTGCCTGTCTAAAAGGGGACTTAGAGTTTTTCTCATGTTATAACACGGTTGTTAATGCAAATGTTTTAACTACGCTTTTATAACATCTTCTTATAACACCAAATCATGTCAGTTGTAAACGTAGAGTAACGACAACAGCCACTATGGACTAATCAGACAGTGATTAATTTTTATTTTGTTTTTTTATAAATTAAATGAATATTTTGTTTTAATTGAAATTTTTTTTTTTTTTTGTTTGTTTATGTTTGTAATCAAATTGTATATTATTTTTGATTTTTAAATGTTTGCTTTGTTAAATTTTCTTTTTAAAAAGTATTATTTCCGTAACCCTTGAACCTATCTTCTATTCGGAGGGCTCAGAGCTGAACCGAACCAAGTCATAAATTATATCACGTATATGTACAGGTAACCCTCCTACAACACTGTAGATAGGTTCCTAGAAAACGCCATGTTGTAGGAAAACGTGTAATATGAGACTAGGAGACAGTGTAAAATATAAATTTTTTTTTAATTGAATATTTTCTTTAAATTCATTGTTTTTATTAGAAATATGTACATATATACAAAAAAATACATAGACTAAATTTTAAATTTTTATTCTAATCTAACTAAATCGTAACAGGGATGCAAAAATTAGTACTTTTGTACTATTCTAGTAAAATTTTAACAACTCAATCATGATGAAGTTGCAATTCCATAGTATCGTGTTAGAGTGAAACCGATGAGGAAATTTCTTAAAATTTTTTTTCGTGTTAGATCGAAATCGTTTTGTAGGAAGCCGTCTTGTACGACGGTTACCTGCATTTGAAATCTGGTGCGGAAACCTCCACAAAATTTTACTCAATCCAGTTCTGTAATGGGGTAAATCAAAAACAGTTTCGTTCCTAAGGTAACGGTAATAAACCCAAGTCAGTGGCTCCAGTAATTAATGGCAATTTACTTACTCAAACTCAATATATTTTCGAATTTTCTTTTTTGACTTGGTTCGCTTCAGCTCTGAGCCCTCCATATAGAAAAACATAATTCACTGCGTCGCGTTTTTTTTGGAACGTAACCACGGCGCAAAGTGAGGTATTGGTGAGCTCCATAAATTTGTTGTAATCAAAGTTGATTGGAATTGTTATTAACTCAAGAGCAAATTAATAACGACATGACTTCAAAATTTCTAATGGCAAAAATCTATTAAAAATTTAACTTTATATGAAAACAGTTTGCGTTTTTTTTAATAGTTCATAAAGCATTTTATTACAAAACCCTTACATTTTATGAAGTTCTATAGTATAATTGCCTCAATTTAGAACTCTCAAATATTTTGCCTGTTTCCCATACACGAACCAATTTGTTACAAAGTTTACTCAATCAAAATTAATTTGCTTAACAGATGAAAAGAGTCAAATGTAGAATGTAGAGTTTTTCAATTAAAATTTAATGTTTGTGGAATGTAGAGAATTTATATAAGTCGATATCGGGGATGAAAATGAATGTATGAATATGAAAATTATTATTGATTTGAAACATCTTTTATTTCAATTGTTCAATATTATGTACAACAATTCGTTTGACAATGAACAAAATGGAACTTCCTTGTAAAATTTTTAGAAGAATTTTTGTTTTTCTGACTGTTTTAAACATTATTTTGCAGGTACTGATATTTATCCCGTTAATTTAAAAAAAATTTTTGTTGGGCATTCTTGGAATATTTTTTCTGCGGAAAATCCCTTATCAGTGCAAGTAAAGGTCTCGAAACGTTGCGGTATACTTCAATGGTTGGTATATTCTTGAAATACGTAAACGAAATATATTTACAGAAAACATAAAGTTTTTCAATATTTTTTTTTAATATATAATTTTTAATTTTGTAATTTATGCGTTTTGAACTTAAATATTAAAAATGTGCGACGTTAAAATGTTCGTTTTATCAATTTACATTAAATAAAACATAGAAAATTTAAATTTAAACAGGTTTATTCGTCACGAATAATAGTAACGGAAAACAGCAGAAGAAACGGAACAGCTGATCAGCAATGTGAGAATTACGAGGCCTTACGGAATTGCCTTTATATTTTTATACATACAGGTATCCCTTGATTTGCACCGTACTCCATTTACGCGATTTAGATATAACACGGATCAATAATAGCAACCATTTTTTTAAATTACGCATTTTCTTTTACGCGATTTTAATAAAATACTCTCAAAAAGTTATGGCAATCCTTATTTTGTGCGAAATGCAGCACTGCGATTCAAGAAATTTTATCATCTGTTTGCTAAAATAGAACTGCACAAGTGCATACATATTTATAAAAAATTAATAAAAAATAAAATGTTTTTTTGCACTACTTTATCGTTTTTATTTATAATTTTCTTAAATTCACTGAATTCTTTGTTTGTATTTTATTTTAAGGATTCTAATAACTATTGAATAGTTAAATTTGTTTTTGACTATTTTACGTACAATTGCCATAATTTTCTTATATTTTTGATTTTAAATATTCGAATATATTTTAAGTATTGTTTTTGTTCTCTTTTAATTTAATTATTTTATAAAAATATAATAACAAAGCTTTAAACATTTCATTGTATGGCAATATCCTTATATTTTTATATAAGTCAAAATAAAATTATTACAAAAAAAATATATAATTCATGAGTTCTTGATTTAACACGGTTTTTAGGCCCAAAAAAGAAATTTTGGATGTATCTTATGTTTTGATTTACGCGATATGTTAAATTTCTGGTCCCATAAACGAAATTTGTACCAGCCCTGAACCTTGTTTTACGCGAATTTCATTTGCACGTGCTTTCTTCGGTCCCAGCTAACCGCGTAAATAAAGGGTTACCTGTATATTTAATTCTTTTTTAGTGCACACTCTAAGTCGAGTGTAGTAGCAACTAAAACATTTTTGCCTATTAAAGTCCGCATACATTTTATTCATTAATAAAAATCTCAGTAGGAGACCGTTAATAAAAATGAAAGAAGATTCCAGATTGCTTGAAAATTTCTCAATTACCAGTAGCATTTTGCAAATACTCTTGTACGAATGAATACAAGAATGCAAAATAGTCGTGTTTGTGGACACAATCATATCGAATCGGAATCATCAATAAAAACCGGCAGCAGTTGTTTTATTGTGTTAAAATATTCGTTATTTTCTTTTTCTTCGTTGTTGGTTGCTATTAATGCGTTAAATTAACTTTCATTGTATTTTGTAGATAGTTTTATGTTTTCAATTTTTTCCTTTAGCACAGTTTGTCTTCTTTTTTTATAGAAACGACTATTTGTGCCTACAAATTGCTGTAACAAAAACCCACATCTAGACGCAATAAATTTTATAAGTATGTTGGTTGCATGGGTGAGTATTTGAATCTTCGTATGTTGGTAAAATTTAAATGCAAGACTGTATGTGAACGTGACACAATCTACTTTTTAAAATCTCTGCAGCAGCAGCACCAACTCCAACCATCATTATCCAACTATCATCTAGCAAAAGTGTGGCTAAAGAAAAGTTTCATTCGTAACCCACAACATGTTTTTACATTTTATGTTTTCCTACTGATCGTTATTATTGCTTCTTGGTCTTTATTATTTTTGTTTTTTTTTTTGATTTTAAGTTTTTTTATATCTCCAAGTTCAAAGTTTGCAAATTTACGTAATCAATTTTGCGCGTGTACGTATCGTTGAAATATTTAGTTAAAGTTTTATGCAAAGTTCTTTGCTTTTGGTTTGCCATTTTATCTTTTTTAGCGGCATCGTTGAATTTTAAGCAGTCTGGTTGAATGTTTGTAACCATGTTCTCGTGCATATGTTTCTTCAAGTTGGAGATTTCCTTTTTCTTTTTATTTTAAATTTATTCATTATTTTAAACTTTATGCTTGCTATGACTTTGGTCAGGGTTACTAGATCAAAAATTAACTTGAACTATAAATATGTATGTATGTATGTATTTGAAATAAACGACTATAAAAGTGTTGTTTACATCATAGTGTAAACCTGCAAATGAATTTTGGAGCTGTAGTATGTACCAAACCGTTTGATTCAAGCGGTTTTTGTTTTTGCTTGTACTAGCAAAGCAACTAGCTATGAAGTAATGTGTCTCAGTTACCAACCCTTGTACGGTTTGTGTTAAATAGCTACTGGCCTATTATGAAAAACTACATTAAACAATACATTACACCAATTTATGAAGTCCTGCTCATAGTTCACATAGTAATTCGCACGAAAAACTAGAACAAATGGATTAAATAAAAACAACTAATATGAAAAAACGCAAATTTAACCCTGGAATTTTACTCTTCATGTTAGTACATTAAAGGTACTGTTCGTTGAATCGACGAACTATTTAAAAAAATGCTAGCAGAACGATTTTTAAGATAAAAAATAAAAAAAAATTTAGTTTTATTTTTTTTTTTTAATAAAACAATGCATAGAAAATAATAGTTATTTTTCTCTCTCAAAATTCGATATAAATTCGAACTCATTTTTGTGTTTCCAAATTAATTAACCCTTTAAAGCTTTATTTTATTTTTATTAATTCATTATTAAAATTTTACATTATAGGAAGGTCTCAGCGCTCCTAGGGCTTTGTTGACACTTCGTTGGCAAAAAAATACAAATTGTTTATGATTTTTAAATTACATATTACTCAAAAAAAATAGTTAAATTACACTACATTAAAAGCATTTCAATATTATTAAGATAAAAATCTTTAAATTATTTTTTTAAATAATGTTATTGATGTACAATTTTTTAGAAATTTGGGCAAATTATTGTATTCCAAACCACCTGAGTATTCCATTCTTTGTTTAGAGATTTCTAGACGACATCTAGGAATCCTTAAATTCGAATTGTTTCTTGTATTAAAAAACATTTGATTGAAAGAAAAACTGACACATTAATTAACAATTTGATGCAAAAAAAAACGAGAATTTTTATAACAAGTTTACATAAAAAAATTTCGCAGAAAATCTTGACACGTTTATTTTAAGTCCTTTCATTAAAAAAAACAAAAAAAATTGTTTTAAGTATGTCGCCAAAATCTTTTTTTCAAAAGGGCACGTTTAAAGCTTAATTTTATTATTATTTTATGCAAAAATTTAATTATACTAAACAAAGTTCATAGTATTTGCTTATTCATAATCTTCTTTTGCTTTTTTTCATTTCTAAAGTCATCTTCCTTAAAATATGCAAACTTATTTTCTATCTTTTTAAAACGTGCTTGGAATATTTGCTGAGATAAATATTTTTATTTGAAATCTTTTAAATCTTCCAATTGTCCTTTTACTTCTGACCAATTTTTTCTTTATGTGTAATATTAACTTAGACTCATTAAACTTTTTGATTAATTTAATTAAATCTTTTGTGGCAAAATGAGTATGTTAATGCCCACTCAATGCAAATATGTAAGTACATATGTATATATTTCTTTTAAAAGAGAATAGAAAATTGTATAGAAATGTCGTGCAAATACCACCATCATCAAAAGAACGTCATCCTCATGGTTTATCATGCAGGGTTGGTAGTAGTTTTATTAGTTTAGAATACTACAGCAAAATAGAAACTATAAAAAAAAATTAATAAAAAATTTTATGAAACATTTTTTTTTATTGACGAAGGACATTTAGAGGAAATGTTTTCAAGTTTAAGTTAATTTACATTCTACGAATAAAAGTTAATTGTGCAAAGTTCTGGTTAGCAAGTTAACCAGCGTTAAAACGAGTGACTGTCATTAAAACTTCTTTAACAGTTTGGCTCATGTGTATATGCAGCTCTTTGAAATAAAATAACTAAAAATTACTAATTTGCTTAATGGAGTGGAGTCTTTTAAAAATTTCTTTTTAATTTATTTAATACAAATATCCTGTTTTTAATGAACTTATTTAATTAACATTGTAAAAAAATGATTTTTCCCCATTTTCTTTAAAGTTAAATTATCTCACAAACTCAGTTGACTGTTATTGAAAAGTTATTTGCTTTTTACAGAAAATGGTTTACATTTTATTTAATTTAAAAACCGTATTAAGAAACTTTTTAATCAAAAAGAAGAAGAAGTTGATCGGTGGGTCTAGAACCAATAAAATTCTATGTTTAATACATGTTGGAGAGGGTCAAATTAAATATTAACAAATAATTATCCAAGAAAATGCAACATTAAGACATAAAATCCCTTGCTGTTTATTGGCTAGACTGCATTTTTCAACACACATAATTACTCTACTACTCGTATTGAAGTTTGTAGTGTGGAAGTATTTACTTAATAATATTTAATATTCCCCAAAGACTCCATGCAAGTACACATTTTAAGTATCTACTTGTAGTTTGATGTACAAATCCTTGATTCAAATGCCAACATTATTTAACCATTATCCACAAAATACTGCATACTTCATGCCACACAGTCGACAGAAACCATCGCCTGATGTACGATGAAGTATCTTATGGATTTGTGGCACATGTGTGCTTATTTTATTAAAGTTATTTCCAAATACCATCAAGTTAGTCAGTCACACATTCATCTTACTTGATGTCTCTTACTTAAACAAACATTGGCAGTGTTTTGGAAAATTTATAGAAATCTTTTCTAAAATTAAAAAAAATAAAATTCTTTTAACAACAAACTGAAACAGAATTCTTAATGAATTGTCAATGGAGTCAAAAATAAAATACTCTCTCATTAGATGGTTGAAGAATTAAATCAAGTCTGGTAGAATAAACGAAATAAAAAATCTTAAAATATAGATGACGTGTGTAGAGTGAAATATGTGGCATTTTATAAATCAGTGAAAGAATTACAAACAGAAAATGTTACGGGATGGAACTGGGAGCCTTTCGCGTGTTGGGCGACTTTGAAACCCACTTAACCACAGAATTGTTTGAAATACATATTTGAGGAATACTCATATCAGAAATTAAAAGAAAGAAAATTGATTTTAATTCTCCACTTGATAATTGGTGAAAACCAAGAAAAACATATGGAGTAATTTTGCGAATTGGTTTCCGAAAATTACTTTTTTGCTCAAGGAATATAAATAGAAAAGCGTTCATTACTTCCTAACGCGATCGAACTGGAGGTTTTCTGCATGCTAAGCCAACGTGGTAGCCACTGCATTACGGAAAGAAACAATAGCTTCCTTATTTATAACAATAACGCAAATTTCAAAAATTGTTTTTATAAAAAATATTTCATTGTTTCCGCCCGGGATCGAACCGGGGGCCTTCCGCGTGTTAGGCGGATGTGATAACCACTACACCACGGAAACTTGTTTTCTAAAGTTGAAATATTTTTAGAAAACTTAAATAAATTTCTAAAAATTTATGTGTATGTATATGTATAATAAAATCATCTGGTACCATGTTAACTGGTAGGTACCCTGCAGATTATATTGTTACTACTCTGTAACCAAAATCTTTAATAAAAAGTCTTTAGACTAGTTTTTTTTACTAGTTCTTAGGCGTCGAAAAATGAGAAAGTTGATAAAAAAAAATGCAGTTCGTTGAAGGAACAACAACAACTCTATAGAAGTAGAAAAAAAATAATGTTCTTGTATATTTTAGAAAGAACAACAACACTAAAAGAAGTAAAAAGTACTTTTATGGTTGGTTTTAGAGTTGAAAAAGTATTTTCATATTTTAAAAAATAAATAAAAAGAAGAAATTCCCGTAATATTTTTGTTAAAATTATTTAGTTAGATACATCACATTAACAATGTAGAATGATGACGGAAATCATTTCAAGCATTCTGCTAGTTTCTTAAATTTCTGTAAACAAAGGGGTGTTCAAAAAAAGTTAAACATGGTTTAACACAAAAATAAAATATAATTTTCTGTCTCTCTGGTCAATGCTAAAATTATTCTTAAATAACAATATATGCAATAAAAACCATAATTAAGTATGAAACAAATATTTAGAGAGAATTGTAAAATTTTGCTATGCTTTTCTTAGTACTTTTACTGGAAATAAAGCAACTAGTTTTAAACTATTTGAAAAATGCATAAAAAGGAATTAGTTTGACTCCTATGACAACCCAAAATTAAACACGATATTTTAACCGGTAAGTTTCTAGCTAAATACTGCTTACTTTGTCTGCAGGGTACGGCACCAGACTGACTATTGGTTAAGGCCCCCATTAGTATGTTTGTTGCGAAAAATGCTTTCTGTCTTTTAGGAAGATTGTCCTTGCGAAAGTTTAGCTTTTCCGTTGAAAAGGTACCTTCGTGGATCACGTTATGGCTTACTAACCATAGTCGAGGGTAGGACGATCCTGAAAATTCAAGTAAACGGCCTGAGTGAGGATTATCCCTATAGGGATATTACTAATACATTTTACCTTCCTAGGGGAGACTCCTAAGTATACTTAGGTATAGTTATAGTTATGACCTTTTGATTTTAGGAAATTTTTTTTTTATATTTGTTACAAAACAGCTGATTTAAATTTAACAGTCGAATTTTTCATTTTATTATATGACACACAGAAAAAATTATTTTTCAAATTCAAGCAAAAAATTTGTAAAATCAAAACATTTTTTGTCTGAAATCGGTCCTACAAACAAATTCGCATATTCAAACAATTTATTTGCATTTTGTTTACTGAAAAAAAAACTGATTTTTTCAAACAAATAATTTACAGAATCAAACAAAAAGGTTACTGAAATTCATATAAATTTCAAACAAATAATTTTGCTGAATCAAACAAAAATTTTTGCACAAGCAATGACGCGCACCCAAGCCATCACTGAAGGAAAATTGAATACGGGATTTTGTTTTTCATGCTTTTTTACCAACCAAAAATTTATTTTGTTTCTTATAATGTTGTTGTTTCTGTTGTTTAAAAAGAGTTAAACGTTTTTTTTTACATGCTATTGTTTTTTTACTACAAACCTCGTGACGCTATTTTATCATCTTTTTTATTGTTGTACTTTTTTAAAGCATCCAAAAAAAGACTGTATGTGTTTTGTGTTGTTGTTGTTCTTATATTCCACATAAAGAAGTGTTGCTTACGATCAAATAAAAAAATGAAAAAACGACTACATTAAAGAGCGTTAAATATTTCATACAAAATTATGAAAACTTGAAACCAATAGCGCGCGCGTATATTACATTATTGAATAGTTGTGAACATTTTTGTTGGTTAAATAAAAATTAAGCAAAAATATTTATTGAATCAGGGTGTGTGTTAAACGGTAGCAAAGTTCTATGGTGAATTATAATTGCCAAGAATTTCTACGTAAATGTCAAAATTTATACTAGCCCACATTTCATTAAATTATTTTTATGAAGAAAGGAATTTTACAACATGAAAATTAATTAAAATTGTCATTGATAATCATTCATTCTTGACTGACCTGAGATTCGAACCCAGGCGGCTGGTTACCATGACATGTTTCGATCGCAACCACTCGATCTCCTCAGATGGATTTGCCGTCTTACACTCGCAGCCATCGACGACTGCTGAAGCCAATAGTCAAACATCAATCCTAAAACCAAATTGTATTTTAACCTTTGGTAGATTGGAATTTGCTTCTTTTTTTTTTTGAATGATTATCCATTTTATGAAAATATTCGAACAATTTCTCTTTTAATTCACTCACTTGGTCACACAAATCTGATTAACTGTAACGAATTATGTCTAATTTTTTGTGTGTCGGTCTGCCTGTCCACCCGTCCGTCTATCAAAATATTGACATTAAAACAATTGTCGCTAAGCACAGAATTAGTTATAAGTTGGGATCATTGTTCTATAAGTTTCCGTGGTGTAGTGGTTATCACATCCGCCTAACACGCGGAAGGCCCCCGGTTCGATCCCGGGCGGAAACATACTATTATTTTTGTTTATTATTTATTAGTTATTTTATTTTGTTGACCTTGTTCCATGCAAACAAGTCTTTCATATTTATTTATTTATTAATATAATACAATAAAGTAAATGCGATAATATGAGGCCTGTTCTGAAAATCACTTAAACACAAATCACATGTGCCTTTTAAAATCGAACGTGTGACATTTTCGTGTTCCGTTTTTGTAAACACAAAATTGGTATGACTTTCAGAACACCACAAAATCCCATGTGTGATTTTAAAAGCACGTGATTTCAAATCACGTGCTATTCAGAACAGACCCGAATAATACAAAAGTCGAGTATAAGCAGCTACGCTTTCAAATCACTTCTTACATATTTGGTTTAAACTCTTGTTAAAAAAAATGATTATTCGGGCAATATTTTTAGATATATTTACTCTCTGCTTAACGGTTTCCGTGGTGTAGTGGTTATCACATCCGCCTAACACGCGGAAGGCCCCCGGTTCGATCCCGGGCGGAAACAATCTGTTTTTTTTTTAATTAATTGGTTATTTAGTTTTTTCCCCACCTTGTGCTTTTATTACGCGTTAAATTTTCATTTCATAATTCTGTTAAAACAAGTATGAGTGATATATTCGGCTGTGCCAATTCCTTGATTACCTCTACCGACAGCTGGTATATTTCAGGAGTGTGTTTAATGCCGGACCTGTTTTAACCGCAACAAGTTGTGGTGAAGGTAAAAAATAGGTCCTTCGAGCAATATTTATAGATATTTTGGTTTTTTGTTTAACAGCCGGTGGTGAAGGGGTTGTTACGTTTTTTGTTGGTTGCTATGCGTTTGTGCTGATCTGTGTTGTACATAAAAATATCGGTTTATAATTCAAAATGGCTCAAATACAAACTTCTTTTCGGCATTTAGAATAAATGTAGCACCAAAATATTTTATTGCAATATAAATCTTACCATATTTTTTTTTAAATCGGTCCGTAGTTGACGAAAACTACCATACAAATTCTATTCCCGCAAATAGTTTTCATTGTCTTAGCGACGATTATTATTATAACAGTTACTATGCCATGGCAAAATGTCCAATATAATCTCCATCTCCAAAACCGTTTTTAGACGATCAAATCTCATATCATCATCGCTCTGTGCTACCAACAATAATATAGTAAACATTTTTGTAATACAATTTTGCAAGTTTCCACTGCTTCTACTGAATTTTTCTCTAAAAAATATTATACTTTTTTAATCCCACTCCTTTGTTTTTTAATATAAAATTCTAATATGAGTTTGTAAGCGCAAAACATATGGGTCGCATAATTTTCCATAATTTTACTGATGCGGTCATAAATAGTAGAAAAGTGTTGAAACCACAAATTATGCTTGAAACATTTAACATGTGGGCACCATTATTTCAATTTTGTTTTAACAATTTTCCACACAAATCAAAAAAAGGAGCAGGCAGGCAGGCACAATTTTTTTTATTTACCACATTAAGAGTGAGATGTGGGATGAAACTTAAGCTGACTGAAATAGAGTTGCGACTAAATGTGGTATTAATTAATATATACTAGTATATGCTTAAGGGACACATTTTCATTTCATTTCTAGTTCTAGAATGTAAAAAATTTTACAAATTTTGCACAGCTACAAAATGACTCCAATAAAGTTGTACATCCCAAAAGCCTTATTTATGTAACTAATTGTTGTTAATGAAATTATAAAAAGAGCATTTTTTTTAATGTTGGTGAGTTTTCTTTTGTTCGTTTTTACAGAATATTTGTTCATTATTTAATGAGTATTTTTCTTTTCGACTATTGAAATACTATTTGCTGACAACAACAAAACACATCTGTGATTTAGAGAAATTTTAATTTATAAAAAATTATTTATATAAAGGTCAAGTCATAAATACTGATACACATGTATACGCACATATTACGAATGCAACACTTGGCGACCGCTTGGAATCACTCGCAATTTCGTGTATCGTACCGCGAAGTTATTTGGGGAAACTGGTGGTGTACGATACCGTCACTGTGAGAACTCCGAAAGCGATCAAAGCAGTGAAGAAACGAATCGACCGAAAACAGCTGCGAAATCAGAAAATCTTGTTGCGTGAAATACAAATTTCACAAAAATCAATGTCTCGCCTTATCAAAGATGAGTTGGGACTCAGTGCGTACAATCGATATACTAGACATTTGTTCAAGACCGCATTAAATGAAAAACGCAAGCGAAACCCAAAATCGTTACTCAGCCGGTACGCGAAAAATGCTCACATGAAAATTCTGTTTGCCGACGAGAAAATCTTCACCGTAGAAGAATCGTTAAATAAACGGAACGATCGAACAAGAGAAGCATCCCAACTCCTCCCGAAGGTTCAAAGCGGCCAGTGAGCTACGATGGCGTTACCAAGCTCAATTTATTGCAAGAAAGGAGTGAAAACATCGGCCAAGGTATATCAATCGACCGTCTTGGAACCAATCAATTTGGGGTTTTCTGTGTACCAGTATTTAAGACTTGACGGTAATTTATAGCTGGTTTTATTACTTGTACATGATTTTATGACCTTTTTGAATTTCCTTTAAAGTTTTCTTTATGCAGTTGGTAAACTTTATTAACAATGATATTTTCTTTTAAAATTTCTTAATATTCTCTCCATAATTTATTAATAATATATCCGCCTACTAACTAAAGCCATAAACTATCAATTGATTTGTGTTTTTCTTGGAGTTTTTTTTCTATTTGCCACCTCCAAACATTTTTTGTCTTGTGTCTGTGGCTCTGTGCTTGTGACAGAGGCTAATGCAACTCTAAATGTAATTTTTTAGTTGTGGCACGTTCTTGATTAATACAAATCAATTACATGTTACAGCAGTCTTTTGGTTGATTTATTTATGTAAAAAGTTAATTTGTCTAAAAGTGACACCAATTTGTTTTTAAAGATATTTCATAAAAATTACAATAAAATTGTAAAACAAAGATGATTGGCTGAAAATATTTTTAGAGTTGGCTAAGTGTTACTTTTTCTTTGTTGCAAGTTGTCCCTAAAATAGATAAGTAACTCGTATATTAAGTTTGTATGTTTTAAGTATGATGGTGTAAGTTGCTACTTTAGTGGGCCTTTCTGGTTTAAAGAGTGTTCAGCAGAAACGGCCTTTATGACTTCACCTCCAAGTATTTGGTAAATTGTTTTTCGATTATCTACCAAAGGATCTATTATAAGCAAAGTTTTCCGCGGTTGTCAAGTTAAAGCTTTTAATATTCAACAGAAGAAGTCCAGGGGGCAAATTTACAGTTTAAATGGAAATCTCGATCGATATCGAATTCCGTAATTTTCCCCCAGTATTCTGTAGCTAAGAGTGGATACTTCTCTTGATCTGAGTGTATTACTTGATCATAAACTGTGTGTTCATGCACATAATCGCAGACTGCCAACAAGGCCAAAAGTGTCTTAGCGCTTATTAAACGTTGGGGAAAGGAGTTTGGTGATCCCTATACCATAAAACAATTAACTATTTCATTCGTAAGACAAGTTCTGGCATACGCCTCGGTCGTGTGTAAACCCCACTATGATGGACGTTCTAAAAAACTGGCATCCGTACAGAAGCAATTTCTTTTATTTTGTCTTCACACACTGCACTGGAATCCAAATATCAACTAACCTCCGTATGAAAACCGGTTAAAACTTGTAAATCATCCAACCCTAAAAATCGAGGGAACGTGTTCTTCATGCTGAATTTATTAAACGGCGAAATTATCTCAGAATTCCTTCTTCGTAATGTTGTGTTTTCAGTTCCTATTCACCCTACCAGAAATAGCATTTTCCTTATAGTACTTCAATACAATAACTAGGCAAATTTTAATCCTATCCGCAGAATGAACTCTAAATTTAACAATATTAATGACTTAAGATAACTTTAATTCGTAATCCAAAATGTTTCCCTTTTTTTATATACATACTAGATACTTTAGATATAAGGTTAATAAGCTTAAGAATACTAGCCTGTAAGAAATATTAGTTTCATTGACGAATTAATTAAATAAATAAATAAAAAGGACGAATTTGGTATTAAGGCGTACATTTGGTAAAGAATATGACTAGTTTCACTTATAAACTGATCACAATTGTACAATTCCTCAATCTTGTACTACAAGTTAAAATTATTTCTTTACAAAAAAAATATATAATTAAACATGCTCAAGAATAAATTAAGGTTCGATGACTCGCCAGATAAAAATTAATAAAATGAATTTTCACATTTCTGCAATGAATTTTGTTATTATTGTTGAGTCAAAATAGCGCGTAATTCCCGCTGCGAAAATCGTTACATTAAGTTCCATATTGTAATAAACACAATGAAATTTTGTCATTTACTCTATGACATAAATTCTTCAATGCAACGTAAATTTTAATGACTGAAATGTTTCATATGATGAAACGGTTTCATAGATAAAATGTAGCTGGTTAATTATAAAATAAAATATTTCAATCAGATTTCATACTTTAATAAATTATTTAAGCTTAAGGCCACTTTTTAAAAAAATTAATTAAAATATTTTTATTCAATATTTCGATTTGACTAAAAACATTTTTATTAATTTTTTAAAAAAGTGACCTTAAGCTTAAATAATTTATTCAAGTATAAAATTTAATAAATAATGTCGAAGAAAAAGGATAATAATTTAATATTTCAACCAGGAAAATTTCATTATCCAGGTTGGTTTGGACTATTGACTGCCAGCCGTCGTCAATGGGGGTGAGTCTTAAACGGCAAACCTCTCTGAATAGATTGAGTGGTTACAATCGAAACATGTTAGAGCATCCTGTCCGTGAAAACCTTGGTTCGGTTCCCAGCTCAGTCAAGAATGTAAAATTATCAATAAATTTTAATTAATTTTCATGTTGTAAAATGTCTTCTTCATAAAAATAATTTATTGAAATTTAAATTAAAAGCCACATTTTCTTAGCAAGCGAATATAATTCTTTATGCTAAAATTTTCGCTTATAGTCAGTCCACTCTGTTTTTTTATATATTTTTAATCAACCGGCAACATGTTTTTATTTACATTCCTGGTAACTATTATAAATGCCAAACTTCGCTATTTATATTTCGTAACATGGTATCTTTATCTGGCAATTTTTTGTCATAATAAACGCCAAACTTCATAAAAAAAACGCTAACAAAAATATTAGAGTTTTTTTTATATAGACGGTGAAGACCTCATGTAAAGAACCAATGAAATTCATGTTTATGTTGTGTTTGATTTCGTAATCCAAAGAACTAAAATGAGTCTCATACTTAAGGCTTAAGCATTGAAATTATTTGCATTTTTGTTTTTGTTGTAAGCTTTTAAAGCATTAGAATTAATTAATACTTTTGTTTTGTTAAAAAAAAAGTGGTTTTATTGAAGAAAATAATGTTTGTATAGTCGAAAATGTGGATTATACAACTAAAGTAGTCGACTATAAGCGAAATGTACTGTATATTCTGGGTCGTTGAGTAATTCAAAGCAGATGTAGCCATGTCCGTCTGTAAAAATCACGCTCCCTTTCGAAACACTAAATAGAAAAGAAAACAAACTCCCTAAAAAATTTAAACTTTTGTTACAAAAACTAACCCGTAACAAATAATGTGTTCTGGTGTAAAGTTTGGCCTGTCATAGTTTCAAACGACTACGAATTATGCTGTACAATGTCGCAAGGATTTATCTACAATTTACAGAAGGCCCCATATAAAGGTTTCTAATTTTGTTATTAGTGGCACTTAACAAAGAGAAACATAATTTTTGATGACATTAACAATATAAAATTTTGCCTTCAAATAGTTGCTTTTTAATGCCAAAAGTGATATTACTGAAGTTAATTGATACTAAATTACCACAATAAATATGAAGACATTAAAGGGCCAAATAAACGATTAAATTTTTTAATAATCACATAAACATCCTCCATACTGTTTTCATATGTTTATTTAAACGTTTGTATGGTTTATTTGGCCCTAATGAAAATTCTGATTGTAAATATTACCTAAATTTCACATATTTTCCCGAATAATGCCATAATATCGATAAGAATTCAATAGCATAAGCGATAAATTTTTAATAAATCGGGTAACAATTAATTTTTGATAGAAAATGCTTGCTGGGGTGTGTTTTTTTTTTATTGTTATTAAATATATTTCTTAAATTAAATATGCACACTAAATGCATGTATGTTACCCTAAAACAGTCAAAACTTTAAACATGTGCATCTATTACTTAAGCAATCTTCCCCTTAAACCAAAAACATAACTTTTCTACTAAAAATAAATTCCTTAAAATTTAGCAAACTAAGAACTCATAGTTATTAAAAATTTTACTTGTCATATATAAATTCCTACAGCATATTTTTTTCTCTCTATAGATTCTTCATGATGTCTTATTTATTTTTTAAGGAAACGGAAACAAAACGTTACCAAACAGCACTGCTCCTCGATAAACACACCTAGCAATTTAAAAAAAAAAGAAAATGTTACTATTTCATTCTTGTTTCTCTTCCCACCATTTTTTTTCGTTGAAGAATAATAAAGTTAAAAGCAAACTACTACAAAAAAATAATAAAAATATTTTTTTTTTGAATAAAAAAATTCTGCAAAAATTGCAAACAAATGAAATAACAACTCTCACCCACATGAATGTGTACAAGGTATTTCTTACGACTTCCAACCACATTCGGTTTATGGATTCATGCATGTTGGCCATAATAAAAAAAAAACAAAAATACTAAAAATAAAAATAAGAAACATGTACAAGGAGTTGGTTGTTATCCTTAAGAGTGACATCATCATCACAAACGTTTATTGTAATTTCAAATCAGGTTGTAATTTTTGTAGATTTTCTTGCAAGTGTTCAAGTGAATGGAGAGTCTTGCACTGGATTTCCATATTGCAAGTGAAAATGTAAATATTTTTATTTTAATTTGAAAACTGGAATGTTTGTTTTTGCTTAAGATTACAATAAGTGATAAATTTTTTGTAAAGGAAATACAACATGAATCCATTGTTATTATTACAAACAGGGAAACCGAAAAAATGCTATACGAAAAGGTTTTATGTGCATTAGCCCTTAATTTTATGAAAATATCCCCTAAACGAAACAATAACGGCTGAATAGAAGAAAAACAGTTAATTCATATAATAAATAGATAAAAAATTATATTCGCTAAAGCCTGACGACCATACACCACAATATTTACAAAAGAATTTTCGAGAGTTTTTCCTATTTGGAACCGATTGGCAGTCATGGACCAACAAATCAAAATTAAATTATGAGATTAGGATTTATGTAAGAGTTGGTTGTGCCGAATTGTGCCCATAACTAGTTCACTGAACATCCATTAATTACATTAATACAAAACCTAAAGCGGGTTGCATAGTCTGTCGGCAAAATTTCATGTTATTTTCCTATATTTTACGAAAACAGCAATATATTTTTGTTCATTGTACTCCGCAGTAGGAATGGGCAAAAAATATCGATATATCAAAATATCGACATTTAAAAAAATATAATCGATATATATCGCCGATATTTTAAATACCGATATATCGATGTATCGATATTGAAATACGACTATCGAATTCGATATTTTTTTAAGTCAGTCTTCATTAAGAACTCATAATTTTAGCCGTTTTTCAAACAATATGTTTTTTAAGAATTGGAATCATTGCATGCATCATATGTTTTTTTTAAACAAATATGAAGATCTAAAATAATTGGCATTTATAAGAAGCAGTGCCGGATACAAGAAGCAGATTGTCTGGAGTGCACATAAAATAGAGAGTGCTCCTGATGTCCATATCTGATGATAACTGGTTTGACTAAAACCAGTTGGTACTTTTGGGGTGCAATTCAAATTTTAAGAAAAGTTGGTATGTACTTTCATGACATATTTACTTCCATTTAAATTTTTCGTAATTTATTTTTTTTTTCTTATGTTTTTTTTGTATTCTTCCCTTTTGTTTTTGTTATAATTGTATTTTTGTTTTGATTAATTTTTTTTGTTTTTATTAATTTTTTTTAATAAAATGAAACAATAAAAAGTAACAATGTAATTACATATAATTAATATGTTCATACATATGTTTGTACAAAGGTATACTGAATTTTTTAATTTGGTAATAGTTTCAGCAAAATACGTTCGATATATCGATATATCGATATTTTTGAAATAATAAATATCGATACTCTAAAAAAATATCGATTCGATATATATCGATATATTTTTTCAACTTGCCCATCCCTACTCCGCAGTGAAGTTCTGGACATTTTAAGCTTACAGAGTACAACATTTTTCAGTTAATTGATTGCCAACTCAATTCTGTGAACTGTATGTGAAATTAGACCCAAAAAGAAGAATTTCTGCATCATTCGTTTTGTCTTCTTACCTGCGATTTGAAGTTAGTATCGATTTGAAGTTAGTACTATCGTATAGGGGAATTTATCACGTTTTAGGCCCTGTTGTTTGACATAGCTCGACAACCACTAGCCCAATTTAGTTGAAATAAATTTTAAAAAATTAAGAATTACAATTCCCTTAATCTGTTCATATATTGTACAAGTATACAAGTAACACTTTCGAAGTTAAAAATGAATGTATGAAGGGAAAAAATTATTTTTTGCCTAAAAATTTAAATTTTTTTTTTTTAAAATACATAAAAAATCCAAAATGGAAAAAAGTTTCAAGTCTAGTTATTTTTTCGCAAAGTCACATAACCTATGAGCAAAATGAGACAAAGATCATAAAAATCGATGCACGCGTTTCGCTTTTATTCGCAATTGAGTAAAGGTATGAATTTCAAAAATCAGTTATAGCCACCACCCTTAAAATAAAAATAAAAATATAAATTAAAAAATTATCATGCAAAAAAAAACTTTATTTATAAAAACTTAATGAAAATAAAATAATATGCAATTAATACGCAAATTTAATATGCATAAAAACAAAATTTAGAACATTTTTTCAATTATTGGCAATATCCATCCTTGTAGAAGTTGACGCTTGTGGTTCTGATGATCTTGTTTTCTTCGTAGGTTGTTCATGTTATTTCCTCGATACGGACTCAGACCATGAATATGAACAACCTACGAAGAAAACAAGATCATCAGAACCACAAGCGTCAACTTCTACAAGGATGGATATTGCCAATAATTGAAAAAATGTTCTAAATTTTGTTTTTATGCATATTAAATTTGCGTATTAATTGCATATTATTTTATTTTCATTAAGTTTTTATAAATAAAGTTTTTTTTTGCATGATAATTTTTTAATTTATATTTTTATTTTTATTTTAAGGGTGGTGGCTATAACTGATTTTTGAAATTCATACCTTTACTCAATTGCGAATAAAAGCGAAACGCGTGCATCGATTTTTATGATCTTTGTCTCATTTTGCTCATAGGTTATGTGACTTTGCGAAAAAATAACTAGACTTGAAACTTTTTTCCATTTTGGATTTTTTATGTATTTTAAAAAAAAAAAATTTAAATTTTTAGGCAAAAAATAATTTTTTCCCTTCATACATTCATTTTTAACTTCGAAAGTGTTACTTGTATACTTGTACAATATATGAACAGATTAAGGGAATTGTAATTCTTAATTTTTTAAAATTTATTTCAACTAAATTGGGCTAGTGGTTGTCGAGCTATGTCAAACAACAGGGCCTAAAACGTGATAAATTCCCCTATACGATAGTACTAACTTCAAATCGATACTAACTTCAAATCGCAGGTAAGAAGACAAAACGAATGATGCAGAAATTCTTCTTTTTGGGTCTAATTTCACATACAGTTCACAGAATTGAGTTGGAAAATCATGTGTTGTACTGTGTTATTGGCACGTTATACGTCGAGAGCTTTGGGTTCTCATTTACGCTTAGGGATGCCAATCCCGAAATCCCGAATACCGAAATCCCGGGATTATTCTAAATATGTAAGTCTCGAATCCCGGGACTTTTTGTGTAAAAATCCCGAGATTTTGGTTTTAGTAAATATGTGGTATTTTTTTTATTAAATACAACTATATTTAAATAAACGTGAGTCACACTGTTAAAAATACCTTAAAAAATTTAAGATTAAATCAAAATGGCAATGAATATAATTTTTAACTGGTTACAAAAAGAAGTCGCAAGTGAATAAATGTTACATGCAATGAATTTGTACCACATAAAACAAAATCAGAAGATAAAGTTCGGTGTGGTCTTTTTCTAAGTAAATGATAATAGAACTACGCACGCAAAAAGCAAGTTGTGGAAAAAGGTGTTAAAAACTTTAGCGGGTTCTACCAAAGGTCTTTCGACGTCAGCATATGTTTTCAATAAAATAAGGTATCGATTATCAGACGCAATTAATTTGTTTTAGAAGCTTTTTAAAATATAAGTTATAATACATTATTTTTCCATATTACTTCTAAAGAATATAATTAACTGTTTTATTTTGTAATGAGTTTAATATTCTTCATGAATTTTTTTGTTTTAATACTTATACATAAACATTTTATTATAAATATGTATATGAATTTAAAAAATTGGCCTTTATATATGAAATCTCGAAAAATCCCGTTCCGTCCCGGGATCCCGTTTTTTTTAATAAAAAATCCCAAATCCCGGGTTTCAAAAAATCTGGTCCCATTTGGCATCCCTATTTACGCTCTACCGAACTCGTTCGACATTATCTTGGCGCCGTGCTTTAAGCGCCCTACAAGAAATGAATGAGCGAGTAGTCCCATTTTTCATTTTGGTGTTAAGAAAATTATAGGAAAAAATGACCGATTGTGACCGAACACTACATTTCGGTCATTTTTTCCTATCATTTTCTTAACACCAAAATGAAAATTGTGACTACTCGCTCATTCGTTTCTTGTAGGGCGGTCTTCCACTTAGAGGTAAGTGACTAACAGAAGTCGGTCATTGCTGTAAGATTTGGCGATTTCTCGCTAAACGTGAAATTTTGTGTTTGCCGGCATGGCGAATTTTTGGTGATTATTTTGAAAATTTCTTAAACGATTTTTGCCTTTTATGTAAACTTTTGTTTCGCAACTCTCATCTTTTTGCGCTCTTTGGCATTTTGGCTTTGACATCTATCAATGTTACCTATCTTGCGAGTTTGTGCAATTTGACGTTTTTATTCCTTTAAAGTATACGACATTGTTTTGCGTATGTAAACAAATCCTACATGTATTTTACTAAAAATATTTTTTTAATACAAAATTAAATAAAAAAGAAAGTAAATATGGATAAAAAACTGTTACCGGTTGTGTTATTTTAATTTTTTATTTATTTTTTAATAATCAGTTCATACACTTTTGCTTTTGCTTAAATTTCCACGTGAAATAAATGCAGCTTAGATATTCCGCACAAGTTTTTTTAATATGCGTTTTAACAGCATTTCACGTGAAATGTTGAACAGAATACCAGGCTTAACCCCTAAAATAACGAAACCGCCAATAAAAGAAATTGTACAGGAGAGAGTTTTTTATTTTAATTCAAATAAATTTTGTATGAAATTTGTCGCTTACGATAAAACTGTACTTGCTATAAAATCGGACATGATTCAAGTGTTACCAATAAAGTAATTTATTATAAAAAAACGAAAATTGAAAATTATGTCGCTTACGTTATTTTCGCGGTTGGGGCTCGACATGTCAAAAACTCAAGTAATATGAGAAAGTGCGATGCTGTGAATGCAATGCGTCATGAAAATGACAAGTATTACGACAAACCATTTGACATCCCATACGAATTCATCATTATTTTAAATTTTTTAAAACAATAATGCATTTAATTTGATCAGGTTTGCATTTTAAAAAAGCATGTTCATGTGTGATAGTGTGAACAAAAATTGTAATGTTAAACTAGTTTTTTTTTTTTGATAGTCGCACCAAAAATCATTAATTAGACTTTTATCTGACAAATTATTATGGAATACATAAGACTTGTGTGATCGAGTAAACTAGCCTTAAGCTTGCAATAAAAATAAGGAGTGCTAATAGTGTTAGAATATGAAGTGTTTATCAAATTTCGTTCTGTTTATTGCAACCTTTACCGCTGATTTTTATGTTTCCACTTACTCTCTCTGGCAAATCATTAACAGCAATTTTTTTTATAATTATTTTAAAAAAAAAGATTGGTCTTCATTGTGAAATTTTTAAAATTTTCCATATTGCACAAATAAATATGACTATGGCTGTAGACATAATGACTTTCATTCCTTAGATATTTATTTTTCAAAACAATTTTTCCCCCCTTCTCTATAGATACAAGCAAGGCGAATCCAACAATAACAAGTAACAACACCAAAAAAACAACATTGTATTTTATTTGTTGCTTTCGTTGGTCGATGTGTCAAAAACACAAGTAACTTTTGACATTCCTCTCTCTAACCCTACATTTCCACATGCAAGTAATTACTTTATTACGTAACCCCCGTTTCCCCATGCAAGTGCAAGTTCGAACAACTAAATACACTAACCCTTTTTCACTTACATTCACACAATTTTTGTACTTTGGCTGTTTCCTCGATTTTTGTTGATAATACGTGTACACTACATGCAAGTAATTACTTGCATGTGGAAACGTATCGAAAAAAAGTAGCACAGCTGTGCTTTCAACGCCACCTGAAAAATGAATTCGCCTTGGATGCATATGTGTAAATATTTTTAATGATTTACAAATAACAAAAAAAAAAAAAAAAATTTAAGAAATATTTTAAATTAAATTAGTTTTTTTATTAATAAAAACACTTGTGCAAATCCAAATTGTGTATCAAACATTAACGGATGTTGAATTTTTTAATCAAATAATAAAAAAATTATTTGAATTCAATTTAATTATTGTTGTTTTGTTTTTGTTCTAAATTAATAATAAAAAATTTTTGTATAAATACTCAACCCATTAGTAAAGATTTTTAGTACACTTCTAAATTTCGGCAAAGAACTGACAGGAAAATGAAATATTCAACAATTCTTTGTTTTGTCTTCTATGCGCTTTTTTGTGATCCTGCGAAAAACATCACTACCAATTGTGTCGAGAGGTGGACAAACTTGCCTTTAAGAGTTTGGGGATAATTGGAGTGCGGATTTAAGTTGTGTGTAAAAATAATTCATTTGCAAAACGTATTTATGTATTGTAAAGAAAATAAAAATGTTTTAAACTGAATGTAAAATTTTTATAAAAAATAAATTCTATCTGATTTTCAAAACATAAAAAATATTTTGTTAAGCTATGTTCACATTATGTGTATTTGTCATGTGGAATATCACTTTTCTATCCACATGTGATTTCATGTGTATGTCAAAATTTGAGTTTTACATAAGGTTTGTAATTTACATGTTCACATGTTCGTATGTAACGTACATTTGACATAACCTATCAAAAATAAAAAATAAATATTTTTAATAATTAATTTGTGTATATTTTATCTGTTTTATTATTTATGTACTATTTTAATATATATGTATTACAATTTCAATTAATTTTTGCCGCCACAAACAATTTTGTTAATAAAAAACAGCTGATGTCAGATGCTTTGTCACTTGAAAATAGAACACGTTCTAAATCAAAATTGTCATGTGTACTGTACACAGAGAAATAACACATGATAGTGTTTGAAGGGGTTCAGACGATATGTACATATTTAACATGTTGAAAAGTGACAATCCACATGACAAATACACATAATGTGAACACAGCTTAAATCAAAAATGTCATGTGTACTGTACACAGAGAAATAACACATGCTATTGTTTGGAGGGGTTCAGACGATATGTACAAATTTAACATGTGAAAAAGTGACAGTACACATGACAAATACACATAATGTGAACATAGCTTTAGTCATTTTACTTAAAATTTAACAGAAATGGCGTAACACCAAAAAAAAAATCGAGTTTTTGATTGATTATGATGCACTAGACTAAATTGCATGTCCCTATAAAATTAAGACAAAGTGTTGTTACGCCCATTTGCGTTTTAGGTGACGATATGTATGGAATTCATTTAATATTATAAAAAACATACAAAAAGCATAAAACTTGTAAAAAAAAAAAAGAAAAATGGAAATTGAACTAAAACAAAAAATTAATAAATATTAATTAATTAAATTTGTTTGTGAAGTATTAATATTAATTAAGGGGACAATGCAAATATGGTCCGAACGTGAATTTTTATTAATATTGATGGGTTTTTTGTAATAAAATCTCGTTTAGCCATATTTTGGCCATTGTTTACAAAAAAAATTATAGTAGGGAAGAGTTGGCATCACTGATCCGAAGTGAATTGACTAAGTGCATTGAATTGATATTTTCAATTTTGAAAATTCAGCAATTCGATTAAAGGAGGGCTTGTCTTATCACACAAGTCGTACATATTTTGATCTTATTATTGTTTGAAAATTTTCAAAAAACAATGATTAATATTGCGGTTATTTTATTGAACTATTTATTATTTTTAGTCTTTTTTTTAATCAGGCTTAATTTTATTAAATATAATTTTCATTAAATTATTCTTATTAAGAAATTTTACAACAACGGTAGGCTAGCTGGTAGCGGGCTAGTCTATCAGCGCCGGAGTTGCGGGTTCGATTCCCGCCAGACAAGCATAAAGCTTCGCGGGATTAGCTTAGGAAAATTAAAAAAAAAAATAAAATTTATTGATAGTTTTTCATTCTTGACTGACCGGGGAATTGAACACACGTTCACGAAAAAATTATTAATAAATTTTAATACATTTTATATTTTAAAGTCCTTTCTTCATAAAAATAATTTAATGAAAATTAAATTTAATCAACTTAAGCGTGATTAAAAAATATGAAAATTTGAATTAAAATTTTATAAAAACAATAACAGCTTATCACGACACATTCATATTCAGAAGTACAAAAACAAAAATTATATATTTTTTAAGAATAAGCCATACGACAGAGCTTGTGAATTGGACAAATATGTGATACAAATAATTTGTGTAAAATTAAAATTTAAATAAATTATATTGATCATTGTGCAGCATTAATTCTATGGCGATAAACCATAGTATGTCTATGGTTTCTCTAGAAATGTGTAGAGGGATGGACATAAGATTAAAGGTTATAGAAAAAAGGACGAAATATCTTAAATATGTTTAATATAATTAAAAAGTAGTTGCACACCTCATTCTTAGAGTTTCACAAGAGTATTTGTCGAAAAATGTTTGATACAATTTTGATGAGTTTGTGAAGCATCTCAGTTATACGATAAATTAGGTTCTTTTTTTATGGATTCCAGTTTTAATATATTCAAAAAGTAGAAAAATTCTGGAATACCCGATACAAGATGTTAATTAACGTTTTTTGCGGTACTAAAACGTTCTACATATTTGTTTTAAAAGTATAAAATTTCTTACGAAAAAGTTAACATTATTCAGAGATATTAGCAAAAAGTATTTAACAATATAAAAAAATCTGGCATCGCTATGCTTAGTAACAAAAATCTCAACTACAAGGACAATATATTGAAAGTTCCCTAAAAAGAAGTGAACTGGCACCAAAGTAGTCACGTTATAGGTCTTTGGTGGAAGAGACCGGTGCTAGTTCTTACACTTTACATGAATAAGATCTATCACTTTTACATGGGGTCTTCATTGGAGGGTGTCAGTTGACACCTAACCGCCACCATTTGACAAGTCACACATCTATTCTCAATGAAAGTGTTTAGTGTTAGTTACAAGAACGTAGTATTATTTCAATAAAACAAGTTCTAAAACTAAATTTAAGAACCAAAAAGAAAGTCCCAAAAAACCAATTGAAAATGGGCCGAATGGGTCCATAATAGCCCACATATAAGCATCTTTCCGGCCCATAAACCATCTTAATATCTTGGAATTTATATTAAATTTGGCCCAAACTTATTTTATTGCAACTAAAATCATACCAAATTTTATTGAAATCGGTCCATATTTGACCATATCTCTTATAGAAATACTACTGCCGAAAATATCTTTTAATGCCAAACTTATATGTATATAAATGTTGGTTTTAACATTAAAATTGACGATAATAACTATTACTTCAGATAGTATGTTATGCCCTAGTAGGTCCAAAATTAACCCTAGGTCACATTTAAATCCACATCTTAAAAATCATATGGATACAAATATCTAAATAATATTTTGCACAAAAAACTTTTAAATAAATCTTAACCCCATAACAAAATTTTGTTATATCCTCTGTCGTGTAGGGTATCATATGGCTTGACAAATTATTCTTTCTTAGAGCCGGTTCACACACGTCAAGTTTGACTCGTCAAGTCTTGAGTTTTTAGGAAAGAGGGGAAAAGAAATGGAATTCTCTTGTCCCTTCTCTCCTAAAAGCTCAAGACTTGACGAGTCAAACTTGACGTGTGTGAACCGGCACTTACTTGTTCTAATTGCAACATTGGGCTACCCTTAACTTTTTATGGAGAATGGCAAAGCAAAATTTAACAAAAGTAGTGTTGCCACTTTGTGGGTAACTACCCGAATTTGTTGTAATTTTAACTGTCGTTGGTAGAGCGTGGGTAATTTCTCTTAGGTGTAATTCAGGTGTTATTTCAAATTCTTACTTCAGATACCCAAACAAAATCAACAAAATATTGTTTGATAAAAATGCACAGTCTTCAAAACCAAAGTCTAGGTTTCTTTTAAGAAAAAAACATCAATCATTATATAAAGTTATAACTATTTTCAAAAGTTTTATAATAAATGTCGCGAGATTGACTCTTAGATTTGGATAAATCACTATTTAGAACCTGAAGTTTATTGAAAAAGTTATTCAAACTACAAACTAGCCTGGTTGTAGAAATGTTTCCAATATTCCTACATTTATATTAATTTTGTTTGTGTTTTGGAAACTTTTAAATGCTTTAGTTTGAAGAATATTAAACGCATTTAACAGAAGTAAAACTGAGCTGCGAAAGGGACAGTTGCATAAAACCCTGCAGACATTGTGTTTACTAAATATGGTATAAAGAGAAATGGTAGAAACACAAAACAAATGAATTTTAATCGCAGATTAATGTATGACATAACCATTTGAACGCATTGCAGACGTCCAATTTAGTTTCTCCTTTTGAGCATTGCTGGCAGCCAGCACGAATAAAATGAGCAATGTTGACCTCCAAGACGTCAGATGTTGCTGGTTTATCAGCATAAGCCAGTGACTACACAGAGACCTACGAAAACAATCAAGCGATGTGACACGTCGCAATGCCTCGAAGTCTTCCTTTGTGAAAAAATAAGTTGTGTCATTTAAATCATGAAGTCGCCTATACGTTGCAAAAATCGATGGCTGATTTTAAAAGAAAATTTTAATAATTTGTTGGCTGAGCAAAATGTGAGAGCAGTATGACAGCTCGTTTAACTGCTAACCTATCGTTAGCTCTTTCGGGCTTAAAAACACACATTATAAAGTAACGGCAATGAGCATTTTGAACCTTTTCAAGATAAATGAAACCAAATGTGGAAGTTAAAGTCATTATCTTAGTAGTTTCATTTTATATTTTATTAATTGTTATTAAGTCTTTGTTTATTGTTATTTATTTTAATGTAAATTTATTTTAAATTACAATAAGAATGTTAACAGTTTGACCATACATGTTAAATTCCAATTAGAATTAGAATTAGCAATTGATACAATTAGTTTATATTCTCTAATTCATCAAACAATTAGAAATAGTTCAACTAATTCCCATTAGATAGTTGAAATTTTTATTCCAATGGTAAAACTAATTGCAATTAGTTGCCATTAGCAAAAAAAATTGGTTTACCTTTACAATTAGAAATCTAATTGACTTCTGATAATGCAATTAGATATTCAATTAGCTCGAATTACAATAAATTAAATATCCCAATTGAATATCTAATTGCATTAGCAGAAGTCAATTAGATTTCTAATTGTAAAGGTAAACCATTTTTTTTTTTACTAATGGCAACTAATTGCAATTAGTTTTACCATTGGAATAAAAATTTCAATTATCTAATGGGAATAAGTTGAACTAATTCTAATTGTTTGATGAATTAGAGAATTTCACAAAAGAAGGTTAATTAGCAATCATTAGCATTATCTAATCATTACTTAACATGTATGAGTTTGACTAATACCTATTGATCTTTTTTCAATGAGTTTGTTGTGCCTTTGCTTCTTTGTAAATGTATTTTATTAAATAAAACTTCAATTTTATATCAGGTGTAATTTCATTTAAGTCGGGTAATTTTGTTTCATCTCAAGTGTAATTTTGAATTTTGCTGGTGGTAAAACTGAACAGAAGTCAAAAAACACAATGAATGGTGTTAATACAAATCTCTTATAAAACGTGAGCTCCTTTTATAAAAACTTGAAAATATTACAAAAAAGCGTACAGTTAAAAAGGTTAATAGTAATTTGTGTAAGAGTATTCTAAGTATGAAATACATTTTTATCCAGGTGCCCTCTCTGAAGTGTGGATATATTTTGAACAAAGCTCGGTGCCTGAAATGCCTTAACATCCGATTTAAATTAGCCCATAAAATTGGCATAAACGTGCACCGAAAAAACGGCAATTATTACTTTACTAAATTACGCTGCCAAAAATGAATCATCGGGAGAAATATATCCCTGTTGTGTAGTTCAAATCTTTAATTGCTCTAGCAAATCGTCATGCTAAAAACAAGGTACATCATTCCGGCGAAATCAACGACATGGCAAAAATTTACCAGTGTTATTAAATTAAACACCAAGAAATAAAATTGAAGAAATTTAACAAAGGGTATGTGAGAAACGGTAGCAAAGTTCTATGGTGAATTAAAATTGTCAAGAATTAATACGCTAATGTCAAAATTAATACTAGCTCCCAGTGCTAATGAAATTAAATTCACCTCAACAGTGTCAACATTTCATGAGTACTTTTGTACCGTTTCACACACTTCCTAAAGGCCATGTCAGATAAAAATTTTGCTTCGCTTTGCGTTAGAGGTTCGCTTTGACATCCAAGATGAAATATTCATACTTATACGAAACATGTCACATAAAGAACTTTTAACGCAGAGTGAAAAGTTAGGCAACTCTCATCTTTTTGCGCGCTTTGGCAGTCTGCGAGTATAAATTTTTATTTATTTATTTTTAACAACCAATTCGTTTGTGTTGTCAAAGTGTTTATTGTGACATACACCTTTTGCGTTACGCTTTTCTGTCAAAGTTAGAAACGTTACGCAAAGCGAAGAAGTTTTATCTGGCATGGCCTTAAGTCATGAAAAGTTTTCAATAATTAAAAACCTTTCTCAGATATTTATTTTTCAAAATATGCACTTTTCCACTTTCCTATAGATTCATATGTGTCAACATTTTTATTATTTACAAATAATAAAGAAAAACAATTTTAAAAGTAATATTTTAAATTAAATAATTTTTTTTTAATAAAAACACTTGCACAAATCCAAATTGTTTTCTTAACTTTAGCGGATGTTGAATGCTTCAAACAAATAATAAAAAAAAATATTTGAATTCAATTTAATTATCGTTGTTTTTTGTTCTAAATTAATTTAAAAAAATTTTGTATAAATACTCAACCCATTAGTAAAGATTTTTAGTACAATTCATAATTTCGGCAAAGAACTGACAGGAAAATGAAATATTCAACAATTCTTTGTTTTGTCTTCTATGCTCTTTTTTGCAGTCCTGAGAAAAACATCACTACCAATTGTGTCGATAGGTGGACAAACTTGCCTTTAAAGCCTATAGTACACGGAATGTAAAAAGCTACATGCGCATGTGGTTCTGACGTAATTTTGACGACACTACAAAGCCACAAAAGCAAGTTCGTGTTGTGTGATGACGACAAAATTACGTCAGAATCTCATGTGCATGTAGCTTTTTACATTCCGTGTACTATAGGCTTTACATTTTTTACAACAAACACTCATATTTAAGCTATGATGACTTAGATGCGCACAAGGCGAATTAACTACAGGTGGTGTCGAAACGGCATTTGATTTTGACAGTTCGAGCTTATTTGTTTTGATTTGTTAGTGTTTTGCTAAGAATGGTTAACATTTCGAGCCGTAAACACTAACAATGCATTGCAAAAAACACTATGTTGTTACTGTTGCTGTTTGATTGTTGTAGTTCCGACACCACCTGTAGTTGAATTCGCCTTGGATGCGCAGTAGAAAATTTTTTTTACGGCTTAGTGCGCAATCTTGTTTTTTGATTCATGCATGTCATACATTACTGTTTTTACGGGTGTCCTATAGTGATCACACTTTTTCATGATTTTAACTGAAGGGATTTTAAAAAATTTAGATTTTTTTATTTAAATCTAATATTATAATGATGCTATTTCTATCAAATTCAACTTTATTTTTTTTATCTTCGCATTCCACTCTCTAGAGCTTCACTTTTATTTTTTAAACAATAAAATAAGAAAAACGCTAAAAAGAATACCCCTGCATTAGGATTTTTCTATTTAACAAAATTGTTTGTTCAATGTAATGACGACAACGACCATTTTGGCATTGTTGTCCAAATGTTGACGCAGCAAAACCAACGAAGAAATAATTTTTTTTTTCCTTTTAATTTGTTTTCAGGTTGTTTGTGTTAACAATTTGTACAAAATCAACACAAATAAAAAAAAGGCTGAAGAAAATAAGAAAAAGTAAAGTGCATAAAAAAATGAAAAGAAATTAAATATCATTAAATTTTATTTCTTTGTGATTGTTTTTGTTTTTCATTGCATTTTATTTTCTTAATACAAAACTTCAATTTCTATAGAAAAACGTCAAATTTTATTTTGTCAGCTACTGCTACTTCTTTAATGGCTACCAACTGGCCTTTTCCAGCCAATTTGTAGGTAACTTTGTGCTCTTTAGTTCCAGCCACTTACTGAAAGTGACAAGGCAAAGGATGCTGTTGCAAGTGGTATTGTCGTGGATAGTTAAGTTACTTACTTTACAGTACTTCATACTACAGCGAGTTGAAGACAATGACATCTGTTTTCTGTCATGTTCAACAACAATGTCAAACTTTTGGTCTGTCTAACAGTCAGACATCCAGCCACGACCAACAAAACAGCCACGTTTGGGCAACGTAAGTCAAGTTTATGCACTTTGTTTGGCAATTATTGTTTGCTGTTTTTATTTCTACCGACTTACTAAGCAATTTTGTATTTAAGAGATTTAAGTTTTTTCCCCTACACCGAGTTTAGTTGTGTTTTTTATTTTAAGTCAAAAACAAACATCAATTCAAACCATAAATTTAGAAATCACTATGTTTAGTATCTGTTGGATGCTCGTTACTTATAAGATGCACTTCATTCGTTCATAGAATTGCTAAGCTGCTACTCTCAGTACACCAACTCAGGCTACTAAAGATTGAAACTGCCTGGCTAAAAGCCTCCTAAAATTAAAGTATTATTTACAGATACTTTGACATAACATTTTTAGGTTTACGTAGGTTTATGAACTTAGGAACTCTGATTAAAAAAAAAAATATAAAAAAATGTATATAAAAAATAATCTATAATCGAAATGAATTGACTAGGAAAAAATCAACTCACATTAGGGGAAAAATGGATTTATAATATTTCTTTTATATAAATCATATACATTCTAGGGTATTCATTTAATCAGGCTTTTGCTTTAATCGGTTAATCGCTCAATTATTTAATCGAGGTTTTGGTTTAATCGGTAAGTAATCCTCTAATTTTGTTAATAATCGTTTAACCGAGTTTTTTTTATAAACCAAGTAATTTCAATAAAGAAAAATGAAAAAGTATTTATTTTTTGGAGTTTATAAGTATTAAATAACAATAACATAACAATTCTTGAACTAAAACGAGCAAAGAGAAAGTATGGTAAACATATTTGTTCAACAGTGGTTCTTGTAGAGATAATTTGTACTCAAAGTATGAAGTAGATATATAAAAAGGAATATTTTCATGAACATTCTTTTCAGGCTCGTTTTCAAAATTTCTACAATTTTAAATTCACTTCATTGCAATTTACATAACATGCCTGATTATGTATTTATTAGCCGTTAAAAATAAACTGTTTTATCATTTTATTTGTAATTTCAATAGTTTAAGGAGAACTTTTAAAATAATATTTTAGAAAAATTATTTGGTTAAAATGTTTAGGATTTAAGCGAATCTTTTCTTCAGTTTTGTAAGTTTTGACTTGGAAAAAATTCTTTAACTTAACGTAGAACTATACTTCTAACCAAAATTGGTTACTTTCTTTTCCAACGTGTACTTTTTTCCATTTTGTTTTTTTATTTTTTTCAACACAAAAAAACCAATTTTTTGTTTTGTAACAAGAACTGCCCGCTCCGCTTTTTTGCCTCTTAAAAATTATGTGTTATATTTGTGCAACCAATACTTGTTTAATCTACTTAAAAAAGCTTAAACTTTAACAGACTATCAACTTAACCATATCAAATATATAATTTAAAGCCAATACCTGCTTATTTTAATTCTTCATAGGTCTAACTGAAACGCTTTTTAGATAATCGATAAGGTCAAAGGTTCTTCCGATCACATCCCATTTTATAGGTTTCCACGAAAGTTTAAGTGCTCTATACGCCATTTTGACGATTTTGTGTAAGGATGCCACCTTAGGTTTTCGACCTTAAATTTTTCAAATCTGCAATCCGTGTTCGGCTGTTTCGTCTGGTGACTGAGATAATTCGTGACCATTTTGCTCTATATCCTTCAAAATAAAAATTTTTTCCGAAATTTTGCACTATCTTCCATTTAGTGGCGTATAGAGCAAAATTTCAATACACAACATGGAAATTTATTGCTGATGAACATTTTGCTCTACGTGGAGTTAGTATTGTTTAATGCAAATATTATTCAATATATTTTCTCTTTAAAAGAATTATTAAGAATATATTTTCTCTTACTGTTTAAAAAAAAGGGAAAAAGTAGAGTAAAAAAATTATAAATTAATAATTAAAAATATTGATAAAAATAACTAATGAAAAACATTGCACCTCGACTAATGAACTTGTGATGACAATTTATATAGCATAATCATTATTTGTGTGTTAAGTTTCAGAAGCTGTATTTAAGAATGTCGTTTGTGCGATTGCGTTCACAGTGCTTAAGACAAGTATCTGAAACGTTAAGAAACTCACAGTATTTTGTCACTTGTTAATTATTTGAAAAATTTTGAAACAAATAAAATAAAAATTAAGGTTATAGAAATGGAATTCTCAGATTTAAAGAATTTTTCCAAGATTTCTAACCAATTACATTTTATGGTTCTTTCATTTAGTAAAATAAAAGTTCTTCAATACATAGAGAATAACGTGTTTACAATAAAATTTAAAAGCTCAATATTGCAGCCTCATTTCCAAACAGCGACTATAATAAAGAGGTTTCTGAAATCAGTTGCCAACACCGTTAAATATTTTTGAAACACAGTTATACATATTTAAGAGAAAAGAAAAAATTCAAAATGAAAAAATTTCCGGTCGAAAACTGTTATTCAATTTTATATCTGAAAAATACAAATTTGTTATAATAACTTTATGAAATGTATCTTATAAGAACTTATGAATAGTTTTTATTCAATTTTTTTTTTCAAATTAATATACTGTTTTTTGTAAATACATAATTTGTGTTTTATTGCTTTGTTAATGCCATTTAGCTCTACGTGTATGTATTTGCAAGAAAATATGTATGACTAAGTTGGCGTATAGAGCAAACAGGAATTTTATTACCATTAGAAATAATACTGTTGTAGATGCGATCTCGAGATAAAAAGCATCGAGATTGAACAAGCGGGCGTGGCTCTTGCCATACATTAAAGATTTTTGTATATCTTGAGAGCGGCAAGAGCCAAAGTTTCCAAATTGGGTACAAGCATCTTGATTATCAATTCACAATATCCGACAAAATGTGGGCACAAAGTGGATTTATGTGTATCTAAAGAACGGTATTTATATAAATTTGTGTTAAAATCACATCATGGTAAATGACATATAAGATTCGGCATAGTCGAATATAGCACTTGTACTTGTTTACCTTGACTATACTTGGCTCTTCGCAAATATATTTACATATTCAGTAATTAAGTTCCAATGGTTTTTCTTAAAACATCCTTTTATTTTTTTATAAATTCAGAAATGACACGCAAAAATGTTTTTTGGAACATCTTAATCCGCATAATCGTGACTTGATTATTTAAAGTAGAAATTTTGAAATCAGTTTGAAAAATGGGTTAATTTTGACAAAAATGGAGCACATTTATTTTAATGTTACCCAATTATTTTTTTAAAAAATTATAAAATTGTTTACTGGCTTCAAAAATTACTCTTAAGCAATTTTTGTGTCGATATCGACTTGCACCCTACCTCAGGCAATAGTCGAAAATGTTGAAAAATCTTAGTTTATTAAAAAAAAATTCAGATCTTGTTTTGAATTTTTTTACAGATTATAATAAGCATATCTATTTTAATTAATCTGCCTGCACCAAATCTCGGTAGGTAATTTTATAAAATAAAAAAAAAATGTTCAAATCAGTTGGGTTTTTATATAAATACATACATATAACTCTCTTCAAATAAACTGATTCTGATTCAAATCAACAAAATTATTAAGTTAAAATATTATTTTGGTCATATTTGTTAATTTGAATAAATTTTTTTTAAAAATAACACAAAAATTCAGCAAAAAATTTTATTTAAAAGGATGGTACCATGGTGGAATAAGCAGGTGGCATCGTTACGGAAACATATACAACATTACAACAAAAATCAAAATTATATCACCGTTTCCCTGCAGATACGAGACTAGTCCATACATGCATGTAAAGAGTAGTCCATACAGGAGTAGAAGTACTCCAAAAATACTCCAAATATATGGTTAAAAAACCTTACGATGCCCTAGAAGTGGACCATATAACCCAGTTTTTCATTACAACGAAGTAGTGTTAAAACTACTTCATGTTTAAACATACTCTAGTGCACTAGTTTTGAAACTACTCCATGGTATACTCCAGAGGATTAGTTTTAACTTCGTTTAAAAACGAAAACACGTCGTTACAAACGAAGGAATGTCGTCTCACTACAAACACTTAAACAATGACATGATCCATGCTAGCATAGCTTTGAACCAGTCCAGGGAGTAGTCCATTTCATCAAAATAGATCACGTAGTCCAATATAATCTGCAGTGTTACGTCAAAAAATACTCAAATCAAAGCGTGCTGCTGAACGTGATGAATTAAATAAATTTTTAACCAATTTTTATTTAATTATGGTCAATATCTTATTTATTTTAATATAAAATTATCAAAAACTTTTATTTTTAAAATACAATAATTAAAGCACAAAACATGGACTTTTTGTAAACATAAAATAAAGTTTGACATAAGACTAGACAAGCAATGCAAGAGCAAAAAATCGTCGTCTGGCGTAGTGTTGCCACCTTTATATTTCACCATGGGTGGTACTCATCGTAAAAATATTTTTTTACAATAATGTGCTGTTTTCACAACACAAGTGATTGAACAAGTAGTAAAATTTATATGAAAATGACTCAAAAAACTGAGTGTATTTCATATAAATTTTACTACACGTTCACCAACTTGTGTTGTAAAAACAGCACATAACTCATGCACATACCTTAGCAAACCTTAATTTATTCCAATTGACTAAAGGCACGTAGAAATGAAGAAATTTTGTTAAAATTAAATAAATAATTTTAGTAAAATTTAATAAAATTCTTCAATTTAAATAAATTTCTTCACATTGAATAAAAGCATGTAGAACTGAAGAAATTTCTTCAATATTGAAAAATATACAAAGCACAAGCAAACGAAGCTTATTAGTGTGCTGTTTTCACAACACAAGTGACTGAACGTTTAGTGAAATTTATATGAAAAGCACTCAGTTTTTTGAGTGTTTCCCATATAAATTTACCTACACGTTCAGTCACTTGTGTTGTGAAAACAGCACATAGTTGTCATTTCGCAGTTAAAGTGAGCAAAAAACATAAAGAAAAAAAAATAGAGATTCAGTTTTTCAAACAAAAATAATTGCATATTAAAATTAGTTTTGATGATATGAATTGTCAATACATCTTTTAAAGTTGATTTATAAGATTCAGTGATGGAATGCAAATCAGATAACTGCTGATTACGATCATAAAATTCTCAAAAATATCCCGAAATGCAGTGTGACCAAATTGGCAAGCTAGCTACAATACCCAGTAGTGACTCCACAAATATAAATTCATGTTCAAACTCTTGGATGACACCAAATGCCACTGAAGAAGTTCAAAAACTGCTTAATGAATGGAATTTAGGAAGTTTATTCCCTGTATTTTCTGGTAGTATATACAATGGACTTTATACCTGAACATTGGTTAATCAATTTTTAATTTGGTTTTCTTGCAGGTGAATGCATAGATGTAAATGCAATGAAGTTAATGACTCCTAATCATCTTAAGCAACTTGGACAGAGATGGGATATAAAATTAGGCATTCTAATCAAATTTCAAAACTGTCTAATGTCCTGGCAAGAGTTCAATAGAAGTAATTCTTTACATCACTCAGGAAGTAACAAATTAAATGAAGATACTAATGAACTAAGCGATTGCGAACAGAATGGTTAAGCGTCTGCTACCAAAGTCGACAAATACTTAAATTGTCGTCCCAAGGAAGATTAATTTTGAATATATATTTTTTTTTGTAATATTTCGTAAGAAAACAATGATTAAACTTTAGGTCCATATAGTAAATTCTAATATGTATAACAATTGTCGAGATTATATACATACATACGTAATTATGTACATATATAATAGCGTTAACGAACTTAGAGGATTATTCACATTTTATTTATGTTTATATGATTTTAAATAAACAATGTTAATTTCTTGCATTGAAAAAGTTTTTGTTTTAGTTTTTTTAATCATTATTTAAAATTAATAAGATTTTATAAACATAATTTTTACAACATTTTGTTACATTACAATATGATTTTATTGTGTAAAAATAATCCAACTGGGATATTGAAACCTTTTAAAAATTAACGAATATTCGTAGAATTGAACAAAAGAGAAAAGTTATCATGAAGAATTAATCTTCATTTTGAATATTAATTTTTGTTAATTTAACTATTATTTTTATTATTTAATTTAACAAAATTTGACAATTTTAACAAAATTGTATATATATGTACATTAGAGCGACTCACCAAAAAAGTGCTCGATGTACCCTCCTAAAAATGAACCTTGGACTTTTTTAAGATACCATTTTAAATATTTCGGCTCCAGCTTTGACCTCTCGTAAGCTGGACCATTTTGAAAAAGGGTCTATTTTTGCATGTTTTGTTAATTTGAGAATCTGTTTCCTTACCAACATATACAAATTGGGTATCATAAGAAAGATTTTTTTAAGGCGCGTCCAACTGTATATACAATTTGTCCAAGGACGATCATCCATGTCCTTTTTTTAAGGATTTTCTGTAAAAAAAACGGTTTTTTAATTTTTTGTTCGGGGTTGTTTGTAATAAAAATGCCAAATTAACATATTTTAATCTTTAGTTGATTTTATTAAATGCGTGTGTCCGCTTTTTTGAAAATTCGCGCTAGTTCGCGTTTTGACAAAAATGCAATGGGGTGGCAGCCCTTCGTTTTAAATAGAGCAATATGGGTATCAAATTTTTTCTTTTGCCAAGTACTTCATCCTTGTATGTAAATAATTTAGATTTTTGCAAATTAGATGCTTCTTACACGGTGCTTGTGTATTCCAGAGCACCGTGTAAAATGCATCTAATTTACAAAAATCTAAATTATTTACATACAAAGGTGATGTACTTGGAAAAAGAAAAAATTTGATACCCATATTGCTCTATTTAAAACGAAGGGCTGCCACCCCATTGCATTTTTGTCAAAACGCGAACTAGCGCGAATTTTCAAAAAAGCGGACACACGCATTTAATAAAATCAACTAAAGATTAAAATATGTTAATTTGGCATTTTTATTACAAACAACCCCGAACAAAAAATTCAAAAACCGTTTTCTTTTACAGAAAATCCTTAAAAAAAGGACATGGATGATCGTCCTTGGACAAATTGTATATACAATTGGACGCGCCTTAAAAAAACCTTTCTTATGATACCCAATTTGTATATGTTGGTAAGGAAACAGATTCTCAAATTAACAAAACATGCAAAAATAGACCCTTTTCGGTACTTCTTTTTTGTTTTTGATTAAAAAAAATTGTTTTTTCGATTTTATAGCTCTTAAACCTTATGCTATTAACAATCAATAATTAATTTTGTTGGTTGTATAACAACCTTCTTTTCTTCAATTCTGCACCCCGTTGTCCATTATTTACTTACCACTTTTGGTTCTGTATACCCGCCTGCTCAAAAACGTGGACAGGCGATCCGATTTTGTAAAAATAATAACATTTTCAATACCATTTCATGCAATTGCATAAAAATTATACTTAAAATTTCTTTTTTAAAATTATTTGTTCTATCTAAAATTAATAAAAACTAAATAATCAATTAAAATTTTAAAAAACTGTTAGGATTCTTAAACTGATATTTTTTTATGAACTTCCAAATAAAAAAACAACGAAACCCAATTTTTTAAAATTTCTCAGCAAAAGCCCTTATTTTTTTCTCTCTGACTTAAATTTTGATAGAATAAAAGAACATACATACTTACCTATCCCTTGATATATAAAAAATATTGCCCGTGAACAAAATGGTCACAGTCACTCCTGCAGGCAGTGTTCGAAAATAAACAGTACATTATTTAGTCTAAATTTACACTTTTCATCTGTTGATGCTCCACTTCTTTTCAATTCCCTTTTAACGATGCCAATATAATCACACGCAGCAATCGGTTTCAACTTTTTTCGGTTCAAAACAACAACAATTTTATTAATAGCGAATCAAAGAGAAAAAGAAAAGAAAAAAATTACTTGCAGCCATCCTTGTGCATATACCAAATACACACACCTAAAAACATAAGAGTTGAGCACCAAAAGATGAAACATGTGAAAGCAGACTTAGCGTTCGGCTCACACACCCAAGAACGATATCTATTTTTTTGTTGGGTAGACGAACACAACCCTTAATACCGTTCGTAACTATTTTTAAGAAAAAGCCGAAAATAATGTTATGTTCTTCGTTAAAAAACAAAACAATTGTAGTGATACTGTAGACAAACACTCAATTTACATGATGAATTTTATGACGTCCAATTTTAGACTTCCAAAATTGGACGTCATAAAATTCATCATGTAAATTGAGTGAAACATTATATTTTAATGTTCTATAATGTTTCTTTTTTTAACATTGCAAGGACCGTACCATAAAAAGCTTGTGTGTGTATTGTGTACATATATGATTTGTTTGTGTAACATTATTTTGCTAGCTTTTTGTTTTTTTTCTCATGGGTATTTTTTTAAATAGTATTTGGTTGTTTTTTGAGTGCCAAAAGGGATGAACATTAATGAGCCGAATTGAACACAATGAAGTTTGTGGATTTAATAAAAAACCGAACCAAATTAAACGTTCTCATCTTTAGTTGAGTTTGATAAAAACCATGAATCAAATAAACAAGATTGCGCATTGCGCAGGTCCGTTATTTTTGTGTGTGACGAAACAAAAGACTTTGTGTGTGTTCATTTGTGTGTCTTACATTTTTTACAACAAACACTCATATTTAGTCTATGATGACGTAGATGCGCAGTAGAATTTTTTTTTTGTACGCCTGAGTGCGCAATCTTGTTTTTTTGATTCATGGATAAAAACAGTATTATTTTTGTGTTCGAAGATGACTCATCCCTATTTTCACTTTTTAAGGTACCTTCCATACAAAATTTATGAAATTTGAAAAAAGTTGTCCCCACTTCTTCTATGAAGATCCTCGACGGGTCAAATGTATGACCTACCCCATTTAAATTTTCGTTCCCAACATTTCTCACTCAGTCTCTGGTTCCGGGGGTAAGTATTTAGAATTAATCTTAATCTTCTTTAAAATACTTTTCCTTTTTTCTATGCGTTCATATGAGTCAACATTATTTTTAATGTTTACAAATAATAATAAAAAAAACTTTAAACGCATTTGTTAAAAACACCTGTACAAATCCAAATTGTTTCCTAAACTTGAGCGGATGTTAAATGTTTCAATCAAATAAGAAAAAGACAAATATTTTTATTCAATTTAAGATGTGTTTTCTGTTCAGTTCTAAAACATTTTTTGTATAAATACTCAACCCATTAGTAAAGATTTTTAGTATAATTCATAATTTCGAAGAACTTTGAGGAAAATGAAATATTTTACAATTATCTGTTTTATCTTTGCGATTTTTTGTGATCCTGCGAAAAACATTACTACCAATTGTGGCGAGAGGTGAACAAACTTGCCTTTAAGAGTTTGGGGATAATTGGAGTGCGCATTTCAGTTGTGTGGAAAAATAATCCATTTGTAAAACGTATCTATGTATTATAAAGAAAATAAGAATGTTCAAACTTTATGTAAAATTTTTGTAAAAAATAAATTTTATCTACTTTTTTAAATCATCAGAAACATGTTGTCAGTCATTTTACAGATCAACATTTTCAGCAAAAGGTGTGACAAAAACTTTTAACTTTATTATAATCATTTGTTTGACTATAGGGTTACCATACGTACTATTTTAGCAGTACATGTACTGATTTTTTGCAATCGTACTGTTTTATTCACAACTCCTAAAACAGTAGCAAATGTACTGTTTTTAAACTTTTTACAGTTTTTGTACTGTTTTTTTTTTGTTCAGTCTACAAAAAACCAAGATATGTATTAAGAAAAACAATGCTGGGGTCTAATCACCGCATACGATATCGAGCAAAATTGATCGAAATTATTTATTTTGGTATCATCACTCTCGATATGGAATGGAATTTATTGAATTTGAAATAGTGGCATTCGATAAAGAGTAACTCGGCATTCGATACGTCAATGTCTATCGTATGCAAAAACATTCGATAGTTTATTCGATACGATAGTATCGAATGCGGTGATTAGACCCCTGAAGTCATATTTTATAATATTATAATACATATTTAACAGTACATAGCTTAAAAAAATTTAGTTGTGTTCCAAACAAAAAAGTTCTAAAATAAAAAGAGTTTTTATGCTGCAGTCATTGTTTTCTCATAAATACACAGTAGAAATCTAAATTATAATGAGTGGCTCGCAGCAGTAGTTTATTTTCATGTTGTTATTTTAAAGACATATGATTTTATGGCTACCTCTTCCAATAGTAGCTGCGTTCGAGAACACAAGTTTTTACTATTTTTTACTGAACTTTACTGCATTTTACGAAATTGCGTTCGAGTACACAAAATACAGGAAATGAGAACACAAATTGAGAGCGTAAAGTGACAGTTCTTGTCTGAGTATTTACAAATTTTTACTGCAGAAATTTTTCAGTTTACTCATTTACTGCATTTTACTGCAAAAGTACTCAAACGCACCTAGTATTAAAAATAAAAATAAACCAAACTATGTATGTTTTTTGGAATTTATAGATTAAAGGCCAATTTCACCAAGTTCAGGTATAATTAATAATTCTAAATGTCAAAACCCCTATTTTTATAGTAATAGTTATTTATGGCTGAACTTGGTAAAATTAACCGTAAATAATTTAAAAATTGCTTGAAATTGGAAAATTTATTTAGGAAGCAAAATTTTTTCAAATTCTATGTATATAATTTGTGCAAATATGTGTGTGGTGAAAATTGCTTAAAATACGAATATGTTTGAAGAAAATCGTACTAACACAATCAATGAGTTAATTGTTTTAAGATAAGTTAGGGTTTTCTCCTTTCTTATATGGCTTACAGCAATGTTATGGGTTTCCTGTCCAAATGCTTCGTTTGTGGTGCTTGTTTTTTTAAAAGCAAATTGAGTAATTTCGTATATTTATGAAATGCCATAAAATGGAAATAATTCCTTTGACGTTACACAATTTAAGTGTATTTCTTTCCATAAGTGTTGTTGCATATTCAATCAAAAGTTTAAAATATTCACCCCCAATTTCACCAAGTTCAGTTAAAACTAACTATTACCTTAACTTTCAGTTAACAATATCTTTTGATAGCTATAACTTCTAGTTAGTTATAACTCAACTTGGTGAAATTGGGGGTTAATAATTTTAATATGTATATGTAGTTATATTTTCGTAAAAAAATGTTCTGCTATTTTCTTAATTGTACTGTTTTTTTTTTTGTATTCAATGTACTGTTTTTCCGAATTTAAAATCTGGCTACCCTAGCGTATATCGCCGAATGGTTACTCGTTTGCCGCACGAAACAAACATGTTTTGGTCTACATTCTGTGAATAGAACATGCAGCATTAAGGCCCAACTATAATATGCTTAAGTTAGCTTAAGTAATTGTGCGAATACATGTGATTCATATGTGTCGAACCATATTGAACTTAAAAAAACTTTTTGTTGAATTTTATGAAACTATCATTTGTTTTTTAATGCTTTTTTTAATTTTTTTTTGTTAATTTTTGAGAGTAGCTTAGTCCCCATTTACATTATACGATTTTTGTAGTTACGATTCTTACCAAAGAAGAAACGACAGTAATCGTAACGACAAAAATGGTATAATGTAAATTGGGACTTGAGCCAGCTTATATCCTTTGTACACTTGCATACATTTCGAAGGAACTCATGGAAGATGTAGAAAATGTGAAATACGCGTTCACACTTGAAACATCTAATATCTACTCACAACATCTACTAACATCAATAAAAAATGTCACCATTTCTGAAAAAAAACTTTATTTGTTTTAAATACTTTTTTTCTACAAAAGAGCCAAAATTTTAAAAGATAACACCAAAATGTATTTAGAACTCATTTTGTTTAATAATATAAAAAATCAAGTAACATAAGGCTTGCAAAAAAGGAAAGACTTGAGAAATGGTAACGCTGCCTTCAAACCAAATGGCATTTTGTCAGTGATGCCGCAATAATAAAAAAATGTATTACCACTTTTCTAGTGATTACACTAAAATAATCGGAAGATGTTGAATGATATACAATGTAAAGATGTGGAAAAATTTTCATTTTTGGCCCTACATATTTCTTATGGGAAAATTCTAACATCTTCGCAAATTGATGTTATATGTTAAATGTTGACAAGTGTGAAAAGGCTATTATGCATATTATAGTTGAGCATACACAATTACAAACAATAACAATTTTATGCTGCCAGACTTGGGGATTCATCCCCAAAGTTTCATTTCGATTTCAAACGACAAAGAACCAAAAGATTAGGATTAGTGAATAAAAAAAATTTCAGGGATTTTACACATTTTAAATACATTTTCTCTTCTTTTAATATTTACGCTTATTTTTCTTGTTTCGTGTATAAATTATAAAAAACTAGCAAAACTTTTATCATACTTTTATAAAGCACTCATACGGTGTAAAGCAGTGAAGCCAGGAGAAATTTCAACAATTCCCTACGTGTCTAAGAAAAAAATCCCATTTTTCCCCTACAACTAAAAAGATGTTCTCTACACTTTTCCCTACGTTAAAAATTTATCGTTTTTAGCAACAGGCAAACAAACACATAATTTGGTAAAATTTTGTACATATTATAATAGAAGCATTTATCAACAACAAGAAAAAAAACAAATAAATATGTAAATGTCATACGAGCACGTATAATAATTCAATTTTAAAAATAACACTGTGTGACAAATTTAAAATTTTCTTTTTGGCAGAAACGTTGTATCTAGGGGCAAAACATAGTCAAGCTTCGTATTTGATTTTTTATTTCTTCATCTTATGTCCTTTTTAAAGAGCTTAATATTTTTCAAGTATACTTATTTAAAATAATTTTTATCTAATAGTTTTTAGCAAAGTTAATACCAAATAAAAGGGAAGGCTCTGTAAAATTTAAACAAATGTTTTCTTCAGTTCCCTTGAACTAAAATAAAAAAAAAGTTCCTTTTAAAAATATATCCTTCTTATCCTTAAAAGTTTTCATTAAAAATTCTAAATAATATTAATTTGTCTCTTAGTTCAGAACGCGAATATTCGTAGGCCCCTAATTATATTTTAGGGTGGGCGACGAGTATTCGGGTACATGGTTTTGGCAATTGTTGAAAATTGCCAGGCCGTTAGGACTCATAGTATAGTGTTTCTGTTTAAAAATGCTATTTTAAATAAAAAATTTTAATTTTCAAATAGAAACAAGCTGAATATATACGTATTTTTGGACAACATATTGAATATGTATTTTGAAAATTCCCTACATTTGGCTTAAAAGAAAAAATCTATCCTTTTATCCCGACGCTTGAAATTTTCCGAAAAAATCCCTTCAAAAAGGGAAAATTCCCTACTATTGGCATCACTGGTGTATGAATATTATTATTGTCATTTGTTTTTTTTTTTTTTTTTTTTTTTTTAAAATTTTCGATAATGAAAGTGGTGCTCCTATTTACAGTATCTGAAACTAACTAGTTTAAGAAGCAAGCTTATAAATTTCTGCTGTAAAATTGGAGGAACACGCGGCAATTTTAAAAATAATAAAAATGTAAACAAACGCGAGCTACAATTTTTTGTTCTGATTAAAATTTTTAATTAACCTAAATATTGCAAATATAATATGTTATTTAAGCGATAGTTATTATTAGCTAATGACTTTTATGTGGGCCTTATGCCTAATTTTCAGGAAAATATTTAAATCTATATTAAGTTAATTTTCATATAAACTTAAATCGTATTTTAATACAGATTGATATTTTGAGTTTTATTTCAAAAATCATATTTAATAAAAATAAAAGTATGGTAGCACTACTAATTACAAAAAAATGTATTTATTTGCAAGGTGGTCTCAAAAAACAGCTGCCCGTTATTGCTTTGCCTGTTGTTAAGTTATTAAAATGGAAACTTGAGTTGAATTTAAATGTACCAGCTTGGTGAATTAAGTTGCATTTAAGTCCTTAGTAAAGACTAGAATTTTGTATTTAAAACGATTTTAAATATAATTGTGATATAATATCAAACCTAAAAATTTGCCGTTATAGTTATAAAAAAAATTTCTTTTCTAGTACATATCAAGAAAATGTTCTCTTATTTTTAATTTTATTGTAAAAATTTATATATGTTGTTGTTTTGTTTCACATAACGAGTTCTTATAATAAAATCTTTGTTTAATAAAAGCTACCAACACTAAATAAAAGGCAATTTTAAGGTCAGTGCTGCCATTTGTTCCTTATCGGATATTCAATGATCTGGTAGCTCATTTATGTATATTATTTGAATAGCCTTTAAAAAATCAGAGTATTTTTGACCTTTTCCCTATTTTTTGAAACTTTTTCCGTCTGGAACCCATCCGAAACCAATTTCTACACGAGTTTTAAAAGGTTTAATTTTTGGCATTAATTTCTCTATTTGGTTTACTACTTTAAATTTTTACTAATTTCAGTTCCATTTAAAGTAAAGATATGTAAAATATAAATATTTTCTTAGTGAAAGGGAGTCTATAAAGTTATCACTTCAGTATTTTATTGCATTATCTAGCACCTGCTTATTTATTGAAAAAATATTTTTAATTTATGTTAAATTTATTTCTTTTTAATTTTATCTTTGTTCTTTTTTCCACTTTACCCATTAGATATTCACAAAAGAAAAAAAACTACCATAATTTAATATTTACTCAAATTCACACTCTCTAAACAATAGCAAATACTCAATTCTTTGTCAATATTTTCTCGAACGGCTGTTGAGTATTCCCTAAACAACGTCTAGTCACGTGCCGATATTTTTCAATTTGTATATCCTTTTTTTTTGTTTGTTTTGTGCTACAAGTGGCTGTGTTCAAAATTTGTTTTTCTATAATTTCTTGGACAATTCTGTTTTCTTTCTCTCTTTTTGCACGACTATTAACAAATGCACAATGTAAACACACACTTGCAAACACTCCATCCAACGAGACACAGCCACGACCTGACTGGTTGGCACATGTTGTTGTGTGTCCTTTTGTGTTGTCAAAAGGATTTGGGGGGAAGATGTTAAAATTCTAAAGCCCATAATGGGATCTATAAACAAATTTACTATGCCACACTTTTTTCAGCACATTGTAGTTTTTTTTTTTTTTTTGTTCTCTTTTTTTATTACTAAAGTCATTTGATAACAACAATACAAGTAATTTTTAATCTTCTCTTTTATATATTTTTTTAATTTGGATTGAGTATGTGGCACCAAATGGTGACATTGGTTATAATCATCACTTTTTTATTGCATTAGAGAGATATTTTTTTTATTTTATAACGTAAAATATCTTGTTAAAAAAATTCTATGGTTGTTATGGTTTTGATGTGTGTAAAAACGTTTCTCATATTGCCAGGGTTTCCCTTTAATTGCCAGAATTATGTATGTATGTATATTAAATTTGTTTTTTTTTCTGCAATAGAAAGGTTTATTTTTCATACTGTAGACGTTTTTAGGGATTTATTTTATGTTAAAAGCTGTAATTTTTTCAAGATGCTGTCATATTTGACAGATTATATCAATAATATTTTCAAGCTTTGTAAAAGGTATTTTATCTTAAAAGTATATACATATAATTGAGTTTTCTATTCTCGATAATAATCAATAATTACACAGAGCAACAAATGCCTAAGCCATCGATCAGAGTATATTTTTTTAAAGATTTGAGTTGCGCTGAATTCGAATCTGTACTTAGAATTTCTCCATCATTTCTTCGCTTAAAGTTTAAAAATCCCTTTTTTCCATATTCGTGAGGTTATAACTACGAAAATCTATTTTTCAAATTTTAGATAAGGATATGTAGCAGTAGCAGCTGGTGTTTTATAAAAAAAAAAACAAAAGAGAACCATAAAGTCAGGTGTGGCCAGATTGTTGGCGGCGCTGGCATGCTGGCGTAAGTCCGGCAAGGGCACTTGGCTGCTACAAAAAAAAATAATGCCAGCCAATTTGGAATAAAAAACAAAAGGAAAATAAAAGGAGCCCGAAAGTGAACGTAGACAAAAAAAAAGCGAAACTATTAACTCATTTTGCACCGTGTACTTACCTGTTGCACCTCTTACCTAGGAGTTGAGTTGGCTGGTGTTATGCCAACTTCTGCCCTCCACCCTGAAATCCATTCGGACTTCACCGTGATGACCTGGAAAAAATGTGATCATCCCAAATCTACCGTGTACCTTACCATCACCCTCCTATTGTGTTCACCCAAATGAGTTGAACTGCTCATTATTTTGAAAGAAAACGCATTAAAATTTCATTTTCAAATTCATAATACAAAAACAAATGTAAAGCTTTATTGAAAAATTATTTGACATCAACGCATTATTTAAAAAAAAAACAATAAAAAAAATGTTTAATAATAACAAAAAAGGAATTATTTAACACCAATGAACAATAAAAATTTCTCTTAAATTTTGCAAAAGAATAAAAACAATAATTTTCAAATAAAAAAAACTTATTTAATATTTATTTATTTCTTTTCTCCTTTCTCTCCCCCAGAATAAGCTGGATGACAGGAGCTGCCGTCGGTCCGTAACGTGTCCTAATTAATTATTGCGGTACGGGGTGAGTATGGTCTCATTTCAATAAAGAAAAATCAATACATATATAAGTTTCTTTCTTTCTTCTAGGATAAGTAAAACAACTATTACCTCCTGGGCAACTACCCTACGACTTACAGGCCTGAGCTCAACCCTATTTTTACGCGCACCTAGGCAAATATGCCACCAGGGACTGACTGGGAAGGTAAAAAAAATGAAGTCTGTTTCCCCTATTTCCCAAACTAATATATATATATATATTTTATATATTTCGTCCGTTTAGTTGTCCGTCGTATCAGTCCGGGTCAAAACAAATGGCAGGATACCTAAACCCTGGTAAGGATGGTGTGTAGCTGAGAAATTCCTGTCCCACGATAGATGTAGCGGCGATGAGGTGGTGGCTGTTATTTATATTTTTAGTTTTAAGTTCACTTTTAAAAGTTTTGCTTTAAATCTTTTTTTCTGTTTTACAAATTATAGTTTTAAGCTTTCTGATTTTACCAAAAGGTAAAACTTTTCTAACTTTTTTTTTTTTACTTTAAGATTTTAAATTCTTGATGCACGTTTCTATGTGTTAGACATTGAATTTTTTATATTTTAATCGCAATCATTTAATGCTATTTTTTGTTGTTCTTTAAATGTTAAATAAACTTCTTTTTTTTTTGACTTGTTGTCTTTTTAATGAAATGAAATTTTATTATATTTATTGGCAATTATCAAACTTTTGACTAAAAACCTTTTTTTTCATTAAATTAGTCTTTTACTAACACTTTGTTTTCCAATTCGTATTTTCTTTTTAAAACTTTTCTAGCCACCACTTACCACATCATTCCTTGACCTCAGAAAAAGCAAAAAAAGCGCCGACATTTTGCTCTTTGGCGACCAAGAAACCTCGGTCGAGCAAAATGTCGTCCAATATAATTTTCCAAGCAAAAACTTTCAGCAATTTAGTTTTTATTCCGTTTGTTTGCTTGTGTATTTATTTGTTTACCTTTCCTCTTCTTGCTACAATTTTTAATTCATCTCTTTTCTATACCCTACCTTTGTCTCTTTCTAACTATTTTCGGCGTTACCAACTTCTACATTCATTAACCCTCTAAAGGGTACACACGACAGATATCTCAAGGAAGAAACAAAATATCACAAAAATAGGTCTTTAGGAACAAAATCGACAGCTTAATTCCAAAATTTGTTAAGTCAAATTACACATAAGAATTTTCGGCATTTTTTTTCAATTAAACCATTAATAAAAAATAAAATTTGCTTAAATTAAAAATGTGAATTAAACATTAACTTAAAGCTTTCTTAAGTAAATGTAAATTTCAGTGTATTTATCAAATATGAAAAATTTGGAATTCAGCACGTCACACGGAAATCGTATTTATGATAAACTTTGATCATAAAATATTAAATTGATATTATTAATTTGTTGCACTGGGGCAAATTTAATTAAATTTTTTATTAATATCACAAATTTTTAAATTGAAATCAATTTTTATTTTTTTCTGTGTAGCATGTTTTCAATTTTTTTACGTTTTTGAACTGAGAACTTAAATTCTGTCAAATTTTGATGTTAATCGGCTTATCCAACTCAAAGTTATGCACATAAAAGCAACTTAGCATACAACTGAATTTTGTATCGCCCATAAACTTTATGAGCCTTTCCCGAAAAACTCACTTTTTCGACTTGGAATGTTCGGAATTGAGCTGCTGATATCAGGTGTTATAATTTAAGACTTATTCGCGCAGTAATATCGTCGTTCGCAAGTTATTGTGTTATATATGACAAAAATGTTTTTTTGGTAAATCGCTGTTAAAGTTTAGTTGTTAGTTACAAAAAACTGAACCGAAAAAGTTGTCGCAACCTTCTTACCAAGGAAACTTCTAGAGTTTCTGGGTTTTTTTGGCAAAAAAAATTTGAGTCCTTGGAAAAGCTTCTTAGAGTAATAAGCATTTTAAAAATAAAAGCTTTGTTCTATATGCACTTAAGTACTTACGAAACTCTTGTTTTTATAGCATATAGAACAAAATGTAAAAAAATTATTGTGAGAAATGAAAAGCAATGTCTTTTCACGAAACAAAAACTTTATTATACCCTCCACCACAATTAGTTGTGAAGAGGGTATATTAAGTTTGTCATTCCGTGTGAAACTTTTTTATTATTCATCTCAGGCCCCATAAAGTATAATATTCTGGCCCAGTAAAAACTTCGCTTACTTTTTCAAAATGAATAGCTTCTTTAACTCATTATTTAGTAGCTTTCATCTAGAGCTACATCTATAACAACTTCTATAACTACTTTTTTCTGCATATATTTAAGTAAAAAAATAATGACTTTCTTTTGAATGCGTTCATTTTGGGACATCCCTTGTAAAATTCATTGGTTCTTTCAGTAGAATTGTAAGTAGTGCTTTTATGTTTTTCTGATTACTCAATACATTATTTTGTAGGCGAAGTTTTTACTGGGGGGTTATTGAGTGATTATAAGTCGATTTAGCCATGTCCGTCTGTCTGTCCGTCTGTTGAAAACACGCTCACTTTCGAACAACTCAAAAGAAATGAAAAAAACTTGGTGCCAAATTGCTTGTAGTTATCCTAAGCAGTTTGGGATTGAAATTCAGCAAAACCGGTGCAATAGGATCAGAGCTATGAATCAAAATGTGGAACCACCACCTAAAAATATGATAATTTTGTTACAAAAAATAACATTAATGGTGGAACAAGGCACGGAATGAGATAAGATTTTGCAAAAATATGTTTTATTCGACTGGAAATCACGCTGTAAAATTTCGTGAAGATCCGTCCATAATTTACCCTAGGCCCCATATAAACACTACTCCCGGAAAACAGTTTATTACGCCTAAAACCGTAAAAATTAATGCTATCATAACAAAATTTGAATTGAAACTGTTACTCAAACTAGTTTAAATTGCTAAATAATTTAATATAGATCTAAACCTCAAACCAACCAATTTTAATGCTGATGTCTGTTTTTATAAAGATAAATTAATATTAAATAGACATCATATAGATATCCCTCCTGAAATATTCGAACATTCGGTGGAGGGCACAGCCGAATATAGCACTCTAACTTGTTTTTTTTCATTTCATTTGCCAACTGCAATGTAAAGTCACAAAAAGGAAATAAAACAAAAACAGACAATGCAAAGAGTACCAAAGTACTACAAACTTTATTTACACTTTCATATAGAACAAAATAAAAAATTATTTTTTTTATTTAGTATTTTTGCTGCGTTTTTGTTCTATATGCACGTGTTTTTGCATATAGAACACAATAGGTTACGAAGCTTGTCACTGAAGTGTTGTATAGCACAAAGTCAATGTCTTATATTTCGAAAACTATAAATGATACGAGCAAACTGATGACACAGATCGACAGATCTCTAAAAGTTTACCTAAAAATTAATCTTTTCTCAATTTTTTATATTTTGCGGTATAGAACACAATAACTTGCGAACGTATGTAACATGAAAACCTGTTGTAATTGGGAAATGCTGAGTACAGGTTTATATAAAGCACAACTTAAGACTTTAGAAAAGTATACGCTACACGCAGAGCAAAAAAACATGTTTAAATATGGTCACCTCCAACAACACTATTTTTTAAGAAAATTTTTAACATATTGTGTTTAATATAATCATATTATTGTCACCTAGATCCATATTACGGTTAAATAAGTCCTCCATCAAGAAGCCACAACCATATTATGGTTGCCTCTAAACATGTTATGGTAAAATATGACAATAATTTGTTTTTAAATTAACAATAGTATTTTCCTCTTTTCCAAGAGCAACATACTATTGTTAAAAACCAACCACGCTATTAGAAGTGTTAAACATCTTTTGGTTGTTATTAACCATAACATGTTCGGAAGCAATCATAGTATGATTGTCGGAGACAATAATATGGTTGAAATAAACACAATATGTTAAAAATATTCTTTAAGCATAGTGTTGTTGGAGGTGACCATATTTAAACATGTTTTTCTCTGGGTGTAGTCCCAGAGTTTTGACTTTTTCCAAATTTTGCAGGCCTATGTTATTTTCTATCCAATATTATATTAGTAATATCTCAATTACTTTACACTGTAATTTAATTATAAATACTTTACTTGAAAGCGCAGGCATTTTGTAGGCAAAATTTAAGGTCTTGCCTGTTTTCTTAAACAAAAAAGTCATAAAGAGAGCTATTGTTAGATTTAGGTTTAAAGTAATGATTATAACGTTTAAGAAATTAATGCCACGCAATTTTAATTTGATGCAAATTTTCAACAATTTTTTTTTCTGAAATATTTGAAGTTTATAAATTTTTTTTTGTAAACTTTATTTGTAAAGCGTAACTAACGTTAAAAAACATAAATCCCTGCTAAAAGCAAACTCTAAATCATTCGAATCATTTGAATTCTGTGTAAAAAAAATCAACCCTTCTATTATCAACACTGATTTCAAAAGAATAGCAGAAAAATACCCAACTCTACACAACACGGTTCGTTATATATTGAAAATTTTGTTAAAGGAATTTTTAATCAAGCACAGCTGCTACCAAAACTGAACAAACATTGTTAATCCAAAATTTGTTTGATTTGCTACAAACTAATTTTTTATATTTTTTTATTCATACTTTTTTTTTGTTTGTATTAAAAACAAGAGCAAATATACACAATTTTAATTTGCAGAAAAAAATTTGACACTTGTTTATGTCAAATAATATGGTAAACGATTTTAATTTGAAAAGTTTTTAAACATTGGATGTTTTTTAATTACTGTTTTTATTGTTTTTATTTTAAAGAAATTATCTAATATAAGATAACATTTGCATAAATAGATATAAAATTGATTTTAATTAAATAATGATCTCAAACGTAAAAAATTTCGTTATATGGTATATTAGTACATATTAAAATTTTCAGTCGCGAATACGAACGCTAACTTCGAAAAACGATTAGCACCATTGCATTCAGCGCAGTTAACTAAGTTTTACTGGAAGGGTGCCCAGTGCCCATGTTCTGTAACTCTTGCGTCGAGACACTTTTCGATTGAAATGTGTGACATTAAAGAAAAATGCCATATGACATGTTTCGATCACAACCACTCGATCTACCAAAAGGTTAAAATACAATTTGGTTTAAGGATTGATGTTTGACTATTGACGTCAGCAGTAGGGTGATCGATTTTTATTTATTTATTTATTTATTTATTTAGTCTATGGATTACCTCCTTTCAGACAAAAATTACAAAATTTAACATCATCTATTTAAATATAAAATTAAATTCAGTTTGATAGTATTAATATTCAAATTCATATCAATAATACTGTACAGATCATTAAAGTTTACACATATTCGACGAAAAGGGTCAGCATTTGCATAATTTTGTTGAAAGTATTCAATTGATAACGGCTGGTAATAACGTGTAGGGCGTTGGGGAACATTAAAAAATAAACTGTTTAACAGGAACTCCGAGCAAATATTGCCTTTAATTAGATTGATAACAAATATGACATTCAGCATTGTTCGGCGGCTTTTTAAAGTTGGTAAATGAATCTCCAATAACCTGGTTCTATATGGAGGAAGATATATAGATGGATTTGGGTAAGTGCTCCGTAATATGAATAGCAGAAATTGTTTTTGGACAGACTCAATGCGATCACTATGAACGTTGTAATATGGATCCCAAATTATTGAGCCATATTCGATTATAGGTCTGACAAGTGCTATATACAACTGTTTTGTTATAGATCTGTCAGAGAATTCCTTTGACCAACGTTTAATAAATCCAAATACACCACGAGCTTTATTAGTACACATGTTAATATGTTCTAAAAAAGATAACTTAGTGTCAAATAATACACCGAGATCCAAGAAAGCATTAACAACTTCCAATTTGTGATCACCAATAAAATAGCAGCCAATAGGTCTAGTTTTTCTGGAAAAACGTATATGTTTGCATTTTTTTAAATTTATATCCAATAAGTTTATTTGGCACCAGTTGAAGAATAAATTTAAATCCTGTTGTAAGTAGGGTTGAACAATGGAGTCAGCACAAATTGAAAAAATTTTTACATCGTCAGCATACATAAGTATATTGGAAAATTTTATTGTGGTAGGTAGATCGTTGATATATAATAAGAAAAGTATTGGTCCGAGATGACTACCTTGTGGAACACCAGAGTTGACTATAATATGTTAAGATAATGTATTATTAAAACACACACGCTGTTCACGACGTAAAAGATAAGATTTTAACCAATTCAAACAGCAATTCGTAAATCCCATTAAATACAGCTTATGCAATAGAAGTTTATGGTTAACTCTGTCAAAAGCCTTACTAAAATCAGTGTATATAACATCGGTATAGCATCCGTTTTTAAAGCCATTATTAATTATTGTTGTCAATTCTAATAAATTAGTCGTAGTTGAACATCCTTTACGAAAACCATGTTGGAAAGGTGTAAGTATGGAAGAGACTTGTTTACTTAAATATTCAGTAAGATATTGTTCAAAAAGTTTGGGAATGACACTTAATTTGGCAATACCTCTGTAGTTCACTATGTTCGATTTATTCCCTGATTTAAATAGTGGAATAATAAAAGATTTTTTCCATAATTTCGGGAAGTAGCCATGCTTTATGGACATATTGAATAAAATTGTTAAAGGTATAGATAAATTATGCGCACAATTTATAAGAAGGCAGCTAGGAATACCATCAGGTCCACTATAAAACGATGATTTTAGTTTTAATAATAATGTTGTCATATTGGCAGTAGTGACGAATGGAAATGAAATTGGTTGTTGTTCAGGGATATAAAACGGATAGCTTTTCAATGTATCATATTCCTCAATAGAGTAGGTTGAAGCAAAAAAATCCGCAAACATATTACTTGTTTCTATATGATCAGAAGACTCGGTGGTGAGGTATTTCATCGAAGATGGAAATCCGACGGATTTTCTTTTCGAGTTAACAAATTTATAAAATGTTTTCGGATCGCGTTTTAGGTTCAATTTCATCGTATTTAAATAATTTGTATAAAGGTTATGGTTGAGTAAATTGTATTTAGCACGGTATAAAGAATATTTGGAGTAATCAATCAGTCGTCCAGTTTGTTTATACTTCTTATAAAATTTATTTTTTATATTCTTTAATCTCGATAGAGAACTTGAATTCCATGGAGGGCCAGATTTATTAACAACTGCGTATTTAGGTACACAATCATCGATATAATGAAACAAAGTATTATAAAACGAATTAAGAGTTACATCGATTGCTGCCGGAGTACTACTGGATAATGACAAAATTTCAAGCCAGTTTGTATTAGATAAAAAGAAATTTAAATCGCTGTAGTTAGTCTTCTTAAAACAGTAAGTTTTTACATTATTGAATTTTTTATTTGTTTTCACAGAAAATGGATAATAACAGTTGACTTCAATAGTTGGATGATGACGATCTTCAGGCCTGGTAATAGGATGGTGACGAGTCAAAGTACAGTCTTTAGGTTCATTTACAAATACCAAATCAAGCAGATTTTTAGAATCATTTAATACACCATTTATTTGAAAAAGACATAAGTCCGATATGTTGTTTAAGAATTCTTCGATAAAATTGTTTATATTAGTTGGAGAATAACATAACGAATCAGTTAAAAATTTCCAAGACAAAAACGGTAAATTAAAATCACCAAAGACGAGGACCAAATCTTCAGGGTTAATCGAAGAAAGAACGGATTTTAATGCAGTTAAATGTTGTAGATATGTTATCTGTTCCGAATTCGGAGGGATATAAGAACACGTTACTAAAATATTTTTGCAGTTTAATTTTATTTTGACTGCAATAAATTCAATATTGTCTATGGGAATGTTATCAACTTTGACGGTTTCCAAACATTTAGCTACAGCAATCAAAACTCCACCACCAGTAGTATTTGTGACTCTGTCACGTCTAAAAATTAAATATTTATTGCAGAGTATTTCAGAATCTAAAATATTGCTATTGAGCCAAGTTTCAGAAAATACAAGTATTTGATGGTTTAGATCAAAACTATCGATATACAGGTTAGATATTTTAGATTTAATACCATTTACATTTTGATATATGATGTTTAATTGATTATCGCAGTTGTTAATTAGTTTTTTGAAACATTAGTTGAGCGGGATGGTAAGTGAACAGTGTTAGTTGGTCTTTGATTGTCTCTGTAAACATATTCACGAATCAATGCATTTTTAGGCCAGAATCTAGGATCAATCAAATGGTCAAATATTTCAGATGGAGCCATAACTTTAAATGATGCAATAGTTCTCGGCTGAGAAAATTTAAACTTATGGATTACTAATTCAGCATCAAAATTTAATTTATTTTTTATATAATATTCAATATCTTCAGTTGAAGTGTCAAAAGCAAAACGGGATATAAAAATATTTTTTTTAGGCGGAATAACTCTAAGAGGATGAATATTATTAGTGTTCAGAGTTTGATGAATAACAACAGGCGGAATTTCAGACGTAATAGGGATAACTGATGTTTCAGTGTTAGCAGGTATCGTATTTATACTTGTAGATTCCATAGGAGAACAAGGGTAAATTTCTGATGGAAGGATATTTACATCAGCAGGAACAGAGGGATTAATGTTGAATATTGTTCGACCGGTTTTAACCGGTTATTTTAGTTTTGCCCAAGTCGAATATTTTTAAATGTGTATTTTTCGAATATCGAATAAACCGGTTATTTTCGTAAAATAAACCGGTTACTTTATTAATGTGTAATTTATATGGGTATTTCTCTGAAATGGTCCACCGTGACTTAAAAAATCAAAGCACTTGCATAATTTTTTTAAGCACAAAAATTAAGTTGGATTAATATTGTAGTATATTTTTATTTTTTATTAATTTTTTTAATTATTAATTAATTTTTTTGTTAAAAACTTCTGAAAATATATGTAAAATTACTAAAATATGTATGAAGGTAAAAAGTGTCACCTGCGTAATGTCACGTGCGTAATTTACAATTTATTTTTTTCTTCGCCAACCCATGCATAGTTGCTTTTGAACAAAACATGATTATAAAGGCCCATTACTAACCTTTATAAAAACATTTTTTCCGCAATAAAAACCTCCTACAATTCACTTACTTTCGCACTTTTTCTTACGGTCCTAAAAGGCACTTCTATTTTTGTCACGTGAGTAAGTCAACTTTGATTGCATGGCATTTGGGTACCCAGTGCTCAATTTACCATTATATATACTTTTTAGAAAGAACTCATCACAAACAATGTAACGATTCTAGAATTCATTCTAAAATTCCAATCCACTTCTATTTTTTAATATTCAAACACAATAAAACGCGTACAAATGTCGCGTGCATAACCAGAGAAACACCCATATATGTTTTCCTTACTTTTGTTATAAATGTACCCGTAATTTAAGTATTTTTCTAATTGAATATTTGGTAAACTTAAATTTTTTATAAAAAATGTCAAAACAACTTGTAACAAAATTCAAAAAAAACATAATGAGCAATGCAAATATTTACAAATCGCTTATATAAGCGTGTGTTCTTGTAACAAAAACCAAAAACAATTTAAAGTGCTACAAAAAAAGTTCAGCTTTAAAAGTAATTAGCAATTTGATTGTATTATAAATACTATATATATTTTTATAAAGATGCCATCTCTCGTGATTTTTCGAACTGCCTTAAATGAAAATTGTGCTTAAATGGCCCTAAAATGATAAGTTGCAAAGGTTCTTTAACGTCACGAGTTATTAATCACTTTAAATTAGACTACAAGCTTGACATAAATATACGCCAAGTAAAACTTGACCCTGTTCCAAGTAGTTTCTAAGAGACTGCAAATAATACTTTACGAAAATATGCTGCCAATAATGAATGAAAAACTCTTAAGTAGTTCTAGCATATGCTTAAAACAAGAACATATTGGCGGAATCAACGATATGGGAAAATTCATCAGTTTTATTTATTAAAACACCAAGAACTTAAATAATGCTGAAACAAAAAAAATTTAAATATATAATCCTGGATAACAGGTTTTGTTTGCCACTTTTTAAAAATATGGCTGAAGTTTACTGCTTCATATAGACATGCTTAACCAGCAACAAATTTAAACTCACTTACAATAAATTTGCTTAACCAAATTAAAACTCACTTACAATAAATTTGCTTAACCAGCAACAAATTAAAACTCACTTACAATAAATTTAAAACTCACTTACAATAAATTTGCTTAACGAGCAACAAATCAAAACTCACTTACCATAAATTTGGGAGAATTTCTCAAATAATAAATTTATTAAATTCCTATATTTTTAAAACCAAAGTTTTTTAAAAATTCTAAAGCCATGTTCACACCTATTTAATATTTGACTCCTAACGTAACCACCAGTTTTCTTAAAGAATTGTTTGCTTTTGCAAAACGTTTGGCTAGAGCAAACATTATTTAACGGTTTCTTAACTACATTATACATACATACATAAATGAAATTATCATCTTAGACATAAAGTTTAGCAAATAACTAGAAATTGTTTAAAATAATGCTTAAGTTTAATCGAATTTACTGATCGCCCTTTTTTTTTGAGTTTATCGTCAAATATTTGTGGTCTGAACATACCTTAAGTCATATCTATGTATTGAGGCGCTATGCTCCTTATGGGATCGACGGGAACATATGTATTTTGTTGGTTCCTTACCTTCGTGAATTGTTTTGTTTTTATTCTAATTAACTTTTGATTACAAAAACTAATTTGATTTTTGTATTTTTATGTTTTCGAATTAAAACCGGTTAAATTTAAAATGCTTAACCGAAAACTGGTTTTTTTTAAATAGCAACTATTCGGAATATTCGAAAACCGGTTATTGAAAAATGTCGAATAATCGATCGCCCTAGTCAGCAGTCGTCGATGGCTGCGAGTGTAAGACGGCAAATCCATCTGAGGAGATCGAGTGGTTGCGATCGAAACATGTCATGGTAACCAGCCGCCTGGGTTCGAATCTCTGGTCAGTCAAGAATGAATGATTATCAATAACAATTTTAATTAATTTTCATGTTGTAAAATTCCTTTCTTCATAAAAATAATTAATGAAAATTAAATTTGATTAATTTAAGCCTGATTAAAATATTAAAAAAAATTAAAACGTTTTTGATAGTGAAGCCAGTTGAGTTCTTAAAAATGTTATACATCACGATAAAATTTTAAATTAAAAAAAAAAGTTGCGCGTTGTTGCGCCAGTTTTTTATGATTTTTTGAAAATTTCACCTTTTTTCTGTTTTTGCTGATCTCGCACAGGTACATATGCAGCATCTAATGGCGTTATTTTATGAACCAAAATAAAAGAGACCCTTTCGTCAGATATAAAATGTTTTGGTTGTACGTATGTACATGTTTTTTATTAAAATCATTACATCTAAAGCCTATAGTACACGGTTCTGACGTAATTTTGACGACACTACAAAGCCACAATAGCAAGTTCGTGTTGTGCGATGACGACAAAATTACATCAGAACCACATACGCATGTAGCTTATTACATTCCGTGTACTATAGGCTTAAGACTAATATTGCCTGTGGATTAAAGGAATGTCCGAAACAGTAAGTAACTGTTTTTAACCACCTTTGCGGCACCTAAATGACGTTATTTTATGATTACTAGCATAAGACCAACTCCAAAATAAGGCATTACCATTTACGAACTAAAGGCCGTTACACACTATCCCACAAAGTCTTACGTATTTTTCAAAAATGCTTCCCTGATCCAATTATTCTTTCAACATTTTTAAAAAACAATAACAACTTATCATGACAGGGTTGCATTTTCGTAAATTACTAAAGACTTTGTGGGATAGTGTAAAACGGCTTTAAGCAATTTCTTTTAGGCTTGGTTATGAAGAGGATTCAGATTCGGAAGAGGATTTTGAAGAAACAGAACCATGGCACTCATCATCATCTTAGTGCAAACAAGAAGTTATTTTAAATAAAATTTGTTGTTACTATTATAGATAAGTTATAATTACGAATAAATTAATTATTTTCAGATAAATTAAATACTATGAAATACATAAAAGTCACATAAAATCTTAAAAATGAATATTTTTTTGGAAATTAGCAAAAAAAAAAAATTTTTTTGACTGGGTCGTTCTGGGGAGCGGGTTTGGAGGGATACCTCCCCCTTCCCATAAAAGTTCAAAAATTTAATTTAAGCATCGTTCGCTTAACTTACATGTAAAACAAAAACAATATTTTTTAATTTGTTTTTGCTTTCAATGCAAGTTAAGCGTTCGAAGTTTTCGTTCGCAAATAGATGAACAGGCAGTTAATTGAACATAGTTTTCTTATATCTAGATTTTTTCAATATTCGACTTTTCTGTAACAAAAAAAATCTGAAATGTGCTGTTTAGAAGGAACATCAACACAGTAAATAAAGGAAATCAATAAATATTTTACTCCAAACTGTCCGATTTCATTCCATTTTGTATTTAAAATATAATAGGAGTACATACATAGATGGGGGTTCGATTTCTGTAAGGCTTGTGTTATCATTTACAATCCATCCCCATCCCATTTCATATTCATATCTTTTCTTGGAATATTTTTTATAACGGTTCTTAAATCAATCTGAACTGAAACCACGTAAGATAAAAAAAAACAGCTTCTTTTTGGTAAATTTGCGTTGTATTTTTATACCCTTCACCACAGGTGGTGAATAGGGTATATATAAGTTTGTCATTCCCTTTGTAATTTCTATAATATCGATGTTAGAGCCTATAAAGTATATATAATCTGGGTCGTTATGAAAAGCGAAGTTGATTTAACGATGTCCGTCTGTCCGTCTGTCTGTTGAAATGGGTTTTCCGAAGACCCCATATATGATGGGGGCCAGGTTATTGTACATTTATGTCACGTATGGTCCGGAATTGTTTGCTATTGAACTTCAAAAAGATCGGTCCACAAATGGCTGAGATATGAGTAAAAACCACGACTACCTCAATTTTTAAAGATCCAATTAGAAGCGACATAACCTTATCAACGCTGCATTACCATAACCATTGTATTACCATAATGGAATAAACATACCATACAATTTGGTTTCTACGGCTATGATAATGCAGTGTTGGTAATGTAGTTTTTTGTTGTTTTTTATACCCTTTATATGAGTGGTGGCAAGGCGAATTCAAACAGGTAAACTCATCTCTACAACTACAAAAAGCCCCATGTATTTTGTTTATACAATTTTCTGGTTGGTTGTCAAAATTTTTTTATTGCAAATTAAAATTATCACTTTTTTATAAAAGAAATTAATAAATTCACTTCAATCATTCGCAGTTTTGAAATTTTTTTATTATAAAAATAATATTTTTAACACTTTTCATTCAACTTTTTCTCAAAACAAAATCATATTTTGACGTTTGACCATATTTTTTAATTCGCCGTGGAAACAGCTGATGAACGGCTGACGAGATGAGTTTATCTGTTTGAATTCGCCTTGAGTGGTGGAGTTTATTTTTATGTGTTTAATCAAGGCGAATTCAAATGGTTCAAATCTTGGTTTTTCAAAGGGAATTTTTTTTTTAATTTTTATGTTCTAAAAACGATTGTAAAAAAATATTTACCAGTTTTAGATTTTTAAATTTAATTTATAATGAAGTTTTTAGAATTATGAATATGTATGTATGTAAAAATTATTTAGTTTTTGTCTAGTTGCTCTGTATTCTGCTCGCACAATGGTGAAGGGTATATAAGATTCGGCACAGCCGAATATAGCACTCTTACTTGTTTAAGGTATTTTTGGGACAAGCAGGTGTCCTCTTGCATGCCATCCCATGGGTGATCATGGACCCGCCATATAAAATCTAAAATAAATTTGTAATTGAAGGGACTGACTTCTTTTTACGAATTAGAGGATTTTTCGAAATAAAGGGATCTCGATTTAGCGAGGTTAAAATAAATGAAAGCGATTTATAACGTTTGAATATATTGACTTTTTGCAAAAACTAGAAACTAACTAGTCTTAAGGAATACAAAAAATTCCAGAACAAAAGCGAGCGGCAATTGTACCCAAATTTTTATTTTTTTTTTCAAATCATATTAGTTTTTTTAACGAATTAAAAAAAGTTTGTTTACGAGTAAGAACGATTAAGAGAGGTCTATTGAAAAAAATATGTTTTGACCAAATCTAATCTAAATACCAACAAAAAAAAGATGGTTTACGGGATCTATTCCGAAGAGAGGCTTGTATGGGACCTGTAAGGGGGCTATGTGAAACTTTGAACGGATTGTCACAACTAAAACGCACATGCCAAATTTCATCAAAAGATCTTTAAAATTGTGATCGGTATTTTGTGCACAAAGTTTACATTGACTGCCTACCAGCCAGCCGGATGGACATTGTTAGATCGATTCAGAGTGATTCTAAGTTAGGGTTGCCAGACGGCGTGGAATGGTCAGGATTATCCAGTTTACAGCTAAATTTTAATTTGTCCAGTTAAAAAATAATTTTAAAAGCTAATGTTTTTATTAATTATATACTGAATACAAAGAACAAATTTACAACTAGCCGAAAGATACATAAATCAATTAATAAGATTCGTTTTTTTTAATGCAATTGAAGCAATCGTAGGTTTTATAAAAGCACTTTTAGCAGGCTTTTACGGACAGGTTACCCTTACATGTTTCGATTGCAACCACTTAATCTCTTCAGAGGGGTTTGCCGTTTCTTCATAAAAGTAATTTAATGAAAATTAAATTTTGTGAACCTTAGCCTAAATAAGAAATAAGATCTTTTTCAAATTCCAGTTGAATTTTTAACGTTCTCCAGTTTGTGGATCGGCGTACTTAAAGTGGTAGAACCAACACTTTTTTAGTAATATACACATTTGTTCAAGGCGAATTTAACTACAGGTGGTGTCGGAACTACAACAATCTAACAGCAACAGAAACAACATAGTGTTTGTTGCATTGCATTGTTAGTGATACGGATCGAAATGTCAACCATTCTTAGCAAAACACTAACAAATCAAAACAAATAAGCTCGAACTGTCAAAATCAGATGCCGTTTCGACACCACCTGTAGTTAATTCGCCTTGCATTTGTTTAAAGTGACTTGTGTTTTGTTATTTTTGTTTTGATCACGCCATTGGTGTTGATTGTTGCGGTGTTTTTGCACATTGCCACTTTTCTACTAAAAAAGCTTTCTGTCTCTTTTTTCGAAAGCTGCCTTCGCAACTGATTTTGGCCTTTTTCACACGTTACTTTTTTATGTATATCTGTTTAGTAATCTGTGATATCGTGTTAGATGTTTGTAACACAGAATACACAGAACTGAAAAAGTGACGTGTGAAAAAGGCCCAAATCAGTTGCGAGGGCAGCTTTCGAAGAAAGAGAAAGAAAATGTTTTTTGGTAGTAAAGTGGCAATGTGTAAAAACAGGCCGCTACTATCAACACGAATTGCGTAATCAAAACAAAAAATGCAAAAAGGGCAGCTTTCGCAGACAAAGACAGAAAAAAACACAATATTTTCTGTCTCGTGACACCTCTGTATGCTCTGTGGTTTGTAAGAGCCGAGTGGTGACGTATGTTGCTAGTGCTCTGTTTCGAAAGACTAATTTTGAGTGTTTAAACGTTCTTAAAAACCTCTTTAAAAAATATTTTCGTTTGTTTTATACTATATTGTGATCATCTACATAAAAGTATGTTTCAAATTCGCATTTGTATTTTATTTTGTTTGATTCATAATTTTTTTTTGTATTTACAAAAGTCTACACCTATTAAAAACATAAATAAGCAACTGTTATAACTGCTGATTTTTTTGCTAACAATTAATACAACTATAGACGATCTTGATCGCTTTTACCGACATTACTCTTAAATACAACTGTATCGGTTTAGGTAATTTCTAATGTAGTTCGGTGGCGCCATCTATTAATGACTAGAATACCATCGCCCAGTAAAACCCACGAACAATACTATTTCAAAATTATCACCTAAAATTACTTTATTTTATATTATTTTTCACTATGGATTGGTTGAATGTTGGAGATGATCGTATGATATACTGTTGGTTATACTCGGGATATTATGTATCACCTTAAATGTACAAAACCTCGGGACGCGGATGCATTTGCTGATCAAGCCAAGTTTCTTTAATGGAGTTGTGTTAACTGCAAAAATAAATAAATATTCAATTGTATAAAATTTGTAAAAGCTATAAAGACAAATTCGATCAACTTAGTTAAGATCATGGTGAAATAACTAAAAGGTGGCCTCGGTAAGCCAGCCGTTAATAATTGGATTGTACGTGTGCGTGTATTGACTTTGTCAAGTGTGTTGAGTTTTTGTTATTAACTTGTCAAAGTGTTATTTAATTGTCATAGTGTGTGAATTTTGTGTTGTGTATTTTCTGTTCTCATTTTAAATTTAAAAAATTTAATTTTGTATTTTTATATAATTTTGTGTTTTGTTATAAAAAATTTTGGACGAATTTTTAAATATTAAAAAATATAAAAAGCTCAAATGCGACGTTGTCGTTTATGCCAAAAATTCAAAAAGGCATTGGAACTTTTTTTTACGTTCCTAAGGGCTAAAAAAAAGAACAAAATGGAAAGACATTTGCCAAATAGATTTTACTGCAAATTGTGGTATTTGCATCGACCACTTTGCAATTAGTGATATTATAACTGCAGGAAGCAGAATGTTACTGATGCCCAACGCTCTACCAATTGTGCAGCATCATCGGGGCGAGATAGAAACAAGGTAAGTCAAATTTACCCATGATGTGTTCAATTTTAAAACATTCACCACCTAACTTTTTTGTAATGTTACTACTGTAGTTAAGATGTAACGCTTTAACAGCAGGAACATGTGGGAGTAGTTACGTGTCTTACTGTCAGCACAAGGAGGAAAATGAAGTAGACATGGCTCATCAAAATGAAACAGTCTCAGAGTGAGTACAGTTTTAAGTTAATAAGTTTTGTATTATACATTTGGCTATAACCTTAAGGGGTCTGTATACAATCAAAAGGCTTAATGTCAAACTCGTGTTCGTGTGCTTGGTGTAATATCTAAATAAGGTTTGAATTTCCATCTAGCATCGTTGGTGTTCCACATACTAACAAATTTTTAATAATTTTGAAATAACTTTGAGAATAATCTTATCTGTTTAAACTTCAGGTATTGCCAAATAGAATCCCAAATTAATGGAAGAGCTTTTTCAATGGAAGAACTCTCAACAACAGATGATTCGAAACTGCATCAACAATACAATAGGGAACAGCAACCCCAAACTGGGTAAGTGGTTAAAAATTTTAAATATATCGAGTCTTAGATTATTTAACATAATAATGCGGGAACATTTTTATTGCTTTTTCCGAACAACTTATTTTTATGTACTACTATTCCGAAATTTCGTTCGTTTTATTAACTATTTGTTTTTTTTTTAAATCTAGTCCATTCATTTCTGACACTGAATTAAAAAAAATGTTTCGTGAAAAAATTCGGCAGTTGAAGTTAATTAAAATGTTACTTGGAATATTATCAGGACCAGAACTGAATGAGAATTTGAGGCTTTTTAATTCCTTAGCGATTGTTGCGATATCAATAAATGAAATGTGAGTTGTTTGGTTCGCATTTATCTTGAAGGGATAATAAACTGATTCGTCATTAAAAGCATTTGAATAAGTTGTAAAGAAAAAAACGGCAAACCAATTACTTATTGTGACATTATCATTGGATTCCATATGTTGGAACTTCATGGATGAAGGGAAGCCAGTTGTTTTCTTCTTAGAGTTAACAAATTTAAAAAACGATTAAGGATTACGCCTGATATTATATTTCATTGTATTTAAATAGTTTTCGTAACGCTATCTTTTAAGCAAAGTGTATTCAGAGCGGCTTGTCGAATATCTTAAATAATCCACGGATGCTCCGGATTGCTTGGAAGTTGGAACAAAGGGTCACAGCAAAATTTTTCCAATAATTTCTTCTTAATGCTAACAATTTTTGTTGCATTCCACGAAGGAAAAAACTTGTCGTCTCCATGTTTGAGCGGGCCTGCCTGCATCGGCTAACCTGTGGGTTTTATTGTAGGGCTTCTTTGGCAATAATTCCTTCAGGCTTCCTCAATGCATGACCTATCCAAAAACTAACTTTCTGCTTTTAATTTCATTATACATTGGCTTTCGTATAGATTGGTTGGTTCGATATTATGTTTGGCCAATGGATTCGCAGGATTCTCCAAAGCCATCTGTTTACGAATGCCTGGATTCTGCTTATTATTTTTGCAGATGTATTCGATGTTTCGCACCCATAGAGCAATGTAGGTTTTACATTGGAGTTGAAATACGTATTTTGGTGCTACGTTTAATCTGTGATGATTTTCAGACAAAATTCAAGGCTCCAAATGCTTATCTTACTTTTTTTCATACGATTATTTATGTCCATTTCGGAGCCCCCGGTGGATGTTAATATGCTAACAAGATAATTAAATACAATCACTTCTTTGACTTTTTATGTTAGCAATAATTGTCAACGAAAATGGACTAACAATTATTGCAACATAAATTGCCGGCAATAAATATGTACAAAAAAAAATGCTGTCTACATTAAAAATAACATAATGTTGACATTATAGTACGTTTCCTTTTAGAAATACATTTTTAAAGTGCAGTACAAAAACAGAAATAAAGGAATTCGGAAATGAACTTTTTTGCAGAGCTTTGTCAGGATGAGTTAGATGATGATACTAACACAACAGCAGAATTAACCGAAACTATTAGAAGTTTTAAACATCTTCAAAATTTAAACAAGACAGTTATGGCACAATGGAAGATTTCTGTGTTAAGAGAAATCCAGGAAACAAGCTTTGAGCTTAGATATTCTGTATTATGGGTTGCTTTCGATTTCTCCGACACCTACGTTAAGTGAACGAATTTTTTCGAAATCAAAATTTATTTATTTAAAACTAAAGAAAAAGAGTCACTTAAATCCTAAATATTTTAACCAAATTATTTATCAAAAATTTTATTAAAATGATCTCACAGCTTATTTTTTTAATAAATACATAATCATAATTTGAAAATCGAAATAACTTGAAGTTGAAATCGAACAAATTTTGAATTCTATTCTGTGTTTAAAGTTGATAAAAATATTTCTTTTTCTATACTTCATACTTTAAGGAACAGATATCTTTACCAAAACTACTTTTGAAGTCCGAAAAATCTACGTTCAATTAAAAAAGAATTTAACTTAAAATCTCCATAGATTTCAATTTCACGTGATTTCGATTTGCAGAATATGGCCGAATATGTATTAATTAAAAAATATGTATTAAATACTTATGAATTATGTTTTTGTTTGCTCGCTTTAGTTCAAGATCTTTGATATTATTGTTTTTTTTACTAATAAACTGCAAAAATTAAATAATTTTTAATTTTTAGTTATTGAAATTACTAGATTTATAAAAAAAACTATATCAATCGGTTAACCGATCAATAACAAAACTAACCGATGAAACCAAAACCTCGATAATTAATCGAGCGATTAACCGGTCAAAGTAAAAGCCCGATTAAATGAATACCCTAATATCTGTGTATTCAAAAACCAAACAAGGAAATTTCATGTTAAAGAAAAAAAATTTTTTTCAACACATATTTTTTTTTTAGCTTTCATTTGTGTTCATAGCATAATTGTCAAATGGATTTCGAAAATTCGAAAACCAAAACCAGATTTACATAATGGAAACACTTTAACACGTTTCGCTCATAGTAGAAACATATGGGGTATTCACAGATAGTCATAACGTTGTAAAGTCATATGTCTTAAAATAATTACAAGAAATATTTATGACTGCTGTGGGCCACCGCTTATAATTTTGCCTTCTACTGAACAGTTATGACGTATCAATGAACACAGCATTAAAATTTGTATTTTGTTTGAAACACAACAACATTAATTTTAAACAATTGTAATATATTATTTAGGACATTATGACGATATGACTTGATGGCACACCTTGTGAATCCCCCAAATGTAACTATTAACTGAAATAAATGTCGCAATATTTATCTCTGTTATGTTCGTATTATTTTTAAGGTGAGTGAGTTGTAATAAATGTTGATCTGACCTTTGAGCCTCTTAAGTAAATAATAGCTCTGCAGTACACAATTACGATAAAATAAAAAAAAAATTTGCAACACTGCTTTTATTTTTCGCAGATCAAAAGTCGACTTTAGAATTTCATCGTTGATATTCACACGCAGAAAAAAGCATAGTTGAATGGTCCCCGCATTGGCCACAAGCAAACTATTATTGTTATTGGCCCTATTTATAGGGGTTTTTGTTTCGTTCAAACAAAGATTTTTATTAACATTTAAATTTTTGTTTATGGTTTACTTACCTCTTGCTAGAAATGTAAATATGTAAATCTGTAAAATGATTGCCAAAATATTTTTGAAGTTTTTAAAAATCGGAGAAAATTTATTTTTATAAAAATTTATGTATATATGAATTGAAACAATGTAATTTTTTTTATAATACATTGTTATGAATGAAATCTTTTTACACACATCCTTAATGCGCGCTGCAATTATCCCCAAACTCTTAAAGGCAAGTTTGTCCACCTCTCGACACAATTGGTAGTAATGTTTTTCTCAAGATCACACCAAATCATAAAGATAAAACAGATAATTGTAAAATATTTCATTTTCCTCTAAGTTCTTCGTCGAAATTATGAATTGTACTATAAATCTTTGCTAATGGGTTGAATATTTATACAAAAAAATTGTATAATTTTTTTTTTGAACTGAACAAAAAAAATTCTTAAATTGAATTAAAGTATTTGTTTTTTATTATTTGATCGAAACTTAAATTTGGATTTGTTCAAGTGTTTTTATTAAAAGACCTAATTGGACTAAAAATAATACTTTTAAAGTTTTTTTTTTAATTACTATTTTTAAACAATTAAAATAATGTCACACGCGTTAAAAGAAATAAAGTTTTTAAAACAAGTTAGAGTGCTATATTCGGCTCTGCCGAATCTTTGATATTTCAGAAGTGGGATCTATGTGATATCTATTTCTTTTTAATTTATCTTTATAAAAACAGACGTCAGCCTGAAAATTGGTTGCGGTTTAGACCTATATTAAATTATTGGCCGAAAATTAGAAAGTTTTATGCTTTTTTTTAACTATCTTGAGTAAAATATAATTTTTCGTAACAGCTTAAATTAGTTTTAGCGTTTATGAATTTCAGAAGGCTGCTTAATATGGGATCAAAGGTAAATTATGCACCGTATATCACACAAGTTGGTAGAAGTTTTACCGCAATATCTATATCTGCTACGGTTTTAGGCGGTTTTAATTAATTTGCCAGAGTAGGCTGTATATGCACACAGAAAAAAATCAAGTTAAAAACGTAGAAAACAAGGTTGATTTAAAATTTGTCGGTGGTGATTTTGCTTCATACGTTTTTCATGTTAATTCAACCTGATTTTATAATAACTTGTGAACAACATTTGTTAATTTAACATTGCACAGTTAATTTAACATTGCGAAGTTAGAGCAAAATGTCATTTATATTGAAATAACAATCCGAATCACGTTGAATGAAAGTTATTTCATGTTGAAACAACGTGATTTTCATTGTGGAATCAAATTGGTTTGAGTGTGATATAACAGTATGAAGAAGCTTCAAAGACAACATATGCATTTATTTAAGAATAATTCAAAACACTTACCCTTCTAACTCATGTTTCGCTTATTTTGTATTCTCCTTTGTTAACAGAAGCATCAGCAGAAGGAGCCGATATGGTTTTCGTCATCATTTATTCTACTTTGAAAACTTGATGTACTATTTAACCAAATAATTTTAATTAAATGAATACGGGAATTGTCTTCTTTTTGTAACATATTTTAAACACGAAAATAAAAAAATTAACATCCTTAACCATGTATGCATGTTAATTTAACAATATAAACTTTTGATTTTAATATAAAATTTTTATTTTTATGGATTCAATATTGAACAATGTTATTTTAACCGTGAATAATATTAAATAAACGTGATTGAAGATTATTTTAATATTTTTCATCTAAAATTAATATGAAATAATGATAAATTTAAATAAAGGGCATACTTTTGCAGAAATTTTGTATGATTCTCAATCAACATTTTTCCATATTTATCTTACATTGGTATTTTTTTCTGTGTGTAAGGCCTATGGTAAATTATGGACCTATCATCACGAAATTTATAAGTGTGATTTCTGGTCCTATTAAACTGTGACGTACCAAATTTAATAATGCTGGCATTATTTATTACGGTTTTAGGCGTACTAAGCTGTTTTGCGGGAGTAGGGTTTACGTGGGGGCCTAGCGTTAATTATGGACCGATCTTCACGAAACTTTATAGTGCGATTTCCAATCGAATAAATCGAATTTTTGCAAAATCGTTTAATATTCTAACATTTATGTTGGTATTTTCTAACAAAAATAATTATCAATTTTTTAGGTTGGTAGTACCAAATTTTGATTTATAGGTCTGATCGTACTGAACCGATTTTGCTAGGTTTCAATCCCTAACTGCTTAGTAGGACAACTGCAAGCAATTGGACACCAAGTTTGTTTATTTCTTTTGAGTTTTTCAAAAATGAGCGTGTTTTCCACAGACGTACATTGCTAAATCTACTAAGAATTACTTAAAGAGCCAGAATATATAAACTTTATGGGGTCTGAAATGAATAATAAAGAAGTTTCACACGGAATGACAAACTAAGTATACCCTCATTCAACAGTGGTGGTGGTATAATAAAGCGTTTGCCCATTAAATTTAAATTTAATTTGATAACTTCTAGTTTTTTATCAAAGTTTTTTTTGAGAATACAAAATTTATTATAAATAAGATTTCTGTATGAATTGCTAAATTCCCAATGTTTCATATTTGATAAACTCACTGAAATTTATTGTTGAGGAAAAGTTAGCTTCTATGCGCTCTAGTTTTTTGATAATATAAATTGTCAGCGATGTTATTTAATGTAAATAATAAATTTTTTTTTTAAGATTTTATGCGATATTAAATAAATATATGTATGTACATAATTTATTTTATAAAATAGGTCATGAAGTCTAGCTTCTGTTGTTGTTGCTTTCTACGATTTTAATTATTTTGTTAAAATGTTGTTTGAATTATTTAGTTTTTTCGAAAAAAGTGGTTTTTCTGATTACGTTTTTTTAATAAAAGTGATTTTTTTGAATTTATTTCGATTTTAAAATTTTTCTTTTTAGCAAGTTATATTTTTCCAATTATTTTGTAGAATGTATGACCTTCTATGTTTTTTTCATTAAATTTTATAGTGAGTTTTTCTAGAAAGGTAAAAATTTTTGAGACATTTCGTATTTTTATACCCTCCACCACCACTAGTGGTGAATGAGGGTATACAAAGTTTGCCATTTCGTGTGAAACTTTTTTATTATACATCTGAGACCCCATAAAGTATAGATATTTTGGCTCCTTATTTAATTCTAAGTCTATTTAGCTATGTCCGTCTGTTGAAAACATGCTCACTTCCGAAAAACTGAAAAGAAATAAACAAACTTGGTGTCAAATTGCTTGCAGTTATCCTAAGCAGCTTGGAATTGAAATCCAGCTAAATCGGTTTAGTAGGGTCAGAGTTATAAATCAAAATGTGGAACCACCACCCTTAAAAATTGATAATTAAAAAAAAAACAAACACAAATGTTAGAATATTGAACGGAATGATAGAGGGTAGTTGAATTTTAAGGGCCGCTGTTGATTTTGAATAAAACACAAATTACTTACGAAATTATTGTCATTTCATTTTATTACGATAATATTGGTATGGTTCAATTATGTATGGAACAAAACGTCGACCAAATGGCCTTAGAGACCTCGGCAGCACACCTCCGTCTAATGGTCCAAATTTTTGAAGACGCTGAGTCATAATTGAGGTTTTAAGCCGTTAATGTGCCGAATTATTTCATATTTTAGCTCTTGAATTGTTCCTGGCTCATTGACGTACATTTTTTTTATTTAAATATCTCCAAAGAACGAAGTACAATGGAGTCAAATCACATGATCGAGACGTCCTATTAACATCGCCGCGACATTAGATAACACGGCCATTCAATGTATCGCGCAAAAAGAGCCATTGTTTCGTTGGCTGTGTGGCACCATTTAGGGATTTTTGGTAAATGGATTCCAAAATCGATTTTCGATCGACTTTTGTTATTTCGATATTGAAATCGATTAATCACACCTCAGAATCGATTCCAATTTTGTTTTTGCAAAATACTAGAGAAATTTAATTACAATTTTTACAGTAGGTAGGTATGAGAGGTCTGCAGGAATAAATTAAAAGCGATTTAAGCACACGCACTTGTTTTAACTAAAATGTGTCGAGCACCCAATAATATGAAAGAATAACCAAAGACAAAACAAACTAAAACTGATTGAATTCAGTCAAATGATTTCAAAGCGATTTAAGCACACTCACTTGTTTTAACTAAAATGTGTCGAGCACCCAATAATATGAAAGAATAACCAAAGACAAAACAAACAAAAACTCATTCAATTCAGTCAAATGAGTTAAATAATCATATATAATTTGAATCCCAGCTATCATTTGGCTGATTATTTTTTGTTAAAATCCCCAAAATGATTCTTTTGAGATCAGTTTTGATGATTAAAAACTGATTTATCACTTGAGTAATTGAAAAAGGATTCATGTAAGTATGTATCATTTCTAGTTTAAATAATGATTTTTAAATATTTTGAATTTTTGTTTTTGCCAAATGAAAAAAATAAAAATAGAAACTTTCATGTTAGACAAATAAATAAGAAGTTTGGCTAAAAAAGAAGCCCAAAAATTATTGGCAATTTATGAAAATAAGTGTTAGTGCAAATTGTTTCTTCTCTTCTTTGTGAAAAACCGATAACTTTTGTTTTCTTTAAAATTAAGCTGGTTCAAATAATCAAAAGCCATAATTATCGGAGAAAAAATAAAAACATGACAATTAAAAAATGATATGAAATAGGTATATTTTCTCACAACGAAAGTGTCATGCTAGGAACACAACTGGGACGAACGACGAATTTCGTTCAGCACGACGAATTATTCGGAAGAAATTCGCTGTATAAATTCGAAGTATGAAACACAATAACGACGAAAAAATAAAATGGAAATAAAATATGTTGTATAAACAAGAAATCGTGGTACCATATGAACAAAAAATACTTCAAAACATTAAGAACAACTCATCATTTATGATTGAAAAATGAGCTCATATACGGGTATTTTGCTCTTGAAGCTGATTCCTAAATGATTAGATTATGATACAAAATGCTAGCTGGGATGTAAAATATCTGTACGTACACATTATGTATGCACACATGCAAGCTTAACTTTTATAAAAAGAAGAACCCTGCAGAAGATTAAAGGCAGAATTAGTCTTTACTTTCTGTTTCTGTTCTGTTCCGTGCCGTTCTGTTTCGAAATTGTAATACATAGTTACTTTTTCTGTAGCAACTTATCAGCCATTTATGACAAATTTATTAGTTTCCATTGTTTTATTTCAATAAGTTTTATGCACATCAATTTGTAGATATTAAATTTTATGAATTCTTAAAATCAAAAAATAGTTTATTTCAATATATGTATGTATGTAAATATGTATTTTTTTATTATTTATTTTGCTGTCACTTACAATTACTTAACATGTTTTTGATTTTAACAAACTGAACCGCAACAGAACAGAAAAACTAATCAATTTCACAGATTTTTTAATAACAAAAACAAATCGGCTGATTCGTAACAGAACAGAAAGTAAAGACTAACTGAGCCTTAAGAGTTAATTGTCTAAATGCCACCAGCGCAATTACTAGAAAAAGAAGTACTAGTGCTAACAGGGATGTAAAAAAATACTAGTGCATATTAGTAGGGCACTACTTGTAGACTGTTAGAATTTTTTGTAACAAAACTAAAATTCCAGTACATATTTCTATTTTGACACTGCTTCTTAAATTTGATTACAAATCATTTATTTATGGCATTTTTATTATAACAAAAATGTTAAAATGCAAAATGCAAATGCAAAAAGCACCCAATGTGGTTCAAGTGTACTAGTTCACGTCTAGAAACAATAGTACTAGTGATGTTCCAATCACACTCAATGCTAATTTGATCATTAAGATGGTATAGAAAAGTTTACAGTTGAGAACTTTTACTGGTTATTTTTGTACTATTTTGGTACTAATTAGGTACTAGTGCAATCTCCTGCAGGGAAACCACAAGCTTACACACATATTATGTCAATGTTTTCAAATAAATGTTTGCACATTCACTAATTCAAAAATTATTTGAATGGCTTTTTAAACTTGCTCTCTCTAACTGGTCATTCCAATGTATTGTTATTTATGAATGACCAGCAATGACCAGGAAAACTCAAAATTACACTTGAAATGAAGCAAAATTACCCGATTTAAATGAAATTACACCTGTAGTGCGATTCCCTATTCAATTTTATCATAACTTAAATTGTTAAAAAAATTTAACAGCAAAGTTAACGTATATTTTATTCAGTTACTTTTTTAACAATAACGTTTACTGCTATGTCCAATCTTAACGTCAGGTATTTAAGTTATCTTAACGGCAAAATATTTTTCATTGTTTATTTTTAAATTCGTAGTTATTTTTGAAAAAAAAAAACAATTATTTACATTAACATTTTTTTTTAATTCACATTATTTACATACATTTTGCAAAAACAATATGAAAAAATTTGTTTGTTTGTATTTATAACAATATTTCATTTTAGATGCAGCTTATGTAAATCAGTAATAGTGTTTTCTTTTCTTCACAAAAAATAAGTGGTCGACTTTCCTATCATGCCGCTGTTAGCAAATTTTTGCGAATTTCCGCTAATTGAGTAATTTTATCCGAATTTTTGCCATTCCTTGTAGTTTTAGTGACTTCAATTTTATGGTTTGCTAGAAGTATTATAAAATGTTGAGATTTTTGCTATTTTTTGCATATATTTTTTTGTTATTTTCCAACATTATGTTTTTTAACCGTTTTTTGCGAATTTCCGCTAATTTAACAATTTTTACCGAATTTTTACAATTCCTAATAGTTTTAGCGTCTTTTAATCAATTTTATGGCTTGTTTGAAATATTAAAAATTTTCGCAATTTTCGCTAGACTAGCAAATCCTAAATTGGGTTTTGTTAGTTTCGAAAGTACTTCAAGTGGTTTCACACGAGAAGTAGATTGCTCTCGATGACAGTGTTCGTTAAATATACTAATAATTTTACAAAGATGCCACTTGATTAAAATTTTTAAGTACATATATTGTTACAATTGAGTTACTGAATTGCTGTATTGTTACCGCAAGCAATAAACTGTGCCGGTAAAATTAACTTTAACGTTAATTGTTAAAAGTTAGAGAATTTTACTACTGATATAAAATTGGAGTTTTATTTAATGAAAGACATTTTACAAAGAAGCGAAAACACAACAAACTTATTGAAAGAAGATCAATATTAGTCAAACTCTTAAGATTCTTATTGTAATTTAAATAAATTAACAAAAATTACATTAAAGACATAAAAACAATAAATAAAACTCCTAAAATAATGTGTTTAGTTTAACTTCCACATTTGGTTGCATATGTCTAGGGAAGGTTCAAAATGCTCATTGTCATTCCTTTATAATGAGTGTTTTTTTAGCCCCATAGAGCTTACGAAAGGTTAGCTGTCAAACGAACTGTCATACTGCTTTCACTTTTTGCTCAGGCACACCATCATAGGTAGATAGAATCATGATTGAACAACGCCAACAAATTCTCCAAATTTACTTTGAAAATCAGCCATCGATTTTTGCAACGCATGTTCACAAATGAAAGCGATGTGTCAATCAGACATCAAGGCTGTGCGATGTGACACCTCTTGATTGTAATCCGTGGGGCTGTGAAATCACTGGTTTATGCTGATTAACCAGCAATAATTGCCGTCTTGGAGGCCAACATTGTTCATTTTATTCGTGACATGCAGCCAGCAATGCTCGAAAAAGAGGAACAAAATTATACGTCTGCAATGCGTTTCGTCAAAGACAGGCGCAGTGCCTATTTGCTTGAAATCAGTTTCAAATTGTAATGCCTTGTATCAATCTGCGCTTAAAATTATTTTTTTTTTTGTGTTGTCTTCCATTTTAAATTTCATGTTCTTAAAAATACTCTTTATACCTTATTTGATAAACAAATTGCCTGCAACTGTCCCTTTCGTAATTCAGTTTTACAACTGTAAAGGGCGTTAATATTCTTCAAACAAGACCATGAAAAAGTTGCAAGATAAAAATAAAATTAATTATATGTTGGAATATTGGAAACATATCTTCCGCCAGTCTAGTTTTTAGTGTGAATAACTTTTTTCGATAAGCTTCAGGTTCTGAAGCACTATAATAGATATCTTAATCCAAATATACGGGTCCATCTTGCGACATTAATTACCAAACTTATGAAAATATATATATTTAATGATTGAAGTCTTTTCTTAAAGAGTAACCGAGACTTTGGTTCAGAAGACTGTGCTTTTTTTAGCAACAATATTTAAAAAGAAATAAATGTCATCGCTAAAATCGAATCTTGATTTTATTTGGGTATCTCAAGTAAGAATTTCAAATAACACATGAATTACACCTAAGAGAAATTACACACGCACTACCCACGACAATAAGAATTATACCAAATACGGGTAATTACCCACAAAGTGGCAGCACTGATAATTAGTAAACAGGTATTTAGTGCAATTCATTCACTCTTATTTTTGTATATAATTTACTCTTTTCTTATCTTTTTAGAATGTTTTATAGTGGAATAAATGTTGTGCACTTTAAGTAAAGGCAAACAAGTGAGTTATTCAAAGCAGACCTCTAATGGGTATGAAGAGGGACCGTAACAAATACATATTCCTTTTTTCATAAAAGTCAGATGAAAACAGTTATTTTTTGACTTTTATTTTTTTGTACAAAAATGACAGTAACTTTCTGATTTTTATTTTATTTTTAAACAAAAATAACAGTTAGTTTTTTATTTTTATTTATTTGAACAAAAATAACAGTTATTTTTTGGTTTTTGTTTTTTTGTGCAAAAAATAATAGTTATTCTCTAAAGAAATGAACGTGGTTCAATGATTTAGTTGACTTTAATTATTTATTTTAATGCGCATACGAAACCCCAATGTTGATAAAACATAAAAAAAAAATTTTAAGTCAACTTAATTTTTATTACACCTACAATTCTTTAGAGAATAACTTTTATTTTTGCTTGAAAAAATAAAAATCAAAAAAAAAACTGTTATTTTTGTTCCAAAAAATAAAACAATAAAAAAATAACTGTTATTTTTGTTCAAATAAATAAAAATAAAAAACCAACTCTTATTTTTGTTAAAAAAAAAATAAAAATAAATAACAGGGAAACGTTATTTCTTTAATGATTTTCTACACAAACACAATTAGCGTTTGTGTTTTCCACAAATCTACCGAACCGAACACAAAGCAACGATATTAATCTTATCTGCATTAGACCCCTGTAAAATAGTATTAATTTATTTTTAGTGTAATGCAATAATCACATTCGAGACAGCAGACTACACGAACACATGACTACAAATGCTGCTGCGTGCAATTATAGCCGTGTAGTCAGCTACTGAATTATTTTGAAGACGACAGCTACAATTGAAAAATTATAAACAGCTGTTTTTTTACTATGTATTTATATTTCAGTTTTGATAGTGCATGCATAATTCAAAACTATTTAAACAAACTTAATTTAAGCCAATAAATATAAAAATACTTATTTATAATACATTTTATAGCGTACAAAAATTAACTTAATAAAAATCATTTAAAATATTTTAATTTTTTTTTTTGAACTAATAAACAACAGCAAATTAAATAAAAAAAAATATACTGCTTTTAAAATCAAATTAGTTTTCAGTCATTACACGTCGTAAAAGTGTCAGATCACGTTGGTACGTGCGTAAATACAAGAGGTCTGCTTTGTATAACTCACTTGTTTGCCTTTACTCAAAGTGCACAACATTTATTCAATTATAAAACATTCAAAAAGATAAGAAGAGAGTAAACAATATCGTAAGCACGAAAAACATCTTCCTATAGAACTTCTTTCAAGGATACTAAAAAGTTATTTAATTTTTTCAATTTCAAACGTATTCTTTTCTGTTAACCAAAAAAAAATTTTTAAGCACTTATTCTTTAAATATTTGTTTATATTAGCAACACTTTTTCTGTTTTGTAGCGGACAAAAATAGAAATTAGTTTAATTTGACTACAACGACAAAATAAGCACAGACAACAACCTGCAGCCGTGTAGCCGCGTCGTCGTGAAAATAATCATTTCTATATACACACATTTATTCTATTTTTGACATATTGAAGTAGGTTACTTGCTGTCTCGAATGTGTTTATAGCATAAGAGCCCGCGCTATGATCTTTAATTTTGTTAAATTTTGAATATAACAACATAGCAATGTATGGCCAAAAAGCATATGTGACCTTCTCCGAGAAAAGGAACCTAGTGTGTCAAAAAACGGGTTCGGACTAAAAAGAGGATTCTGGTACCTAAAAGGATGTAGAATAACTTTAAATGCGTTTTTCTCAAAACTTCATTTTCACACACTAGGTCCCTTTTCTCGGAGAAGGTCACATATTACTGTATTCTTACGACTTTTAAGTTCATGAAAATAGTGTCAGAAGCATCGATGACTCTATGAGATAAAAATCAAGAGAAGGTTTATTATAGGCGAAACTTAATATAAGACGAGAGATGCCCAGATATGATAGCAAACAAGATTTTGTGACCAAAAAAGGATTTTATTGTTTTATGTTGTATAAGAACCAAAGTTTTAATTTGCTGAAGTTTAATAAAAATTGTTTTCAATTTTAATTAACAATATCACAAGTAAACAAATTTAAAGTATTTTGTTTTTTTTTTTTTTTTATTGCAAACTTTTACTAATTTGAGGTCGCTGATTTCAAATCTAATCTTCATTTTGCTCTATCCCGGTCCCATATTTGTATGATGAAAAAAATTCACTTGCGCAAAAAAAATCGCTTGCTGTAAGCCGCAGAATCACCGGGAATTATAGACTTGAGAGGAAATGTTTACAGCCAATATATAAAGAGAGAAAAAATAAAAATATGTTTTTAAAATCATGTTCCTAAGTTGTATAGTTTTTATGATAATGAATTTATTTTCTACTTCCTTTCATACAGGTTTCTTGGCTCCGGTGAATATTTTATGTTTTGTCCGTTACAGCGTTCTTTAATTCTTGCGACGATATCGTTCTGGCCACAAGAAGCCCGTTATTATCTCACGATAGCAAACACCATTCACGGTAGCTGCTTGGCCGAACTTATTGTCGAAAAGTGCTGCCCGATGACGCCGCCATTCCATTTAACACGCACCAAATACTTACTCTTTGCGGATCCATCGGCTTTTCAATAATCACTCGTGGATTCTCATTTGCTCAAATGCGGCAATTCTGCTTGTTAACAAATCCACTGAGATGAAAGTGTGCCTCGTCGCTGAAGGTGAAATGAAATTTTATTTGAACGCCCGTTTTCGTAAAAGGCTTCAATAATCTTAACGCGCTGCTCAATTGTGTAACTTCTCCACGGTTGAATTTGTCAAACACTGAAACAATAAATTGTCAAATTAAGTTGGGCAAAATACTTGACGTCAAATTGTGTATTATGGTTGGACCACCCATAAAAGAGGTCCTAAATTTCTTCCCTGTGGGACCCCAGCATAATTTGATTGGGTATAACTACGACATTTTCCAACAGTCAAATAGCTCATCAACAGCTTTTGAATATTTATGGTTAAGTTTAGCACATCTTATGCATTCGGCCTTCATGCCACACTTTATCATAAGCATCATCAATAAAGAGCACAGAACAATTTATTATTTTGTCAAAGGTTTTTCTAACAACGTATACTAGGCTGTGTGTGTGTGTCTGTGAAAACCTGAACAAAATAATTTACTGAATCATGCACATAAATGTTTTAGAAAAATCCAATAAGAACAACCCATCCCAAGTTTTATTTTAAAAAGACACTAAACCAACATTTATCTAGCAGATGTTGTTTATGCCTGTTTCTAATTTCAATATCTTCTCGTAACTTTACTAATCCTTTTGATAATAAACAAGTTTAAACACAAAAACAAAAGTTTTCTATGTAATTTTTTATGCCTCTAAAAACTTAAATAAACACTCTCAAACCTTTTGCTGTGTGCCAAAACAAACACGCCCCATTTTGCAGCAACAACCCCCAAACAGTTCCTTCCGTTACTGCAGCATTAACAGGGTTTAAATAAACACACGTTAAGCTCATTTTTTAATACAAAAAACTGTCAAAATACATTTAAGTACATTTTTAATAAGGTTTAATTTAAATTGAACAATTTAATCGTTCTGATGAAAGGAAGACTTAAACGGGGTGGGTGTTAATGGCAAAAGTTTAAATTTTGTTCGATGGCTTGTGTTAGTACAAGAAATTTGATATGAGTGTTGAAAACGGTTCTCGAGCGAGATTTTTTGTGTTTCCACTTATTTTGAAAGAAAAATTAAAGGATTAAGATCAAGTGTTGAATTGACTGGGACGTATTTCTTATGGCCATCCGCTTAGTAACAAAAAAGAAAAACTAAAGCAAGTTAGAGTGATATATTCGGCTGTGCCGAATCTTTGATACCCTCCACCCACAGTTCGAATATGTCAGGAGTGGGATCTACATATATGATATCTATTTATTAAAATTGGTTGCAATTTAGACCTATATTAAGTTATTGACCGACAATCAGAACGTTTTATGGTTTTTTTTTTAATAACTGGAGTAGAATATCATGATTCGTAACAGTTTAAATTAGTTTTAGCGTTTACAATGAATTTCAGAAGCCTGCTAAATATGGGATCTAAGGTAAATTACGGACCGTATATCACAAAATTGCATGACATTGTTTCTAGCCACCAGCGTAGGCTTTATATGGGGCCTTTGGTAAATTATGGGCCGATCTACACGAACTTTGACAGTGTGATTTCTTGTCCTATAAAACTGTGACGTACCAAATTTTATTATGATGCCATTATTAATTACCGTTTTAGGCGCACTTAACCCTTTTCCGGGAGCAGGGTTTGTTATGCGCCGATCATCACGAAATTTATTAGTGTGTTTTCTAGTCCTATAAAACAGTAAATTATTTAATTTTATTATGATAGCGTTAATAATTACGGTTTCTTTTGGGTTTTACGAAAGTGAGCGTGTCTCTTCCAAATGGGATTGTACACATAAGACGTTACGTTATGAAGATATATTTCGGCCACCAGGGCTACCGCTGGAAATTTTCAAAAGGGGGTCAAAAAAAGGGTATATCAATTAAAAAACAAAACAAAAAATATTTGTTTCAAGTGCTCAAAAAACTAAACTTTTTTTATGAAATGGTCTTTTCAGTTTTTAACACCTGACAAAAAGTTTGTCTTTCATTATTATAGCTAATTTGTTAATGCTTTTTATGTTTTTTATGCTTTTTATGGCCCCATGAAGGGTTAAATATAGAGGGTAATACTATGTTCACGTTTGGGTTCTTAAGCGCGTTTAAGCAACTCGAACGTGATTAAGCTCTAATCACATCAAAATCGAGATGATTTCCCATACATTGAAGTGATTTGTTAATCACGTCAAATTGACATGTTTACAACTAAATCACTTCATTAATCACATAGAATCCACTGAACATACCTCAAACTGAGTGTAATGTAGAATCGGCCAACATAAACTGAACAACCGGCCACGATTCTGCTTAATGATTTTATTTTTTTCCTTAAATAATTCATAAATTTTCACAATTTCAGCATTAATATGTTTAAAATAGTCTTCTGATAACTTTATAAAAATATTTTTTATCAATTTTTAATACTTTAAAAAAATATAAATTTGTTTGTTTTGTTTTTTTCTTAATCATCTGTCATTTTAATCATCTCAAATGTAATGTGAACGGCTTTGATTAACTTAATCAACATTTTGCTTAAACGCGTTTAAAAACTCAAGTGTGAACATAGCATTATATTCCGAAATTTTCTCTTTTTTACCGATTTCAAATAAATTTTATGGTTTTGCATATTCGCGATAAAGGCGATTTTTTAATAAAAATTAGGCTTTGCTATCATACCGCTGCTACCAAATTTTTTGAAATTTCCGCTAATTTGGCAGTTTTTACCGAACTTTCGCCATTCCTCTTAGGTTAAGAGACTTTAAAGCAATATTATCGATTGGTTGAAATATAAAAAATTTTCGCTTCGCTGCTCTTTGAGCCAATCGTCGCCGTTTTAAAAATGACGAAGTCACCTATTTTACAGGACACTTTCAACGCTGTCGATTTATACGCGGCAAAAGTTCAATACCCAATGCGATTAGAAAGGGGGAATTTTTTAGAATAAAACATGCTACCGTTTCGGATAGCAAAACATTTTTAAGAAACGAACACCAAATTGTATTTTTAAATAAAATGCCACATTTTTTGTTGATAAGAAACCCCATAAGTAATTCAATAAATAAAATAAATTACAAAAATGAAAGTATGAATATGAGTTGCGTTTGCTATTAGAGAAATTATACTTTAGTTTGTAATTTTCTATAGAAAATTTAATTTAGATGTCGTAAAAAAATGTTTTAACACAAACTTTTTACGAATAATAACTACTTTTTAGGAATGTGCGTTCTATATTTTGTTATTAAATCTTCACTTGAAGTACATTCATCCATCTCCGCTTTAAAACAAAATTGTGAGAAAAAAAACAAAGTTTAGTTTTAATTTAAAAACACTTGTGAGTGCTTTTCCAAAAAGGGTCAAAAAATGGCACAAAATAGTTAAATATATAATACAAAAGGATAAATCAAAACAAAAATTGGTATCAAGACCGTCGAAAAAGGGTAAAATTGATACTTAAGTATCACAACGGTAACGCTGCCAGCCACTGGACCATATGCAATCTGTATATCCATTTTATTAAAAAACAGAAAGAGTTCCGTTTTTAACTTTTACAAAAGTACAATGTATTTTAATCTGGGCTCTTTACAAAATTTATCGAAAAGAGAAAAAATACCAAAGGTAGAAGAGTTGAAAAATGTACCAGCTTTAAAAGAGTTCCAAAGTACCAGTTTCTCCTCATTTGAGGGCCCCAGAAAGTAAACTGTATGTTTATGTAGGCTTTAATCTGTATGTATCTGTATATTTTATCCCGTTTTTAGCCCTTAAACAGTACTCTATATTTTAATCAGGATCATATGTTATCCCGATTTTCGCAATCACGTCTTTTAGTTGTAAAGTTTAGTTGTAAACAGGCAGTTAAAGATTAATAACTTTCCTCTTTATAAATTATATTTTTTCATTTATTTCGAATAAAGTAAATTGTTTATAAACCGCCTATTACGGAGATGCTCTGCACTTATTAACATTGTTGTTCACTTGCACCACTTGGCATCTTTATTTTGCTTTTATTTTGCTCCCATTTCCAGACCATCTTAACCAAAACACAAAACACTCTCCTTTGCCACAGCCAAACAACCATTATAAAACACCATGTGGATGGTATGCAGCAGCATCCACACAATACAACACTTGGCTTTGACACTTTGATATTTCCATGCTTTTTAATGTTTTCTTTTACTGCTTTTCTAACTGCTCTTCAACGGAGACCAACAGTCTAGGCGGTTGGACTGATAACAGGAGGAGTACAAAGATTGTATTAGATTTAAAATGGACATTAGAAGGAACGTTTAATATACGAGTACATAAATGCTGCAGCAATTGTGCATGTTGTCAGAAGTTGTCAAGAGTAAATTCTTAAATTTCATAAAAACGATATCTTGCCTATAATTAGTATTGTGGTTATTTTTGTTGGACTGTTTCATGGTTTTAAATCCAAATTTTGATATTTTAATTAGGCTAAAGTTCACCAAATTTAATTTTCATTAAATTATTTTTATGAAGAAAGGAATTTTACAACATGAAAATTAATTAAAATTTATTGATAATTTTTCATTCTTGACTGCCGCGGGGCTCGAACTCAGGCTTTCACGTAACCACTCAATTTCTTCAGAGGGTTTTGCCGTTTAACACTTACAGCCATTGACGACTGCTGGCAGTCAATAGTCAAACATCATCGTTTAACCAAATTGTATTTAACCTTTGGTAGGTCGAAATTTTCTAATTGAATTATTTTCTATTTTAATTGATTTACATGTTCTTTCTTACTTCTGTTTTTTGGTACTTTTTGTTAAGAATACTTCTCGAAGTCTAAAGTACATTTTTCGTTTTTAATTTTTTTGCCTTTCTTTTTCTTGTTGACCTTTTTCAGCACAACTTGAAGGATAAATGTAAACAAATAGCTCGTGCCTTAACTTTAAGAATGTTTCTAATTTGTTATAAATAATATCAAAAATCAAAGCAAAAAAAGCTTTTATATCTTTCAGAATGGTGCGATAAGAACAGAATGTTATATAAATGCAGGTGTTTAGATAAAAATAATTTTATTCTGTGCCACGCCCACTTTTCCAATCCCGTCCTCATTTTGTCGTATGTTGTGTATTGATTTGCTTGTACCCAATTTGGACGAAATGAGAATCTGGGGTCTGCCGAAACCCCATATATAATGTCATTCCTAAAAATTAAAGGAATAGGACTACATATTACAAAAAAGCTTTAAAAATACATAACTGAAATTTAGCTCAAAGAATAAATTCGAAAAAATAAAAAATGATAAATATTTTTTGCACTTTATTAATTTTTTGTTTTTCGTATGGGGCAGAGCAGTGTACAACAGCAATAATTTAGCTGAAATATTTAGTTTCCGAAAATTTTCCGCTAAATTGGTTTGAAGGCCTAAAAGGTCCTTTTTTAATTTTCGATAACATGATAGTGAATATATTCCACTAAAATCTATTAAAATCATTTAAAGAATTAATTCTTTAACGGATCGCAGTATTTACAACAAATACCCATTCAATAGTTAGTTTGTCATTATTATTAATTGTTGAACATATTCAATAAATACAAATAACAACAGAAATAGCAACAGCAGCAATTAAGAGGGTTGGTTGATGGCGGTTAAACAGTCTTCATTTCGCAACCAGAAGTTGGTAACAAGAGTTTTAAACAAATAAAGTTTTCCCTTTAGGTATTTTGTGGTGGATAAAAATGTTGGTTGTCTAATGATTTGGTGGACGCTCTTAAAATTTCAAGATAAAACGCAAGAGAGTATCACTATTAAATTTAACAACTCATATACACTATAACGAGTTATGTAAAGGATATGAGTGAACAACTAAAGATAAAATTGTAAGACTTAAAAATAAAAACCACAACATCCTGGTTGTGTTGAAACAAGAGTCAAGGCGAAATTTAAGAACTTGAAATTTTTATTTTCCTAGATAACTGTTGGCTTTTGTCTTTTAAAAGGGGAGGATTAGGAGTTTGTAAACGTCGTAATCAGGATTGCCAGAAGAATTCAAATTAAAAGTGCTAAGTCGACAAAAAAAAAATTTTAAATTGTTCAACAACAGAAAATAAAAGTGCAAGTTTGGTAACGTTGATTTTTGAATATAATAAAAGAATTGCATTTGAAATTTTTACATATTAATTTTGTTTAACTCATTTTGACTTTTCATATGAACCGATATTGTTTACAATATCATCCGATATGTTTAAAGTGTGGCAACAAATGTTGCGAAAGGAGGGATCAATCTCTTATGCGTATAATTTCATAACAGTTCTATTTTCATTCTAGCTTTCTGTTTACTGTTTATTCAGTCCAATAAACAATTTTAATTTATTTGTCCATAAGAATAAAATTAACTGCATTCGTTTTTCGTTGTTTTCTTTTTCGTACACTACATATGTAGATGCAGAAAATAGTATGCGCTAAAGTTTCAAAAAAGGCAGCATGTATGAAAAATCTTCTTGATACACATGAGAACTTATAATTTACTTGAATTTATTATGTGAGTGTTTGAGTAGTTTTGAGAAAAAAAAAGTGCCAAAATAGCTAACTTATTATAAAAATGTGCTAAACAAGCTGTAAGCACTTTTTTTAATCTTAGTGCTCAATCAGAAAAAAGTGTGCTTAATCTAGCTCTAAAAGTGCTAAACTGGCAAGCCTGGTCGTAATAATAAAAATAGTATCAATACAAATTGTTTAAAGATGATTAAACTTTGAAATCTTTGCCATTTCACCCACACCCACCCCGCACACTGTACATCTTATTTTACATTTTAGATATACAGATGTAGTAAGTATAGATACCCTGTAGGAAACCTGGGTGCAAGTGTCATTGTCAACGAAGTGTCTACACTACACTACATTTGCCACTATGTTTGGGTTTAAAACGAAACAATTTTTATCAATAACAACTGATAAGTACAATTCCTATAATAGATGAAGAATTAATAAAACAAAAGATTGTTATGATTTCGCATTCGTGATTCTCTGGTTCCAATGTCTACATACTTATGTTCCCAAAGGAACTACCTGGTCAGTAGTTGATTTCCAATGACACGCACATATTAAATGTCTATAGAAAATAACAATGTCTGGGGTATAACAAGTCACTACACTGATAGAAAAGACATCATAACGCTGATGTATTTTGACATCTGTACTATGACAAGTGACTTCGTTTTGACCCCATGACAATTTTCATCATTGTGATGTCGACCTTAACATCACTTGGCCAAAGGGTCATCAGGGTCAAAATGAAATTATGTCATCAATAGGATGACACATTGGCATTCACAGAAATTACGAACATGTCCTCAGTGCGATGACGCAGTAACATCGGGGAAAGGAAACATTAGCATCTATTTAATGTGAGTTTTTCATTAAGTCAAAGTCATTGGAATTGCTTTAAGTTAAAGTGAGAGAATTTTATTATTAAATTACCCTTTAAATATGTTTGTTTCACGTTTGTTGAATTACGACCTTTGCTTACAGCAGAACTCTCAATAATAAGACACCAGCACCATGCCCCATATGGTTTTCGTAATCATTCTACTTCAAAAATTTGATGTATTTAACCAAATAATTTAAAAAAATAGAATATAGGAATTTTTGCTTCTTATTATTCATTGTAATCATGAAAATAATGTCAATAATATACAAAATGTGGTATCGAATTGATGTCACTATAGTCATAAAATAGATGACTCGTTAAAAATGACAAAATTGTACGAAGACTTTAATCAATGGATTGATGTTACTTTTTGCATCATTGATGCCATTTGTAGTTATATTGATGTCACAATTCTGATGTTAAAGATGAATTTTTCTATCAGTGCAGTACTGGTGACTGTGTAAATAGTGAATCAGTACAGATTCACTAGTGATATTTCCTGCAGGGTACTAATAATATGTGTTATATGTGTGTATGTTTGTATGTATGTACATTATTATTACGACTGATTTTGATTTTCTGTAGCAGCAGAATTTGTATTGTTGATTTTGGCGCGTGTCGTCATCATCATCTTCCTATCATTGCACATTTTCTTATCTTTTGTATTGAAAGCAACAACAACAGCAAAAAGGAATAAAACTAAACGATGACATTTACATTGTTAAAACTACTAAAAATTACTTCTTTTTTTTTTTTTTTTTTTGTTAGCAATTTTTACCACAATTTTCGCGTATGGCAGTTGGCGATAAGCAAAAATACCAGCCATATTGGTGATGACTGACTGTCTTTTGTTGTTTATTTAGCCTTGGCTGCAGTGCAACAACGACCTCTTTCGCTCTAAACTTTTCCTATATTTTATACTTATGTCATCAGTTTTTTGTCATTTATTGATCTAGTTTTGATTGTGTTGCTGCCATCATCAGAACTTTGACTTTTAAAAATGCTTTTATTTTTGGTGTAGATGTTACATTATTGTGAATTTATGTCTGCAATTTTTTTTTATGAAAGAAGAAAATATTGCGTTGTACATATGTACATACATACATGGGCATCTTGTGCATTTGTCTTATACATAAACATCTTATTCATTTAACTTATTTTTTTATTAAATCAAAAAATTAGGAAAATTATGTAAGTCTTTAATTATAAATTTAAAAAAAACTTTGACGATTTTTTAAAAATTGTGTTTGAAATGTTTTGTGTAATTTTTTATAATAATTTGTACAATATATTTTTGTATTTTTATATAGAACCCCTGAAGATGGTCAACAAAGTTGACCGAAATATTGGGAAATAAAATAAAATAAAATTGGAATTTTTAAACAAAATATATTTATATTTTTTATTTAAAAATTTGGTTTTAACTCATGACCTAATGCCGAAAAATATTAACAAACAACAAAACTAAAGGTCAACAATTTACAAATTTAAACAATTTTTAAATTCTTATCGTATCCCTGCAAACAAATGGAAGATATCCCCTAAGGCAATAGTTTAGCAATATCCCTAAATTGTCCTCTAGAAGAAAATAATCATATTTTAATTAATTACACTATTGGGTGATTCACAAGGTGTGCTATCAAGTCATATCGCCATAATGTCCTAAATAATATTTAACAATTGTTTAAAAAAAATATTGTTGTGTTTCAAACAAAATAAATATTTTAATGCTGTGTTCATTAATTTGTCATCACTATACAATAGAAATCTAAATTATAAGCGGTTGCCCACAGCAGTCATATATATTTCTTGTAATTATTTTAAGACATATGACTTTACAACTATATGACAACCTTGTGAATCCAATACGAACATTTTGCGCCCAACAAGACCTAGATTGGTGCAAAAGTGATAAGGCTACAGAAGATTTAGTGAATTAATCCACATAGTAATTTAACAGTTTTAGGCTTTATTTTAAAATTTTTTGTTAGTAAGCATTTCGCTACATGCTTTTTGGTGATTTGTTTAAAATTGAAAAGTGGGATATTTCAAATAATCTTCTATAACTTTGTCATTTTTTTACCGATTTGGGCACAAGACGTGCGTATTAAAAAACTGTCACATAGTGTAATTAATCAAAAAATTTCAACTGTTTGGTTTAAAAAAAAAGTTCGATTTGGCAGTGGCATGTGTAAATGCAATTTTTAAAGTAATTAGATGAAATTTTGAACATAGGTTTCAATTTATATGGACAAAGCCTAAAAAATGGTGAGAATCGGTCGATAATTGCACTATCCCCATTCAAACTTCTTTCCGGAATAGTGTTTGTGTCTATAAACCATTGTATTACGTTGGCATTTACATTAAATTTGAACCCGACTTATTTTATTGCTGATGACTAACGTATAAATGTTGGTATTGATATATGTACAAATTGGTGACAATAACATTTATGACAGCCACTTTGTCAAGACAAAATGTTGCGCTAGTGGATCCAAAATAAACCCCATTTCTAAAATCACTTAAAGGCAAACGAATCTTATATACATAGATAATGATATCTTAATAACAGTCGACACAAAAACTTTTACATACATCTTAACCTCACAACATAAGTTTGTTCTGGCGGGTCCATGATTGCCCATCTCGAAAATTTGTCTGCATATAATATGGTGTAGAGTTTTAAATGCTTGGGCTTGACGGATTAGAATTTCGTAGTCGTTTTGTTTTTGTTTTTATTAAAATAACATTGTTATGAATTCTTACCATGTATGCTTTTTTATTTTATAGCAAAATTTTTGTCAATTTGGTACAATTTAAGAATTGTCAGATCCCAACAGTACTTTGTAATGTTGTTGAATGTCACGTTTAGTTTTCCCAGTCATCGAAAACTAAATCACAGTTTGCAAAAATTTCACAACCATAAAGTAATTTATGGTATGGTAAGTATGTATAGCTATCGGACGGAATTCATTTGCCGTTTTTGGTATCGGCACTACTTTCGCATGTTTTCAAATTGTTGGGTATGTGGATTTTGTTAATATAGTGTTAAACAGGTTTGTTATGAAAGGTAAAAATTTTGAAAAAATTATCTTTATAAACTTGGGATGAATTCCACCGTAACTTGAAGCATTTGACTTAATATTGATAAAGCTACATATCCCACATTAATTCATAAACATGCACATCCTAAAATTTATCAAAATCGTTTGAACGAAAATTACGTTTGCTTCACTGTCTGTCTTCTTTAACATTTGTGAAACTGATTTAAAAATTTACAAGCAATTTTTTGTCTCTTCTAAACATTTTTGAATTTTAAGATGTTCTTGTTTATCGTTTATCATGCGATATATGCCTACAAATATTTGTACATATGTAATTTAGTTTATAAAGCTTCGTACAGACGATAGTCAGATCTGACAATCTTGTAAGCAGGCGTTGCCAACAGCAATATTTTTCAGACAATGGTGCAATTGTCAGATGCATTAATTTTGCACTTCTGCAAATACAAATGATATTTTAGCCAATTTTAATGCAGTTTAAGCAACGCTGCTTACCAATATTGTAAGATCTGACCATCGTCTGTACGAAGCTTAACTCTTATGTACAAAATTAGATATTTCAGAAATAGTTTACTTTCTAATGGTGTTTTCTTTTCTACAAAACATTTGGTGTTCGTTTCTTAAAAATGCTTTGCTCTCTAAAAGGGCAGCGTGTTTTATTCTAAAAAAATTCACCCTTAACGCCCCGTATAAATCGAGAGTGTTGATAATGCCCTGTAAAAATATGGCTTTTGTTTATATATAGGGTTGCCAGACGAAGTTGGGGAAAAAATCGCCTCTAATCATGACAGTTAAAATTTTAAGTTTTAATAGTTATTTTTTATTATTTTATAGTAAAAACAAAAGAAAGCATTACATTGTTAATGGTAGGTTGTCAGTGACATAAAATTTAAATGGATTCGGTGTTATAAAATTGTTTTTGAAAAAAAACGTCAAATCAAACAATTTTAAAAACTTGGTGTTAATAGATCGGCAATCTGGCAAAGGTATTTTCTTGTTTACATATTACATATAAACTAAAGAAATTGGAATTTCGTCATTCATTTTGTTCATTTATTTATTTAACATGAATCTACACACAGAAAAAAATACCAATGTTAAATTAACATGGCGAAATGATGATTGAGAATCATAGTAAATTTCTGCAAAAGTATTCCCTTTATTCAAATATATCATTATTTCATATTAATTTTAAATGAAAAATATTAAGTCCCTAATTTTGTAAAACACAACGCACGCCAAAGTATTATATTGAAAGCAAAAACAAATTCATAAATATTTTGTAATTTTGTTGTTGCTTTGTACAGAAATTTATTTACCGTTTTAAAATTTTCAACGCCACAAGCAATGAGGCGTATGAAATCTTAAAAACCAATGTGAATTTCTGTTAGAGGAAACAACAAAATTCCAAAATATTTATGAATTTGTTGTTGCTTTCAATGTAATTCTTTGTCGTTGCGTTGTGTTTTACAAAATTAGGGCCTAAAATAACCTTAAATCACGTTTATTTATTATTATTCACTGTTAAAATAACATTGTTCAATATTGAATCCATAAAAAACCTGTTTTATATTAAAATCAAAAGTTTATCTTGTTAAATTAACATGCATACATGGCTAAGTATGAACATTTTTTTATTTTCATGTTTAAAATATGCTATAAAAAGAAGACAATTCCCGTATTCTTTTAATTAAAATTATTTAGTTAAATATTACATCAAGTGTTTAAGGTAGAATAATGACAAGAACCATATCGGGCGATTCTGCTTATGATTCTGTTAACAAAGGAGAATACAAAATAAGTAAAGCCTGTGTTATACGGGTAAATGAATTGAATAAATGCATAAGTGATATCAAACCAATTTGATTCTACATTAAATTCATGTTGTTTCAACTTAAAATAACTGTCTGTTTGTAACTAACATTAAAAACAACAACAAATTTTGAATTTTTGTTTTAAATGTTAGTTAAACGAGCCACTTTTGCACCCGCGTTCTACAAACAGGCAGTAACTTTCATTAAACGTGGTTCGGGTGTGATTTCAAATTGAATGTAATATGTGTTGCTCTTACTTTACGGGAGTGTTAAATTAACGTTATTTTAAAATAAAACAATGTTGTTCACAAGTTATTGTAAAATCAGGTTGAATTAACATGAAAAACGTATGAAGCAAAATCATCACCGAAAACCTTTTTTTCTACGTTTTTAACTTGATTTTTTTCTGTGTGTATTAACAAATTTCCAATTTTGTGTTTTGTTCTCGTCAAATAAACAATTGCAGTATTACATATTCGGCAAGACATTTCATACATGCACCTTTTAAAAGAAAAGTTCCACAAATGACCACTACTTACTGCTTACCAGTAACCATTATTTTCTGATATTCCGCACTGAATATCATGTGTTTCCGTGGTGTAGTGGTTATCACATCCGCCTAACACGCGGAAGGCCCCCGGTTCGATCCCGGGCGGAAACAAGCTAATATTTTTAAAAAGAAACAATACACAAATTTTATAATTGTACAATGGTAGAATAAGTACAAGGTGGTATTGTATTAGTCATTTAATTTTTTTTTCTCAATTTTAAAACCCGTATAACGTCAAGCAAAAGAAAATATGGAAAATATTAAAACAACCTTCAAAATTCAAATAAATTAATCTGCCATTACATGGGAAAATAATAAAAACTCTCCCCAAAGAACATACCTATTATACTATGATTTGTTCATAGATTTTAATTGAACTCTTGTAAAATAAATAACTCAATTCGTTTATTTTTACAGCAAAATAATTTCAGTATTAAAAAAACCCAACTCTTTTACTTTTATTTACTTAAATCAATAGCAAATTACTTGGCATTTTCCACAGCCTTAATTTCTACTTTAATAAATTTTATGTTCTAAATTGTAGCACGTTTGGTACTAAAAGTGTGTAAATGTATTTCTTACCACTTAGCAGGGACAAGCACCTTAATTACAATTTCAACATTATATTCCACCTCTGCATTGTTCATCAAATTCAAAGTTCAAAATTAAAGTACCTTATAAGTATTCGAATCCTCATGTGCCCGGGTAGCTCAGTCGGTAGAGCATTGGACTTTTAATCCAAGGGTCCAGGGTTCAAGTCCCTGCTCGGGCGAGTAAATTTTTTTTTAATTATTCTTAGTTAATATTAATAAATCATTTATTGGAAAAAAAAATTCACAATTTAAATTATTACAATGTTTGGTAAATAGCGATGGGAACATAAACAATATCGAGCCCTTATAGCAAAAATCATTAAATCAACATTTAAGATTTTTGTTTTTTGATGAAAATCGATAATTTTTGATCATTTGCATCATCTCTAAAATCTCAAATGTCTGGGAAGTAGCGTTAAGAAATAAGAGCAAAAGAAATTTCAAACGAAACCCTAGACTTCAAGCAAAAATATTAAAAAAAGACCTTCTTCTGTAAAATTTTATTTTTGTTGGTTACATAATTTTTGCTATTAGGGCTCGATATATTACCAGGGAATTTAAATCTAACCAGCATTTTATTTTAGTCGAACTTATCAATAAGTCTTTCTGTTCTTGAAGGAAAAAAAGAACATAGATACCGTGATGTGCGTATATAATATATTGAATTTTTACAAAAAAACATGAACTGCATCGGCCGGGAATCGAACCCGGGCCGCCCGCGTGGCAGGCGAGCATTCTACCACTGAACCACCGATGCTTCCTGCTGAAGGTCAACTAGTCAAAGTGTTTTTTCATGCAAATTAACCAAATAAAAAGTAATATATTAACAGCCGTATTCATAAAATGATTAACTGACCATATTTAAGGAACAATTTCTAAAGTTGTATTCATAAACGAAAAATAGTCTTTTAAACCTTTAATAAACCATTCATAAAGTATGAAAATTTATTGTTGGATTTACCCTTCTTTATAAACCAAAATTAAAATAACATTTTGATAAATGTTTGTATTTTATGATATTATTTTTGTGAAATATGTTGAAAAATAATGAAATAAATGTTTTATTTATTAAAATGGACATGTAAAATACATTTTACTTTTTTTTAGACAACCAATTTAAAGTTGCATGGTTAATTATTTTTTAAAAATATATATGTATGATTTAAAAGAACATGTTCGGGGGCAAATGCAGATATTCTCTTAAATAACTTATTAAATTATTGCAACTAGTTGGTTTTTTGTTTAAAACAACAAATAATTGTTCAAAAATATAAAAAAAAATAAACTAAATAAATCATAATAAAAGTGATGTGAATAAAAAGTAAACAAACTTTTTATTTGAATACTTTCATATTATATATTAAAAAAAGGTTCAAACAAGGGGGGTTTATGATACCTTTCGGCAACATTTTGTTCAGAAACTAGAATAAAATTTAGTTTTATTTGATAAGAATAATTTTTCAGTTCTACAATTAAAAAAAAAAACATAAAATATTATATATAGAATATCATGTGAACCGAATAGAAGTTTCATGTATCACTAGAAATAAACAGTTAATAGTAAAAAAGCTGTACGTTTATTAACACAAATTTTTATAGGAGGTTTATTAGACAAAAAGCGATTACGGCTGTAAAACTTTAAAAAATAATTACAAAAATGTTTGTAAATACAACAAATCCCATATCTTTTAAAGTGTTTGTTTATTATCTTAACGGCTGATTTTACCAATTGCTATACCTGCCAGGTAACAACATGTGCTTTATCAGGTATAATGAAAGTTAATTATAACTGAACTTGGCGAAATTAGCAGCAAGCATTTAAAGGAAAAATCTGATCTGCGGAGAAGAGCCTTTTCTGCCTAATAATAACACCAGAAGCATCGGTGGTTCAGTGGTAGAATGCTCGCCTGCCACGCGGGCGGCCCGGGTTCGATTCCCGGCCGATGCAGTTCATTTATTTTCCAACAGATATTATGTATGCTAAAAAGTTTAAAACGTCTATGAATTTAATTTTAGTTATCCACATACATATTTGTGTTATTTTGACAAAACATCTTAAGATATGCAAAACGTCTTTTAAAAAAACTCGGTGAAAAAATGATTTATATAAATAATTAATATAAACCAAAAATAAAGAAAAATTTCGTTGTTAATAAAAAATTTTTAAAACATAAACAAAAGTCTTTGTTGAATAAAAATTCGTATGATTAACAACATTTTCTTCAAATTTGACTTATGTAATATGTTTTGTTGAAATGCCACAGATATGTGGATAACTAAAATTAAATTTCAATTTTATTTATTTAATAAGTATATTTATGTGTATATTTTACAATACCTACATAACATAAAACAATATTTGTTATTATTAACTACCACTCAACTGTCAAAAACCTTTTATTTACTGGCAGTTATAGTGATAGTAATTTTTAACTGAACTTGGTGAAATTGGCCGTTAATGGTTTTTTTAATATTAATTGTCAGTACATGCATATTGAATCAAAAGTTTAGTAATTCGTAAAAAAAATTACGGTTTTTTCTTGATTACAGTACATTGATTACAAAAAAAACAGTACGTAGGTATTCAACGTACTGTTATTCCGACTTAAAATCTTGCTACCATTGATTTAATTTTATACAGCATCGGTGGTTCAGTGGTAGAATGCTCGCCTGCCACGCGGGCGGCCCGGGTTCGATTCCCGGCCGATGCAATTTGGTTTTTTGTAAAAAGTTTATTAGTGCTGGGGATATCTATTACAGACCTGCGCGTGAAAGTGTTTTGACTCTCAATCACGCACGCTTAAAGGTAAAATAAATAAAAACTCACACACGCTCACTTAGATTTTGGTTACCACTTACGAAAAAGTATTTTAATACTTTTTTTTTATCATTTTATATTAAGTGATTTTAAAACAGATAACGGATCAAATTTGCAAGACCCGTATCTTTTATATGAGAAGGAAATCAAATAGTCAATACATATTATTTTTTTATTAAATAAAAAGAAATTATCGCCCGAGCAGGGACTTGAACCCTGGACCCTTGGATTAAAAGTCCAATGCTCTACCGACTGAGCTACCCGGGCATAAGATCCTGATTGCCAATTTTGCTATATCCTAACACCATAACTGAATGTTCTTGAAAAGCCAGGAATTAAAAATGGCTTGCTTATCTAATCTTATACCAACTTAACTACAACATGAACTTTAAGATCTTGATGGTAGCATTTTTTTACCAGTTTTTTTTTCTAGTTTCTAGTTTTTGAAAAAAAAACGCTTTCAGAAAATTTTTAGCATATTTTTTTATTTTAAATTTAGACATTTTTGCTCACCAAGGGCCAATACCAGATGGGTAATTCCATGTCAAATCGACCAAGAGTGGGAACCGACCGCTTTCAATTTTGGTGAGATGTTTGCTTTTATCCAATAAGGAACGTATTTATGTATATGAACGAAAAAATTTAAATACGAAGATGATTTTTATGTCATATCTTAAAAAAAAAAACATTTTAAAATTGACTAAGTCAAAAACTTTTTTTTTTGCTGATTTTTTATAAATATAATATGTACCTCAAAAAATCCTAAAACTTTGAAGAAGCTGTTTTTTTTAAATACATATGATATTTTTTTAATAATTAATAAAAGGACTTTTTTGAGCTCGAGGTATTTTTTTTTTATATCATAAATATAAAGGTCGAATAAAAAACAATAAAAATTATAAAATTTTAATATTGTAACTTTGAGCAATATGTACACTCTACTAGTTGACAAGCGGGCACCTGGCGTTTTAACCTAACTCGGGCACCCTGAATCCAGTGGTTCTAACCATTTTTTAGGTTCGCTCTTGTTTTCAAGATTAAAGTTATTTCGAAAATGTAGGGGGTTGCACAACATATATTCGCGTATTTCAAAAATGGTTTAATTCTGCGAACTTTTGAAAAAAAAATAAAAAAAATTTTAATTTTTTTTCGTTCATATATCTGTGGTTTTCATGGGCAACCGCGTATGTCTTAAAACAAATTTTTCAGGAGAGCCGAAAAACCATTCTAGATCTAACTATGGGCGGAATTGATCCATCTTTTTTCAAAAAATTTTAGAAACATGTAAAGAGCGTTTAAAATTAGACAATATGACATCAACATCTCAAAATCGGAAGAATGGACTTACGCGGTTGCCCACGAAAACCACAGATAAAAGCAACCTTCTCACCAAATTTCATTCAAATCGAAAGGGGCCGGGTCCCACTCTTGGTCGATTTGACATTGAATTACCCAGATACGACTAAACAATTTAATTTTTTAATAAAACATATGGTCTTACTTTTTCGTTTCGTAATTAATAAATGAAGGGATTTATTTGATATTGGGTTTTAATTACGAGAGTAGTTAATACTAGCAAAACATTACATTAAATCTTAAAGTAAAAGTTCAATTCTTAGTAAATACGAATACATTAGTTTAATTTTGTATATCGGGGTTTTCAATAAGAGCGACGAATTTCATTTTTTTTTTATTTTAGGAATTGGGAACAAAATTTCCATTTAGCATTTTTATAAAATATGTACTTTAAGCTTTTTTTAGAATTGTTTTTTGATTCTTCATATTCATTTAAAAAAGATATTTGCATAAATATTGACTAAAATTTTTAAAGTTTTAATTTATAAATAATCTGACATTTGTTGTTTTTTAATTCAATAAATAATAAAAAATTGTTTTGCTTAAATCATGGCCCATTGAAAAGGTCTGCGCAAGAAGCCTGATGATCATTGTTTATGTTCTTTTTAGTTGTCAAAAGTTGTTTACATGTGCATGTATACGTTTGTTTACGTTTATGGTATGCCACACATACACGTTTTTTCCTTTTGCTTTGTTTATGCGGTAGTAAATTTTTGACAACTAAAAAGAATCGTTTTTTGTTTTTGTACAAGTAAGCAGACCTGATAATAATATAATATTTAAACTGACTCGGTAAATGTGTATGTACAGGCAAAGCTCGGTATAACGAATCTGGCTTTAACGAAATTCTGATAAAACAAAAGGTAAAATGTTTAACATTGACTACCTGATGTAGCGAATATTTCAAACATTTTATGCGCAAAATAACGAACGGTTAGGAAAATTAAACAAAAATCTAAGGCAGTAAAGAAAGTAATACATGAAATAGTCGTTACAGTAATGTTAATTTTTTTCAGTCCTAATTTCACAAGAAGTAACTGCGTGCATTTTTATTAACTTTGAAGGTGTCCTAGTACGGAAGTTGATGTGGGATGACCAAGCAAGACCCCTTTCAAACTCGACAAGTTAGTTGCGCAAATTACTTGCCGAGTACAACAAAGTCTGTCCTAAATTTTGTTTTCCTTACCCTGACCTTTCCGCTGACGTCTACAAGCCAAGAGTTGCGGAAGAGACTTGCGCAAGTAAATTGCCGAGTGTAAAAGGGGTCTTATTAAATGTTACTCTCAGATTTTTTGAAGAATTTACGAAATTAAATATGTTGTTAAAGTTATTTTTGGGAATACAAAATTTTATATTAATAAGATTTCTGTATGACGTGCTAAGTTCCCAATTTTTCATATTTAATATATACACGGAAATTCATAGTTGAGGGAAAGCTAGCTTCTATGTGCATTTCACTGGTTGCTTAGGCCAGATCATCAGGTAACCTTTTCCAAAGATTTTAGAGAAGCTAAAAATATTTTACAAATAAAACCTTAAAGCGAATAAGAATTATAAAAACTCGAAGACCTCTTTGGAACAATATCAAAGCTTAAACAAAACACCAACAATAAATAAATGTTGTTGTTTATCTTAATTTGAAATTGATCATCTAATGTTGTCTTACTTTTTGAAAGAAAAAGACATTTGTATTTCGAAGGATTAATAAGTAAATTATTGTCATTTGCCCAGTTGTTGATGTGATTGCAATCAGTGTTAATGTTATTTACACATGATTGAATGTCAGCGACATTGGTGCTGGTAGAAAGTTGCACATCATGTGCAGACTTGTGTAATTTGGTGTTAATCGTAACTTCTGGTAAATCGTTTATGTACATATAAACAAAATAGGAGGGGTGTAAGAATTGATCCTTGTGGAACGCCTCTGTTGACATCAAGTGGGTTGGAAAGTGTACCATTTAACTGTACGACTTGGGAGCTGTTTATAAGGTATGACGATAGTAAACTACATGCGGAGTTTGAAAAAAAAATATAATAGTTTTTCGAGTTTGTTTATTAAGATTAGATGGACAACTGTGTCAAATGCTTTGCTATGGTTTAGAAGAATAAGAAAGGGTACCATATTTTGATCGAGACTCGACCTGAGATCCACAACAACGTCTGCAAGTGATGTGATACAACTTTTTGCTATCACAAAACCGGATTGTCGATCACATAGTAGTTTTTTTTTTGGCTCAAGTATTGATTCATTTGTCTGCACGTTATATTTTCCATCACTTTTGATAAAAAGGAAAGAATTGCTATCGGTCGGTAATCATTGTTAAGCTTGTAAATTGGTGTATTTTTAGACACCTTCCATCCATCTGGAAATAGTGATTTTGTTAAGATAGAGTTTAACAGATAGGTTAAGTAAGGCAACGTCTCCGGAATTATCTCTTTTAGGAAAGTGCCAACTGCTTTTGATTTGATGGATCAACGAAAGTTGAAACAATTTTTAATAGATACACCGCAGATGTCAATATTAATGTTTTGGGTCGGTGGTGGTTTAAACGAGTACCCCAAGTATAACATCATAAAAAGTTTAAAGAGGTGAAATCGAGGTGAAAAAGGAGACATCCATTTGCGGCACTGTAACACGCTTGCCGAACTTGGTTCTTATTAATTCCATTTTAACGTACGATGTATGCCCCACTGCTGGAGAACGATGTTATGTCGGCATAAAAATCGCACAAAATTGTGAATTTTTCGGATAAAGTTGTGCCTCGTGCACCACTTATAGCTGCTCACTTCACCAAATGCGATAATGTTCCTTATTGAGAAAACCATCGACCCAGGAGTAAAGGTGGATTCCTACAGCACGATTCACTTATTTCGAAAAATTTTCCCAGAAAATCAAAGATGCCATATGTAAACAAAATCTATTAGTTTTACAATGTGGTCGTAGTTCAGCGTCTTATTATAATTTGCTTTCTTTTACATTTTTTAAATTACTTTCAAAGCTTGTGTTAAGGCGAATTCACTAGTCCGATTGTCAAAAATATTGCTAGAAAAACAAAAATAAAATTGAAAATAAACAGTTCAACAAAAAATCAAAATTGTTCTTAGAAATAGCTATGGCACAAGCTCTAATGTTTACATTTTGTACTTTAATTTTTTATTTAATAAAAATTTAATAAAAATGTCGACGAAAGTGGACAAAAAAACATAATAAACAAATGTATTCAGGTTTTCAAGACAAAGTCTTGACAGAAAGAATACAAAAAAATAGAGGAAAAAGGAGACAACATGTAATTTGAAATTTAAGTGATAATATGTAACAGCAAATTTCGAACCACCAGTACTACTGGTTAAAGATTGATGTTTGACTGTTGGTTAACGGGTACCGCAGTGGTGCAGTGGGTAGAACACAAAGATCTTCTGACGATAGAAAGTGATGTTTCTTGAAACATATAAAGATCAACCCGGGTTCAAATCCCAGCTAAGCCAAGAAAAATTGTCAATAAATTTTAATAAAAAATTCCAAGTTGTAAAATTCCTTCCCTCAGTGAAAATAATTTAATGAAAATTAAATTTGATGAACTCAAGCCTAATTAAAGAATATCAAAAATTGAAAATAAACAGTTCAACTTAAAATCAAAATTGTTCTTAGATGTTTGTTTACATAAAAAACTGTAGCTTGTCTACAACTTTCACAGCCCGACCACCGTCAAAAAAAACCAGCTATAGACTTGACCCCACCTTCTAATTGCGTCTTAATAATAAATGAAGAGGGGTTATCACTCAAAATTTAATTTCACAAGCTCAAACTTTGTATGAAAAAATAAACCTATTGGCAACCTAGTGCAAGATAGTCCGGACAAGATATAATATTCAACCAATTTAAGCTGAGAGTTGTTCCTAAACAATATGTTCTCTTGCCCGTTCTTAAGCTTAACCCGCAAAAATAAATAATTTTCTTTTGTGTGTGCGTGTACACCACAACATAGTTGCGATAGAACGTATTCTTTGATAAAAAAAATTTAAATATGCAAACTTTTTTGAAGCGTCCATATGTCTCTTGCAAGGATTGAGAAGTCAACTTCTCTTCTAAAGCAAATTGCATCGCAACTATTGAAAACCCCTCTATTAAGAACAATTGAAACTTAAAACTATAATAAGTCTGGTTTTACCCAATGAAAGTTTTCTTTCAGAAATTCTGACCTTATAGGTGAGAGGGGAAGAGAACAGGCTATTTTTCTCTTCCCTCTCACCTATAAACTCAAACATTTTGAAAGAAAACTTTCATAGTTTCAACCCAGACTAAGTACAACATTTTTTTTAGTTAAGGTTTATTTTAAAAAGATATCTAAAGTGATTAATTTTATTACTTTAAAAATTTAATAATCTTATAATTAATGAAAATTTTAAAAAATTTTATTTTTAAGGAAACACTTTTAATGTCAAAAAATTATAAAATAAGTTGGCGCATGATTTTTTTTTATAAAAATATCTTATCTTCTAACTATCTAAAGTCTAATAAAATGTCACTAAGATTTAAATGTAGGAGTTTCTGTGCAATCACATTTTTAGGGATTGCATCGACATACACAGCACGATGGAAATAAAAACCAATCCATGAAAATTCCCTTACAATCATTGTCTGGGTCGTAGGCCAATAAGCGATGCCATTTGTATTTCTGCTCACAACCGCAATCACCTTGGCAGCGTGAAGTTCGGGCTTTTCTGTAAAAAAATGTATAAAATTAATGGTTATAGAAAAAGTTGTAAACTTAAGAATAACAAATAGAGTTGTATTTTAGTTTATAAGAGTATGAACACAATTGTCCAATTCACAAGCTCTGTGGTATGGCTTATCGTTTAAAAATATGTATAGGGTATTTTTGTCTGCACTTGTGAATGAACAAATTTATTGTATCATTAGTGTTGTTCACACTCTTCATGTTTTAGTCGTCAAGTCTTGAGTTTGTGGAGAGGGAGGAAAAGAAATGCCATTCTCTTGTATCCGCTTGTCTCCTAAAAACTAAAGACTTGAAGGCTAAGCCTTAGAGTTGGGCAAAATCGTTCCTTTTGTGGAATCGTTCAGACCGATTCGAAAGATCAAAGGAACTAGGTCGTTCCTTTCGTTCATCGTTCCGGTTTTTTGCTTTGAACAATGAATGAACGAGAAACGAGAAAACTTCTCTGTCGTTCGTTAAAACGTCAACAATCAAAAATTTGTTTTTATGTTGTGGCGTAACAACTACCAACATAAGAATTACATATGTATTTTTTAATATGTTTGTAAAAAATAATTATAAGTGGTATATTGCTTTGGATCACATTAGTAATTGATTAAAATAGAAATTTGTTATATGTCACGACCAAAAAAAAAAAACACAAAAGTCGGCAACATTGATCAAACCTACAAAAATACATGTTATCATCCAACTGATTGCAATTGCGGAACGAGGAACGACAAAAAAGGAACTATTGAAAATGTCCTCACCGTTCCTTTTAGGGAATCGTTCAATGGAACTAGGTCGTTCCGGAACGACACTCTACTAAACCTTGATGAATGTGAACCAGCACTTACGTTGTCGTATCGATAAATGTCAAAAGTGGAAAATATCAGTTTAATGTACATTGTCGATTTACTTTGAGTCAACAATTTAAGACGATTTAAAAATTGCTTTTAACCAAATAACAATAAAAAAAGGAAAATAAAACTAAAAATTATTTATTTTTAGTTCTCCTTTAATAAACAAGGGTGTGCTAGAAATCGCAAATATCGGTTCGGTAGATTTGTGGAAAACACAAACGTTAATAGAGTATGTGTAGACAATAATTAAAAAAAATAACGTGTCCCTGTTAGTCATCTTTCGAACACAAAAAATACTGTTTTTATCAAACTCAACAAAATATGAGATCATTTAATTCCGTTCGGTCTTTTTTAATTAATGTTCGTCGCTTTGGCTGGTAAATAAAAAAACCAAAAATTTTTTCCAAAAGCAAAATACACATACGAAATAAAACAAAAAGCCACACTGTTCGTTTTTTGTTTGTTCATTTCTTTATCAATGTAAAAAAGAAACATTATAGAACATTAAAATATAATGTTTGTCTACAGTATCACTACAATTGTTCTGTTTTTAAACGAAGAACAGAACATTATATAATGTTCGGTTCTTTCTTGAAAATAGTTTCGAACGGTATTAAGGGTTGTGTTCGTCTTCACAATCATTAAAAAAATAGATATCGTTCTTGGGCGTGTGAGCCGAACGCTAAATAATGTACTGTTTATTTTCGAACACCATTAAATAAATCAGGTATGGGAGTTTTAATTTGATATAGAATGGTAGTAAATATTAATTGTTGAGCAATTTTAATTGAAATAGCTTAAATAATAAATTTGAAAATTGAAAATGAAAATTATTAATAACAAATATTCAATATTGTATAACTAAATAATTAAACAACAAATACAACGATAGTACGAGCTTGTGAATTGGGCACATATTTTGGTAGAGGTATGTCTAACCGAAAGTGTAGGGATTTCAAAATTGTTTGCGCTTTGTTTTTATTAGAATTGTCTTAATTAAAGATATAGATATAGAAAAATACTTTCACTTTTTCACTTACGAACATATTTCCTGATGTATTGCCTGCTCAAAATGTTGAGTATTCACAATGGCTCTTATTTTACCAGCTGAATTTGAGGCCCAATAGGGCGTTACTATCTCAATTTTTGATTCACAAGCATCTAATCTGTAGGTAATTAAAATCAAATTATAACAAAAATAAAATTTTCTCTTTAAAATATTAAAAATTAAATAGGCTTAGCCTACCTTCCCGTTGAAGTTGAACCATTTCCAGGAGCATTTGTTGCTTGTTTAGCGTTACGACTGCCCTGATTTGTCTGTCTTTTATTGCGTAGTTTACCAAAATAACTTTCGCCATGCTCTTCGGCATGAGACTCCTCCTTATTGTCTGGAACAAATGTGGGGAAGACACCCGGTGGCAGAAAAATATCAGGTTCATCTATAAATCGCCTTTTGCGTTTTTTCGTTTGCTGTCGTGGTCCACCATCGCTCATGTTCATTTCGAAATCGCCATACATTCGTCTCATTAAAGCCTTATTATCGTCAATAAATCGTTCAATTTTATCTCTAAAATTAAAAGTTACAAAAAATCACACACAAATTAAATAAGAATTAGTCATATTCAATCATTTGTAGACGTAGCAAATTTATGTAATTGATGTGGGTTTTTACTAGCATTCTGTCATAAATCATGAATGAAGTAAAAAATGAACAAACAAATGTTGTGCGTTGTGTTTTAAAATTATTGAAGAGATAACAATGTTTTCCAATTAAAATTTCAGTTAAAAAATTTAAGCACGGATACCAACAAAAAAGTCTGTAGAAATATTTTTTCCAAGTTTCAGTTCATATTTTTATTAAATTAAATTGAGAGTTACTTAAGATTGGATATTATCAAATTATAATGAAAAAACGGGATTTAATTCAATAAAATATCGCATTTAGTCAGTTTTATAAAACTGGTGACAATTGAAATATTTGGCAGTTAAAACTGTGTATTGAATAAATCTCCCAAATTTGTTAACAGTCTTTTCACAACTGTTTTTAATATTTTTTTTTTATTATTAATTTTAACCGAACAGGTTTTCTAACATGAACACCATTGATATTTTGTATAATCGAAAAGATGTTAAAATTCATTCATAATATTTTTTTCAATTCATTGAAAAATTGACTACATGTTAATCAAATTCTTTACACCGCTCTAAACGCCTACAGTTCACAAATCTTAATATTTTCATTCACAAACAAGTTAGAACGTATAGACGGTCAATCCCTACCATTTGATACCCTACACCGCAGCATATAAAGACAAATTTTCGATAGTGTACCATATCAGGTAAATCATGCACCCGGCAAAAGAAAATTATGTAATAAAGTTAAAATGCATACACAGAAAAAATTATTGCCGAATTATTTTCAAACAAACGATTATTTGAAATTTTTTTTCATTTCTACAAATTTGTTTACTGATTCAATTAATATTTTTGTTTGATTTTTATTTAACCAACAAAAATGTTGACAACTTTTCAATAATATAATATACGCGCTATTGGTTTCAATTTTTCATAATTTTGTATGAAATATTTAACGCTCTTTAATGTTGTCGTTTTTTGCATTTTTTATTTGATCGTAAGCAACACTTCTTTATGTGAAATATAAGAACAACAACACAAAACACATACAGTTTATTTTTGGACGCTTTAAACAAGTACAACAAGAAGAAAGATGATAAAATAGCGCGACGAGGTTATTAGTAAAAAAACAAAAAAAATAGCAGGTAAGGTTTCAAAGTTGGAAAAAACAGAATGAAAAACAAAATCCCGTATTCAATTTTTGAAAACTGTTTACTTAAATACCTACATCAAATACAAAAATAAAATTATGACGAAAAACATATCGAGTCGGTCTGCTGCCGTTGTTTGTTACATTTCTTCTTCTTTAGCCAAGGAAAGGATAGAGCAACAGTGAGTGATGAAGAAAAACATTGTGTGTATAAACAAGACTTCGTTCAAAAATTATTCCAACAAAACATGTGTCTTAAAGCCAGCCGCCGCTCTGCTTCTGCCTTTTCATCTCCTTCAGTGATAGCTTGGGTGCGCGTCATTGCTTGTGCAAAAAATTTTTGTTTGATTCAGCAAAATTATTTGTTTGAAATTTATATGAATTTCAGTAAACTTTTTGTTTGATTCTGTAAATTATTTGTTTGAAAAAATCAGTGTTTTTTTTTAGTAAACAAAATGCAAATAAATTGTTTGAATATGCGAATTTGTTTGTAGGACCGATTTCAGACAAAAAATGTTTTGATACTACAAATTTTTTGTTTGAATTCGAAAAATAATTTTTTCTGTGTACCAGAGTTCTTTGTGCCGAAAACTGCCTAAATGTGAATATCTTTATAAGATTTGCCCGTGCTTAAGCGATTTTGGTAAGGGGTTTTTTATATGGGATCTTTGGTAAATTTTCTACCTACCAGTTCAAAATTTGCGCATGACATAAAAGCTATTGTTAAATTTATCGTTGCCCAATTTTATAGCAATACCAAAATTGGCATTTAAAGCTATTTTTGTAAGTGGTTTTTATATGGAAGCCGAGGTAAGACGATTTGTGTTGCAATAAAGTATTTTTGGGACAAATTTAATCTAAATACATACCAACATAATCAGATAAGATAAGAGAGCTTATGAGCACAAAAAGTCTATTCTGGCAAGAAGTTTGTATTGGGGAAATGTGAAAATATGGACCAATTTCCACCATTTTCAATAGACTTGGTCCTTGTGACAATTCAAATCTATGTGCCAAATTTCTTTAAATTATTAAACAAAAATTTGCGACCTTTACTTTGCGCACACAATTAAATAGACAGACAACCAGCCATTCGGGCGGACTAACATCGTTAGTAAGACTTAGAAAGTGATCCTGAGTAGATCGGTAAACTCAAATCTGGGTTAAATATTGCACAAACGCATAATACCCTCTCTACTATTGTGATGTGGGTTTTACTACAAATACATTCTTGCAAACACTAATAATTCTTTAAAACTATTAATGCATAACATATTAGTAATTATTTAGTACAGATCAATATTTAACAAAATTGCAAGAAAAAAATTTTACTTTTAAAAATAAATCTGTTGACATGTACATCAATACATATTTTAATGTATTTTTTTTTTTTAATTATTTCATTTAAGACCAACATTTTTAGCGAAGCTGTTCCGTCAAAATTTTGTATAAAAAATTGGTCGGCACAAATCGGTTTTCAGATTCACTTAACTTTGTTTAACTGAGACCTCAAAAATCCAGCATTAAATAATCATCGAATTACTTTTGCCTTAAAATTTGTATATCCATAAATTAAGATTTCATAGATTTGTGCTAGTTATGGAATAATTAAGATATGGGCATTGGTGGTTCAGTGGTAGAATGCTCGCCTGCCACGCGTCGTTTATACAAAAATGTTTGTACAAAACTAAAAAAGAAAAAGGGGATTTCCCGTTTAAGACTAATGCAAATAAGTATGTGTTTGTTATCTGCTAATTGCAACTGGTTTCAAATTACATTTGCTGAAGTAAAGTTAAATTTAAATATTTTGCAACAACAAGTCAAAAAAGCAAATAAGCTTAGAACAAAAACTGTAAATTTTGACGCGTTCTAAAAAAGGCTTTTGATATTGAAAGAAACCTTGAATAAAATCCATTTGCTGTTCCAGTGACGCTGAAAATTTTTCAAAATTTTAAAAATAAACAGGTTACAAAAATTATAATTCTCTTATTGAAAAAAATGGATTGAAAATCAAAATCAGCGATGAATGCCCTTAAAACAAATGGTTATTCAAAAGAAAGCTTTAACTATATTTGAAGATCTAAAATAAAATTATTCGATATGAAGTCTATCAAATCAAAAAATTATTTTTTCAGCTAAAATTAAACCAATTAAATAAAAATCAATACAAATTTATGGAAAATCGTACTTCGCTTTGCTTCGTTTGGGTTTGCGGTCCCAAATAGGGATGCAAATTTTAAAAAATATTTTTTATAAATCCAAAAAAATAAATTCGTTCCGTATTGTTAAAATCCGCCAAGCAATAAAAAAAAGTCGCCATGTCCAATTAGAGCAAAAACAAAAAAAAAAAAAATTGCGGTTAGAATTCAACAAAAATTGGATATACATTTGTGTGTAGTTGCAGTTCTATGGGCAGACAAGAACGCTGTTGTAAGAGTGTGATTCGTAAGAAAAATTAATGTGTAATTCATAGTTACGGTGACTATCCGTTCTGTTTTATTAAGAACTTTGTTCTACCTGAATTATACTTTAGTAACAATCTTAAATGGTTTGTATTTAATAAATATTCTGTGTTTGTTCCGTATTTACTCGCAGACAAAGTAACTAGTATTAAGCTAGAAATGTACGGGTAGGTTTTTACTTTAAACTAGTTGCACTTTTGGTTTTTTTTGATATGTAACAATCTATCGTATTTAACGTTGGGTTGTCAAAGCAGCCCAACTAGTTCTTTTTTATGCATTTTCATAATAGTTTAAAACTAGTTGCTTTAATTACTGTATAATTACTAATAAAAGCAAAACTAAATTTGAGGCACTCGTACGTTTGGTCAGTATGGTAAATTATGTAATGTTGAAATGGCTGATAAAGATTTTAAAAATCTTCGAGAACGAATTAATAAATAGAATTCATTAAAAGATGCGTGCACGTATTTAAAGTAAACGAACATTTTTCAATTATAAAATGTAATTTATTTTGTTTAAGTTTTGATATTGTTACAAGTAAGACTTTGAGTGTTTATAATTCCTGTTCGCTTTAAGGTTTTATTTGAATAATATTTTTAGCTTTTCTAAAAGCTTTAGAAACGGTTTCCTGATGATCTGGCCTAAGCAACCGGTGAAATGCGCATAGACGCAACTTCCCTCAACAATAAATTTCAGTGTATTTATCAAATATGAAGAATTGGGCACGTCATACGGAAAACGTGTTAATGATAAATTTTGTATTCCCGAAAATAACTTTGAAAAAATTTCAGTTCGTTAATTGAAAGAGTACTAAATTAAAAATACGAGATAAGAATTACCTCTAATAGCTCACTTGGCGCTTTATGAGAAGAAAAAATACTTTTTGTATCAATACATGTCCTATTCCATGTTTTTCCAAAGACATGCACTGATACAACCAGTATTTATCTTATCATAAATCGCCAAAAGAACTGTGAGAATCATTTGTCGTCTTGTATTTTTAATTTTTGTGACGAACAAGTTTTGCAACTCACCTTCTCAAATATTTGTTAAAAGTAAAATCCCATTTATTTTTTAAAACTAAAGATTTAATGCAAAAAACAAATACCTTAAATATTTTACATCAAGCATCGGTGGTTCAGTGGTAGAATGCTCGCCTGCCACGCGGGCGGCCCGGGTTCGATTCCCGGCCGATGCAATATACTTTTTATTTTACAATTAGAAATATGTAAATGTGATAACAAATAAAATCTCAATTTGTATTTATATTGGTGAGAAACCCGGAGCAGGGTTCGACTTAAAACTTTAAAAATATTAAACATTTAACAGAAATACTGTACATTATTATCATTCGATTAATCGGTATAAATTCTTCGATTAATCCTTTAATCGAAATTAGCAATTTTAAATTATTCGAACAATTAATCGTCTAAAATTGGTCGATTAATCAAACAAAAATTAATCGCCTGAACACCCTAATTGGGAGCAATAAAAAACTATTTAATGCAATTCGGAAAATTGCAACCGGGAATTGTGCAACTCACCATAAATATTTTGCTAGCAGACTAAACATTCAATTTTGTTAAGTTGCTTGTAAGCAATCAACTTAAAAAAATATAAGAAAAAGCTTTATAACTATCTAGCATCGGTGGTTCAGTGGTAGAATGCTCGCCTGCCACGCGGGCGGCCCGGGTTCGATTCCCGGCCGATGCAATTTACTTTTTATTTTACAATGAGGAATAAATGTGACAACAAATAAAATCTCAATATGTATTTATTAGTTAGAAAGCCAGAGCAGAGCTTCTTATCTAAAAATATCAGACCATTTTTTATCATTAAAGGCAAAATTAAAAACAATTATATCGCCCGAGCAGGGACTTGAACCCTGGACCCTTGGATTAAAAGTCCAATGCTCTACCGACTGAGCTACCCGGGCACATAAAAATAGACAAATTTTAAAAAACCTGTTAACAATACTCTTTCACAATGCTCAAACACCAAACCAAACAAAATAACAGCAAATAATGCGACTAGTCCATACAGGCATGTCAATGTAGGCCATAAGGGGCTTTGCATTACAAAGGAGTAGTTTTGAAACTACTCCATGGTATACACACATGTAAAATGTAGCCCATAAGGGACTAGGACTAGTCCAAAGGTACCCCCAATGTTTGGAAAAAACATCTTCTATTTCACATAACGATGTCCTAGGGCAGGACCGTATAAGCCAGCATTGGATTATAAAGGATTTGACTTAAAACTACTCCATAGTATACCCAAGAGAATTAGTTTTGAAATCGTTTAAAAACGAAGACATGACGTTAAAAAACGAAGACATGTCGTTTTACTACAAACCTTTTTTAACAATGACATGGTCCATGTTTGCATTACATTGGACCAGGCCAGCGAGTAATCCATTTGATCAAAATGGGTCAGGTAGTCCAATATTACTTATAAAGTACAAACAATGTGCACTGACTTCACCTTCTGAAAGTACTTATCGAAACCAGAAAAATGGTAACTTTGGAAATTTTTGCGAGTTGAAACACTTATTTTTCACTCGATTAACGAGATATAACCGTGAGAAATATTACGTTTTCTTAGAAAAAAATGTTAAAAATCAAACAAAACCGGTTTTGGATAGTTTCGCTAAGTCTGCGATTATACGGCTCAAGTTTAATTGGCATGATTCTTCCTTTTTCTTCTTTGAACATGAACTGGCGTTCAAATGATTCATGTCATGTTGGCGACATGTTTTTTATTTTGTATAGTCGTGCGTATGCATGTGTGTTTTTTTTTTGATATTGAAAACAAAACTTAACAACGAACGAAAAAGCAAAGCGTACTTACAGTACATGCATCTGTGTACTCGTTTCTTTTCCCCTGGTCCCTCTCGCCTATAAAGTAGCAATCATGTCATTACAACATGAGCCGTATTAATACAGACTAAGTACAATCAGAAACCAGAATCAAAATACAGAGTTCACCTCGATCATATTGTACTGTGTGATGCATCTTATCGCCGTCAAAATGCAATAACAAAGAGTCATTCATAGGAAGAACATTATAACTAAGTTACTAACAAAATAATACGAACGAAATAGTCCAAAGTTTTTTTACCACTACTATTATTTTTTTTTGTTGTCTAAAAAAAGAAGATTAAAAATAAGTAATCTTGCCTTTAAGAAACTTTCTTTGCTACCCTAAGAACTTAATGTAATGTAATTAACAACGTTATTCGAGCCTCTGCTTCATTTGTTTAGATGTTTAGTAAAAAATATTTTTAAAAATTTATGATTCAAACTTTTTTCAATTTTTCGTAAGTGAACCACTTCAATTTATTCCTATCTTGCGTAATTTTGAGTTAATAATACTCTTTGATTGATTGGGAGCAATAAAAAACTATTAAATACGATTCGGAAAATTGCAATCGGGAATTGTGTGACTCTCCATTAATATTTTGAAAGCTGACAAAAACATTAAATATTGTTAAGTTGGTTGTAAGCAATTAACTTATAAAAATATAAAATTAAGCTTTATAACTATCTAGCATCGGTGGTTCAGTGGTAGAATGCTCGCCTGCCACGCGGGCGGCCCGGGTTCGATTCCCGGCCGATGCAATTTACTTTTTATTTTACAATGAGAAACTAATCTGACAACAAATAAAATCTAAATATGTGACGCGCAAAATAGAAAGGGAACTAGGGGTTTTGTTCAGCAGAGCCATTTTAAAGATTTAAATACGTGTATCCAGTGCTGCCACAACCAATTCAATTTTTACAACCAAAATTTTTGAAAAAGTTACCAAAAGGAAAAAAATATAACCAAATTTAAAATGCCTTTTATTAATTGCGAAAATTATTAAAATTTAATTTAAGTTGCATTGCAATTTAAAGGTTATTTGTAAAATAATAATTATAAATCAAAAAACCAGACATGAAATGTTATTTATTTACATATTAACCCCCGTATTTATAAACGATTATTAAATTAAACAAACGTTTATTAAGGCAAATTTTCATACAAAATTTGCTTTGTAAGCCTTTATTAAATTTAAAAAAAGTTTATAAATACGGGCGTAAAAAAATAACGAGAAACTTAATTAAAAGTTTTTATTTATTTGAGACTTTTTTCGTGAAAAAAACCGTAAAATTTCCATACAAAATTCAGTATTTTGAAAGTAAATAATGGAATATTTTTTAATATGCCAGTTATAAATAACAAAAATGGAAAATTGTTTTCCGCTTTTTAGCTGTTATTGGCAGGACTGTCAAATGTGGCGATTTCTAAATTTCGATGAAAATTTTCGTTTGGCGATATTGAAAACGATTGGCGATATGCGAAATGCATTTTATGTAAATTTTTTCTAATTCTCATATACATACATATGTATGTATCTAAAATATTTTAGAAACTTAATTCTCTTGTTTGTTCATTTTATTTAAAATTTATAATTCTTATTATAAATGACTGTTTCAAAATGGTTCTTATTAATATATTTTGTGTATCATTGAAAAATATTGTGGCGAATATAAACAAATTCGCCTTTCGTAACGTACATTTTAAAAAATATTAAAAAATATACATACCGGCAAGTTATAAACAGTAAAATTTCAAATTTCTTAAAACACACAGCCATTTCTTAAAGAAAATTCCATAAATTTTAAAATTATATTGAGATGTGTATTTTCAAATTTGTATAAAAATATACTTCTGAAAATAATCTAAATTCAGAACATTAAACTTATTTTCAAGTTTTTAGAAACACTAAAACGAATTTTCTGAAATCGAATCCTCATGATTTTATGCACTTCCTACCTTAAGTCTTTACTACTCTTAAAATCAAGAAAAACTACGCTTATTTAAAAAAAAAATAATTAAAAATTTGCATTGATTAAAACTTCATTTGTTTTCGATTTCAGAACATGGCGTTTTTGATATAAAAATCACAAATGGCAATATTTTCGTAGCAAAAATCTTAAAAAAATATTTGGTTGCTGTTTTGAAAGGGATTTTTTGTTTTCGATAAAATAAAAAAAACTTCCCTTTCTTGGTAACAAATCATGAAAAAATCGTAGTACACAGTACAAATTATTCGAGCTCGTAAATAATTGTATCAAGAAAAACATATTCGTGCGCATTATTATTTTACAAAAAAGTAACCAAAATGAAAAAAATATTCACATCTCCACATTCAAAAAAAAAAAAACCAATTTTTGTTAGAAATAACCAAAAACGGCAGCCGTGTTGGTCAACCTTGAAAACGTGCGAAGGTCGTCCCTACCTCTTGTTTTGTGAAGTTGGTTTTTACTGGTCCCTTTCTCTATGCGCTGTCACATATGTATTTATTGGTGAGAAAGCCAGAGCACGGCTCACAAATTTGACGAAGTCATTTAATAGCTTTTTATCTAAAAATATCAGACCATTTTTTATCATTAAAGGCAAAATTATTTCGCCCGAGCAGGGACTTGAACCCTGGACCCTTGGATTAAAAGTCCAATGCTCTACCGACTGAGCTACCCGGGCATAGGGTATGTTAATTTTAAATCGGATTATCTAATTAATCAATTTTATCAAGATCTTTTATGACTTAAGGATCTGCCGGATCTAAATATTCTAAAAAAATAGTTTTATCATCAAGATGTGTATTGTTTTTAATTGCGATAATTGAGTTCGGAAATTTTTTAACTGCCTTTTTTACTAGCAGTATAGTCAGGCTATACATATTTGTGTACAGCATCGGTGGTTCAGTGGTAGAATGCTCGCCTGCCACGCGGGCGGCCCGGGTTCGATTCCCGGCCGATGCAATTTTCTTTTTATTTTACAATGAGAAATAAATTTAATAACAAATAAAACCTCAATATGTATTTATATAGAAACCCAGAGCAGGGTTCACAAATCTTTCAATAGTTTTTTATATAAAGCCACTACCAAGTTTTCTTGCGGAAGTGGCTTCCCTAAGTGCCTTCCCGAAGTTTTTGTCGTGTAAACACGTTTTAGAAGTCGACATCCAGCAGTTACTTGCAGCAATTATGTGGAAAAACCTGTTTGTTGCTTGCCGGAAGTAACTTGAACGACTTGCTGTGAACTACAACTGTTTTGAAGACTTGCAGAAATAGTCGGGAATACGTGAGTAAATGGTTTCTCTTCTGTTTTCAGTCTTGTTTTGTGTTCTTTTCAAAATTTATAAAAATGGACAAAAATAAATTCGTTCAGAGAATTGAAAAACACATTTGGTAATTGAAAAACAAGAAAGTTATCCTGTATTATGGGATGCCAAAAATCGAAGAGTAACTCAAAGCCGGCCTGTGGGAGGTATGGCCAATCTCATTTTAGTATCCTGCTTTTGAATACTTGTTTGAATTAAAGATAAAATGTATTCAAAATCATTAGACATTCTCAGGAAATCAGTCTTCGGTCCGCAATTCTTCAAGTAATGTATTTTGGAAACTTAAATCTACGCGCCGCAGCACCCAATTTCTCACCCAAACACTTCTTTTTGTTTTGTTCTTTTAATTTGTTTCTGTTTAATTAAATATGCTGCGATGGCAGCTGCCAAACTTGTCTTGCCACATTTTTATACTGGCATACTTGCAGAAGTTCTTCCGCAATTGACTTGCTGTGGGCACTAGAGATGAGCGATCCCGTGATTTTTAAGGAACATCGTGATTAGTGAACGTGATTTTAAAATCACTGTTATTTAAAACTGTGATTGTGATCACAACTTTTATTTTTGTTCTTGGATATTTGAAAATGTTTTGTTATGGAGTTTGACAAAGAAACAAGGCAACAAAAACGATCACCTGTTTAGTTGGACATACTTGAACAAATAAACATTGGCTGTAAAAAAATTCTAAAAAGGAAGAAGAGAGAACAAAAGAAAAAATAGCAACAATTACATTCATGAGTGCAAAAAACGCTATTACCCACACAAACAGTGAAATATCATAAATTTGTGTATGAAACAAAATAAGAAAATAACAACTTAGCAAGTACCTGTTACTTAACAGATTAGGTCACAACTGTGATTCGTGATTTTTTAGTAACAGTGATTAAATCACAGGTACGGAAATATCGCTCATCTCTAGTGGGCACACGGCTTAAAAATATCAGACTATTTTTTATCATTAATGGCAATAATATTGCCGCAATATTAAAAACAATTATTTCGCCCGAGCAGGGACTTGAACCCTGGACCCTTGGATTAAAAGTCCAATGCTCTACCGACTGAGCTACCCGGGCACATAAAAAAAGACAAATTTTGAAAAACCTGTTAACTTTCACTATTTTCAAACACCAAATCATAAAAAATTACAGAGTGCACTACAAACCATGTGCACCAGTGTTGAAAAATTCAGTACTTTGGTGCTTTTATCAGTACTTTTGATATAAAAAAATACCACAGTATCCCCTCGTTGTTTTCAGGATTCATAATTTGCTTTCCAGAATGGGATATTTATTCTTACAAGTGGCAAGAAAATTTATAAAAAGGGATGCATTGGATAATAAGTTAGTGAAAACTTTAAATTTAAATGAAAACCAAATTTATAGAAGCATGCAATGTTAAGGAAATGGTTTATAAAGTGAACTAAACTGCGGAATCATTTTATTCGACATTTTGCGAAACATTAAGAAAAAAATGTTGTTTTGAAAATAAAACCTTAAAAGTGATAATCAGCTTCACTCCAGAAAATATTGTTTCCGGAAAAACCAAAAGCATAACACTGTTGTTATTAATGTTATTTACAAACGATAACGAAAACTATAATAATATCAAGTCTCAATTCCGTGTTCTAGAGGATCTTTCAGAAATAAACATGAAAAATAAAACCAATCTTAAGAACGAAACTAATGTTTGCTGACATCATCATCATCGATACCAAATTTCTGAGCATCAATTGAACGCACATTTTCTAATGCAAAATGATGTAAAAAGCAATGGAAGAAATCGTTTACACGTAGAAACTGTTTCAAGTTTGACAAATACTAAAGATCAATTAAAATCAACTGTTAGTTGCTGTTGTAGTTATAATATTTCTTATGATCTCTTAAAGTAAACTTGCTTTATGTTATAACACTGAATTAAAAGATTTATTTTGAAACATTAATGTTTTAAACCTTTTTTAGAACTAAGTTTTAAGTATGCAATCTATGTAAAAGTCTGAATAATGTAACTTTGCAAAAGTTAAAATATCTGCATATAAATCGGCTTTTCTCCTCTGTTTGCCCAGGAACTTGAATAAAAAATAAATTATTTGAAAGGTATTCACCCTGCAAATGATATTGGGCCACCTGATCCATTTTTATTAAATGGACTACTCCATGTCATTGTTAAAAAGTGTTTTTAGTGAGACGACATGTCTTCGTTTTTTAACGACATGTTTTTGTTTTTAAACGAAGTTAAAACTAATCCCCTTGTGTATACAATAGAGTAGTTTCAAAACTACTACTTTGTAATCCAAAGCTGGGTTATATGGTCCAGCCCTAGGACATCGTTATGTTAAATAGACCATGTTTTTCCATACGTTTGGGTTACTTTTGGATTAGTCCTAGTCCCTTGTGGGCTACATTTTACAAGCGTGCTTGGACTAGTCCTATCATTTGCAGGGTAATAGCAGAAGTGCACAATATATATTTTATTAAAATCCGTTTAATATTTTCAGAGTTATAAGCGCTAAAATTTGATACTAACACATATGCAAAACTCATAAATAAAAATTTTGTTTTTTCCAATTATCAAATAGTAAAAAAATTGGGTGGTCGATTATTCGACATTTTCATGAAACCGGTTTTTGAATATTTTGACTATATAAATATTATATATAAATCGGCACAGGCAAACCAGTTAAGAACGATATCTTTATTTGTTTGTCAACCACTCACTTGGAACATAATATATGAACCGGAGGTTGGTCCGTCGCCAAATCGAACCACTAAGACGAAAAAAATATTAATGCTCGAAACAAGTAAATTTATATATACTTATATTCACTACATTTTCTTCATATTAAAAAAAAATTATGGCCGAATTTAGACCATTACACTTGTGAATATATAAATACCAATATAAATTTGTGTTGACAAAAATAAAATTTTTAATTTATTTACTTAGGGTGTGTGTGAAACGGTACCAAAGTACTCATGGAAGTAAAATTTCGACACTATTGAGGTGAATAAAATTTAACTAGCCCTGGGGGCTAGTATAAATTTTGACATTAGTGTAGAAATTTTTGACAACCACAAAATTATTTTTTTCATCAAATTTGTTTAAACTAAATAAAAAATAATATGGAAGTAGGAACAGCGGCAAAAAAATTAAAAAGAATTATACAACATGTAAGTATTTACACATGTTTAAGCTTTCTTGCCCGCACTTTTTGTAAAAATTGTTAATATATCAGTTCGAATTCATCAAATAGTTGGTACGATCTCAATTCCAGCAGAATTCAAATGATTATTGGTAAAAACTTGATTAATTTATTTATTTTCACAAAACTACTAGTTATTGTTTTTTTCTTTATCTCAAAATTTTACGTTGTCAAAAATGTTATAATTTCACACAGCACAAATATGAAAATTTTCTACCACAAACAAATTTCATTTCACCATAGAACTTTGCTACCGTTTCACACACATCCTTATTAATAAATATATGAACTATTTTATATATTTTTTTTTTTTAGAAATTAGTGGAAAAACGTACACTTGCAATATAACTGTTCAATTTTATCGCCAATGTGTATGTCGAAATCAGAAAAGAAGTGAAATAAACTGTGAAATGTGTTGGCTACGTTGTGTTGCTTTAAAGGTTATGTTTCTTTTTTAATAAGAGTTGCGCCATATTTTAATTGAAGCCAATATAATATATTTTGTTCCTTTTATTTTCATAAAATATTGTATTATTTTTTTTAACAAAAAGTACCATTTAGTGGGAAAAATACTCTTTTAGTTGAAGTTCAGTGCCATTTCAATTTTGCAACACTGATATGCACTATATTTTGAATTCACCTTCTGAAAGTACTTATCGAAAATAAAATAAATGGTAATTTTTGCGATTTGAAACACTAAAATCCATTTTCCAATCGGTTACCGAAATATAACCGTGAAAAATATTGCTATTTCTTAGAAAAAAATGTTAAAAATCAAACAAAACCGGTTTTTGATAGTTTCGCTAAGTACAATCCGAAACCGGAATCAAACTTAAGTGTTTTGTCGGCGATAACAAAGAGTCATTCAGAGGATGAACGTTACAACTAAGCCAACCAAAAAAAAGCAAATGCAAAGAAAATTATAAACATATATTTGTTAGTGCTTTTTTTTTTTTTGCTTATTTTGGCAATATCGGATTTCTTTTAGTTAGTTTTGCAATATCGGCTTGTTTTACTTATTTTGTAGTTTTAAGATAATTTTTATTTATTTTCATACAAAAATAACTTATTTAATACATTTTTGCAAAAATCGTTGTTATTTATTTTTGATGCGCAACTTTTTTTATGAATATGTACTAAAAAAATCAACCCTTTTTGTGCTGTAACTCTGGTAAAAAAAATCGTTCAACGTTATTGTAATATTTTGTGCTTATATTATCGCTGTATGTTATTATACGCATACCACAAGAGTGGAGAGGGTATTATGCATTTCCGCTGATCTGTGTAACAGCTTTAACTATTGTCGGTCCGGCTGGCTGGCTGTCCATGTAAACATTGTGCGCAAAGTACAGGTTGCAATTTTAAAGATATTTTAATGAAATTTGGTCTATAGGTTCTAATTGGCACAAGGACGAATCGGCCCATAATTTCAAATAGCCCCCATACAAGCTGCTTTCCGGAATATGGTCTCTCTGGTAGAGAACGCCGGTATTTTATCTGGTGAGTTTCTTGAGGAGATCGTAGGCAACTTGGTGGATATAACAACTTCTTCCGACTTTCTTTCGTTGAAGAAAATACGTGAAAGAAATCCTGTTTATGCACATACAATCAGGCACATTTTCTCACGATTAGAATATGAAGAACCTTTTGGTTGATTTTTAAAACTGCACAAAATATTTCGTGAGAAAAACCAATTTAATTTTCTTCCGATCGGATTTGCAAATTCAAAAAAAAAAACACCTTTTATTAATATTTGTAGTTTAATACAACAGGCACTTTTATTTAATTTTTTAATTTTAAGTGGGAAGTTACACTTGTGTTTAAATATTTTAAATTACAATTTAAAGAACACTTTTAGTTTAGATTTAAAACACTTCAATATAACCGTCGCTGATCGCTTTCATTCCTTGACTGACAAAATTAATAAAAAGGAATAATAGAAAATAACCACTCAACAGCCTGTTGATGTTAAGAAGATGAAGTTTTAAAAGCAAAAAATATACGACGTGTCAATGTACTCGCTATTGAAAATAATGTAGGGTTTACGTGCGTAAACAAACACATAAGTATAAATTTTTAAAAAAAATTGGGGGCAATTTCTACCTATCAGAAACTATCAAACCGATTTTAATGAAATTTAAAGCATGGATAGATTCCTATTCATATTGCCATAGATTCTCGAAAATTTGTTTTTAAATACTGTGGTGTTGGTTATTATATGGTCAATCGGGCTTGACCAACTATACTTTCTTGTTGATTTTTATGTTACTATGTCTCAGCGGTACTATTTTTTATGTGTTAAAGTTTTTAGTATTAAACCTTTTTATCAACGTATTTTATTATTTGCTCGTTTAAGTTATTTTCTCTCGAAAATTCCAAAGCTGTATTCTAACGATCAACTTCCTCAGACACATAGCCACTTCATAAAATTCTCTTTCTATAACGTCTTTTTACCATCATAGTTTGTATAGGCTTATTTCTTTTTAAATATAGTTTCTGTAAAAAGTAACGTCTGTAAGTTCCCCTTCTCTCTGTTTTTGGTATAGTAACGTTTTTTTTCTTTTTCAATAAGGTGTTAGCTATTACGAATTTCTCTATATATGTAGGTATGTTGGAATGAAAGCGATTTGCGGAACCAAATATTGTTCATTTCTGCAAA